>CM024961.1:21350069-22550069 GCA_014282245.1 Rhododendron simsii
CAATGATTGAGAGCCATTCATTACCGAGAAGAGATCCGCCGTCGGATGTATGATCTGCCGGCTCAAAGATGCGCAACACGATACTACTCACACCACTGCACAATACTAACCCCATTTGAAAATTTTTGAACACCTATCGATCGAAGTCAGAACAAGAAAAGTATGCTAGGAACGTGCAAATTAAAAGTCTGGTATACCAAAATACCCATGTGAAAACGAAGGGTTTTGAGTTGACTATTCTAAAATGGAAGCAAAGCCGATTGGGCTATTCATATTGCACGAGGGGGAGGGAGGGAGACCTAAAAAGAGTTTCACCATTGTCTCTTTTCTCAAGACGTGATTCTCTTGTATGAATATATAATAAGGAAAATTCTAAAATCAACCTAATGGACTGACAATAATAAGTATGTGAATATGTATTAAAATGTGTAAAAAGTACACAGAACTACGTGTTTTCCTTATTTTCTAGTGTACTCATTGTCAGTTCAGTGGGCTGACAATAACAAGACCGATATAATAATACCCCCTTTCTAGCTATTTAGTTAAGCTACGAAATTTATTTTGTGCCGGATTTATCAGAAAAAATAAAATAGAAGAACATGTGATATAGCGTATATACAAATGTCCATGTTTTCCATAGGTACCAAAATATTGCATGAAATGAAGACTTAAAATAGTATTGTATCGGTAGTCTCGTTTCTCAGAACATGATTCTCTTGTATAAAATCATTTGGTTTGCTAGCTCTTTAGTTGACCTACAAATTCATGTTATTGGAATAAAAAAATATTACTTAGACTTATCAAAAGAAAAGAAATAGAAAAAAGATTTACCTATACACGTCCATTTTTTTAACACGCAACTAAGTTAATTTTAAAAATTTTTTTTTTTTTGTTTTGTTTCCTGTACTTCCCTGTCCTCTCTCTTTTTTTTTTTTTTTTGTTCCCTTCCTCCTTTACCATGTAAGATCCAGTATCACAGCAAAAATAAGTAGTGAAGTACAGATATAGAAACATAAAGTTCAGGTCATAACAGTCTTTCACAAAGCCTGCGCGATGTTCTAAAAGTCGATGGGCGCTAATCGGGCAAAAAAAAAAAAAAACCGCCGAGCACCTAGGCGCTGACTAATTGGGCCACCTAAGCACCCAATCAGGGACTAGGCGCCCAATCGGAGACTAGGAGGCTGCCTAATCTAGGCGTTGTACCACCGCCTAGCACCTAAGTGGGGAGTAGTCGGCCTAGGCAACCGACTTTTAGAACACTGAGTCCGAGGCCGTAGTATTTTGGTTGAGTATTCGTAAAATAAAAAAAAATAAAAAAGCTTAGAAAAATAGTGACCATTTTCCAAGTTACTACTACTTTTGAGTGATATAAAATGCAAGTGATTTAATCAATCACCAGAGCGGCCTTTTCTTCTCCAGGCTGCCGCCGCAGTGCCAGAGGGCTGGAGAAGAATCCGAATGAATATCATGGGCCATCTTTCCAGCCTCTTATGAAAGGAGATCAAGACATTGATCCAATAAGACCTCACGTGTTCTTGATGGGCCTATGCTGGTCGTTTTTCTACATTTGTCAGCCCATTTAAGTCAAGGCCGGCTCCCAGATGGGTTCGAAACTTCCATTGAGCATGATAAGTAAAATACTAACAGATACATCTAGGCAAGAAAACAAAAACAAAAGTTATGAGGTAAGGGTCAGTGTCCACCTCCTCCCTTTCCTTTCCTCTCCTTTTCTTTTTTAACTCGAGTTTTTGGGCCAACTTATCTTTCCTCTCTAGACTAGGATAGGGATTCAATATGGGAGAAACAAAAAAAAAATGGCAAAGGAAGCTACGGTTTATCACAAGCCAAACGGCCATATGATCTACGGCATTCCATTATGTATAATATTTCTTGAATAACGCAAACCAAAATTTCAATACAATTATACAAACTTCGGCTTCAATTATCAAGAACTAGAAAAATGAGAAGGTATCCTAGTAATACTTCATTGCATATCGGAGACAGTGAATTGCGTTACATCTGCAATTCCGTTTCTCTCTCTCTCTCTCTCTCTCTCTCTCTCTCTCTCTCTCTCTCTCTCAACCATTTTCTGCTAAATGACTAGTGCTTTCCAGGAAGAGGTTCCCTTCGGGCGAGAGTTCCTTCGTAAGTTAGTATAATATTGGTTTTCTTATTTTCAAACCCTACGTAACCTTTGCATGAAAATTTAAGATCTACTTATTACTTGTTGCCGCGGCATGCCCGTGATGCTCATACACATTTGTTCCTCCCGTGCAAGCCATCCATGCCAAGATCAAGCAACTTCAAGGCTTATGTTGGATGGTTTTTTTTTTTGATCCGGCTTATATGTGTAATGTGTTGGATGGTCACTTGTGTATTTTGAGTCAGGTACAAGTCTTGTAAATATTTTGTTTTGGTACACTTTTAGTCGCTCCTTCAAACATATCCCATGTTTCTTCTTGCCACATAGGGAAAACCCTAGAATGCCTAGAGGGTGGTTACTGGTTAGGTACGTGCTCTTCCTACGTACTCAAGTTTGTAAACTTAGTAGCCATCGTCTAGTTGTCGTCTACGTTGAAACTAAGTTCAATGCTTGTCATATGCTTTGAGTTGACTAATGAAATGCGGCAAATGCCTTCATTTGTGCAGAGGTACTCTGGCAAGCACCATTACAGCTTGTTGCTTACTTCGAGTTTCCGTTTGTAATTGTTCACTTCCAACTCCGTGCATGGCTCAATTAATTACTTTAAATCTCACTTGCTCGCATTGCAAATACTCGTTGCCCTGATCAGTTTGTCGGGCTAGCAAAGAAGTTTGTCCAGCATCGGACGCGTGGTGCTCCGTCCACAAGGCCATCGTGTGACGCCTGTCTATATACATACTTGCGGATATTATCCCAATTGAATTGTGATGTTTCATTTTTGGGATAAAAAGAGGGGAAAGGATTCGAAACAATTAAGGGAAGCTGTTTCTTTAATCTCTTGCGTTTGTGAGAAGAAAATAAACTCGTCTATAAATAGGTAGGTACTATATTACATGCTTTAATGTGTACTTGTAAAAACACATAATATGCAGAAATAATTGCATGACATTAACGTATCTACGAGGCTATTGCTAATTAATTACCGTTAAAGCTATAGGTACCGATAGCCGATAGAGTAGATAGAGTACCAAAGGGCACGCGGGGCTCACTCTAAATCCCGCACGGATGATTCAAACCATTCAATAATTTCAAAAAAAAGTAACTGAGTGGGTCTTGAGAAAAATCAATTCAATCTGACTGATGGTAGGACTCAATAATTTTATCCGATTAGAATTGAACGAGAGACTATTAAATCCGGACGGATGGAATACTAAAAAAAGTAGGTAAGTGGGTACGTACCAGCCAGTGAGCCAAGAGGCGAGTGGGCCCCAGTCGTTCCCGCAGAGTTTAGCGCTCCAGAAGTAGAGGCCACCGGAGGTTGGGTAGGCGGAGCAGATTTCGGCCATGGACAGGCCCACTACGAGTGTGAGCAAGCCCACTATGGGCCAACCCCATATCATCGTGACGGGCCCACCGTAGGTCAGCCCAGTGTTAAAAGTCGTGGTTAGGCCGGTCAGTATCGATACGATTGTGAACGTCACCGAAAAGTTGGATATGGCCCTACACTACACAACAAGTGCATATTTTAGTTCAGTTAACACGCAATTTATATATTACAAACAAATAGTAACAAAAAATGAGTACCACGGAAACAAGATTTTTGTCTGCTTTTCTCAGGACCAACCCTGAACATAGACCAGGCGACCACCTTGGGCCTCCCATTTTAGCCTAATTATAGAGCCCCAAAATATTGGTATGTATTAAATATTATGTATTTACAACATTCTACATAAAGGCAAGTCTAGCATGCTGGTAAGTTCTCTGCATTCACACAAGAAGGTTGCAAGTTTGATCCCTGCTCTTTCATTTTTTTTCGCAAACAATTGTTCAACTTGTAAAAAAAAAATGCTTTAAAACTGCTTCCTCTAAGACTTGAACACGCTACCAAAGGGACCAGAACCAACGTCTCACGCAGTGAGCCACTGAACTAAAAGGTAATCGTGTTTCTCTAACCGAACAAAATAAACTATATACAAAATATGAGAGGTCCCATTTTCTAACCTCGCCTAGAGCCTTAAAAATCTCAGGACTGAGCCTGACTTTTCAACTTGTACACATCCTAAAATTTGTTTCCACTTTTTATGTTGGCTGGTAAAAACTTTCTTAATGCCTTTTCCCTCTTAAAATGCAATGCGTTGAAAAAAAGTACACTATCATGAAGACTGTTCTTGAAAACTCAAGTAAAATTGAGACGGAGAGAATATTATTTCAACGGAAACACCTAACAATTTCTCACTCAAAAATAAAAATTTATAAATTTTTCAATACTGAAAACATCCACTTAAAAAAAGGTTGCATATATATTCACACAATCATGTTTAATTGCATGAGTAATAAATTAAACAAGAGGAGAGAGAACGTGGCATTGGGATCTGAACATGTGGCAGTACAAGTGGTAGTAGGAGCATCTCAAGTGTTTGAGGCCCCGTTCCAGAAACGAAATAAGAACTTATTTTTTGTGTAATAAGAAGGCTTGTTCCTGAAAAGATTGAACAATTACTTATTTTTTGAGAAGACAATTTCAAGCTCAAAAATCATGTGCTTACGCAAATAATTTTCCTATCAATATGGATCTTGTTTGATAAATCTCATTGAGATCTTTAATACGGTGCAAAAAAAAATTGAAAAATTATTTCTCATTTACGTTATTTTTGAGTTTGAAAATGTGAAATAAGCTGCTTATTTGGATTTTGTGGAACAAACCTTCTTATTTTTCTTTGAGAAGTGGCAAAATAAGTACTTATTTTTTAAGAAAGTTTCTGGAACGGAGCCTGAGTTTAAGGACATAGTTTTGTCATAAATTAACTTAACTGACATGACATGTATAACCAACAATTTCTAGATTTGACATTTTAGGTCCCGCTTTCTCTTAAAATCTTTTTTTTAAAAAGAAGATAATTTTAAACTCAAATATAACAAAAATAAAAAATAATTTTTAATTTTTTTTACACTGTTTAAAAAATCTTAATGAGATCTATCAAACATATCCATATTTATAGAAAAATCATTTACGTAAATATATAATTTTTGACATTGAAATTACATTCGTTTATCAAAATCCTTCCTTTTCATTACTGATTGACTAATTGTAGCATAACAGTTAAATGAGAGAGGGGGGAGAGAGACGGAGACAAAGGGGAGGTAGTGCTCAATGTGTCAGGTGAGAGAAGAAGAATGAGGAAAGAGAGAATATCAAAAACAAAAAAAAAAAAAAAAAAAGAAAAGAAAAGAAAGAGGGAATCCGGCTGAAAAGTATATGACAGGAACTATTTACTCTTACACTAATGTAATTTAATTTTACCACTATAATACTCATATTCTCTTAAAATTAATATATTTCTAACACACAAAATTGAGACCCATTTTTTATATTTCACGCCATATAGGAAAGACACCGCCACACCACTAGAGATGATTGGAACTGAAACTTCTGACGGACTAATCACAAAATCCGATTTCAAAACAGGATCAAGAATGAATAAAAATTCTGATTTCAAAACAGGATCAAGCTTGATAGTTACACTCGAGCACTTTTCTTAGCCCTTTCTAGTTTCTTGTAGTATTCATTAAGGGCATGTTTGATAAGTGTGTTAAGGTTTGGGAGAAGATTGCTAATCCTCTAGGTTTTCCAACTCTTTGTTTGATTGTAAAACTAAGGATGAGATTAAGAAGAAGATGGGATTGCTAATCTCATACTATTCCCGGATTACTAATACCATGAGGTATTAGGTATTAACAATCCTATCCCAAGCTCCGTCGTGTAAAATGACCACTTTGCCTATGATTTATTAACTCAATACCAATAATACTCTCCATTATATGCTGCTATTTATACACTTTCACTGCGAAATCCCTATACTCTGCTTCCATAGCTGCTTCCAGAGGGAGAGATCGACCCAGCTGTTGGTGGCGCAAGTTTGGCGACATTCGACAGCTCGGGAAAAGAACAAACCTTCGATCTCATTTTTCTGGGTTGTTTTGAGAGAGAAAAAAAAAGGTTGTATACTATTTAAAATTGACAGAGGGACAGGTTTGGGAATGGTAAAAAAAATTAGTTTCGGAAAAAAAATAAAGAGAAGGAAAGTATTTATTTTTATTGTCTTTGAAATAGGACCCAGTTTTCTACGGGAAAGAAAAATAAGCGCATGAAGTTGGAATATCATTGTTTGATTATTGGTGATTTCTCGGTGTAATTTCACCCATGGGTATAATTGAAAAATATAATTTGTATCATATCCCTTGATGTTTCAATCAAACAAAGGATTGAGATTAGTAATCACAATCCCATGATTTAATCCTTACACAACTAAACACTCACTTGGTATTACACTTGGTACTACTAATCTCATCTTCTTACTAATCTGATCTCCTTATTAATCTCATCTAATCCAACACACTTATCAAACGGGCCCAACAGTAAAGGCCGTGGGAAAGATTATTCGGTGGAGACTGGGTCAATGCCAAAGAACTGTAACGGCCGGCCTTGACCCCATATCATCGAGTTATTTTACAACAAACAGTCAATGATTCTGCATTACAAACAGTAGCAACATTTTCTGAAAACATAATAAGTAGCGACAGATCATTTTGCTTGAACTGCACACAAGTTTTAGAATCTGGAAAAACGGAACGATCCATTTCGAAAGGGGCAATCAACATCCAAAAGTTGAGATTAAAACTGGATAGTGCATTTGGAAAACGGAGAATAATTTCACGAATCAAAATCGAGGAGATTGCAAAAAGGGCGAAGAGTAGTAGTAGAAGTAGTACTTACGAGAGACTGCGACTGAGTTCTTGTTTGTAACCCAGCTGATTCAACCGGGCATCGTCGTAGGAAACCCCCTCCGCCTCGATCCGTTCCCGAATGAGCGGGACGCACGCGCCTCCGTCTTCGGAAGAATCCCTAATTCCGTCTTCCATTTTTTTCTCACCCCCCCAAAACCGCCAACTGTTCGCCGGAGGAGGATTCGTTCACATATTCGCCTCTTGGGATTAATATACATTGCACACACGTAGGCCTACCGGCACGCAGAGTTTTTTACTTCTACGATTTGATTCGATCTAACAGTCAAACATCGATGAGGCCTTTTTCAGGGGCGTGGGATGAGATCAGAGGCGGAAAGGGTTTTTGACGAGTTGCTAGTTTGTGGGAGGAGGTTACAACTAATTAGGGCTATTTACACTTTGGTAATACTTTGCGTCACAATGTCACTTGACACCACCTCCTTTGAACTTTAATGCAAATAAAACCCTCACTCATCACATAACGATCCACAACAAGGGCAGTATATGAACTAGGCCATTCGTGAACTATACGAGGCTCGGTCCAGTAAAGGTTTGTTCGAGTTCGATTCGTCTATCAATGAACCAAACTTGAACCTCAATGTTAGGCTCATTTATCGCCTGAACCTTATAGTATTCAGCTCGGTTAGGCTCGTGAACTTGTA
Source organism: Rhododendron simsii (assembly GCA_014282245.1). Classification (NCBI taxonomy): domain Eukaryota; kingdom Viridiplantae; phylum Streptophyta; class Magnoliopsida; order Ericales; family Ericaceae; genus Rhododendron; species Rhododendron simsii. The sequence continues at coordinate 21,357,660 of CM024961.1, forward strand.
ATTAATTACAATTAATAATTCTTTACGCGGCTATTTGCCAATATAAAAAATTTCAAGGTTATATACAAAGGAATTTTCAAGTGAGGGATCCCTCATTTTTTTTAAAATGAGGGACTTTCATTTCCCGATCAACATTTGAAAATCCGAGCCGCTCAATGTGTGCAGAACGTGATTTTAAGGGTACCCGCGAGAAATCAGCAAAAAAAATGACCGGACAGGGCTTCATCCGAGCAGTTTTTTTTTGAACCGTTCAATGAATCTCTCTCTCTCTCTCTCTCTCTCTCTATATATATATATATATATATATATATTTATATATATAATTTCAATGCTTATTTTGTCCCAAATACTATACGATCAATGAGAGAGTTTGGATTCGGTTGAGTTTAATGAGCCGAACCGAAGGAAACCCGAGCCTTGACGAGCTTAATTAGAGCCTAAGTTCAACTCGGCTTGGTTTGTTTGAGTTTAACGAGCCGAACCCGAGCTTTTAAAAAATTTTAAAGTTGAACTCAAGACAGACTAATACCTTAATGAACCCAACTGAACCGAACTCGAGCTTTGAAAAATTTTAACAAGCTGAACTCGAGCCAACTTGTTCAAGCTCGAATCAAACCCAACCAAACTTGAGCTAGACTGGCATCTTAACGACCCCGAGCAGAACTTAATAGGGTTCAGCTTGATTCAACTTGTTTACAGCCCTATCCACAACTAGCTGTCTTGATCAAGAGCAGAACCAGGTCGGTCAATATGGCCCAGAAGGTAAATGTAACACCCGTTCCGAGCATGCATGTGCATCACATATGACATTTAATTTTATGTTGCATAGGTCATATTATTTGTTACACGTGTTGTGTTATCATTCGCATATCATTCATTAATTGTTTAGCGATACTTGATTAAATTTGAGGGTTTAATTAAGTTAATTAAAAGAGATTGACTTGGTAGGTGGAATGAAGGGTAAAGATGAGACATGGCTCATTTGAACCCATGCACCCAACCTCACGGGATAATTCTTCTCTAATTAACCTAGCTTCTACGGTATTCTACACCATTCCACACCCCTCCACCGTTTTCTTTGTATCACAGAGAGAGAGAGAGAGAGAGAGAGAGAGAGAGAGGGGGGGGGGGGGGGGGGGGGGGGAAGAAGAAGAAGAAAAGAGGAAGGAGAAGGTGAAAGAATTAGGGAAAGATAATTGAAGGTAAACCCTATATTATACCAATTTCTGTTTTGGGTTTTGATCAAACTTGTATATACCTGCATATACTTGTAGTTTTAATCCTAATTAGGTCATAAGAGAGTGGATTTTGTGTAGTTAAAGTAGTTTAGAACAGAAATTACTTGGTTGAGAATTCTGCAAAATTGGAAAATTCATGTTTGTCTGATTTTGGGGAATTTTATTGAGATAGTTCGAAAGTTCTGAAATTTCTGGGAATTTTTCTGAGAGTTCCTCTATGAGTCTTCTATCTACAGTAAAAATTTCAGGATCTAGTTCAAAGTATTGAGCTCTATAGAAATTTTTAACCTAGCATCACTCAAATTAGGAATTGAGCAGTCAGCACTGACACAAGTTGGGAAAACAGTCATATCTCCTAGCTCGAGGCTCGAAATCACATTCCGCTTTCTTTGCTGAAAACTAGACTTGTAGGGCTTTCCAACGGTGAAACCGTGCGCTGTGGTTATGCCCGAGCAATAACAGATTTGCTGTTAAAGTTTACTTAAAATCTGTCTCTGCACCAGTTTTAGTAATCGTTAAGTTATAATCGCGAGGCCGTGGTAAAGTTACCCGAACTCCGTTTTTTATGAATGACCTGTTGATTCAAAGAGGAAGAAGTTAACTTTTCAACGGTTTAAGTGAAATTCTTAGAATTCACGATTATGTAATGGATATGGTCATAACCGTACATGTTGGTCATGGACTAAACATTATTCTTGGAAATTCTTGTATTAAATCTCATTGAACACATCATCCATCGTTTTACTTGCATTATAACATAAGTTGGAACATGAGTTATTCTAAGTATAGTCTCATTCATATTTTAGGATCGGGGGACGAGTCTCCACCTCAAGGTTGAGAAGGAGGCATTTCGCTTTTGTCTTTTGGATATCTAATGTGAGTGTGCTATTTCGTTGAAGTTGGCTTGCTAAAAATGAACTTATACTTTTTCTACGAATGTTGGGAATTTTTGACGGTTGTGGATATGGATCAAGTTGCTTGAAACATGATTTTAATTCAAGAGCATGCCATAGCTGTATTGTTGGTTGGAATTGTCTTCTTCTTGATGTACACAAGAAGGGTATAAATTGTCTGTTTGCAGTACACAAACAGGGTATAAATTGTTGGAAGCACCCTGTTCACAGGGTCACGGTACCGTCATAACTCCTGGTTGCGAGGGAAGCAACCCTATGACTTCTTGAAATATTGTGCCTACTTGATGGTTTGTGAAAAGTAATTTGTTTCTTGTTAAATATGATTAGAAGCATTACTCGATCCATGTTTGCTCGTGTAAACTGTTTTATGCTTTCCGTTTGAATGAAGTAGTAACACTCACAATCTTTTCAGGTATTTGAAGTAGAGTTTTGGTCCACTACTGGTCTGGCAGGCTGTAGGAGCGGGGTCGAGGGTTGGCTTGGAGTCCTTTTGGCGTAGTACTTTTTGTGATATCAATTTTTGGAGAGCTGTCGTATCATATGTGGATGCAACTCATTTTGTATAGCTCTTGTAAATTTTACTTTGGAAATCAAATGTAATCTATTTAGTCTATTTTGCCTTGAGTTTATGGAATGAATCTTATTAAAGTTGTTGCTTAACTTTCTTTAAGGCAGTTTTTGCTAATCCCCTAGAGCGGGTCGTTTCAGTAAAGCTCCAGCCTCTAAGTAGGACTTGGGATGGTGTTGGGCCGAACGTGCTATGCCCCCAAACGACGTCGTTTTGGGGCAGTCAAGGGGAGATTATTTGTGTTGCAAGGGCCTTGTTTGGTGGGCAAGAAATGGGTTGATTTTTTAAATTTTTCCAAGGGCCATTACGGATCTTATGAAGATGATTCAAACCATAAATTATTCTTATAAACATGGTCCTGCAATAACTTCTATAATGCGTGGGCGCGTGTGTAAGCGGGAGCACGAGCATTAAAGTATTTTTAAAAAATATCTCAACTTCTAAAACTAGTGGGGGCGAGATTGAACTAAGTGTGCGAATGCAGAGTAAGAATTGAGAGCGAAAGAAGAGGGTCCAACTAAAAGATTATGTGACTTACATGCATATCCCACATCAAGGCCACAAGAGGTTTAGCAATAATGCCATGATCCGAAATCCCAAAGGCATCTGTAATGTACTTTGGAGAAGCATTTGGTGTGATCAGTAATAAGAAATACTATAGCAAACAGTAATAAATAAAGGTTGCGCAAGAGTTGAACATTATAATCTTTATGGTGCAGAGTGGATTCTTCTCCACTTCTCCTCCTTTTTGAACAGAGAAAACAGTTGTTTGGAAGTGTGTCCATTTAGTTATTTCATTCAATAAGTTTGACGGCAAGAATTGAAAGGTGCAAGGTTCAAAGTGTTATTCGCAGACACGTATTTTCTCCCACAGCCTGTTAAAAATTTTCAATTAGACTCGATAGTTAGTTACAGAAATTGAGATACATTTTCAGCATCCAATTACCGAAATATGATATTTTTTTCAACAGCTATTTACCGAAAATGCATGTTTGTCAGTTGTCTACCGAAAATTGAATATATTTTCGACATGTAGTTACCGAAATATAATCTTATTTTCAACAGCTAATTACCGAAATATTATTTATGATTTTTAACAACCACTTACCGAAATATAGTAGGTTATGGGAGAAAATAGGTGGCTGCGAATACCCGGGCCCCTTTTTTTTTATAAGCTTAATGGATGGTAGTTAGGAAAATGAAATTCTATACCTCGTGTACACAGATTGATCTTTTCATGGTTCAAATTTATGAGAAATGACGCAGCGGAATTCACAAGAGAATAGTTTGCATACTCTTCCAAACGAGATAAACAATCGAATCTATGAGCACACCTTGGACGCAAGGAAAAAAAGAGAGAACTTTGAACTTTTATTGAATAATTGAATGTATGACTCTTAGAGTGTCTGCAATGTAATAATCAAAAGTGAATAATTAAAACTTGCCACGTCAGTTTTTGATTATTCATTTAGAGGGTTGTTAAAGTTAGCAATGTGAAGTCCCACATTGTTATTTTTGATTATTCAAATACCCAAATTTAATTACTGGTTAGGAGGTTGCTATTATAATGTGAGCATTTTTTAAACACACATTGCTAACTTTATCAATCTTTTGATTTTGATTATTACATTGCGGATGCTCTTAGGCCTACATTCTTATTTATTTATATACTAGTAGGAGTCCTAACAATAAGGTAATTACTTAGAGTGGAGATCAAGCAAAATAATTACTTGAAAACCAAGACTAACAAAAAGGAAATAAGATCTCCAAGAAAGAATCCTATCAAAACTAGAAAATTGAAAACGTGCAAAATAGGCAGCACAAATAATATTTCCTAATAATATTATTCCTAAATAAAAGTTTCCAAAATATAATACTCCTATGATCTTGTCCTATACCAGTCTTCTTTTCTTCAAAAGAATTCGCCCTCGAGTTCTCATTAAAAATTTGTCATCTTTCATTCCAAAGAAATAGATATTTGGAATATTTCAACCTCTCGCTCATCTTTTGAAAGAAGTACACTCGACAAGGTAGTTTTTCTGCACATTTCAACTGATTGACAATATCCACTATACGAGAATTGAGTGCAAGCTCAAACCGCTCAAACCCAAGAAAATCAACAAAGTGAACCTTAAGTTGATGTTGCAAGTTTTCTTGATCTTGTTCCATCTCAAAATTGCTTACTTCCATTTTTTTGCCCATTGTGGGTTGAGGGAAATCAAGTGAGAGAGAGAGAGAGTCACAAGGAACACTGATATTCTCTTTTCTTGAGTGAGGAATAAAGTGTTTGTCATTGATAAGGTCCATTTGCTTCAACTTTTTTACACTACAACAAAATTGGGTTTTACCAGTGCAAAAAACACGTCGGGAAAAGTCATATTACGTCGGCAAAGGGTTTTACCGATGCAAATCATTGCGTCTGCAAGCTGTCTCCGTACGTATTTTGGAAAACGTTTTCGTCGACGTAAAATATAGATTTTCGCCGATGTAATGTGCATCGCCAAAAATATACTTTCGGCGATGCAAAATATGTGCATTGTCAAAAGTATACTTTCGCCGACGCAATCTACATCACCAAAAGTACACTTTTGTCGTTGCCAAAAGTATTGCCTATACAAAAGAATTTCTACGTTGGTTTGCGTCTCTTGGGTTTCGAACCAAGGTCATCTAAAATGCTGCTAAGGTTAGCAATGTTGCTAAAAAATGAGCTCACAATGAAATAATCAAACTTAACAACCTCTTAACAACTAATCAAATTTTGGCCATTGGATAACCAAAACTAGCAATCTTTTGACAATAACCAAATTTAGTGGCCCCCACATATTTCCAATTAAGTACACTCATCACTACATAAAAACCTTCCCTCTCCTCCATTTTCACTCTCTCTTTTTTTTTCAACAATGTTTTCAAAAAATTATTTTTAAAGTGTATTTTTTTAAAAAATTCAAAAATAGATTTTACACAAAAACTATTCTTTTTCAAAAAAAATTTTTTTAAAGTTTTCAAAAAATTTTTTCTTTTACAAAAAATAATTTTCCTTGAAAAAAGAAAACTTTTTTTCAAAATATAATTTGGAAAAATAATTTTCTATTTCTAATAAACAGTAATTATTAGTTTGAATACTATTTTTTTAAAAAATGTTTTTTGTATTAATAATTTTTAGGTTTTTGTCGTTTGAAAAAGTGATGTGGCAAGTTTTGGTTATCCAATTTTGATTATGTCATTGTGGACCTCTATTGCTAACCTTAGTAACCCCTTAAATGAATAACCAAAAGGTGATGTGACAACTTTTGGTTATCTAATTTTAATTAGTCCATTGTGGATGCTTTTAGAATGATAGTGATGTTAGTATGTTAATTTCGAAAAAAATAATTGATGTCATGTAAATAGCATATGATGGTATTCATATATTGTACATTCGGGTTGCGTTTTTTGATTGCATCGCCAAAAGTTTTCGGCGACGCAAATTATGCATCACCAAAAGTTAAGTTTTCAGCGATGTAGTTTGCGTCATCAAAAGGCAAAAAGGCACCGGCGACACAATTCTTCCTTTGTCGCCATTTTGGTCGCCCTAGCTGCATTTTCTTGTAGTGAAATTAATTGCCTTGCGAAAACGACAAGATTTAACCGTTCATGCATGTTTAATTCAAACCTTTAATCCTTTTGTGGAGGTGGAGTGGTGGTGGTAGTGGAGGTGATGATGGTGGTGGAGGCGGTGGTGGGGTGGTTGTGGAAGTGGAATTGGTGGTGGTGGAGTGGTGGTAGAATAGGCGGTGGTGGTGGCGGTGGGGTGGTGGAGTTTTGGTGGTGGTGGTGATGGGTAGAGGTTGTGCTGGACGTGGAGTGGTGATGGAGGTGGTGGCGTTGTGGTGATGGAGGTGGTGGTGGCGGCGTGATGGTGATGGAGGTGGAGTGGTGTGGTGGTGGTGAAGGTGGAGTGGTTGTGGTGGTGGTGGTTACATAGTTGCAACAAGATTGAAAAACACGAAGAAAAAAAAAACATATTTTGTAGGGCTATCCAAGGAAAATCGAGAACCGTGAAACCGAACTGGACTGAACCGACCCATGACTTTTGGATTCGATTTGTGGATTAATGGTCCGGACACGAATTTGAAAATTTAAAAATTGTGAGATATGGTTCGGTCCACGGATTTTCATTATGAAATCATGGAACATTCGGGTTTTCTTTTCTCTATGATTTCACGGCAGTGACGGCACCGTTTTCGGCCAAAATTTTGAAGTGCAAGTATTTTGGGTTTGGCCCTACTATTAATCCACATCGGCCTCCACATCACTTGGTGTACATTTGGTGTACTCAAGTGGTGTACCCATAGCATTTTTGTGAATGAATACTGGTGTTTTTGTTGTCGTATAAATCCATCGATCTTATGATCCGAAAGTTGCACATGCTCTCTCTCTCTCTCTCTCTCTCTCTCTCTCTCTCTCTCTCTCTCTCTCTCTCCTCTCTCTCTCTCTCTCTCCCTCCCTCCCTCCCTCTTTATACCGGTGATGGATGCTCGGCAACGACCGTCAGTGCAAGGGAGGTAGAAGGGGCTAGGGTTTCATGGTTATATGTCTCAGATCTATCTTCATTTTTTATTACGTACAGAGAACAGATTGGGACATTATATGTGCACTTTTGTTAATATATTAGCAAACATAAGGCAAAAACACAATTTGTGACATATAAGTTTATATGTGCATTTTTTCAACATGCAGAGAGCATATTTGGCATGGTACAAAGTTCAGATATGCACATATAATATTATATGCGATTGTATTGGCAAAAAATACATTCCTGATATCAATAGATAACTTTATATGTCTCAAATCTATCTTCGTTTTTGATAACGTACAGATGATAGATTGGGACATATAAGATTATATGTGCACTTTTGTTGGTGTAGTACCAAACTGTAGACACCCCAATTCGGGCCTCGAAGGTTCTTTAAATGTCCCGATGATAAAATAAAGAAAACAATAGTTTCAAGAGTTTTGAATGTGGACTCCCACAACCCAAGCCAAGCCCAAAAGCCCAGGATTGAGCTTGTAATACTGCATGGGACACCTCTACACCGCACGGTATAGTAGAATTTGTTACACCGCACGAGGTCATGGGGTATACCGCATGGCATTTCGGGAAAAAGTTCTAACTAGCTCAGAAAGCTGTCGGCCATGCTCATTTGAGCCACAGTTCAAAGTTAGCTTGGCAGAAAATGCACTTATAGCCGGCCTAGAAGATGCCTCCCCCATTTGCATTGATAATCCTTGGCTTTTGCCTATGAATACACACCTCCTCTCAAGTGAAAAGGGCCTTGATCTCTTGAATCCATATCCCTTACACCCATTATCTCCAAGTTTTGAGAAAGTTATTCTAACGTTTTTTCTCTAAAAACATTCCATCATCCCTCACATCCAAAGGTTCGTGCACAACTAATTTTGGAACTCCACCACTCAAAAATTCCAAGCTTCTACACCATCCACACTCATCCGTTCTCATCCATACTCATCCATCCTCGTTCAAGCTCAAAACCGAAGGTAAAAATAAGTTTTCTTGGGCCAAGCTCAGCCTTGGCCCTAAGGGGACTTCCTATAGTCACACGTGACCTGTTTTTGCTATGTGTTGACTCAAAAATCATTTTCAAAAACTGAGCTGGAAACACTACATTGTGCGTTGTTATGGTTCACCGCACGATGTAGTGTATTCCAGCGTACGACGTTATAGTGTCCGTCACTCATCTGCTTTGTCTGTTCTGATCACATTCATCTGCTGTTGATCGTACTATTATTGCTCGAGGATCGTTACTAATGTACTTTAGGATGTATTTTATCCAAAAATCATGCCTTTGGCTTGTCAAAATAGGTTTTTATGACCATTCATGATGATCAAGTACATCAAAAAGTGTTTTTGCAAACTATTTTTCAATAAAGACAACAAGAAAGGTGCCTCGGTCCATGATTTGTTTCAATATGAAAATACAAAGACATTCTCAATGAATGGAGAGCCACACCGCACGATGTTTTAAGGAATATCGTACGTTATAGTTAAAACACTATGCGAGTATTTGAGCAATAACAGTGGACTGACAGTAGGAAAGTACACTGCACGGTATACCAGAAGATCGTGCGAGGTAATTAGGTACACCGTGCATTGCTGTTTGTGATCAGGGCAGTTTGTTAATAATGTGTCATTTCATTTCTACATATCATCCATTATCATTCACTGTACAGGAAGCACCACAAGCACGCCAATGTGATGTATTCAATCTCATGTCCTTTTCCCCTACTTGTTTATTAAGAGTTCGATCTTCCAAAAGACATTTAAAGTTTTCCCTTTTGAAAATGTCAAGTAGAGACCGGTCCTTACTGGGCAAATGGGGTGCTTTTACAATAAAATCTTTTCCATTCATAACATGGCCCCTGAACTCAAATCTCAATGTTTTCGCTAGATCAAAAACCTTTTAAATTAAACCCTCGGTTTCTCAGATCATCAATCTCAAAAATCTGGGTGGTAACTCTCGAGCGCACCGGTCGGAGAGCCCACACAAACATAAGATAAGAACGCAGATTGAGACAGATAACGTTATATGTTAAAGTGTGGCAGGTTCAAGAAGGGAAGGGCTCAAAACAGGTAAAAAAAAAAAAAACAGAAATTTTTGTCACACATATAACGTTATATGTTAAGGGGTGGCGGGTTCAAGAAAAAAAGGACTCAAAACAGGAATAAAAAAAAGAAAATAAAAATTTTAGTCACACATATAATGCTATATGTTGGCGTGGTGGTGATGGAGGTGGAATGGGAGTGGTGGTGGGAAAGAAAAAGAAGAGATAAATTTTTGTCACACATATAACATTATATGTTGGCATGGTGGTGGTGGTGGCGGAAGTGGTGATGGTTACGAGGTTGCAATAAGATCAAAAAATTAAAAAAAAAATACATTTTTTTTTTTTTTTGTATTAGCCAAACAAGGCCATTGTTTCATTTACATAGGGTAATTTTGTCATTGAAATTATTAATGGACTAAAGGGGTTAAGAATTTTAGAAGTGGACTAGTGGGGTTAAAAACATGTTATAGTGGACCTCCAAAAAATTATGTAGTCTTTTTTATTTTTGATTTTAACGGCATAGATATGCATAGTTGTGGTTTGTTTGCGGCACAAGCTAGCTGATTGTTAACAAGCTTTTAACGAGGAGTTCAATTTGAGCTGTTTGATTTATTTTGCATTAGTATTGCCAAGGTTTTTTCAAAAGAGGTTTCATGCGTGTAAAACTGTCGTGGAATGAGGGATTGTATGGATTAGTTTGAGGTTCACGCAAACTAGTTTGGGACACCCTGCATTACCAAAAAAAGAATACATGCAGTTTTGAGTTCATTTGATTCAACAGGGTAACCATAGTTTCTTTGTTAAACACATAAAAACATATTATAATTATCATAAATGCTCCTTGGAACGAATGTTTTAAAAACCGGACTGGACAGGTCGGATCGACCGGTTGAACTGTCGATCGGCCCTTGCTCCGAACCAGACCAATTACAAAACTGTTTATATTCCAAAGTTTAACTCCTCGTTAAGACTCCGCTTTCGGCACTGAAAAGAACTGAGAAGAGCTGGCACATGAGCCTAGCTAGTTCTTTCAAAAGATTTATACTGTGTTCTCTTTACAACTCAAAAAAAATTTTTAAAAAAATTTTCCCTAGATTCTCCCTACTTTCAACATTTCTCTCTACTTATTACCCCTGCTATTTTTCAAAAAAAAATTTAAAACTCAATCCAAACATAGCATTAACCTTTTCCTCTACCCAAAGCAGCCTAGGATGCTTTTAGAGCATCTCTAGCAGAGTCTCTTATCCCTCAACCTCGCCTGTTACCCTAACAAAACCCTCAAATCCGCCTCCCAGCAGACTCACGTCACACCCCGCCATGGCAAGCGAGGTGTGGAAACCTCACTTTCAACATTTCTCTCTACTTATTACCCCTGCTATTTTTCAAAAAAAATTTTAAAACTCAATCCAAACATAGCATTAACCTTTTCCTCTACCCAAAGCAGCCTTAGATGCTTTTAGAGCATCTCCAGCAGAGTCTCTTATCCCTCAACCTCGCCTGTTACCCGAGCAAAACCCTCAAATCCGCCTCCCAGCAGACTCGCGTCACACCCCGCCATGGCAAGCGAGGTGTGGAAACCTCGCTAGGACCAGCAAGTACGAAAGCCTCGCTTGGGCTTCTCTCAATTCTCTCCCTCCCTCTGTCACTCTTGCTCTCTCTCTCTCCGTCCCTCTGTCACTCCAAATCGACAGTGAAGACTATGGTGGTGGTCGGGTTTGGCCAAAAACCCTAGATTGAACTGTGGGTTTTGGCCGGAAACCTAGATTGAACTCTTTCACTCTGGATCTGGCCGTCGCCGCCGCCGTTGGGCTGTCTTTAGGCGTCGTTGGGGTCTTCGGCGAAGGTATAAGAACAGTTGCCGTCGTTGGGCATCGTTCGGGTCGTCGCCAAAGGTAAGAATAGTTGCCGTCATTGGGCTTCGATGGGTCGTCGTTGGTTGCCGTCGGTCACAAAAACAAGGGTTCAGGCTGGAGAAGATACAAAAGCCGAGAAACAGCTTGAGCCTGTTGGGAACTTCAACATTTGGTGGCTAGCTTAAACTACTTTTTGGAGGATTTCCTGGTCAATTAGCCGAGAAAGAGCTTGAGGCTCCTGGAGATGCTCTTTGCGGATGAAAAATTTGCTTGCTATTGTTTTGTAACCGATGTGGGATTCACGAAAGCACTTACATTAGCCCAGTTTCTTCTCTTCAACTTCAAAAAACAGAGATACATTCACATTCAGATTTTTTCTAACAAAAATATTTTTGGATATTCAATTTTTTTTAGTTTTTTCACTATGAATATATTTATTATATAATTATATAATTATGATGTCACGGTTCGATAACGGTTCAACCGCAGTGATCCGTCTGCCCGGTCCCTTCTCCGATTTGTCCACCGGTCCAGGTTTCAAAACGTTGCTTGGAACACCACAACAATCCTCAGGTTACTTCCTTACAACGAGGGTGAACGTTTCTCACCCCTAAGAAAGAAGAGGAAAAAGAAATATATAGATACAGAGAAGCAGATAAAAACAAAATTCTTAAAATTTTTTTTTTTTTGAAACACAAAACTCTTAAAATTTAGTCCGAAAGTACGAAAACAATTTTATTAAATATTATGCACAAAAGTACTTCATTTCTCGTAACGACTAAAAATTGTGGAACGGATATTTTACTCCATAATCAGGAAAGCTGTTCAAACCAAAAAGGCTGTTAGTTGACGAGTAGACACCAACCGCTTGTAAATCTCCAAAACCATCCTGTCATCAATTTCATAGCTAGCGCTAGCAACCATCGGAACCGGCCCGCTTTTCGGAATCTTCTTCCCTCCGAAATGCCCAGTTTCCTTGTCGCCAACCAGACGGACCATCATATTGCTGTAAGCGCGGCGAAACTTTGTCATGAGCTTTACGGGTAAAAAAACCTTGAACTTGAGCTTCCGACCCAGCCGTAGCTTCCAACCGCGGCGTTGGTTGTTTCCGAGCCTCGCGACCCTCCTACTCTTCTTGGTGTCGTCCAGTCTTTGGTACTTCCTCCTCCTCCAGTACCTCTTGAGGTTGTCGAGGTATGTCGCCCGATCCGTGTCCATTTTTGGAGAGAGAGAGAAGGGTTAATTTGGGTGCGTGTATTGAATTATGGAATGGGAAACAAAAGGGTGTTTGTATAGGAGAAAGGTCTGTGGCAATGTTGGACTGCTGAATCATACGTTAAGAGTCATCGATAAGCAAGCAGAATGGTCCCTGAAAATACATGCATAGGATTCGTACTTTATTGGTAACAGATTTCATAATTGCCTTTGTTTCTTTTCTTTTTTTCTTTTTTCGAGAAAAGGGACTTGGTCTAATTCGGAACATGGAATATCTCATCAGCAAAGAGAAAATATTGTTTCCAGAGGTGCTACTCACAGCACCCAATTGTAACCGTTAGAATGTTAATGACATTTTTCCGGAGAAGAGTTAAACTTTTTTCAGAAAAAATTTCATTAAAATCCGGACTATTCAAAACACTTTTGGACGGTTGTGATTAGTTGTTGCTGTAAAAATCTGTTTACAGCACCTTCTTAAATATGACACTCTCATCAGCAAAACCTAGAATGTCAAACATATTTAGCACAATATTTGTGGCTTCTTTGGTTCACCATGTACTTGCTTACGCAAAGGCAATGGACGACACAAGGGGTGCCGAGGCTATTTGCATGGGTCCCTGCACAACTCTAAATACTACTATCAAGGACGAAATTAACTCGTGCCCCCACTTGAAATTAAAATAATTTTTTAAATATTTTTGTATAAGTTAGCATAATTATGAAAGTGTGCTAATATATAAACAAGCATACTTGCATATATTTCGAAAATACACATATAGAATTAGTTTTATGTCTGAATTTTATCATATGGTACATTTAGACTTGTTGTTTTACGAGCTATTTGTCTATTTGGAGCTATTCTTTCTTAATTCTCTTTACTTTAAATCGTCTGAGAGAAATATTTTAAAATAAAGTCATTAACAAAAGTAGTTCGATTATTCTAAAACTTGTCAATGTTCATTTAAAATATACTTTAAAATTTTTGATTGAGATTTTGTGCTCATTTTTACCTAATTTAACATAAAGTACACGTTATGAATTTTTGTAGTTAATAACGCATGTCGTAATTTTGTACAATCTTATTGTAGTTGACTATAAATAAATAAATTTTCGCCATTATGATTAACAGGTGCCTCCATTAGACTATATTTTTGGATCTGTCCCTGCTACTATACTACTTTTTCAGAATAATTTAGAAAAATTCAATGGGATTGGTCTCTGCATGTTCCTTGAGTGAAAAAGGTTTTTGAAAATTCTAACATACGTGTAAATTAAAAAATAAGAATTTTGCCCAAAAACTCAGAAGATTAGGATGAATTAGGATATTTCTCACTCAACCAATATGTGTGGTCCACCTCTCTCTCTCTCTCTCTCTCTCTCTCTCTCTCTCTCTCTCTCTCTCTCTCTCTCTCTCTCTCTCTCTCTCTCTCTCTCTCTCTGTGTCACATTTTGGACTCATAGCACAAAACGAAAAAATTAATTGGGTCAATATTGGCAGCCCGACTAAGGAGGAAGAGTACTAGTGTCATTGTTTGATTGGAAATAATCAAAAAATATCTGAAGCTGTACAGCAACTAAAATTAAGCTTTACATCTTTGGTTGACGGAGAGTGATGGGAGTGTTTATCGGCGGACACTTTGACATTAATACTATTGTGTTGAAAAACATTCGCCAGGCCAGCCAATCTGTAATTTTCTCACTTTAAAACTGATTTTCTTTTACCACACCATTGTTTGCGTACTGGCTTGGTTGGGTGATTAGGGATTCTTCTGTTGCATACAGTACACTTGGTTGGGTGATTAGGGATTCTTCTGTTGCATACAGTACACTAGTACATAAAAATGCTTCTCTTTTAAGGGATATAAATTATATACGCTTTGCACTCGTACACTTTATACTCGAGCGTCATTTCTAACCCTCACCCTTTCGCTCAATTTTCATTGCCTCTCTTTTTATTGATATAATACTGTTAAAACTCAAGCGAGTGATGAAATATAATCATGTGCGTAAGAATTTCTAATTTGCTCGACCTCATAATTCTTTCAGACGTTCACAAGGATCCAGATTAAAAAAAGTACTCCTGACCCCATTGATTATCAAGACTTAATTAATACAAGATGTGGAATTAGTTTGATTTAAGGATGGATTCATAGAGTACTTAATTTCCCTACGGATTCACATTCCTAGAAATCACATGAACCAGGCAAGTGTTTTTTCCTGAAAGGATATTCCCTCTGACACTATATAAATTAATCGAAGTAGGATTATTCTAACATCCACCCAAAAGGATAGGATAATAGGTAAAAATGTGCATTAATATCTAAGAAAGATGTATTGATACTTGTAAAAGTGTGTTAATATCCGTGAGATATGCATTGATATCCAAACTTGGTTGAAATTATTTGTATATTATCCTCAGCCTAGATAACCGATATATACCGGAAGGATAGAGGCCTGAGTCACTTGAGAGTTGAGACCATAGCGGTGGATTCTATTCATTATCTGCACAGGCAGCACAGCCATCGAAAATTGACCGACAGTTCCCAGCCCCACATTCCCCCCCCCCCCCCCCCCCAGTCTGATTTCTTTTCGTTTCCAGAAAATGGCAGCAAATTTTCAAACATCAAAAAACGTGGAAACAAAAAAGGAGTTGTTTTCCTCTGCCACAAGGAAAACTTTTTATTGGTAATGTTGGAAAAAGAAGACACTGGTACGTACCAAACCGTAGCGGGCTGAACATAACCATCCGCACCTAGTCGTTGTGGCCGTACCTGAGACTGGGCTCAGCTTCACTCCAAGGTTCGTCATTTACCCGCGTTGAACTCACCTTACGCCCGACACCAGAAGAGTATCATTTGGGCTCGGCCACCTTTCGGGGGATAGCTTTGTTGGAAAGCCCTTCGACTGAGTTGCCCACCAGGCTTAGCTAAGTGTGCAGCTCGGCCACTTTTTACACCATGCACCTCCCCACGCGCTGTAGCGGTTATGCCAAAGGATAACAGCTGTGGACGCACATGGGGGTGCCAGCTCACACCCAAAGTGGTTATCAGATCTTATTAATGACATCACTCTGACATCATTTGACTCGTGCAAGACACATGCCCGTGCTTGGAGAGGACGGGCATGTTGTAGTTAAGAATGGGAAAGATTCATTGGATATTTGCAGGGTTGTTAATGGAATGTGGCAGACTGGTGGTGGGTGGGGAAGAATTGAGCGAGATAGTGCAGTTGATGCTATGCTTAAATATGCTGATTCTGGGCTCACTACTTTTGATATGGCTGATATATGTAAGACACCCACGAGATAGAAATGTTGGTTTGTTATATCATGAGTTCTTGCGAGACAGGTTTGAATTGGTTGGTGAAAACATGTTTCCTGTTGTTCTGTGAGTACGTATTTGTTCGACTCCGAAATGGCTCAAGTACTAAGCGGACGTGTCAGGACTTGTCACGTCCAACGTAAATGACTGAATGCCCATTTTCTGACTTCTTAACCGTGAGAGCGAAAGTGCTGCAAACCTAAGAGTTGGATTGCAGTGTTAGTCCGTGGTTTTGCCTCTACAAGCGAGGACTTAATAATTTCCTAACCGTGTAAGAAAAGAAGTAACAACGTAGAATAACCTTATTATTTTTTTAATAACAAAATAGGAGATACAAGAGATATATGAATAACTTTATTACGTCGTAATAATAAAGTTGGGGTACACCGCGTGAAGGTGAGAAAAGTGAGATAATTGCTTCACTGGGAAGGCTTTGGTTTTTTAAGCGTTGAGCTTGATTGGTGTGTGGACCCTTTTTTCTTCTTGTCTTCTAGTATTTATAGGCTAAGGGTCTTCGAATTTTCTGCATACAAACGGATGTGTTGGCTTCTTCTTGTGGCGCCACATGTCCCATGATTCTTCCATCATGCGTGGGTGAGTGGTTATTTGGAAGTTATAAAAGATCATGGGCAAATACTCCCACTGTCCATTTTCTTTTTACTGTATAACCTTGAGATCGTGGGCCACTTTGGCCAATCAAATGGCCCTTAAGGTAGAAAAACCAACAGCTCATCTCCTCTTCTCTCGGGCACGCACAAAATATGAGAAACATGGGCCACTTAATTAAATCAAATAGCCTTTTCTCATATTCAGGGGCTTAACTTCTTTCTTCCTAGAATACTCTTATTCTCCACGGGTCACGGGTTATGGGCCTTCAAAAATGTAAAAGGCCTCATAAAGGCTAACTGGGCCTTACTTATTCTTCAAATAACGTAGCCCACGGCTCACGGATTTTGAGTATACATCCGGATTGGACAAAAATTAAATGGGCCCAATTAAATGGCCGTTCAACGCTAGTCTAGGACTAGGTGCCAAAAACGGGTGTAAACAGTATTGTTGCCAAAAGCCAAAATGAATAACTTCGCTTTTGCACTAATGTTATGTGCACAGGTCTTACATGTCATCAATGGTTAAAATCACTAGTTTCTATTTTTTTTTGTTCGCCCGTTCACTTTGAGCTTCTGAGTTCATGCCGAAGCTAGCCACCCCATTTGTAGAGAGAACGCGCGAGAGCAGGGGTGAAAAAAAGAAGACGACACGATTAAGTATCTGCTCCTACTTTTTAAAGCTCCATATTAGCATCATATCATATTTCTTGACATAAAACCAATTTGACTCCGATCCACACAAACAATCACGCACATTACAAGAGAGCACGGTGTACATTCAATTTGGCCTTTGCTATAGAGTTTCCGGACCGACAGTTCCCAAGAGCCTCGTCATGCTACAACAAACTTGGTCCAAAACAGCTCAATGACGTACAAATTACCATCTCCCGCATTCTATGTCTACCTCTGATGAGCTTGATCCCACATATGCTGGGATGAACGCATGGCTTGATTTGTCCTCTTCAGGTTCCGGGGTGAATGCATTGCCTACAAGCCCCATTTGTTGATTCATAACTTGAGCCCCTGCAGCCTGCACATTAGGTCCATTGGAAGGATGGCCGAGTCGTGTGTTCAACCGCAACTTCTCCAATGCTCGGAAATATGCTTAAGGGCCCCATCCTGTAATCAGAACATAAACATAAAAGACTTGGATCAAGGCCTCCAGCGAAATAACCACAGAATTAGCAAAGGCATCGATAGCTCTCTTTTTAAAGTTCTCATTTGGCATTTGACTGTACACGCAAAAGATACGAAAACTTAATAACTTACACAAGTTAAGCCTAAAGTTACCACCCTTTTCTTTCAGCCTTCAGGAACCAAACGAATGATCATATTCACTTTATATAACAACTGTTGTCTAAGTTTCTCATGCTAGTTTGTGGATCGAAAACACCATAGTACGTATGTTGTACAAAATTAACCCAAAAAATGCGGTATGATGACTGAAGTTTTTCAAAGCTTTTATGGACACTGCAGCACAGATAACTTTGTAGAAAAAGGAAAGAAGGTTGAGACTTAATTTTACGTCACTACTTAAAAGGAAGCCAAAAGGAAAGTGATATTACCTTGTGTATGATACGGAGGTGGGAAAAACTGCAGATAGCAAAATGTTGCGACACTGAAGCCTGCAATATCCAATTTATATAAATGAATCTGCTAATGACAAACAACTGAGTTGCAAATATGGTTCTTGTTGCTCTGGTATTAAATGATTAGGTGCAAATGACAAACCTAAAAGACCTCCAGTAAACACATCTTGCCAATGGTGCGAATTGTTGGAAAAGAAATCTTGGCAGTAACGAATAATCCAGAAAACAGTTTCATTCATAATGCAACAATTACATAATCAAAGCAAAAAAAACAGAATACAAAACAGAATTACAACAGTCGAGATACAAACTGAATTTGAACATCAAACCGAGTCCCGTGTGGTACCACGGTCTCCTTAAGAAATGTTCGCCGCCTACCGTGGGTGTTGTAGGTTGCGTCGGCGCCTTTCTCCCAGGGTTGGCTCGGCTAAACCGCAAGCCGCCGGAACACCGCCGTCGACTGCCTTGGCGAACTGACTACCGCCTGCCTCTCTCTCTCTCTCAAGAACGAATTTCTAGAATGTTTTTGAGTGCTCTGATTTTTCTGTGCTTTGTCAAAACCGTGAGCCTCCCTTTTATAGGTGGAGGAGGGCTGAGTAACTCCTTGAACATGAATGCTGTCATTCATTGCTGATTTGAATTCAGCCAATGAATTCAGCCATTGATAGGGAGGTTACGGGATCATTCACCATGATGAGGAAGGTTACGAATTTCCACAATCAATACGTCTATTGATTGTGGTGCGTCCAGGTTCAACGAACCCGGGACCGGTTGCCTCGGGAGACCCTCCAAAGTCCCGGTTTCATTCACCCGAAATTCCGTAAATTTCCAACACGAATAGTCATCCACCCAGCAGGAAACCGCCAACCAGCGCTGCAAGAAGGAGAGGAAGAAAAACAATGCACAGTTTTGCCACATGTCCTTTGCGATTGAATGCCTCGATCTCGCCCACCAAGTACAATGCTAAAAATCCCAGACCAGGAAAGGACCCTACAAACGCATTGTGAATTGAGTCAGATGAAATGGGCCACACAGACATGTTACGTATATAGGAACTTAACATGTCAAATTGACCTGTTGGCCGGTGGTGCTCTTGTATTTCCCTCTGAGCACCTTATTGACTAATTCAGCTTTAACCCACTCGTGGTCTGAGGTTTTGCCATATTGACCCAATTAACTGCATGAATTTTCCTATGGTCGTACGTACGTCAGTGGACCACCAAAGGAAATCTCGATTTCATTTTAACTTATCAATGGTATTGAGAGCACATTCGGGCAAGAAGTGACATTGAACCATACTATCTGGAATGGCTGAATTGACAGCCTTAGTGTTTGGAACGGAGCTAGGATTTTGAAAATGCGGGAGTCAGACTATGAACAACAAGATTTTGATTTTGAAATTTTAAAATTCGGAAATCTAATAGTTTGTTTGATTTAAATTTTGGAGGAGGTTTTTTGGATAATCAGTAGAAAGAGAAATAAGATTAATAATTGAAGAAAAAGCTTATGGGAGATCATAAGCGGAGAGAGAAATTGGGTTTTGGGACCCAAAAGGAACACATTCTTAAGCATTTAAATGTCACCAAATACAAAACAAAATTCTTAACAAATAGCAAAACAACTAATAATAATATGAAAATTTGAAGAAAAAAAAATTCGAAATAGCGCGGAGACCGTGGCTCCCATACGCCCAAAAGTAGCTCCATCATTGTTTAGTATCACATCAAATGACTCTAAGCAGTGACATTACATGAGGCTTATCTATGTCATTAATTTTTTTTTTCTTACTGTTTTGTTTGGATCGTGATTTCTTTTTATAGATATTTTCCGTACGAAAAGGGAAATGAGAGGGAAGAAAACAATAGAAAAAAAAAGGCCTCTCCAATTGCTGGGGACGAGATGCAAAAAATCACATGTTCATGGGCGTGTTCAATGGTCTTCCTCCAGGATGCAAAAGCCTCTCCTGCCTTGGCACCTAATGAGGGCTGTCTCCATTGGCCAGGGGGTTTGCTCTCTTACCCTAGAGGTGCGAGTTTGATTCTCAGATGTATGTTAACCAATTGGGAGGTGAAAGTCTGTTAGGGTACTAGGTAACCTCATGGGCGCGTCCAGTAGTCTTCCTCCAATTTTTTTTTTGAATTTTAAGAGCCCCCCTAGCTACTTGTTTACCCCTTATAATAATTCAACAACAATGCCTCATTTTTAATTTTCGCTTTAACCTTCTAAAAAATTAGAACCGGCTCTAAAAACACCCTGCATTAACAAAAAAAAAATTACATAAATTTTTGAGTTCATTTGATTCAATATATAGGGGAAACATGTTTTCTGTTAAACACCGAGAAACACGTACATGTACACAAAAATCATATTATCATGAAATGCTTCTTTTCCTTGGAACACCAAAACTATCATCAGCTTACTTCCTTACAACGAGGGTGAACGTTTCTCACTCCTAAGAAAGATGTACATTACAGACAGCGACGAAAGAGAAGAAATGAGTACTCCCTCCGTCCATAATTTAGTCCAAAAGTACGATAACAATTTTGAATATTATGCACAAAAGTAGTACTTCATTTCTCTTAACGACTTAAAATTGTAGAACAGATATTTTACTCCATAATAGAAAAAGCTGTTCAAACCAACAAGCCTGCTAGTTCACGAGTAGACACCAACCGCTTGTAAATCTCCATAACCATCCTACCATCGACAATTTCATTGCTAGCGCTAGCCACCATCGGAACCGGCCCACTTTTCGGGATCCTCTTCCCTCCGAAAAGCCCAGTCTCCTTGTCACCAACCAAACGGACCATCATATTAATGTAAGCGCTGTGAAACTTTGTGAGGAGCTTCACGGGCAAAACAACCTTGAACTTGAGCTTCCGAACAAGCCGTAGCTTCCAACCGCGGCGTTGGTTGTTTCCGAGCCTCGCGACCTTCATCTTCTTCTTGGTGTCGTCCAGTCTTTGGTACTTCCTCCTCCTCCAGTACCTATTGAGGTTGTCCAGGTATGTCGCCGGAACCATGTCCATGTTGGAGAGAGAGAGAGAGAGAGAGAGAGAGAGAGAGAAGGGTTGTTTGGGTGTGTGAATTGAATTATGGAATGGGAGACAAAAGGGTGTTTATATAGGAAAAGGTCCACGGCAATGTTGGAATGTTGAATCGTACGTTTAAGAGTCAACGATAAGCAAGCAGTATAGTCCCTGAAAATACATGCATATGATCTGTACTTTATTATTGGTCACGGATGTCATAATTGACTTTTCTTTTTTTTGGGAACATGCATGGAATATCAGCAAGACCCCTTTTTTTTTTTTTTTCCCTTTCAAAATACATGCATATGATCTGTACTTTATTGGAATGTCAACATATTAATTAGCACAATATCTGTGGCTCTTTGGTTCACCGTGTACTAGTTTACACAAAGGCAGTGGCGGACACAAGGCGTGCCGAGACTGGAAGGGCTCCTGCACAGCTCTGAATACTACCACATACTATACTAGTTTTTCAAAGACAAATTCAATGGCCGGGATTGGTCTCTGGATGTTCCTCAAGTAAAAGAAGTTTATGAAAATTCTTACATTTGTGTAAAAAAAAAAAAAGAATTTTGACCAAAAACCGAGATGATTCACTCAGCTTGAAAGTAAGCAAATTACCAAAAAAAGTAGATGAATTAGGATATTTCTCACTCAACCCAATTATATGTGTGATCCATTGGCTGTATCTTTTTTGGCTACGTGGCACTAGTGGGTCAAAAATTTGTACTATAGCACAAAATCGCAAAAAAAAAAATTGGGTCAATATTGGCAGCCCGACTATAAGGTGGAAGAGCACTGTCATTGTTTGCTTGGAAATAAATATAATCAACAAAGGAGTATCTGAAGCTCTTCATTACATCATGCAGATGTCAATTTTGGTTGACTGGCCCCTAAATTTGTTGTCCGGAGTAGCTTGACGGAGAATGAATCGTTGGTGTTTATCGGCGGACACTTTGACAAATACTATTGTGCTGAAAAAGTCGCCAGCCAATCTGTAATTTTCTCACTTTAAAACTGTTGGTCATGATGAATGCTATGATTTTCTTTTAGCACATCATTGTTTACTAGCTTGGTGATTGGGGTTTCTGTTCCGTACAGTACACAAATGAAAAGACTAACACCTACTGTTCCTTTTCACCCTTTACACACCGTACTTATTCACTGTTCAAAAGTATTTTGAACGGTTTGAATTTTAAAAGACTTTTTTGAGAAAAGTTTAACTTGTCTTGAGAAGAGTTCTTTTAAATCTGGACCATTGATTGCCGAGACGGATAGTGAGATTGAGGGAGCGGTGAAAGTGAGCGGTGGGGTTAGCATTGCTGGTACATAAGGGATATACAGTTTGCACTTGTAACACTATGTTCGTTTTGGGATTTTTATTTTTGGATTATGGGTAATGAGTAAAGAGAGAAAAAAAATGAGAATAATTGAGCGAAAATTTGTTGAGAATTTTGTGCAAAGAGAGAATTTTAAATCCAAAATTCCAAAACGTGGTTACTCAGCACCATTTTTAAACCCTTTCACTTTTATGCTCCGTTTATTTGACCGTAAAATATAATACCCATTTTCAAGCGTTTGGATGCTTAAATCACAGGTAAATTATTTTTCCTCGTAAAATGTTTTTGGACTATGGAGGGGAAATGACTTACAATGAATTTTTCCGTAAGTTATTCACTGTTAATACGTTTTTGGGCTATGGAGGATTTTTTTTTTTTTTGATTTCGATCATAATTTTTTACTTTTTAGATTCCTCTCGTCATGATGATATAATAATTTCCAAAAAATTAACGACAAACTAACAAATACGAAAAAAATTTAAATAAAAACGAAAAAATAAACCACTTGACTTTTTTAGTCGAACAACCTTACTATGAATTTTCCCGCAAGTCATTCACTGTTAATACTCTTCCGGCCCAATTTTCCTGCTTTGCTTCTTCTAATCTATCCGTTTCTCTCTCCTCTCCAAACTCAAAATCAATTTCAACCTATACATCTATTTGGTCCCCTCTCTCTCTCTCTCTCACACACACAATCATAGCTGTTAATACCAATTTTTCCTGCGACCACATCATCAATGCAAAAAAGTTCACACAAATCCCTTCCACGTACAACTTTTCTTTCGTTAATAGAGTTGTTAGAAGGATTTCGACTCAATTGGGTATCAAGTCCAAACCTGAAATGAATAGCAGAATTGAGGCAGGAATTGATGAAATCTGAAACGCTTTGTCAAATAAGAGAGAGGGAGAGAGTGTGGGTTTTACACTTTATTTTTGTTGTATTTATGGAAAGGTCAACCTGGTTGATATTTAGCACAGGAGACATGTTTTGCTGCCAGGAATTTTTTTCAATTACCAATCAAACAAATAAAATTGAAACGAAAAATTTCTTTTTCATTGAAATCATTTTACGTGTAAAACATTTTACATCGAAAAATATTTTATTTTGAAACAAACGGAGCCTAATTAGAGAACATTTTTTGATAATACCGTCGAAACTCGAGCGTGTGACGAAATATAGTGATGTGAGTTTCATGTGACTGAAGAATTTCTTTGCTCAACCTATATAGGAGTAGTTCTTTCAAACACAAGGATCCAGATCAAAAAAGTACTCAGTACCCCATTGATCATCAAGAGTAATAGAAGGTGTGGAATTACTTTTATTAAGAATTCAGAGTACTTTCCCTACGGATTCACATTCCTAGAAATCACATGAAGCAGGCAAGTATTTTTGGACTTCCCGAAAGGATATTCCCTTTGACACTATATAAGTTCATATATTTCTGCTTAGGCCCCGTTTCACTAAAAGAAATTAGTACTTATTTGAAATTTTTGAAACTATATGTAATGTATTGTGAGAAAATGACATGTTTCGTAAAACAGTTAATAAGGCTGAGTTCTTGTAAACTTAAAATTTAATCTGAAACTTATTCGGTATTTTTTACTTTTTGTAACTTTTTGTTTACCTTTTCGTTGTAATTTTTGAGGTTAATCTTTCATCTCGACAAGACGATTTGGAAAATAATAAAAATATGGACCGATATTGAAAAAATTCAAATAAGATAGCTGCTTGATAATTTTTTCGTCTTTAGTGATTTTTTTTATTTTCCGTCACAATTTTATGCTTTTAAGACTCCTCTCGTCAATACGGATGATTAATAAAAAAAAAATGACGTGAATCTAACAAGAAATCAGAAAAGACGAACAAAATATACAAAACAAAAAAAAAAAAGAATTAAGTTAACAAAAATGAAGCTTAAGTACTTAATAAAAAAGAATCTTAGCAAAAAGGGGCTTTATTCATTTCAACAATGATTCTAGAAAAAGCAAGTGGAAGGGTACAATTGAGTCCATTTCATCCCCTCCCCCAATAACGGAAGGATAGAGACCTGAGTAGGGACCGATACTAGAAGGATAGAGACTTGAACAGTCACTTGAGACCAATCCATAGTGTTGAATTCTATTCTCATCATCTACACAGCCATCGAAAATTGACCAAGACCCCCCCAAATTAAGTCTGATTTCTTTTCCTTTCCAGAGAATAGCACCAAAATTTTCAAACATCAAAAAACGTGGAATCAAAAAATGTAAAACAGTTTTTTAAGGGCCCCCGCGATAAATCAGTTCAATCCGATACTTATAGATACTCGATCCAATCATATAATGTTTTATTATCCGGGAATCTAAATCAAAAGTTAGATGATTGGATCGAGCTTCTATAAGTATCGGATTGAATTGATTTTTCGCGGGGGCCCTTGAAAAACTGTTTTACATTTAATGAACGGCTCGGATCATTTTTGCGAAACCCGTAGTGGGCCCCACAACAAATCTGTACAGAAAATCTGTACCGATTTTCTGTACCAGTAGACTTACTGTTGTTTTCCTGTGCCACAGGGACACAAAATTTTATTGGTAACGTTTGAAAAAGAAATTGGCACCAAACCTATTTATTGTCAAATGTTTTCCACGAACACGCTTACAAACAAATGAAAACATGTTTCCTGTTCTTCTGCGAGTATCGTTGCCGAAAGCCACTTCGCTTTTGTCACCGCTACGAGCGCTAATGTTATCATACATGTCAATGGTTAAAATCACCAAGTTTCTATTTTCTTTTGTTCGCCCGTTCACTTTGAGCTTCTGAACTCATGCTGAAGCCACCCCATTTGTAGAGAGAAAGCGCGACAGCAGGGGGAAAGATGCGGGGGAAAAAAGAAGACGCGATTAAGTATCTGTTCCAACTTTTTCAAGTTCCATATTTGCATCATACATCATATTTCTTGACATAAAACCGATTTGACTCCGATCCACACGAACAACCACGCACATTACAAGAGAACACGGTGTGTACATATTCAATTTAGCCTTTGCTGTAGAGTTTCCGGACCGAAATTTCCCAAGAGCCTCGTCATGCTACAACAAACTTGGTCCAAAGCAGCCCAATGACAAACAAATTACCGTCTCCCGTATTCTATGTCTACCTCTGATGAGCTTGATCCCACATATGCTGGGATGAACGCATGGCTTGATTTGTCCTCTTCAGGTTCCTGGGTGAATGCATTGCCTGCAAGCCCCATTTGTTGATTCATAACTTGAGCCCCTGCAGCCTGCACATTAGGTCCATTGGAAGGATGGCCGAGTCGTGTGTTCAATCGCAACTTCTCCCACTTCTCCAATGCTCGGAAATATGCGTAAGGGCCCCATCCTGTAATCAGAACATAAACATAAAAGACTTGGATCAAGGCCTCCAGCGAAATAACCACAGAATTAGCAAAGGCGTCGATAGCTCTCTTTTTAAAGTTCTCATTCGGCTCGTACACGCAAAAGATATGAAAACTTAATAACTTACACGAGTTAAGCCTAATGTTACCACACTTTTCTTTCAGCCTTCAGGAACTAAACAAAATGATCATATTCACTTTATACAACAACTGTTGTCTAAGTTTCTCACGCTAAATTTACCCAAAAAATGCTGTAAGATGGCCGAAGTTTTTCAAAGCTTTTATGGACACTGCAGCACAGATAACTTCGTAGAAAAGGAAAGAAGGTCAAGATTCAATTTTACAGCACTACTTGATAGGAAACCAAAAGGAAAGTGATATTACCTTGTGTATGATACGGAGGTGGGAAAAACTGCAGATAGCAAAATGTTGCGACACTGAAGCCTGCAATATCCAATTTATACAAATGAATCTGCTAATGACAAACCACTGAGTTGCAAATATAGTTCCCGTCGCTCTGGTATTAAATGATTAGGTGCAAATGACAAACCTAAAAGACCTCCAGTAAACACATCTTGCCAATGGTGCCAATAGTCATCCACCCGGGAAACGCCAACCAGCGCTGCAACAAGGAGAGGAAGAAAAACAATGCACAGTTTTGCCACATGTCCTTTGCGATTGAATGCCTTGATCTTGCCCGCCAAGTACAATGCTAAAAATCCCAGACCAGCAAAGGACCCTGCAAAGCATTGTGAATTTAGTCTGATGAAATGGGCCGCACAGACATGTTACGTATATAGGAACATAACATACTTAGCACATTTTTCTTTCTATTTTATGATGGTAAGTTGACTCCAACTCCAAATCAACAGTGAGAAAGTTCTACGCAACATATAAGCCATAATGTTAGGCACATACATAACCAACTATTGCATGGCTAACAACATCTGACTTCCAAGAGCAGAAGCAGAAAAAAGGGCCTGTGGATTTGTTATCCATTAGATAAACATTAGAAAATGCTAGCAAAAAGAGTACCTCGGTGGCGCACTGTTCAAAAAATTAGGATTCATAACTCCAATTAAGTGTCATTTATGTTTTTAAGGAATGTGTGTCACAATAACGTATTGTTTTTTTTTCATTTGTTATGATATGGGAAACGAATCAACAATTTCATAGAGATAGATAATCAGAAAAGAGGAAGAAGAGGGGAGCCAAACTCTTTCAAATATTCCAAATTTCCATTTCTTTTGTTATCTCCTTTTTTAACACCTTTAGTTCAATACATATAGATGTAGGACAGGATTCGGGAATTTCAGCTTTGGAAGTTCAAGGATATGTCCTTTCAAATTCTATGGTCAAATGCTTTGTACTAGGCATGAAAAGCCTCATAATTAGGTTATGTTGTGTTAAATGAGTCTAAGGGCTGTAAGACTAAGTGTTTGGACGATAGTTTTAATTGTTAGTTTGTGTTGGGAACATCAAAAGTGATGAATTCGGAGACTAAAAGTTGAGTCTAGATTAGAGTCAATAGGGCTGTAATCCCAGAGAAAATATCACATTGTATCATAAAAATACTACAAAGTTTTGTCTATTTCTTGAATTCAAGGTGTTTAACAATATATGACTGACTGTAGAAAAAAAATCACTTGAAAGACTCATACGTAAAACTTCATATATCAATGATCAAATCCATGCTACAATCTTACAAGACCAACAACTTGGCTGAATCACTTTATTCCATCGTTGCTCCAAGACTAAAATTCAAGCACAGAACAGGGAAGTGTTGCTTACATGCAGTATGGCCACTTGGGAAGCTCTTGTGTCCTTCTTTAATAACGCTATCTTCACCTGTGCATACTACGTTACCCCAATGATCATAATTCTAGAGAGGAGATAAAGAAAACAAAATCGAGTTAGCAAGATGTGCAGGACTAGATTCCTAAAACCTTCACGGCTGAACTTCGTTCCAAATAGAAGAGCAAAATGGTAGAAAAGAAATGGAAGGGTTCAATGTCTAAAACTCTAACATACATCAACTCCATCTGGAAAGCAACGCCAAAAGAAATCTGGTCGAGGACGACCTACTCCATCTTTTATTGCATCAGTGAGGACCCCAGTTATCAAGACAGCAAACAAGAGGCCTGCACTTTTTTGAGGTATACATAAGTCATAGATCAAACTTAAACGCTTCTCTAACCAACAACAAGATAGTCTTCCAAAATCAAAATTAAGCACTAATTCAACTTACCTAATATGCTATGGTGCAGATCATACACATCCCTTCTACGGATATAGACGAGAAGGAAAATGACAATAGGCAACAGAACTGCATAAATCTGTATGTAAAGGAAAAAGTTTCATCGTTCCTTACTCAACAAATAAACAATGGCAACTGACAAATGAAGTTGTCTCCTTCTCACAACCTACCCATATAGGAATACATGTTCTTACATAAATTTCATATAAATCAAGTGTAAAGTAGAATTTCTTCGTTCTTTTTTTTTCTTTCTGAACAGCGATTGCTAAACAAAATGTACTTGAAAAGTACAAACCCGGGTAATAAGGGACTCTAGAAAATCAGTAACTGGAAAATCCAGTTGATAGAATACATGTGTGCACAGTGCACACACATAAAAAGAAAAACTTACTGGAACAGCCCAGATAGGCACAGTATTGTCTTTCAGTGGATATTTTAGGTCTGTCATCATGTCCTTCCCAACAAACCGGTAAAATGGATGTATAACATTTAGTACAACATCTATGACCACGAGAAGCAGCAATATGAGCCAGTCATGCTTGTGCTTCTTCGCGACTTTGGCTCCATGAGTCTTAATAGTGTGTGGACCAGGCTCGGTCTCACCCATTCTCCCCTGCTAGCAAAAAGAATATCACGTCAAATTCGCAAAAAGAGTTCCCAAGCACTATATTACATTGCCCTTTTCTGTTCGCTTACTCACACAGTGAATGAGAGAGTAAAAAATTGACAGGGAAGAAAAACATTACGTCATCTAACAGAAAGAAGAATATATAATAGCATGCGAACAACAGGGCTGTTGACAGACATCATACAATTTAACCTTTTCTATTGGATTGATCGGAAGCTTAATTAGGAATCTTGTAAGGTTGTCTCATCATTTGTCTTAAGTGGTAACCTCATCCCAAATCATAGGAGGAGTTATTTCGATCAGCTCTTCAAGCATGAAGAGGACACATCCAACGCTACAAATAGAATATATAAGGAGCAATGGGAGAATGAGGCATTTCAAATCTCTAGAGAAGGACTTTGTTGCTATACCTTCATTTTCACGTATGTTACAATAGAAGGATAGACCCTTGAAGTTTCAAGGCGGTTCTAAACTCAAGGAAATAAAATGAGAAGGCAGAAAAAAAAAAGGGAGATAGCAGTTTTCCTTCCTTCCAGTTTTTGGTTCCTAGTTTGGCTGTTTGGGAGAAGGAAAAAATGAAATACTAAGGTAAAGCGTGGTGAAAGATTTTGACATCCTTTCTTTCTTTTACGTTTTCTTTCCTCTTTTTCTTTGCCAGTTTAAGTTAGTATGGATTAGTTATTATTCTCTGCTCCTTTCTTTAGAACCAGACATGGGAAAGTAATCTTCCTTCTTGCTTAACTTTTCATTTCTTTGCTAAGCGAATAAAGAAAAAACCAATTTCCCCTAAAACTTCTCTTTTTCTTACTTCCTCTTCCTTTCTGTTTCCCTTCCTTGAGTTACAATCATAACCTCTATTCACAATAAGTCGAGTAGTTGGAGGTCTTAAGCCACAAATGTTATGGTTCAAAACCTGGCCAAAACCTTCTTGCCATACAAAAGAGGCCTTTTGGCATCAGGGAATGCACTAGGTGCATAGGAGAAAGGAGGTCAGGAGTTCAACTCCACCTTCAAGGTGTTAATCTAACTATTCTAATCATACTAACTTTCACCAATTAAAAACATAAGGAAAAGAATTTTAGATCTCCTCCTGCACCTAATCCTATGTCAAGATATAAAAGAGCTACAGCTTTCTATGTAACGTGCCTGTTGTTTTCAGGATCAACACTACGAAATACCCTTGAGTACTTGTTTTGTTGACGTTTTAAAAGCTTGTATGCTCGCTTGGACACCATGAGATACAAAATAAGATAAATAAATAAATAAAACCATTTCAAAGCTTGTGTTCTATATTTCTTTTGGAAAAGAACCATTTTGAGAAAACATTCAGAAGATCTTCTAAGGCTTTTGTCGAGAATGTCAGGTGGGAAATAAATTCTCAAGAAAAGGGAAGTGAGGTGAAGTAAAAGAAAATGATTTTTATCCCTCTGTGTTTCTCTTGACGAGGAATCTTACGGGAAAACTTAAAAGTGTTTGGCAATAACACTCTCTAAAATGGTATGGTTTTTTCCTTCTCAATAACACTCTCTAAAAAGTGTTTGGGAAAACCGTGAAAATCAAACAACACAATCTTACCCAAATTGCCTAACGTCATACCCTCTAAAAAATCTTTAATGCAACGGTTATTTATAACAGCATCTCACAATTTTTTTTGATAGGCAAACCCCTCTCACATGATGTGAGACCCATGTATGTATAGGTCCCATAGCATGTGAGAGAGGTGTACCCTTGGTTTCATCCAACAAAAAGCCCATACCCGAAGTCTATATCCTAATTAAGATCCCAAAATAACAATCTCTTGACAAAATGATTAATCTATTACAGTAAAATTGAAGAAACACATTGCAATCCGAAGCAAAACTGAGCCAAGAAATCAAAATAGCCAACTAACCTGAGAAATACCCCCGAAAGACGGAATGGACGTAGCCATGATTGGAACGAGGGGGCGAAATCACAAAACGGGTCGTTTGGTAAAGGTTTTGAGGGACGGTTTTTGGGTAACGAGCGGAGAGAGATAGAAAGACGGGATAATAAGCAGATAGAAACTTATCGGAAACCATACACAGAGAGAGAGAGAGAGAGAGAGAGAGAGAGAGAGAGAGAGAGATTCCCAGAACCTAGAGAACAAACCCGAAAACGATCCAAGGATTCGAGCACCCAAATGCGCACAAGAGGAAAAGATAATTTTTTGTGGCGAAGGAAACAATGGGAGACACAGAAGAACGTCGTTGTCTTGTTCAATGGTTGGGGTTTACATAGAGTTTGAAAAAAGTTGGGATTTTGAACGGAGAGAGAGAAAGGCCACCAACTCTGCAGCTGAAAAGGTCGCCTGTGATTTCCTTGTTGAAGATGAAATGAATTCACAGGGGGGGATTATTTCCTTATTGACTGATTAGGATTTTCTGGGGTAATTGACGATAAATAGACCTACCCCTGATAAGGATGGATTTGAAAAGAATGGGATTGGCGCCGGCCGGGGTGGAAACCTGGGTGCGTGTAATGTATTATGTATGTACTATTTACCTAGAAAAGAACATCCCATGTTATAGGAAATACTCCGTAGAAGACAAGAGGCAAGAGGACAAAGAGGCAGTTGACAGTTGTAGTCTGTGCCCCAAAAGAAGTTATGAACTCAAAACCAGAGAGGTGGAGCCACATGGTGTGGGTGGGGGCGGGTGGGAATAATAAATTGGGGACAATTAAGTCATTTAATAATTTATCTATAAGTCGGAATTAAGAGATTTTTTTTACTTGCGAAGTAGCTCCGAAAAATTGTCAAATTTTGAACTCATAACATTTTGCACATACAGCTCATCACTATAAGTAATAATAATATAACAATGCATTCATTTCAAGTCTACAATAGAATTGAACCAAACTTTTTTTTTTTATATAAAAAATTGAACAAAACTTTTAGGTCATTCTTTGTTTCGAATGGAATGTTGGACAGAACACTTTTTGCTAAATGATAGTTGATTTTTCACGGAGTCATTAAAAAAACTATTTTAAAATTAATGAAACGTTTCTGATATCCTATAGTAAAATTCAAATGTGAAACCCATGCGCCGATTTGTTCACCATCAGTGCATGGTCGATGCCTATGAAAATATTCGTTGGCATATGAGAGAAGACTGTGTCTTGCGTCTTGTTACATTAGTTTATCAATAATCCTAGAATCACACCCAACTTGCAGACAGGAGGATGCTGCTCAGCAACATCCTCGCATAAACGGTGCCGAGTGGTTGATCCAGCCATTCATCTTGGCACGGACGACTCGGATTGAATTTCAACGCATACAAATCTAAACCGTCTATTGCTCAATTAAAATCTGAGCCGTCAATTGCCAGGATGAACGGTCGAATCGACCAATCTGCACCCTCTTTGCAGGGTACTGCTTGGCAACATCCCCATTCCCCCGACTTATTTCCCACCAATTACACACGTACTCACACGTTTTGTGGCCCAACACACAACAACCATTTACAGTGGTCAGCGGGCCTTCTCAATTAGTAGTGGCCCAGATATGCTTGTTTAATGGGCCCTCACATGGACCGCGTGGATTTTGGTTTTGCTGTTTTCTTTGGGTGCAAGTATTTAATTTGGTTGCGGATCAAAAAAAAAAAAAGTATTTGATTTGGTTGAGAGAACGTACAGTTCAAAAAAATTTAAAAAAAAGCTTTTCTTTTTCTTTTTCTTTTTGCCGACATAATATGATGTTTTTTCAATTACTACAAATGTCAATGCTGCCTGAAATAAATTAGTGAGATAGAGAAACAGATAGCGGTATTTGGCTCGTCTGGATGGAGTTAGTTATGCAATTGAATTGCCCGGTCGACGTGGAAGAAAGCTCATCAAATTAGCTAAATTTAATGTGACACATTGATGCACCGCGCATGTAAGACATGATGACTTTATTTTGTAACCATTTCTTGAAAGCAACCCTTCATTTGAATCTTTCAATAGCCAATACTCTTAACAATATCGAGGAATATGTGAAGCATATCAAAAGATTGAATAATTTATTGAGAATTAGTATAAGGCGGAAGATATGGTTGGCCTCTAGTACTAAAATTAAAAACTAAGGGCCTACTTGGATGCAGGTAAAAAATTGGGGTATTAATTTTAATGGTTTATGGAGGGGGATAAAATAGTATGTGGTTTGGATGAAGTATTAAATAGGGGAATAAAATTTGACTTTGTTTGGATGGTTTATAGAAAGGGAAGGGGTAGATGATGGGAAAAGCTATCAAATGATTATTTTGTCCATGTGCAGTGTTAAATTTGATTATGTATTAAAATAAATATATAAATTGAAAATTTAATATTAAAAAATGTCTATTCTAAAAATTTTATATTAAAAAACTTTTTAAA
Source organism: Rhododendron simsii (assembly GCA_014282245.1). Lineage (NCBI taxonomy): Eukaryota > Viridiplantae > Streptophyta > Magnoliopsida > Ericales > Ericaceae > Rhododendron > Rhododendron simsii. The sequence continues at coordinate 21,390,576 of CM024961.1, forward strand.
ATAAGTTCTCAAATTTTCAATCCGGTTGAACCGGTGAGAAGATCTTTTTTTTTTTTTATCATGTTATCTTAGATGGTCGTAATGAATTTTTGGCTCTAAGGCTTTTCAACGAGCACCCTGAAAGAGCCCTAAAACTATATTAAAAAATATAGTTAAAAAATTAAGTGCTCCAATTTTCAATCCGTTTGAACTGGTGTGAAGATCTTATGTTTTTGATCATTTATCTTAAATGGTCATAATGGATTTTTGGCTCTAAGACCTTTCAATGAGTACCCTAAGAGAGTTCTGAAACTAAATAAGGAGTTTTCAGGTGCTCGTTGAAAGGCCTTGGAGCCAAAAATCCATTATAACCATTTAAGATAAAATGATCAGAAAAATAAATTCTCCGCACCATTTTCAAACGGATTGAAAATTGGAACACTTATCTTTTTATACCATTTATATATTAAAAAATATAGTTAAAAAATTAAGTATTCCAATTTTCAACCCAGTTGAACCGGTGGAAAATCTTATTTTTCTGATCATTTTATCTTAAATGGTAATAATGGATTTTTGGCTGTAAGACCTTTCAATGAGCACCCTAAGAAAGCCTTGAAACTAAATAAGGAGTCTTCAAGTTGGGGAAAGGGGATAAATAGGGTGATTTCATCCAAATTCCTCCCCTCTACAACTGGATTAAATTTGGAGAACCCTAGAGGAGCCCAAAAATTATACCGGAGAAACCCTGAAAGGTGTGAAAAGGAAGAAGGGGTGAAAACGAAGATCTCTCCAATTTTGGTTCCCAAAAACAACGACAAAACAGTGAGCCCCACCCCATTTACCCCATCTTATATTCCCCGCCCCACCCCATTTACCCCATCTTATATTCCCCCCCCCCCCCCCCCCAACTGCATCCAAACAGGCCCTAAATGATAAAAATTTTAAGAAATTTGCACGATAAGTTTTCTCTTATTAACCTCTTTAAATGTATAAACATGATAAGAACTATTGTATGAACTATAGGACGTAGTGATTTTTTCTTTTTTCTTTTTTCTTTCACTTTTACTTTCTTATTCATTTACGTCCCATTTGTTAGTAGCATGAGTTTTAGGAGATGTATATAGCATTGTGGTTATGGTGGGAGGAGAGGTGTGCTAGAAGGAGATGAGGGTAGATGGTTTGTTAAAGGTATTATAGAAGGAGGGATATATTGCATGCATATGTACATGCTTGGTTTGTTTTGTAGTTAATTCGGGTGGATATATAACAGAGGACACACGGGTGAACATGTAAAGAGGAAAATGACATTTTTGTTAATAAAGAAGCGGGGATAAGGGCGTGAATATGTATTCCTAGAGGGTGGGGGGTGGGTATGAAAACATCTCCCTATGGGTGGATGTAGTATTCGGGTTTCAGACGGATGAGTAATCCTCTTCCTAATCTGGTGGGTGGGGCTAGACGGCAAATCCATAAGATATAAGGCTAGCTTAGCAGCTACGTCTTCCTTAGGGAAATATAATATCCACCCTTCATACGTCTCATCCGTTTTTATGTCTCATCCGTTTATCTTCGGGTAAACAAATGAGTCCAATGAGATTGCTTTGCGATAAGGTAAAAAAAGGAAAAACAAAAACAGATTGCTTTGAATGGCAGGAGGCATGATGATCCAACAAATAATTGTGACACTAAGGCTTCCAAAAGCAGCTTGAAGTTAAACCATACTCTCTGGTTTTTTTGAACGTCCAATCATGCTTTTAGAAGCCACTAGAGACATATACTATGTCTAGTTGTTTTCATATCACTAGAACACTACTAGTCTTGGGTAATTATCAGTAGGGTGCTTGCTTAGGTGATTTTTTGCACCTGCCTTAAAGGAGGATAGAGACTTCTAACCTACCTACATATATACACTTTAACCCAAAGAGTTCAAATTCTTTGCTTTCAAATTCCTATGTATCCTATTTCAATGCATGTATTTTCGTCCGTTATGATTCAACATTGAAATACACTGACTGATTCATGAGTACATTAAAATTTGAGTACATAGAATTTGAGAGGTGACCAAAAAAATCTCCCGTTTCGGATGGTAGCCAACCGAAACATTTCAATTGAAAAAGAGGGAGTTCAAAATTTAGAGAATGGAATCTTTCCTATGTCCACATAAGTCATACATGGAACGTGAAATTTGGATTTGTTGTCCATGATGCCTTCTATTTTCACCATTTGGCAGGTCTTTACACGTCACGTACTACGAAAAATCTCACTTTAACTTGATAATCTTAGTTACATGACTTCACTCTTTCCGTTTAAAAGGAAAAAATAATAGGAGTAATGAAAAACAAAAAATTTGCAACTAAGGTTATCAAATAAAGCAGAGCTTTGTCGCGAGATGATCTGCTTACATGGACCTACAAGTTAAAATGGGCCGAGTTATGACATTGGGCTCGCAGTAGGCCCTCTAAAACCAAATTGCACAGGCCCAGTCCATCACTTCCCATGTGGGAAGCATTAGCCAAGTATGACTTGATTTGGATGGCTGGTTCATAAAGGAAGAGGATTGACTGCAGTTATTGTTTTGAACTGAATTGCAGGGGCGGAGTCAGGAATCGAAGTTGGAGAGGCCCAACCGTGGAAGAAAGTTTGGTTCGATGATTTTCAAGACTAAATCCAATCCCGCAGGTTTTTACGGAATAGTTTTGATAACTTGAGTTATTACTCTCAGAGTATTATTGCTGTCATATCATTCGATGTCGTGAAGTATAATTATCGCATATTATCTTCACCCTTATTTAGTGTGCTCATAATAAAACTTGTTCTTACTTTATAATTATGGTTGCAATTTTAAATTATGCAAACCATACTCTGAAAACAATTGGTGGGATCAGGGCCCCATCTGGCCCTCTATAGCTCCGCCGTTGTTGAATTGTACCATTTTAGCACGACTTTACCCCACTCTCCTTATGAGATTCAATTTTTTCTATTTTTATCAAAATAATGATTTGTGGAAAGCATGTGGTGGAAAATACGGGATCAAGAGAATTTTTTTTTAAACGTTATTCATACACTTGGCCGGTTTAACGAACGATAAAATCACCAAAATAATAAGCATGCTTTTTGGCGGATCGGATATTAATCCAATCTACCGCGTGAGATGTAGGGGTTTTTTTTTTTTTTGGGGGACAAGATGGGGAAGATTATATATCAATAATAGTCCAGCGGCACTTACATAACAGAGTTCATTACCAATATCTTGGCAAAAGCCAAACTAATCATCTAGCTACTATAGAACGAGAAAAACAGAAGGCAGTCGAAGCTTTCACCTTGACCCAAGCGTTGAGCCTAACGCAAATAGCGACACTCGCAACCTATTGAATATTCATACCTAGAATCAGTAGTCTCAAAAAAAATAAAGTGTTAGTCAAAGATAAAAAGACAACAAAATACCCAGACGATCGATCGAATGCTAGATCTAGGTTGACCTTTTGTTTTTTGGTTTGTTGAGTTTTGTTTTTGTAGAGGGAAACTTATTCACGGCTCTGCCATTAAGAAGTTATACATGGCTCCGTTCGTTTCAACTTTGTACGGTCCAGATTTAAATAAAACTTTTTCGGGGAAGAGCTTTTCCGGAGAAAAGTTAAACTCTTCCCCGGAACAGTTTCATTTAAACCGCGATTTGCTCCGTAAAAAGATTTTCTCGTTTTTGTTTTATAACTGAGCTTTATTATTAGAAAGAATAAAAGTGAAGAGAGAATTCTCCGTCATTACAACAATTTGACCAAGGCAAAAAAAAAAAAGCCTGTAGATCGAACAGCAAGGAACTACGGGCTACTTAGGCCATGTTTCACTAAGAATTCTTAAAAAATAAGTATTTATTTTTAATTTTCAAACTTAAAAATAGTATATTTATGAAAATAATTTTTTGCACCGTGCAAAAATTATTGCACAAAAAATTATTTCAGTAAGCCCATTTATAATTTTAAAAATGGCAGATAAGTACTTTTTTTTCAAAAACCCTAAGCGGAACACAAAATATATACAAAGATGAATCAGTCGTCAATGATTCTTTGCTCTACAGGACCCATGCATATAGAGTTTTACTCTGCCTATAATTGGGACACCACCACCACCCATGCAAGTTGACAGTAGAATTGATCTCTATTTGTCAAGGTATGCGCGCGTAAACTAATCCAAACACCTAACTTATAAAAAAACTGAAGAGTCGTCTTTGCTTTACATATTCTTTTCTTGTTTCCATCACAACGGTCTACGGGCCTTATTATTATTACAATTACAAATATATATTCCCCCTTCGTTTTAAGGAATCTGGGGACCTTCGCCTACAATTGGAAAACAATCTGCATCCAACCATTCTTTTTTCTTCTTTTTTTTCATTTAAAAAGTACCCACAGAAAAAAGAAAGTCGAATAATGTTTTTTCTTTTCTTATATTTGTAATAATGTCACGGAATAATCAGGAATCCAGAAATAGTATATAAACCTGTGAAAAGTAATAGTAAAAGATGAAAACGTTTTCGAATTTATTCCCATTTTATCTCATCTGATCGTCATAGAGCATCTTTGGTGGAGGAAATGTAAACTCAAGTCTTTTTGTGCTGTGTCCGATACGGATATCCATTATTTATTTCCCTCACTTTTTTGAGAATTCGCAAAGATTAGCATGCATAGTATCTACGGTCCCCGTCTTCCAAAGTGATTGAATTGCTCGGGCAAAAGGAAGAAACGTCACAAGAGGGATGCAGGAAAGCGTACTGAAAAACACAAATGGTAGGGTGCGTGAAATCCGTTCATGAAAGTGAACATGAAAGGAGAATGGACGACCTGCAGTGAATCTGAACCGTCCATTCTCCTTTCATGTTTACTTTCGTGGATAGGTTTCATGTACCCTACCAAACCTCATTGAAAAAGTATAAACAAACGTGAAAACAGTCTCACAATTTATAATGTAGAGGAAGTTCCTTGCCTCTTTGTTCTTCTTATTTTAAAAAGGGAATTGACTTCTATACTCCTCTTTTTACCACATACACTTCCTTTTTTGTTCTTATTCATGTGATTTTACCTTTTCACCCTTGCATAAGTTCATTTTTTTTACACATTAAGGGGCAATAGAGTAAATTCACACCAAATAAAGACAAAAAATGAGTGTATATGGTAAAAAGGGCAGTGTAGAAGTCAATTTCCATTAAAAATCAAATAAATTTCCCTATGACGTACAACATAATTTATTATAAAAGAAACCTTACAAACTAGGAAATGAATAAAAAGAAAACTGTAAAGTTAGAACTAACTAGTCTTCTTCACCAAGCAAAACTAAAAAAGGAAACTAAGTACTCTAGAATACTTATTTCAAGACTTCCTAACAAAATACGTAAAATCAAAACAATAAAAACTAAATATATAATGGAGTATTTCTTAAACTTTAATAATATGTTTTAAAATCTCCTTATGCATCAACGAGCCAGTTTGGTTTTCTTTGTTAATGTCTCTGAATTTGCTAACAAAAAGAAAATACAATTTGTGAAAGTGTATATCGATTTTTTGTCAAATTGAGTTTTAATTTGTAGGCATGTTCTTCTTTGTAGAGTCTATGAGATAAAGGGTTCCGATCATTGTTGCAGAGAGGCGGCCCAATGGTTAGTTAGGCCACCTGATTTGGAGAGGCTCCATTTTTGTTTTTCACCAAACAAAAAACTATAGAATTTTATTTCTTTAACCGCACAGGCTTTTATAAAAAGTCTTTTTAAATCACAGCCTTTTTTTACGGTGCTTCAATTGCTCCCTTTGTTTCATAAAAATCGAATGAATTGGCAAAGTTGTCATGAGCAATCAAAATAACTCAAGCTCGTTCTTCATTTTCAAGAGTTGAATAATCTCAAATACATGAAAAAAATTCTTGTTCAGACATTCATATCACCCAGTAATGGTAGATTCAAATTTTTGTCAAAAATCTTCAAAATGAATTCTTTGCAATTCGTATCATTATATGTGAGAGAAATCATATCAATAAGATAGAGAAAATCCTCATATTCAATAAAGCCTTAAGCCTCTTAGAAGGGTGTCCCGAGATCAATGACTGAATCAATTGCTCGACACTCGCTTTGCAGGGAGAAGCTTTGTAGCATCCCCAATCTGGATTGGACCGCCCCTGTGTACACTCGAGTCGAGATGTTATAAAATTAGAGTTTGGAGGGGTATGAAAGGGATAAGTTCCTTTCAATGGTAGTGGAAAACATCTTGTCACAAGGACAAGTTGGGTTATGACTTAATTAAGCAAGATTTGATTTAGAGAATTGATTTTGTCACTCTCATTTTCTCTCACTAACAGCAATTCCTTTCTCTCACAAAACAAATTATGTACTACAAAGGGGAGGGCAGTCAGAGGAAAAGGAGTGACAAAACCACTCTCCTTATTTTATAGGCTTCTACATCTGTATACTTGGAGAAAATTTTCAGTTCCAGGTGGGCACGGCCACGTGGTGTCTGTGTGTGCATCTCGGCTGTCTAAACGTGTTTTGGACGGCCCAAATCTGTTTGGGTTTGAGGAGGTGTTTTGGTATTTTGCACTAAAAAATTATCCAAACAAATATGAGCTGCCGAGATGCATGCACGGGCACCACGTAGCCGTGTCCACCCGGCACTGAAAAATTTATCGTATACTTGGTATATATTATTGAAAAATAAGTATTGCAATACTTGATTACATGCCCTTTAAGGTAATCTTCCACGGGTATTGAAGCAAACCAGACTTCAGAGACAAATTAGACAGATGGCAGCATAAATTGAACGTCATGGGCTATTGTTAATTTTTTTTATTAATATTATTGAATGTCCGAGCCAGTTCAACGGCCGAGCAAACTTCCAATGGCCCCAAAATTCATAACGTTTGGCATTCGTAAAATTTGAACTTGCGACCTCTTGAGATACAAACTCTTTAATAATTTTCTCACATTCAGTTGGCTGAACCTGTTGGTTATTATCATGGGCTATTGTTATGGACAGTGGTTTGCATGGCTGGTAGGGCCCTCTTATTGGCAAAGGCTATGATGCGTTTCCACTAAAAAAATTTGGACTATAAGTTACTGCTTTTTGTCATATTGTTCATACTAATTCATAATTTCCTTTTTCTCATTTCTTCCCCTAATTTTCCTTTTGACCCGTTCATATACCATCTATAACTTATGAGTTAGTGAAAACAATTTAACATTTTTAAAAAAAAAAATTGTGCATAACTTATTGATCGGTGGAAATGCTGCATTTACTTGGTGGACATCAATTCTTGTTGGACTTGGACATTGGAATCTAATGACCTCACATGAAGAATTTTGAAGTTTATCATAGTACATTTGATTAGGTTATTGAAATTGTGTACCTTGTCGCAATGATTCCACAATTGACCCAATCAAAACATTAATGGCGTCGAAAATGCTTTGGGTAATGGAAAAAAAATGAAAAAACTAAAATTGGTGAAACAGAATTACCTTTTCTTTTCTTTTCTTTCCTTTTCTTTTTTTTTTTTTCTAATGAAAAAGGTGGAGGAGGAGGAGCAGGCTACCAGATGTAGCAACCTTCGCTTAGGCGTGACAACCCTCCCTTAGGACCCTCCCTTAGGTGTGATTATAGAGACTCCAAACCCACGACGGAGGCTCGCGAAAGAGATCCGAAACCCACAGGTATACGCACCGCCCACCTGAGGTCGAATAAGACAACAAGCGGATCATGGAATTCAAATGGGAGCGAGGGAGCATCGACACGCTTTGAATCCTTGACCACAGGAGAGCCAAACCCAATGGGAGTAATCCATTTTCATCATCGCTACCACCCAGGGTGATTCTAATTAGTGATTACCTTACTCTTATTGCAATACTTCAACATTTGACTTTTGACCCAATTGCCGTACTATTTGTAAGGAATATTTGCAAGAAATCACGCAAGAAAAAATGCTTTTGAACCTATTTCGGATCCCACAAAAATTTAGAAAAATATCAATAAATTTTTGAATATTATTTTGTGAGGCTCTATAAAAAAATAAGTTCCAACAGATATCGGTAAGTATTACTTTTGGATTCATAAAGGCGAACTAAACAGTTTCGCCTACAAATCCAAAAGTAATACTTATTATGTCTGTTGGAGCTGATTTTTTACAGGGTCCCATAAAATAATATTAAAAAATTTATGGATATTTTTCTAGATTTTTGTGGGGCTCGAAATAGGCCCAAACGAGTTTTTTTTTTTTTGCGTGGTTCCCTACAAATCTTCCTTGCGATCGGAATTTCCGAAACATTAATGACATCAAAAATGCTTCGTCTATTGCCTAGTTACTGGAAAAAATATGTATAAGAGAAGGGAACCACTAGTGTTTAAATGTAGGGCCTACGATCTTACACAAGAAAAGTTTAAAACACATTTACTCCTTTTAATTTATTATATATTTTTCAAGAATGATTCGACTTTTATCTGCCAATTAAGTTATCACTTGATGCAAGCAACATCCAATATTGGAGTATGTAGCAAAAAGACCATAAAAGATTTAAGGGTAAGAACAAGAAATTTTATACTGGGCTTTCTTTCAATTTTTTGTTTCTTTTCTAATATGGGATTATTACTTGCAGTGTTTTGTGGTTGTTAATATCCAAGAAAAAGCCCAAAAGCTATTTTTATTATTTTTCTTGAATATTTCTCAAATTAAATATTTGTGTAAAAGTCATAATTTTTTTACTTTTTTTGATTCCTCTCATCGAGAAGAACACTTCATGCATTAAAGTTTGGCGCAAAACTAATATACACAATAATATTAAATAAGAGCAAAATCAAAATATTGCTGTCAACAACTTATTACTTAGTGGAAACGCCCATAATTAGTAATTGGCATTTGTGCACAAAGAAGGCCATATATTTTCCTTGTAAAATATACCCACAACGAAATTAGCATTGATACTTTTATTTTACTCATTGGAGCTCTTGCTCCTTAATTTCACAGCCATAAAAAATAGTTGTGGAAACACATAAAAGTTTATGGGGCTAATTCATACGGAGCAATGGAAACACATAAAAGTTTGTGGGGCTAATTCATACGGAGCAAATCCGATTTTAAATGGAGTGTCCACTAGTCAATGGTGGCTTTATGGTCTCCTAAAATTAATCGAGTTGCGTATAAGTTGGTTTGAATATCTAGTTATTAAAAAATGGTTATTAAAGCAACCTCCGATTATGAACTAGTAGTATATATTTTTTGTTTTGGGGTGAAATAATAAGCCACAGAATTATCATGATGAATAGTACTACTACAACTATTTAAAGTTCTTTTTGGTCTTTAATAGTAGTATTTTTTTAAGTTGTTTTAAGAATGAAGAAATCAGCCCACACATGCATCCTCTGGAGCCCCATCAGCAATCTAGCTGTCAAACCACACATGACAGATCCCCTGGCCTGGCATCCATTTCCGATTTTGAACACACAGTCTGCTTGCCAACCTTCAAACTTCACACAACCCCCTCAGATATCACCCTCATTTCTTGATTATAATTTGGAAATTTTGGAAGGGTTTAATGTAATGTTCACTCTCCTTATATACATTGATGCCTTCTTATATACTTCCCGATCGATCTCATTTTGTTGGGTCTTCATTGGAAAATCAACTATTTGAGTGAACACTAGCATCTTGCTCATTTGATGCAGAGGAATAGAAAAAAAAAATATATTAGCGAGAAATTTTTTCTTGTTGTCCTGTACTTCAGTGGATCAGCACGTATACATAGCTTTTGAAATTTACTCTCTTTTCTCGCAAAATAATTAAGAAAATTCCACACCAATAAAAAATAATGAAAGGAAGTAAAGCGATAGGCTTGAGTGAGTATTTATTATGTTATTGATTGAACTTAGTTTCCTTTTCAAGTAAAATGAAGTATACATTTCACATTTTGCAAAAAGTGTGATGAAAACATGAGAAAATCCCATGTAGAAGAGAGAGATTTTTTTTATGTTAGGTAGCTACATTCTTATAGTATATAGTATAAATAGTTTACTACATTGTACTTTTCATTAATTTTTCAATTTTGCCCCTTTAGAATGTTTTTTGAAATCCTACCTTAAGGTAAGAAAAAAAATAAGGGCAAAATGGGAATATTACATTACTTTTTTGGAAACTTTTCGGAATAACAATCCTGAGACAATCCAAAATGAAAATAAAATATGAATCAACTTTGTGTAACGGAGGGGAGTATTTATTAATGTGAAAATTAAATTTAATAGTTACATTAAATGAAATACTTCATGAGTTAATTAATATGGTGGAAAAAAAATTTCAAACATTCTGAATAAGATAATTTTTATTTTTTGATCTCGAAATTGCACAATTCTTCGTATGGGACCAACAATTTGAGATATGGAGAGTACATATTTTCCTTTATTAAGGGGAGCACAAGCATGGCAAACATTTTCACGTCTATTTTTTTCCCCGATAAAAGTTCATAAATACAAAAAGAAGTTGTCTCCTAAGAGCATCCGCAATAAAATTTGATATATTTGTGTATTAAAATGATTGTTAAAAGGTGTATTAGGATAGATAACTAGGATTTTATTTGATGAGGACTCAAACTTCATCCCACCCACTCCCCTTCTCAAAAAGAAAAAGGAATTGATATTCACACTCTCCAACTCGTTAAGGCGAGTGCGAAAATCAAGTCACTCTCAAATTTTAAAATGTGATTAATAATTTAAGATGTGCAAAAATTACCATTCCTAAATTTTAAAATGGATTAATAATTTAGGAAGTACGAAAATTACCATTCCTACGAATTTTCTAATAAACAAAAGGAAAAGAAAACAGCTGTAGGAGGCCAACTAGGCAACTATAAAGCGCGTCAACCTCCCATTACTCTCTCTCTCTCTCTCTCTCTCCTCTCACGCGAAACACTCCACCCACTTAAAAAAAAACCCCAAATGGAGCCGCCGCCGCCCGCCGCAGCTCCACCCCTCTCCGCCCCGACCTACCCCGACTCACTCGACTCCTCCCCTCGCTCCCGCAACACCGACTCCTGGGACGAGCCCCCCTTCCCCGCCTCCTCCCTCCCCACCCCCAAGCTCCGCCTGATGTGCAGCTACGGCGGCCACATCGTCCCCCGCCCCCACGACAAGTCCCTCTGCTACGTCGGCGGCGACACCCGCATCGTCGTCACCGACCGCTACTCCTCCCTCCCCGACCTCTCCCGCCGCCTCTCCAAGACCCTCCTCAACAACCAGCCCTTCACTCTCAAATACCAGCTCCCCAACGAAGACCTCGACTCTTTGATCTCCGTCACCACCGACGAGGACCTCGACAACATGATCGAGGAGTACGACCGTTTGTCGAACTCCTCCGTCAGTTCCGGCGCCAAGTCCTCGCGCCTCCGTCTGTTTTTGTTCCCGTCCAAGCCCGACTCGATTGGGTCCTTGTTGGAAGACTCGACCAAGTCGGAGGACTGGTTTGTAAACGCGCTGAATGGATCGTCTAATAGGGGGTTTTCCGAGTCGGCGTCGGTGGATTGCTTGCTAGGGTTAGACGACGACGACGACGTTTTGGGGAAATCGAATTCGGCTCCGGTGACGGCCGCGGGGAAGGACGGGGAGGAGGGGGGGAAGGGAGGAGGGGTGAGCGTGCACTCGGTGCCGGACTCGCCGATGCTCGAGACGTCGTCGTCGTTCGGGTCGACGTCGTCGTCGCCGTCCCTGGCGAACCTGCCGCCGATCAGGGTGCACGCGGCGGCTACGGCGACGGCGGACGATCAGAGGCTTGGAATTGAGGAGCAGTTTGCTCATTTGAGTGTTGTTGTTGGGGCGCCTGCTGCTGCGGCTCCTGCTGCTGCTCCTCCTGCTGCGTCTTCGCCCCCGAGTGGTGTCGTGGCGGCGGTTGGGGGGTTTTCGGGTGAGTATGCGAACCGGGTTTTCTCGGACGATGAGAGATCAGGAGAGGGGTTGGGGTTTGGGTATCGAAAATTACCTCAACAGTCACAGCCGCAGCCATCGCAATTGCAGGGCAAACCAACTGGTGGACTTGATTTGCCTTCACCAGATTCAGTTTCAAGGTACCACCAAGCTAAATTTACTAATAAATGGACTAAAACCCAAACTTTCCACGAATTTCTAGCCAGGTCATTCTTCTTCTCACATGCATCGGTAAAAATACCATTTAGCTGAAACAACTTCAGCAAAAAAATATATAGCGGAAACTATACTGTAGTTCGTTAATCGAAAGTCTGGCAGTTCATCTGTACACATATATGCGTTTGCTTGACGGATCTAGGGTTTCAACTTTGGGTGGGGGTGGGAACTCTTATATTTTGTTTGTTGGTATTTTTGTATTTTGATTATCCTTATGAATTGTTAGCAAATACGAGGGTTTGAAAGATTTGAATTTCAATTACTGTATATGGCTTCTTAGATTTACAATCTTTGATTTGATCTTGTGCTGAATTGGGGCTGCTTGTGTTATTATCAAGGGGTCCTAATGAATTTAGACTAACCCTGATCATCTATACTGATCTTGGGAATTTTGTTGTTGGTTATTGTGGACAGTGATGGTAGTTTAACAAATCCGTTGTCTCGCCAAAGACCATTGATATATCAGGAACAGGTTGCTCAAAATGCCTTTCCGGTAGATCCAAAGTTGTCTGATCCAAACTCTAGAGTTCAGATGCAACAACTTCAGGATTCTGGATATCTATTGCCAAACCAATTTGACCTACACCATCAGCAATTGCAACAGCAGCAGCAATTGCAGCAGCAGCAGCAACTGAATGAACAACACCTCCGACAGCAGCAATTGAATCAACAGCATCACCAACAGCAGCAGTTGAATCAACAACAGCAGCAGCAATTGAATCAACAAAATCAACAGCAGCAATTGAATCAACAACAACAATTGAATCAACAACAATATCTTCAGGCGGGCGCTCATTACATTCACCAGCACCCTAGCGGGCCGGTGCCAGTTGCGTCGTACTACCAAATATACCCTCCCCAGCAACAACCCCTACACCCGCTCGATCAGCAGTACCACCAATCCATGTACTATATGCCTACTGCTAGACAAGCTCAGCCATATAATTATGTTGTCCAGCAACCAAACTATAATGAAGCAGCGACAACAAACGCCGCTTCTAGCCGCCCTCAAATCCCTCCGCTGCCTTCTTCTGTGATGCCAATGCCTCCCCCTTCATCTTACACTACCGCAAGAAACCCTCCTGCCTCTTCTAAACCTGAAATGGCAACAGGAATGTACAGAACTGCAGCCCCAGTTGCCCAGCCTTTAGTTCAAGCACCTTCAACTCAACATCATCAGCAATATGTTGGTTTCACTCAGATTCATCATCCTCATCCATCTCAATCTGCTGCCCCTAATTCAGGGAATACTGGTGCTTATGCCTATGAATTTGTCGATCCTGCCCAAATGTACTACCCTCAGGCTATGGCACCCCAATTGGCTGCTCAATATCAAACCATGACCTCGGGCCCTGCAATGGCGTTACCTGAAACTTCAACTCAATTGCCTGCAGACAACACCAAGCAGCAGATTAGGACTTCACAGCCGTGACAGATGGGTTGTGCAGCAGGAAGGAACAATTTTGCAGCAACGGGTTTGGCTTATCTTTTGCATTTTCAACTATAGTACATGTCAATTTTATTGGGTATTCGTTTGTGGTATGTATTTGTGATGGGTAATAAGAAACTTCGGTTTTCTTTTGTGTCTTTTTACTTGTATGGTATCTTGATATTGTTGTTATGGACCAAAACGTGTGTCATATGAGGTTATACTGTAAAAGTTCGTTCTTAAATGTTGGTTTGTTCAGTCTCTATTGATAATTGAATAAATGTAACATAGAGTAGCAAGAGCTTTCGAGTAAAATATGTGCTTTGGGTGTTTGTGTCATGTGCATGCACTAGATGTCGCTGGTTAGCTCTCTGCATATCAAGTTACCCGTGCGGCTGTAACTTTTAACACATGATGACAGAAGCAGACGTTTTCACTCTCAATTGTCTTTCACCTGTCGTAGAATTGTCCACCTCCATTTCTCACCATTTCCTCCACCAGCTTTGTCGATCTGATAAAAGAAAATTCTATTTTTCGTCCTTGTAGATGATCTACTAGTTGGCAATACTTGTTTTGAAAATCGTTGATTCATTTGTTGTTCCCTGATCTTGTTTATATACCCACCCATGTTGTCATACTCCTCGATTTCTTTGTACTGTATCAAGCAAAACTCCCAGGATTGCAAGTTCTTGACCAAAATTAGTTTGGTACTCAGGGCCAGAGGCTGTAATCGCGAATTTGTTGAGTTGAACCGCTGCATCTGAACAATGGTTAAGTGGTAATCTTTGGCGTAATTGTTTTCTGTTTGGAAGGAAATCGCGATTTCACCATTCCTGGTGGTTGTTTAGCATCCCGAAGCCTGTTTTTTTGTCATGGCAAATTTGTTTTCTTCTCTACGTTGTTTCGATATATTTCAGGGTGAAGTTTAGTCATTGATCACTATGTTCGACAATCATTTTGTCCCCCTATTTTCGTAGGTGTCTCTGAGCACATGGCTTTCCTTTTTACCTCTGTAATCGGTTTCGTCTAATCTGAACATCACAAAAAATGGAAGTATGGTTTGTTCATCCCTGAGTCCCACAAGGCCTGTGGTGAGTCATATTAGTTATCCATTCTTTGCTTAGTCAGAACAGAATCTGCTCGTGACTTAGGTGTACCGTTTTGCTCATTTAGTTCTTATAAAATAAAATAATACAGGACACAGGAGTAACACTTCGGATAAAAAGATAAGGGATGATGCTATGGTGTTTCCAGTCATTTTGGAGACACCGTAATTTTTGGCATAACTAACCATTACAAGCATAATCAAGATCAGTGATGTGTATAACCAAAACCTTATAAAGGCATAACCCCCAATCACATTATTGAAGGCCACAGTATCATTTCTCAAAAGATAATGTAGAAAACTATGGATGTAAATCACATTATTGAAGGCCATCAATCATAGAAAAGAAAGAATATCTATCTTCCCCGGTAAAAGTATTCTCTTCACAAAGTAGGGAAAATTTGCTTGGATACGCACAGTCTAGGCCTCTTTCTTTTTCTTTTTTCTCTTCTAGAATTTGCCGAGAACGTTAAAAATGTCAAAAATTACTTTGATCAGATCTCAATACACAATACCACAACGCATTTATCCTGATGTAAAAGATTTTCGATTCGGTAGGCCAATTTAATTTTTTCAAAAAAAAATAAGTGTTGGTCATCAAAGTGAGCTAAAAAAAGACCCACAAATGGCCATTCAATACCTGCAGATCATCTCCCAATTTGCTTATATAAGTACCTCTTACGTTTCTCTGTCGCGTCCTTGCATGTGCTGTGGCTTATTTTACAGTTCCTTTTCTCTAAGTAAGCTGGCCATATGTATATACTATTCCATCACTAAACTTGATCCTCATGTGACTGTACATTTACTTTATGTGTTCTGTTTAACAGTTGGTTGCTTATTAATTAGTCATTAAACTATGCCTAATAGTGTACGAGGTTTCTAGTACTCCACTATCTTCATCTTAATTAATTGTCAGCGTTGAGAGAGGGCTGATAAAGATTAGAGAAAATCTTTTTCACGGCGTTGTTTACAGTGCTAATTGCGACGGTCTGGATTTTAATAAATTTTCAAAAAAAAATAACTTTTCTTTGTACCGTAGTGTTCTTTGAACGATCGCAATTGATTGCTTCTGCGAAGAAGTTGTTCATGGTTGAGCGGTGAATAAGTTTCTCTCTTTTAAGATAAGATAAGGATGATGGATGATTCATTGCTGATATAGCAACTTGTTTGCAGCCTGCGAAAGCTGGCCTTTCTCACACCCACCATCTATCTTTGCCCCAACTGTCCAACAGAGTACGTGCTGCTGACTGTACTAACAATTACAGTAAGTTTTTTTCAATAATCCCAGCGGGTTTATGCGTACTTGAACCAATCTATCAATCTCATTGTTCACTAATTGGGCTAGTTTTTTTTTTGAAAGGCGGGGCAAAACTCTGTAGGAATTAGCCCCGCAAGATTGTACTCCCTCTGTACCACTTTGTTTGTCCCTTTTTCGACTTTATAATGTCCCAAATTATTTATCCAATTTGAAATTGACTAATGTAAGTTTCATTAATGTCCCTTCTCTTTTAAAAGTATTACGCATGGCAAAGTGTGCACTCCCTTGCTAAAAAGTAAGGAAATTTTTGAAAAAGCCAAGCTTTTCAAGAGTAATCATTGTGTCCCTTAAAAAAGTTAAATTCCAAAAATGAACAAACGAATTGATACGAAGAGAATAGCATCTCCAATCCTGCTCTTTATTTTTCCTAATAAAAAGTACAATCTTCATTTTCCTCACAAAACTCTGACCGTAACAGCTGAGGGGAGAAAAATAGATAAACAATACGCCAAAATTTCAACTAATTTCGGGGCCCAATCCCGATATCTTAGATACTATTTATTTACCAAGGAAAAGGGGTATGGGCAAAGTCTTGCCGGATTGTTTACTTCTCTTTCTCGGTCGACATAAAACATGGAATGTGTCGAATCCGGGGGGCCTCCCCTCTTGCGTCTTCGACACAAGTTCCATCATTAAATTATGCAATCCCTTTGCAGCTGTTCCCTCTGCCCGGGCCACGTTTCTTATAGTCAGGCTAACCTCAAGTCCAAGTGTTACGATTTTGGATTATTCTAACATTCGTTTAAAGGACGTAAGATACTACGTAGTAAATAAAAAGTGCATTGATATTCGAGAAAGTTGTATTTATATTTAAGAAAGTATATTAATATCTGTGATATATGCATTGATATCAGAACTTATTTGAAATTTTGTGTATATCATCATCCGCCCACTAGGCGGAGGTTAGCAAAACTGATCTATTTTAAGCACGTTACCCGAAACCAGAGACACAGATTTTGGAACTTGAAGAAATATCATGGGTTTGTGCAAATAGAAATATTATTGCTGTGCATATCCTTTCACCTCATTTGGCTTTTATCAAGGGCCACATATACTAGTATCCAGTCCGGATCTCGTCAGGGATTCCGCACGGCTTTACCGAGCGGGACTCTCCTTTTCCGATCGAATTGCAACGATTCGAGCCACTCAAAGTGATCAGAATGTGATTTTAAGGGTACCCAAGGGAAAATTTGCAAAAAAAATGATCTGGAAGGGCTTGATCTGAACAGGTTTTTATTGAAGGGTTTAGTAAAAAACTGCTCGGATCAAGTCCTTCCTGATCATTTTTTTGCTGATTTCTCACGGGTACCCTTAAAATCACGTTCTGCACACTTTGAGTGGCTCGGATCGTCGTAATTCAATCGGAAAAGGGGAGTCCCGCACGGTCTTACCATGCGGGATCCCTCATTGGATCCCGAGTGTACTAGTATCTGCTAATTTAAGTAATGAGAGACTTCTTCCTTCCTTTTTTTTTTTGGACGGTTAGGAGTGTCTGGGTCAGTTCACTTGCACCTCGATGAATCCCCTCAAAGGCAAGGTCATCACGTCGGGACTAGAAAATTCACAAAAAAATTACTTTCTTGGTAGGGAGGGAATAATGCCCCGTTCCGCTTTCTCCCAAAACCTATTTTTTCAAAAATAAGATAATTTCAAACTCAAATATAACAAAAACAAAAAATAATTTTTTAATTTTGGACCGTTTAAAAAATCTTAATGAGACTATCAACCAAGATCCATATTGGTAGAAAAATTATTTAAGTAAACACATAA
This sequence comes from Rhododendron simsii, assembly GCA_014282245.1. Lineage (NCBI taxonomy): Eukaryota > Viridiplantae > Streptophyta > Magnoliopsida > Ericales > Ericaceae > Rhododendron > Rhododendron simsii. The sequence continues at coordinate 21,408,329 of CM024961.1, forward strand.
TTTTTGACTTTAAAATTACCTTCTTTTTTTTCAATTCTTTTTCTTCAAAGGTGGAACGGCAACTAAACTCGCCAACCAATCGAACTAATCCTGGAGCTGACGACTTCTTCTAGAAGGAGAAAGCTATATTACGCTCCCAAGCAGGTGGAAAAGAACTGAGAACTGAATCAGCTGCGCAATAACTAACCATTGACCAAAAAGAGGGGGAAAAAAATAGTAATAGTAATAACTAACCAAGGAACAAAAAAAAAAAAAGGTCTTTCCTGTAGGGAATTTTCTTCTTTTCATTTTCAGAACCGAACCCTTCCATATATAAATAAAAAGAAAAAGAAAAAGAACCCCACACCAGAAAAAGAGCTTCAGTTAAGCTCTTCATTGATGCCCCACCCATCTGCGCTGCCAAAACGTCGTTTTGGCCTCCCTTGTTCAAACCTCAACACTTTTCTATTTTTAAGGCGTGTACCGAGACCACAACAAGATGATCCGAACCGCTTGTCTCGTAGGCCTCGTTCACATTATCAGTAGTTTAAAAAAATTATTTTGATTAGACGTCAATAGATTTGAAAACAAGTCATACATGTATCATGTATGTCATTTTTTGTCATACAAGCGATTCAAAATGAGGGAGGCCAAAACGTAATCGCTTTGGCCGCCCTACGGCCCGGTGGTGCAGCCCCGCCGCAAAGCATCCCCGACTCCCAAATCCAATATCCCAAGATAGCATATTACTAGCATTAGTTTATCTATTTGTCACGGAATCTTCCCATTAAATATTTTTGGCTTCTGTATTGAAACTTAAGCAAAGCCGGCCTTCCAGAGGAAACAAAGAATGACCAATTTTCTACACTTCATAAATGTTAATTAGGTTTAAAATTTTCAGTAATGGAGGCCTGGTGGGGTCCTGGTTGATCGAAATACTTGGCGTGGTTGGGAGATGAATCAGATGATGGCACCCTTTTGTAACGATATACAGAAGACAAGTCAGAATAATCAGCTGCCTTCAGATGGAATATTACATGGGGAAGTAAAAATCAGCTGGATCTCTAATACAAGATCTGCCTTTCAAAAAAAAAAAATCAGCTGCCTTCAACGTTCAAATATTCCTTAGATCCAAATTCTAAGTCGCCTTTTCGGCCCTAATTGAAGGCATGTTCCACACTCCGCAGACATTTCACCCCACTTTTCATAGAGAAGAGGAGATTGATGCTCGTGACTCGAATCCGTATCCAGCAATAGGAGCATTAGTCGGAAAACAAAAAAAGGATTAGAAAGAACAAGACGAGGTATCAAACTGACTGAGCTAATTTTTTATGGGTCCACTCTTTTTTTTTTTAAATTATTGAACGGCTTGGATCATCCGTGCAGGACCCGGAGTGGCCCTGCACAGCAGTTGGTTCCCGGTCAATGGCTTTAGCATTTTTGGAAATTTTTAGGGTCTGCCCAAAACACAGCAAATACAATGACAGGAAAAGGTAGGAAGAATACATACGGAACGTTGGTAGCTAGAGGAAACTGGAAAGAAGGGAAAAGATAAAGAAAAATTCGGCTTGTAGTATTCCATCCGTCCATTTTTTCCTGTCCAGTATTTTATTTTGAACTGTCCCTTAATAAGTGCCTAATTTAAAATGTTTGTGGATAAAAGTTGAAACACTTCTCATTTTTGCCCAGGTTGGATTTGAAAGAATCCCATAAAAAGTGTAATTATGGAAATCGACAACCATTTTGCCTAATCAAATCAAAGTGGCTCCGTTTCAGAACACCTTCTTAAAAAATAAGTACTTATTTCACATTTTCAAACTCAAAAATAATGTAAATGAAAAATAATATTTTGATTTTTTTTGCACCGTATTAAAGATCTCAATAAGATCTATCAAACAAGATCCATATTGCTAGAAAAATGATTTGCATAAACACATTATTTTTTAGCTTGAAATTGCCTTCTTAAAAAATAATTACTTATTTCATAACCTTTCACATGTTCCAAACAAAACCATATGAAAAGAAATTTCTAATTAAAACTGATTTTAGACACGCAATCCCGTCAATCTAAAATACAACAGTTACTGTTTATCAATCAACCAAGATTTACCTTGTACACTCTCACAGAATGATCAGCTCCACAGGAAGCAAGCTCCATGCTCCTAGAATCTGCACTCTTCTCAGAATTCCTCCACGCCAAACGGTGCACAGTTGAAACATGGCACGAAAATGGATCCAACCACGTGGCAAGACCAGCAGTTACAGCTGGCACTGCTAGACAACCATCTCCAGTTCTGTTAACAGAAAGACTCCACAATTCAATGAGTCCATTTTCCATCCCAACTGCAAGCAATCCGTTATTGCTCAGATGATCAAGACCAGCCCAGGATAGGGCAGTGACGCTGCTTTTGAACTGTGGCAGAGCCATGAGCTGTTTAACTGAAGATCCCTTCTCTATAGCCCAGATTTTCACGGTCTTGTCCCTTGAACCGGTGGCAAATTCGTGACCAAATGGATTCCAAGAACATGACCATATTATTCTTTTGTGCGCCTCCTGTCTTGTTAGAAGCTGGCAATCCATTTCGTCAACGCCTAGATTACGAAAGCGTGCCCAAGGAGCTACTATGAGTAGCAAATAGGGTGAAGTGGAACATTTATGTACCATGCATCACACAACATTGTTAAGATGAGAACCAAACAATTACGTAGTCCCGTTATGATGAGAAGAGTCAGTTGGAGATAATTTACTAGCATCACATGAATTACATCAAACATGACAATTACAGTGCAAGAAAGTCCACTTCCTCAAGCATTCAAACGAGCCCAATAGAAAATAAAAGCGTTATAATTCTGAAACCATATCCATGCTCCATATAATCACTTACTAAGGGAAACAGAAATGGAAGGGATAATTTTTCTAAATCAGCGACCCATACGCACAGGCATACAAACAAGCCCAATGGTGAGTACAAAATGACAGGGTTGTTATCTAAAACACACATTCCCAGGGCCAACGCTTGGCGTTCTGTATAGTTACATACCAAGGCAAATTTGGAACATGTACTTGACCTAAAACACCAATCCATTAAATTAAAATTGAAAAAAGGATGATCAAAGTGGCTAACAGTTGGGGAGGGGGAGTTATATGTGATGCGGTCGGTGGAGTTCCGGTCGTGCTATTTGATCCACCTTTTCACTAAACTTTTTGAAATGAATCACCAGGAAGATATTGCTTAACTTTCCTATTTCTTTTAACCAAACTTCAGAAAGCCAAAATTTGCATGCTAATAACATTAAGGTCCACCATATGTCATCTTTTGGCGGCTTGAGTGTCTAAAGATTGCTTTAACAGTAAGAAAAACGAATAATTCCATGTGCTGTATTGGATCAATTAATTAACAAGTTGAACAGAAAATTTTCCCGACTCCAGAGACGAAGTAAATATACCTGATCGTTTGATTGAGAAAACAGAGAACTGGCGATCCCTAGAGACAGCCAAAAGAAAATTGTCATCGTTAGAAAATTCCATCTGTGTCACTGTTAAGCTGTGAGACTGCAAGCGACCAACTGCTTTCCATGTTCCCACTTGCCATAGCCATATTTCAGCCACTGACGCAGATTGGGCCTGCAAGATTCACTATACTTGAGCAAGATACACCCTTGCACTTAAAGAAACTTGAAAATAAAAATGAAAAGAAAAGTCTGACTCAAAAGACACAATCAGAAGTGATAACATCTTCAGTGATAGACATAAAATGCTACCGCCATTGTTGCCATTAGATCCTTGTGCTGATGTTATGCTCTATCTTGTAACTCTATGGCATATCAATGTACTAGCAATTTCCTAAACTGTTTTATTCATTCGTCGATTGGTAATAACCAGGATGGATATGCATAATGTACATTAGTTTTCTGACATTCAACACCACAATTCCCAAAAGAAACCTCGAACATGGAAATATCATTTCTCTACAATTAATGAAGTTCCAACTACTATAGGAATGGAACTTTGGTACCTTGCATGATGAAGCAACAAGCTTCCCCTCATGGTCACAACATAATGAAAACAGCTCATTCCCATGACCATAAAGTTTGTGTGACTCCGGCCATAAAGTGTGCCAAGCCAGTTGTTCTTCAATGGGAGGTTCAGTTAGTTCAGCTGGAACTGCATCTGGTATAGTTTCAAGGGTATCCATACCTTCATTAGTATTTCTATTTGGGATCTCATATGCAGCTGCACAAGGAAAATAGCTTGTTAAGTCATTTCTATTTTGCCTCAACCACGAATAAGCCTCTTTACATAAAAACATGAAGCGTAGGAGTTTGTCCAGAGACTCAGAACCAATTAAAGGAAAGACAAAAATGATAGGAAGTAACAACTTCAAAGGGCGTAACAACTGCTACTGAAACTGAATGACAATTATGACGATAACAAAAACTTTTTTCTTGAACTCCAGCCAAAAAGTGGATGGGATACTTCATTTTGTTGAGAAACATACCCTTTACCACTTCCTTCAGACAAAAGAGTGATGCATTCGATGTGTAAAACATATATGTTGTAGCATCATTCTAATCAACAGGCATGGCACATGGCATTAAATCACACACACACACAGAGATCTACCTTGAACATAAATCGGTTTCTGTGAAAGTCCAAGAGCGGACATATTTGCACCCAAAATCTGAACATCGGTTTGCAGGTCTCCAGGAAAAGTAGATTGTTGAGACGTTGCATGATTTAAGGTCTTCAGAAAAGATAGAGGTGCTTCAAATACTCTGGCAACTTTCTCCTCAGCCCCACTCACAAAACGGTGGTTACCCTTCCCTTTAATGATTGTCACACAGTTAATATCATGCCCATGAACTTGTGGGCGAGCAATTTCATGCCAACTGTCCCTATTTTCCGAACGAGATTCAGTAAGCCATGGAGCAAATATTCTTGATGTCTGCAAATTTTCAAAAGATCGTGAAATCAATAATTCATAGACTGGGTACAACAAAATAAAACTATACAAAGCACACACTAAAGGAATCTGTTGAATTCAGCTGCAACGCTCAATATTTAACATCTAAAAATTAAGTGAACTGTCTGTACATCTTGGACCAAAATGCAAAATAGATGGGTGACTTGAACAAATTATTTCACTTACAAAGCCCTCTTGTCAGTCCATGCACATACCTAAGCGTGTGAGGTGGCCTGTAATCGGGATAATGACAGCAAACATAGGTGGTTGCGATATTGAAGGAGAATATGGTAGAATATTTTTTTAGTGAATCAAATCAGATTGGAATGGTAAAAAGGATTTGAAAGAAGTGCTGCCAAATCATTTCCGCCCAATTGAGTCAGAGATTCATCATTCATGTATGAATGTAACTAATTCCACCTCTAGGTTGACACTTTGACCTCAGCAGTTTCTCCTTTTTATTCTTTCTTCATTAATGAGGCCAGAGGGTGGGAAAATCACCATCCAGCAACCGTCTTTGTTCCATGGGCTGGATGGCACCAAGAGAAATGTTAATTAATGGCCCAAACTCAGGCAGCTTCAATTTCTCATGCATGCTCTCATAAATGAAAGGACTTCTTGAAATAACTGCTCTACCTAAATTCACACATGCTAAAGCCTTTGATTAGTTTAGAACTTGACAAGCATCACCACACTTTGAGTTTGAGTCAATCAAAATGAGTAGGGTTCAACGGAAGAGATTGCACCATTTGTATTAGAATTTAATGTCCTATTGCATTTAACAAAATGACAATCTGCACTATTGAACAACGGTCCAGGTGTGCATGAATATGTGCAAATGTGTGTACATATTTCCTCATAGCTTTTTGATTTAACACACCCAAAGTTCGGAGTTATTCGGAAACCCCACATTTATCCACATAACATATATAAGATAAGAGTACTGTAAAATGTGTTTCTGTGGTTTGAAATGAACACACCTAATGGCTATTGATGTCAATATGACATACAACTAAATTTAGGAGCTAACCATAAACACAAAATATGAACCCAGTACATTGACCAGAAACACTAAGTATATGGAGTCGCATGTACTACATATGTAGTAGACATTCCGTCTTTTATTTTCTCCTACGAGACAGAAATAGCATAGGTACCAGCAAAATTGCTTACTACAGTTCTTTTGGGATGGACAACATTTTTATTGGGATCGACAACAAAATTAAGGAACTATTTCAAATTAAATATCTCTATTAAGATCCCAAATACACATTACTTGCTGACTAGAACAACCAATCCAAATAACCCTGCAAAGAAATGCTTACTTCTTGTAATGTATACTTAATTTTTCTGCAAGTACAATTAGGAGAGATAAGTTCCAGTCTTCGCCTTATATAGCCGACAGTTTAGAGAAAATCTATCATCACAAACCAAACCGAGCCTTACGTCCCAATTACTTGGGGTCGGCTACATGAATCCGTTTCTTCCATTCAAATCTATCGTCACAAGAGGTTCAAAAATACATTCAAATCCAGAGTTGCAAGAAATATTAATCTTTAAAACTCAAATTTCGTTCCAAGGTGGTTGAAGTAAAAAGCAATGCAATGGAGAGTGAGACGGAGTATATGAAAGGAAAGGGGCATTCAAATCGAACTAATCTGGTTTTCAATCACATCTTGTAAAATTTTTAACGGTTTCTAAAAACTAATTTAAAAGGTTCTTCAAGGCAGCATGCGTGGAGTACTTAACAGTGTCATGCAAGGAAAATATTTATATAGGACAATAAACAAGTAATCCAATAAATCAGCAATCAATCGAAAGCATCTAGCTGGAACATTCATAAAAAGGAAGCACTTTTAGATTATTCTAATACAAACGGGACACATATTACCTGATCATGACTGACTGACAGCATATATTCACCAGACCTGGCCCATGCAATATCTGTTACTTCTGCGAAGTGTCCAGAGGGAACTTTTTGTGGTTGCCAGTTGTCTGCATCAACACCCACATTTCTCCAGAGATGAAATGATCCGCCATATCCATGAGCTAAAATAGCATCTCCGTTTGGACTCCATAACCCACCATAAAATCCTAAAGCACAATGACTCAACTCCCCAACTGTAACCACATTCATCCAGATACCAGTGGTTCTTTCTGGTTGCCAGATCATCATTGTCTTGTCCATGGACGCAGATAAAATACTTTGCGGTTGATCACACTCGATCCCTTCTACAGCTGAACTTAAAGGGGGTTGCCATTCCACTGAATACACCCAATCCTCATGTCCAATGAGGAGAGATTCCAACGATATCTGATAGGAAAATGAGCCTGCTACAAATATTGGGCCTTCAATATAAGAAGCCAGGCTTATTTCTTCTTTCCTTTTAGAATTAGTAAGAGAATTGCGTAAAGACATCTTCCATATACGTATGCCCCTGTCCTGAGATGAACTTACCAATAAAAGAGTATTTATTTGACCGTTTGTGCATATGGGTAATGAGAAGTCCAAACTTCGGATCCAATCAGTATGCCCTTTTAACTCACAAGCACGAACAAACTGGCAGATGAACAACATAGGAACATAACTCAAGCAAAAGCAAAGATTAAATCCAGTAGAATCTAAGATAATAAACAAGTATGATAGAACATACTTTTCCTGTCCTCTCACCACAGTAAAGATGGATCTTGTTGTCCAAACCCCCCATTGCCAAAAGTAGGTTCCCAGTACTTCCAGGCAACTCTGCGAGAGAGAGTGCAACCATAGGTTTTGAACCTACATACAGTGATTCCAGACATGATAGTTTACAGTCACCTATGGAAACAACACCCACTGGTTAGTTGGCAGTAAAATAAACACATGCTGGTATCCATTCAAGATAAGATGATGGTCCATGCTATACGCACCAAAAACTGTGGCAAATCTCAGATGGGGATCATCAGGGCAGAAATATACAGCAAAGAAAAAATGGCATAAAAAAGGATGCCATATTGCCAATATATATTCACCAAACAAAATTGGTCTAATAGGGATCCTTTTGTTATCAACAAGCATAGACAGCAAATAGGTAAGGAGAAGAGAAAAAAAGAAAAGGCAGAAAGTACTTTTCAATTCGAAGATGAATACCAACTCAATCACAACAGAAAAAAGAAAAGAAAAGCATATTCCGATGCGCTTAAAAAAATATTTAACATCTTTAACAAGTGATTGTAGAGAAAAGTACAAAAACTGCACCGCAACCTTCAAAGCGAAACTCTAAAGCATTTTATCTGCATAGAGCACGTCCGAATCACCAAGGAGGTATGTGTAGCTACAGGCTAGTATTTCTCAACCTCACATAGGCTCTCTTCTACGTACTCCCATTCAGTTTACTACTCTGCAAAGCCCCAAACTAATGAGGCCTCTATCTGCAGTTCAAAATTCTTCAAGACTTGGTAATAGACCCTCAAGTTTCATGAACTTTACACCAAAGTCGCCTCTAATACATCAAGAAGCATAGTGCCATCAAAACTTATAAACGTAATGTAGAAAAAACTCAAGAAACACCCTGAAACAGAAGAACAATCAGGAGAAGAAAGAGAACCAGAACGAAGACGTAGAGAGAGAGAGAGAGAGAGAGAAATGTTGATCTCAAGCTGAAAATACCATAAAAGAGCCAGAATGGAGAATCAATGGTGATAATTAAGAACATTGAACATTAACAACCTAACTGTCTTACTAGAAGGCAAAATGCCAGAATTAATTGGGTCAGTAAACTAAATAACCAGGCCACAAATCTGAATAACAAGCGTCAAAGAAATCTTGTCTTGTCTATGGCTAATTACTGTGATATTGTCTTCTGCGAACCCATACAGATAATATCATAGAACGAACTTTAAGCATTTATGAAAATTAAAAAAAAAAAAAATCTTGATCACTCAAAACACATCAAAGAGTAGGGCAGAACAAATAGAAAAAAATTAAGGACAATAAGTTTCAATACCACCTGTTCCAAAACAAAAGTTACAAAACCACAATTAGGTCAAACAATTAAGGAAAGCGAATAAACAAGGCACGTAAGTCTAATTCGCATAACAAACTGATCCCAACTGGTAACTGATAAGCACGTTGAGACCATAATTACGTCAAATAATCCCACAAAGCTAATAAGCAATGCATTTAAGTAAGTACAAGTGAGATAAATGTTCAATCCTCAAACTGATATAGGGATTAGTATGCTAAGAAAGACAAACAAATCGGGATCACTCACCTCCAGACAAAGATGGGAGGATCAATTCCCATACATAAACTGCACCATCAGAAGAGGTAGATGCAAAAACTGCATCAGTTTCAGAAATCATGATTCCAGAAATGCATGTAACACCTTTCTTGTGTGGCTGTGGTACTTGTAGCACATGTCTCCACTGTGTAAGCGTTCATTAAAAAACTCCCAGTAAGTAATACAAGACCAAAAACATTGTGGACTGAAAATTCAAGTAAGTTATGCATTCCAAAACTCCAATAACTGACCCAGAAAAATCTTCATTGTTTATGAGCCCTGGAAAGAACTTAGATTAGTCCTACATCCTGACCAGCTTCCATATTTACAGAGCTACTGCAGCTCTCACAAAGGCATGCAGTTACTACCTCCGATACATTATCAAGCAATATGGAAGAAGTTTGATTTCCATTGGATATAACTCAGAATTAGATGCCCCATTGTTTTATAGTTTTATGCTGCTTGAATCAAACTTGGATTACTTGCATTTAATACACATCATTATCCATACTACTTTTCCTTCCCATAACTATAATATCCTCTCCATCAGTCCTAACAAAATACAAGGGCAAAAAATAATCATCGTGTGTCGGTTCTCCTAAATAGCCCATCAACCTTAAATCTAACAAAAATGTGCATTCGCCACTATAAAGTGACTACAAAATTACTCTCATTCCTTTTCTTAAAAAAAATTTAAAAAAAGAAGAAACCAGAAATATACCTTTTTGTCTGCAAGAGACAACTCCCACAATAAAATGGCACCATCAGTATCTCCAGACAGTAAAAAATGATGATCTGCATGCTTAACTGGGAACACAAAACAATGTACACAACCAAATAATTCAGATATTTCTCGGTGCATAAATACGTGATTGTGTCCCATAAAGATTACCAGAAACAGCCATCTGACAGGTTACTTACGCCCCAAATCATTATTCACTACCCTTGAGCTTAAACTGCTGTACTAATTAACAAACCAAGGGACTTGTTTGATGGGGTCTGATTTCACATGAGATTGGAATATAGTAGCATCTCCAGCATTGGAATGCAACAATTTGTGGAGTAACCATTATTTTAGAAATGGGTTACTCTAACAACTGGTCCGGTAGGATGATTCGTGCAATGAAATTAACCGACTCTTAGCAAGATCCCACATCGCTTAAGAAATGGAAATGGAATTGGTATAAAGGATTCGTGAGCAATTACTGCATAACTCGAGATTAACCTTTTGAGCCAGGTGGTTGGTCTAAGGGTTAAGCAGCTCAGCTAGCGCGGGTCGTTACAGGTTAATATTCCAACCAAACAAAATGGCCATAACAGTACCACAGGTGCATAAGCTTAATTTTGATGCAGAGGCACGCGAAAGAATCTACCTTTGAATGCAAACTTAGTGCTTGGGATCCAGCAGGTGCAATTCACTGAAGCCTTGTGACCCGGAAGCGTAGTTAAAATTTGCGCGGTCTGTGAAACCAAGTAGAGAAGTGAACACAACCGAGAATAAGCTATTAAGAGAAGGCAATTGTAAATGAAGAGAGAGAGAGAGAGGGACTGGGGAGGAGGATAGGTGATTGGAAGTAGAACCTTGGGGCAGAAGACGGCGACGGCGTTTTGGGCACCGAAGGCGACCAAACCACAGGCCCCCCAGGAGACGTTGTTGACGATCCTGTTGCAACCTGCTCCTATGAACATTCTCTCCACTTCCACCGCACCATTTGACATCTCTTCCTTGCTTTAATGACGTCTCTCTATGCACGAGTATATCTCTAGAGAGAGAGAGAGAACGGCTGTATGGACGACGGAGGAGGAGAGAGAATGCAGTAGCGAGTAGACGAAGAAGAAGAAGAGGAATGGGCTGGAAACTGATGTAGGCTAATTTTAGCCCAATGAAATCTAATGCAGACGCCCAACGGCCCAAGGGCTAGCAATAGAATGGGGCTGGTTATCCACCCACGCCTCGTTTGATTCTCAGGAACTAAAAAAAAAAACAGAATTAGGCCCCGTTCCAGAACGCAGAATAAGTACTTATTTTTTAAGAAGGCAATTTCAAGCTAAAAAATAAAGGGCTTAATGAAATCTAAAAATATGCAATATGGATCTTGTTTGAAAGATCTCAATGAGATCTTTAATACGGTGCAAAAAAAATTAAAAAATTATTTTTCATTTATATTATTTTTGAGTTTGAAAATGTGAAATAAGTACTTATTTTTTAAGAAGGTGTTCTGGAACGGAGCCTTAGAAGTTTTGGAATTAATAATTCTGAACTATTATCTGTTTTGTTACTATTTAGTCCGGAATCCTGCAAATTCCTTATCTTTGGTTCGCGCCAGATTAATATCGGAATATTTCATGCTTAAAAATCCAATTGAAAAAATTAAAACAAATATGTTGCTCATATGACAACCCTCAAAGCTTCGGTGTAAACCGAAATCTAATAAATAAAAATTTGCAAACATTTCCTCTTAATTGCCTAATTAGTTGCTACCTCCTGAAATTATATGGCAAATACAATAATCACCACACTTTCAAATTGTTCCTCTTTATTTAAGTTGGTCTTGATTCTCCCATGTCTGAAGATATGTAGGCAGCTCCTTAACAACACAATCCCAATCTTTTTAAATTCTCTCCCGTTTTTGCCTTTCAAACATATTTTTTACAAAATTTATCTGAAATCCTTTTATATAAAACACAAAATTCTTCTTCAAAAATATATGGCATTCAAGAAATTCGGATCACTTTCTTTCTCATGGCTTTACCCTATCTCACTACCTGCGATAAAAGGCCCGACAAACGCAAGGAAAAATTCTGGGCGCTGTTTGGGCTGAATTAACTCAAATCAATTGGCAAATAATTGTGTGCGGGCGTGCCAGAAAAGAAATAACTTCAAAGAAGAAATTACTCTTTTCAAAATGATTTGAAACCACTAATTTCAATCAGGCAATTGTGTTATCCGTTCGATTACCTCAACTAAGAGGATTTTTCCTTAAGGTATCAACCAAATAAAAGATTGACGCGCTTCGAAATCAGAAAAGATGATTGAACACAAACAAACCTGAATCTAATCAAAGGTAAGTTTGTATACAAACACTCTTAAGATTTTATCAAGAATAATAAAGAAATGCAAGCACACTGAATTTAATCAAAAGCGAACTTGCAAACAACTATTCTTTGGTAAGAAAAGAGCTTAAAGGAAATAAGAAAACTTGAATTTAATCGAAAGCAGTCTTACATGCAAATAAGCCTTCAACTTACAAAAAAGATCCTACTCTAAACTAAAACTAATCTAAGATAGATCTCTGAGCAATCATTTTGTATGAATTGTCAGATGATATGGATTTTTGTCGTCCCTTTCTCTTCAATTGCTTCTTCTATTTATAGATGCTGAATCTTGCCTTCGAACCCCCACGTCTTCGATTGATATCCACGTTGGCCACATAAAACGGTTGAGGGAGGTCTTCGAACGGTTATCCTGATATTTCCAGAATCCCTTCTTCTCCTGCTTGCTTCGATCGTGGTGTTCGTGGCTCCATGCTTAAATAACGGTTCCCACTTCCAAGCAACGTGGTTTAGTGTTTGGCTCAGAACAATCCCCTACAATCATGTCCACCATTTACCATAAACCAAACAGTAATGATACCGTTTGATGTTTCCAAAGATCAATCAACGGTTTAAATCAGACTGCTTTTAAAACCATCCTTAATTATAGTCTAAACGCTGTCGGTTCCAATCAAAACGATACCGTATAGTACTAAAACAACATCACCATTTAACCCCGCAATCCTCTGTATCTCGGGCTTAATCAGGATGTGTTCTGATTGGTCAACACACTATTTGGTGCCACGTGTAACTTTCCTATTGGGTGGCATATTTTAGGATGTAAACACACCCCCCGCATTAACATTTTATTTATGCTAAATAAATGTTAATGGCACACGTTCTCTGCCCATCTCCCTTCAACTTCGGATGCACGAAGCTTGACAGGGCTTCATTCCCATGCACGTCTATTGAGCTTCCCAAAGATAGCTACAATAATTTCCCTATAAATGGCAGTTAATGATAGGGTTTAACGAATTACATTACCTCTCATAAACCCCTTCGAATTTGAGCTTTCTTTTATTAAGAAATCTTAAGTTTATGGACTCTCTTCCAGAAATAAATCTTATCTTGGACAATCTCGATTGCCAAACTCCTTCTCCTCAAATGTCTCCTCCAAACTCTCCTCGAATGTTAGCAAGCAAAATCCTTTCGGATAAAACATTCCATACTCCCAACCCATCTACCACAGGTTGGGACTCCTCTTTAACCCGTTCGAATTCGTTCGATGGATCCAACTGGGGCTCATGGGAAGAAAACCCTACTAATACCAATACTGGCACCATTCTGGTCCGGTTCGATCAACCTGATCCCACACCTCATAAATTCCATCACTTTCGAACCATTTTTGCGAGTCAATTCCTACCCCTGAGTGGTAACGATACCGTTCACATGGGCATGCTCGAATCCATTTATTCTTCTCTCAAATTTTCTCCTTTCCTTAAACAGGAAGAAAACTATCTTGGGCCGGCCCCTTATTGCGACTTCAAACGCATGGCCCAAGCCCAAAAAACCCTCTGGCTCACAGAGGTGCAAACCCCACACTTCCCAGCTGACTTCGAAGAGACCAACAAGCTAATTCCTCTTCCTGAAGAGCCCGACTGGTTCAATGAGGTGAATAACCTTGCCATTAACACCCCTCATTTCCAATGGCAATATGGTTATTCCATCTACTCTGCTGACAAGAGCAAAGCTTTGCAGCTTCTTGCAGCTTTCTCCTTTCTGGACATCCATATTCTGGAAGAACCAGTCCCACTCACCAATTTCAAATGGGCTTGTGAAACACTGGTGCTATGTTCCATCCCTTCTACGGTTTCCTATCAAATCACTGCTTCCTGGATTTCTTACCAGTGATCAAGTCATGGCTCGAAGCCAATACTGCTGCGTATTGCTTCGATCAATCCCTTCAGGACTATGCTCTTACTAAGGACAGGATTGAAAAACTGCATGACCAAATCCATAACTTCACTACTGAGTCCTTCGAAGTGGTGCCTGGCCATGCTGACAAAAAGCTTCGAAGGCGCTTCAAAAGGCAACAAATGAAGCGTCCAACAAAAGAGGCTCGGCTTCGAAGGAAAGCCAAAGCTTTGGTGCTCCGCTTCAGGCCCCTGCTGGAGAAGAAATTGGAGTCAGACTCCAAAGAGGACATGAGGAAAATGGAGCTGAAATTCCTCCAGTTTGCATGGAACAAGTTCCATAGCCTTGTTACTTGGTCCTTTCCTCATTACTTTGAGAATAAAAAAGCAACCACTCAGCACCCAAGCCCTTCGAAGGCCTAATCTGTGCTTCTTTTCATAGGAACTAGAATTTCCCTTGTCTTGCTTTTCCCTTTTGTAAATACGTAAATTTCAATTTTGTAATCCAGTAGGTTTGTTCAATGAAATTTCTTTTTCCAACACGCTGGACTTGGGCTTATTGTTAAAATAGAAATTCTAATAATAAGAAATTCTACTAAAGAGAAAAAACCAACCCCAGCGGACCCCAGAGTACGGGCCCACTACAGGCCTGGCCCACCTGCAGGAGTATAAAAGCGGAATTGATTCAAAACCACCCCTTACACTCTATTCGTTCAAGCTTTCTCAAACTCAAAACTCCCAAGAACAGAAACCCTCTCTCTTTTCCTCGTCATCAACGCTAAACCCAAACTGAATCAATGGCTTCTTCCAGCAATCCAGCAGCCCGAGAACATGTTACTCCCTCTTTGGCCCTGAGACGGTTCGTGTCAGGACAAACACCAGGACCGACTAAAGAGCCCTATCTCGATTCCAGAGTCTTCATTCCAAACCCTAGCGAAGAAGGTACTTACATTTTAGGCCCTCAACTCATAGGAGAAATCCCTGCTAGCCTTTCTCTCTACTATCCTCGATTAGGGGATGCTGAAATCCGGGCTTGTTCGAACCAGGATTGGCAAAATTTCCCAAAGAAATCCTTCCCCTGTTGGCCCACATTGGACAAGGATTGGAAGATATGGACCACCCGTATGTTGGCTGCGAAGTCGGACGACTTAGAGAAGGTGGGTTTAAAAAGACTTATTACCCTCCTTCGAAGGGGGGTCCCACAAAATCCTCCTCTGATTCAGGCCGCCCTGGCCTTTTGGGACCCATCTTTCAACTTCTTTCGCTTTAACTGTGGCATGATGGCACCCACAGTTCTGGATGTTACCCAAATGTTGGGGCTTATTCCGTATGGCCCCCAATTTGACCCTACCAAGGAGTTCCCTCCTCCCGAGGGGTTTACTCGTTTGACTGCCACCAACGGGGCTTTTTCCCAGTTCTACCACAGAGAACGGAAATTGGTAGGAGAAGTGACTGAGACAGAGTTTTTTGCCTACATTCTTTACACCCTCTGCAAACACATCTTCTGCCACTCCGGGAAAAGAGTGATGAATGAATTTGTTCCATTGGCACTGGCACTTGCTAGAGGAGAAGAGTTTGACTTCGCCTCCTACTTCTTGGGTCATGTCTACAAAGCTGGGTTCGACTTTTACCATAAGGGTTTGAACCATTCACAGGGAGGGCCCCAATGGTTTATTCAACTTTGGCTTCATGCTTATTTTCCTGAGCTGGGTCCCTTCAAAGCACCCACATCCCTTACTGGTGCCGTCGAGGCGCCCAATGTTCATGGTGACAACTACGTTCACCCAGAGGATAGCACAACACAGACTTTGGTATACTACCTCTGCTTTTTTGCTGGTCTAGCCTCAGATAGGGAGTGGCCCAATCCATACCCTACTCTTGTTGGGCCAACATGGTTGTTCGACATCCTGGCAGACAAACGGGGAAGATCCTCTCGAGCTATCCAAGCATGGGGCAACATTCTTACAAGCAGAGAGATCTTCATTTCCTCGTCGAATACCCTCAAGTCCATAGCACATGCAGAGGTATATTGCCCTGCACAATTTGCTAGGCAACTGGACTTTGTTCAAGGCATACCCACTCCTTACTGTGGCCTCGCCAACATCTGTATGTCTGAACGATCACCGATCATGGCTGACCAATTTCTGACGGGGTTTGCCCAAGCCAGACATGCATTGAGGAGAACAGTGATTCAGGAGTTCAGGGAACCTGAAGTGCGCACCACCCCTGCATTTGACAACTGGTGGCACTCTAACTGCTCCTTCCTCTCAGGGATTAAACCCTTCAAACGGTTTCTAGCCCACATTGGGTTCGAGAAGTCTGAGTTTGGGCATGGAGGAAAAAATAACTCGTCATCTTTTTCCTCTGACAATGAATTTGGTTTGGCTGGAGGGATCGAAGACATTACTGGAGGCGAAGTTGAACAAAGACTGACTCCAGTCGAAGCCTCCCCAATAGCAATGGTCGTTCCCCCTTCTCCATCAAGAAGACAACCTACGAGGGTAACACAAAAAAGAGGTAATCATCTCTGAACATCTCTTCTTTCTTGCTGAAACCAAACCTAATTGCATTCCATCCTACAGGTGCCACTTCTTTTCCAGAAAGTGCTTCGAAGAAGAGAAAAATTACTTCTCAACCTACAGAAGTAATTCCTACTAAGCACTATCTTGAGCCCTCAGCTGCACCTCCAGGTTGGTTTCCTTTCCTCCAATTAATTTTTAAAAACCCCCATCCCATTTATCCGAGCCACCTTCTTATCCCTTTCCTTTCAGCTTCGAAGAGGACAAGGACCACCAGGAAGCGTGGTCCTCAGGTTTCTTCTAGTGATGAAGAGACAGAGAGTGACACAGAGATGCTGGCCTCAAAGGGTAGATTCCTTCCTTATTTACAATTCAGTAAAGGATTTTACTGTAATTCTAATTTTTGAGTTCGAACCAGGTGAGACAAGACAGATGAAGGAGACCCTCCGCTATGTGAGGAAAACAACTCCTCCCAAGAGGCCTGTTTCTCCAAAGAAGTCTTTCTCCCCACAAGAGGTAAGTTAGTTTAAACTGCATACATTCTCATGTGTCTCCTGTGCTCGTGATTTGCTGCTAACTTCTTTGTAGGCTCAGGTTGTATCCCCTGTTAAGGCGGTGGACCTAGCTCTTGTTCCCTGCCCTCAACAAGAAGTGATAGAGCCCTTAATTCCAATATCAGCAGCGGCCCCTTACAAGGTATCTTCTGAATACTCGCCTTTCGAATTATGAAAAGATTTACTCTAACTTTCTTTTGCTTTATTACAGGCATCCCCTGTTCAAGCTCTTTCTACACAGAAAGACTTTGACATGCACGCCTTGCTGTCATTTCTTACTGAGCCAACCTTTGCACAGGTAGTGGCTAGTTTGGCTCCTTCGAAGACTCTGGGGCCACTTCCCATTCTTCAGGGAGACTTCCCCTTTACTTCCTTATCGGTTTCAGGGGAGGGACCCTTAAGGATGGACCCTACTTTGGCTTCGAAGAGCCATATTCTTAGAAATGCTGAGGACCAAGGTTCCAGTTTGACCTCCTCCTTAGATCAGGTATTCTTGATACTTAATCATACCTTTCTTTTCTTGTTTTACATTCTATTTAACCTTAACTTATAAATCTTATGCAGGGAATAGGCATGGCCCTTTTTCCTGAAGATCATCCCTCATCTTCCTCTGCTCCAATTGACTTGCCCCTAGTGGTTTTTAATATATCCTTCTTTAAGAGTCAATTGGAAAAATTTTGTAATCAGATTGCTGATCCCATTCTTCCTTCCTCTTCGAATTCCCTCGAAAGCCTTCAACAACTTTTGAGCCCTTCCATGCCCTCTGACTTACCTTCCTTTAAGATTAAACATGTTCCTTCAAAGGAAGAAGTTCTAACACTAAAAAGTTTTCTAAAATCTTTAAATCATTTAGGACTTCCTACTTTGATTGATCACAGTTTAACTTATCACTTCGAGGTATGCTATCAGGCCTTGTCCCTTTCCCAAGGACTTCCTTCTTCAATCAACTTCACTCTTCAAAAGCATCTCAAACAATTTAGTGAATTGATTGCTTATAACCACTTCTTGTCTGAAAGCATTGGCACAACTATTGAGAAAACCAACAAATTGGAGGCCAAAGCACTTGAGACTGCTTCTCGTCTGTCTCTTTATCAAGCCCGAAGGGACAAACTTTCAGAACTTGACAAGAAAATGAAGTGGTTACAAGAAGAAATGAAGAAGGTCAGGGAAGAGATAGCTGAAGTTTCGAATGGCTTTCCAGAGCTTGAAGACGAAGCATTACGGGATGAATCAACGCTTCCACAGCTTATTCCTTTTCTTCGAAAGGAACAGAGAAGAAAAGCTATCCATACTTCACTTTTGGACGCTAACTCTAATTCTCTTCGAGAGCTACTAACCACTATTCGTGATGTAATAAGCCCCTTCTTGTAACTTCACACAGCTTGTACGTTTTTTTATTATTCAATTCAATTCTGGGATAAGTACAACTGTAATTAAGATTGACACTAGTTCCTATTGCTTAAAAGCTTACTGTGCCAACTTCTCACCTACCGTATCTTAAAGAGTCATTAATGACTATCTACTAGTATAAATAGAGGTCTCTGGGAAAAGAAAAAACTTACAGATCATCTTCTCCACTTCTCCTTCCTGTAGTATCATTCAAACCAAGCTTTCAAGTAAAGCTATAAGAAAGATAACTATCATGAAGCCTCATTTGTATTTGTGAAGAAAAACTTCGAAACATAGCCACATCAACCCTCATGATATTTCCCTTGAACCTTAAAGCCCTTAGGTATAGACACATCAACACTCATGATGTGCCTGTACTGGGCTGTTGCTTCGAAGGAAGAATGGGCTTCGAGCTCTATCTCCCTACCAATGGAGCTTTGTAGGGAGAATAGAATCAAGTTCCAACGAAGCTTGGTTCAAGTCTTTGGATCTCAGTTGGTTGATCCCTAGAGATCCTCCTCCATGATACTATTATGCTCTAGATAGGTTCTCCAATGTAACCTTCTGTGTAACTGTTATGAGCACAGAAATTATTTACCAATGTATCGATCTTTATTCTAATGGCTTTGACCAATAAACTGGTGTTCTTAGCCATCCCTTTCTATTTAATGTTATTAATGAAAACATGATAGCATGGAGGAAAATACAAACAGAAATCCTCCTTCCAATGCTGTATTCCTTTATTCCATGTCTATTTATTACTTTTGCTTCGAAATGTGTTGCTACTTCGAGGACTAATCTAGTGTAATTCCAATCGTTTCAACCAACTTTTTTAATTCCAGTGGTTTCTTAGCTGGTTCCTCGTAAGTTGTAAAAGATCATATACTTCTGATGTATGACGCCTAATGCTCTCAAACCCTTCACCTTCCGGGCTTCATGCGTCTACAACCCATTTAATAATGGTAATAAATGAGGCGGACTCCCCGTATTTCTTTGGGCTA
This sequence comes from Rhododendron simsii, assembly GCA_014282245.1. NCBI lineage: Eukaryota > Viridiplantae > Streptophyta > Magnoliopsida > Ericales > Ericaceae > Rhododendron > Rhododendron simsii. Next base: position 21,427,940 of record CM024961.1, read on the forward strand.
TAAATACACCTAGACGTTGATAGATCACAGCATCTCTTTCAAACAAAACAACATGGCTGAAAACCATCCAAATCTTGATGATCTCGCTAGTCAATTTGCCAACCTGACTACCATGATCATGGAGCTGAAGAGAGACGTCCATGCTGAGTCCCAGGCCCTTCGAAGTGAGATCGCTCAGCTTCGAAGCCAGCTGGTGTGTGTGGAAACAGCTTCACGCCTCTGTTTGGCTAGGACCTGGGATGATCTTTCGACCGTCCTCTCGGCTCATGAGGCAAAAAGTCCCCCAGAGGGAGGATCCTCCTGAAGATTCTCCTTTGGGACTATGAAGATCAACAATGGTCTTCATTTTGCTTTTTGGACCAGAGTTGGTCTTTTTGTTGTTCAGACCCACTTGGGTCTCTTTTTTTTTTTGTTCAGACCTATTTGGGTCTGTTTTGTACTTAGACCTGCTTGGGTCTTTTTTTTTTACTAATGAAATGAAACTCTTGCTTGGCTATTCTCGATTCTTTATAGCTTCGATTAGTAGTATGGTGACTCGTTTGTGTCTTCGAATGCTAAAAAGTAAAAAAATTTTTTTTTGTAGAAAAGTTTTTAGCATCAAATCACTCAACACTAAATCAGCCAGTCAGAACCATCGATGTGTGTAACCAAACTATTTCCACTACCTCTTGTGGAAGGACTCCCATATGGAAGGAATATAAACTTTCAGATGTCTTCCGTTTATTTTCCTTCGATGAACATAACCATTCAAATTTCTCAAATGATAAGCTCCCCCTTTCAAAACCCTATGGATTTGAAAAGGCCCTTTCCATGTTGGTGCCCATTTTCCTAATCCATCTTTTTTAACTCTCCTATCCTTAATAGGGAGGATAACTTTCCATACGAGATCTCCTTCATCGAAGCTTCGAAGAGCCACTCTTTTGTTATAGCTTCTGGCTATTCTTGCTTTTTGTAGCATAATCTGGTTTAAGGCTTTTATTCTAGCCTCATCAATATCTTCCAATTCCATATGCATTGCCTGATGATAAGATCCTGTGTCTAAATCATTCTGACATGCTACTCTCTGGGATCTTACAGTGATCTCCATGGGTAACACAGCGTCATGCCCATATGTTAATGCAAATGGTGTGGTACCTGTACTAGTCCTTTTTGTATTCCTATATGCCCATAACACATCAAGTAACAGATCATGCCAAATTTCTGGGTTTTGATCCACCATTTTTTGGATCCCCTTCTTGATAATTTTATTAGTTGATTCTGCTTGACCATTGGACTGAGCATAATAAGTACTAGTATATATTAATGAAATTCCATGGTTCGTGGCAAAATCCTTTACCAATCGTCCTTCGAATATGGAACCATTGTCCACTGTTATTGTTTGAGGACTCCCAAACCTGTATATGATTCCCTTTATGAAATCTATTACGTGGGTTTGTTTGACCTCCTGATAGGCTTGGGCTTCTACCCATTTTGTGAAATAATCAGTAGCTACTAGGATAAATTTATGCTTTTCCAATGAAGGAGGATAAATCATCCCAATCATGTCCATAGCCCATCCCCTAAAGGGCCACGGTTTTATTACATATTGCAAATCTGTGACTGGTAAATGCTTGAGTGGACCTGTTTTTTGACAGGCTTGACACCCCTTTGCATAATCTATACAATCTTTGAGGATGGTGGGCCAATAATACCCGTATCTCCTTATTAACCATCTCATTTTTATGCCAGCCTGATGTGCTCCACAGATTCCCTCATGCACTTCAGCCATTACTTTAAATGCATTTACCTTGCTCAAGCATTTCAAAAGAAGACCATCCATTCCTCTCTTGAACAGCTCATTATTATACATTATATAGTTCATTGCTTTCAATTTGGTTGCCTTATCTGCAACGCTGTCTGGCTTGGTTAAATATTCAACCAATGCTTGTTTCCAATCATCATTTCGATGGGTTAAAGCATTGGTGTTTAATACTTCGAAGTCTGTCAACCTATTGTGTAACATAGGCAGGGATTTCCTCAAAGTTAATTGACAAAATTCCTTTTCAACTTCTGATAAAACTTTGTAGCCGGACGCTCTTTGAGCTATTTCGTCAGCCTCTTCATTAAAGAACCTAGGAATATAAGTTAAAGTAAGCATATGAAATTGATCCATCAGCTCTTTAGCATGCTGATAATAAATTATCAGCGCTGGACTAGTACATTTAAACTGTCCATTTAGTTGGTTAATCACTAACTGAGAATCTCCAAAGATTTCAGCAACACTAACCCTTAATTTAAGCAAAATTTCTAGTCCAATAATCAATGCTTCATATTCTGCCTGGTTATTGGAACATTGTCCCTCACTGAGCCTAAAACCATATTTGGTTTTCAAGCCTTGGGGGGATTCCAGAATTATGCCCACTCCAGCCATCTGAATAGTTCTTGATCCATCGAACCATAATTTCCATGGCCTGATTTCAACTGTACTGGCTTCCAATGTTGTTGGTGCTTTGTATTCATTTGGGTGATCGGCCAAAAAATTGGCCAATGCTTGGCCCTTTATTGACTTTTGAGGCACATACTCAAGACAAAATTCAATTAAAGACACTATCCATTTCCCAATCTTCCCACTAAGCACTGGCTTAGAAAGCATGTGCTTAATTACATCAGTTTGAGAAATAACATAAGTTATTCTAGGCAACATATAATGCCTGAGTTTCTTAGAAGCGTAAAATAAAGCTAAACATAGTTTCTCTACTGCAGCATACTTGCATTCACAAGAGTTTAAAAACCTACTAAGGTAATAAACTGCTCTTTCCTTGCCATCTTCATTGTCTTGAGCCAACAAAACACCTATTGAATCTTGTGTTGCAGCTAAATACAACTTTACTGGCTTTCCTTCAATGGGAGGCGCCAATACAGGAGGGTTGGCTAAATATTTTTTAATGGCTTCGAAGGCTTCATCATGCTCCTTTGACCACTTGAATTCCTCCCCTTCCTTCAGTTTCAACAAAGAAGAGAAGATTTTAGTTTTCCCTGCAGTATTAGATATAAATCTTCGAAGGAAATTTAATTGACCAAGAAACCTTTGCAACTCCTTCTTAGAAGAAGGTGGTTTAGCCTCAATGATGGCCTTAGCTTTGTTCTTGTCAACCTGTATTCCTTTACTGTGAACTAGATACCCTAAAAACTTCCCAGCTGATACTCCAAAAGCACATTTTTCTGGATTTAACTTCAGCTGATAGCGTTTCATTTGTTGGAATGTCTTTTCCAAGTGTTGTAGGTGATCCTCATCAGAGTTTGACTTCACAATGATATCATCTATGTAACATTCCAGAAAAGTTCCCACTAAATCATGAAAAATAGTATTCATTGCTCTTTGATATGTGGCCCCAGCATTCTTTAGCCCAAATGGCATTTTGACCCATTCGAAGATGCCAATGTTACCTGGGCAGGCAAATGCTGTTTTTGTGCACATCTCCTTCTGCTATGCAGATTTGATTGTACCCTGAATGCCCATCTAAAATGGACAATATCTTGTGGCCAGCAGAACTGTCTACAAGTGTATCCACATTAGGCATTGGGTATTCGTCCTTAGGAGTAGCAGCAGTATTTAGGTTTCGAAAATCAACACAGATTCTGATAGTTCCATTCTTTTTAGGGACTGGAACTATATTAGATAGCCATTCGACATACCTGGCTGTTCTAATGAAGCCTGCATCTAGAAGTCTCTGCATCTCCTTTTTAACACCTGCAATAGTTTCTGGACTCATCTTCCTGGTTGGTTGTTTCACAGGTTTGAATTGTGGCTTGATAGGTAACCTATGCTCCACCAATCCCCTGTCCAAACCAGGTAGTTCCTTGTAACTCCATGCAAAGCATTTTTGTTGGCTTTCAATAGTGCCACCAATGCAGCTTTCATACCAGGCTCAAGCTGTTTATTAATAAGCACTGGATTGGGGTTTTGTGCATCTCCCAACCTTACTTCTTCCAACAGATCTTGTGATTCAACCCGTTCCTCAGAAGTGAGTTGGATTTCTTGCACATGAGGGTTATTGTTCTGCATAACCTCTTCCCATATGTTCTCTTCTTGGATCTTCTGTTCGACCCCCAGAGCAACATACTTTACTAAAGCCAATGAGTTGGCTTTTTCTTCAGCCTCTTTCTTGGATTCACATCCAAGCAGCATCATCTTTTGGGGTGTCTGATTCATAGTCAACAGCTTGTTTCAGCTTCGATTTTAGCTCTGCCAATTCCCCCGTTCCATCTCGTTGGTTGGATGGGTGGCTGCTTGAAGTAGTTCACTCAGAGGAACTACATCCGATTTGTACATTTCTGCTTCAGCAAAATTTGCCGTGGCAGCAAATGGATGTGGATCAGCTTTGACTCCTTCGACACCCACTTCCTTGCCTTTGTCATACTTAACAATCATTAATTCCTGATGCATAGAGGAAGGAATACATCCGTTAACATGAATCCAGTCTCTTCCCAATAAAGCATTATATTTAGCATATGTGTCAACTACAAAGAAAACGGTATCAGTTTCTATTCCACCTACTGCCAATCTAATGGAAATGATTCCCCTGGCATGTTGGCTTTCCCCAGTAAATCCTGCAATGGATGTGCTGGTCGGGATTAATTTTGCTTTTCCTTTTCCTAACTTTTTTAAAGTTTGGAAAGGCAAAATGTTCACCGCAGCCCCATTATCCACCAAGATTCTATTAAGTGGGATTCCATCAAAGTGTGCAGTGATATACAATGGACGCAAATGTTGTCTCATTGCATTAGTAGGTAATTTAAATGGATATGAAATTTCCACATAATTTAAATCTATTACCAGGGGGTATTCGACGTCGGACATGGAATCTGACACGAAACAAGCACTTTCTTTTGAGCTTACCTCTAAACTTTCTTGATTCTGCTCAATTTCACGTATCAAGTTCTTACCCATCTCGATCTGAGATACTTCTTTTAAGTCACAGTCGTTGCATATGATATTTAACTCCTTGTCACTCAGAGTTTCTTCAGAATTCTCTGGCTCGCCCAAGCTCGACCAAGCAGTATCCTGATCTTTGAACGTCTGACCATTTGAGAAGAAATGCATAGAGCTTGGATAGACCATATTAACTTGTACTTCTGGCTGATCTCCAAATTGGATCGAAGCCACTTCTTTGATTGTTTAACTGCTTCGGTCCCCTCAGCACCCTTCTTTTCGAATTCTTGTGTGGATACCTCCATAGGGGAAAGGTTTCTTCCATCCCCTGTTGTTCCACCACCATGGCCTCGAGCAAACCAGACTGATAACTAGCCAGCGAGTTAGGAGAAGTGGATCCAGATCCTCTTCGAGCATAGCAGAGCAACCTTTTCCAAAGTCTCCCTCTCGTGATACTGGGTTCGAAATTCCTCTGGGTCCCTTTCAATCCTGTCGAACCTTGGATTAGGTTTTGCTCGCCTATCTGATTCCTCTCCCGTTGAAGATTCTCCTGACTGGAAGAGCGGATACTCCTTGGAGCTTTCTCTTTGAGTTCTTGAGAGCAATGGAACCATCTGTGGTAATTGAGGGACTTGGGATCCTAATCAACACCCAGTTTCCCGATTTAACACCTGCAATAGTTTCTGGACTCATCTTCCTGGTTGGTTGTTTCACAGGTTTGAATTGTGGCTTGATAGGTAACCTATGCTCCACCCATCCTGTCCAAACCAGTAGTTTCCTTGTAACTCCATGCAAAGCATTCTTTGTTGGCTTTCAATAGTGCCACCAATGCAGCTTTCATACCAGGCTCAAGCCTGTTTATTATAAGCACTGGATTGGGGTTTTGTGCATCTCCCAACCTTACTTCTTCCAACAGATCTTGTGATTCAACCCGTTCCTCAGAAAGTGAGTTGGATTTCTTGCACATGAGGGTTATTGCTCTGCATAACCTCTTCCCATATGTTCTCTTCTTGGATCTTCTGTTCGACCCCCAGAGCCACATACTTTACTAAAGCCAATGAGTTGGCTTTTTCTTCAGCCTCTTTCTTGGATTCACATCCAAGCAGCATCATCTTTTGGGGTGTCTGATTCATAGTCAACAGCTTGTTTTCAGCTTCGATTTTAGCTCTGCCAATTCCCCCAGTTCCATCTCGTTGGTTGGATGGGTGGCTGCTTGAAGTAGTTCACTCAGAGGAACTACATCCGATTTGTACATTTCTTTCTGCTTCAGCAAAATTTGCCGTGGCAGCAAATGGATGTGGATCAGCTTTGACTCCTTCGACACCCACTTCCTTGCCTTTGTCATACTTACAATCATTAATTCCTGATGCATAGAGGAAGGAATACATCCGTTAACATGAATCCAGTCTCTTCCCAATAAAGCATTATATTTAGCATATGTGTCAACTACAAAGAAAACGGTATCAGTTTCTATTCCACCTACTGCCAATCTAATGGAAATGATTCCCCTGGCATGTTGGCTTTCCCCAGTAAATCCTGCAATGGATGTGCTGGTCGGGATTAATTTTGCTTTTCCTTTTCCTAACTTTTTCAAAGTTTGGAAAGGCAAAATGTTCACCGCAGCCCCATTATCCACCAAGATTCTATTAAGTGGGATTCCATCAAAGTGTGCAGTGATATACAATGGACGCAAATGTTGTCTCATTGCATTAGTAGGTAATTTAAATGGATATGAAATTTCCACATAATTTAAATCTATTACCAGGGGTATTCGACGTCGGACATGGAATCTGACACGAAACAAGCACTTTCTTTTGAGCTTACCTCTAAACTTTCTTGATTCTGCTCAATTTCACGTATCAAGTTCTTACCCATCTCGATCTGAGATACTTCTTTTAAGTCACAGTCGTTGCATATGATATTTAACTCCTTGTCACTCAGAGTTTCTTCAGAATTCTCTGGCTCGCCCAAGCTCGACCAAGCAGTATCCTGATCTTTGAACGTCTGACCATTTGAGAAGAAATGCATAGAGCTTGGATAGACCATATTAACTTGTACTTCTGGCTGATCTCCAAATTGGATCGAAGCCACTTCTTTGATTGGTTTAACTGCTTCGGTCCCCACAGCACCCTTCTTTTCGAATTCTTGTGTGGATACCTCCATAGGGGAAAAGGTTTCTTCCATCCCCTGTTGTTCCACCACCATGGCCTCGAGCAAACCAGACTGGTAACTAGCCAGCGAGTTAGGAGAAGGTGGTTCCAGATCCTCTTCGAGCATAGCAGAGGCAACCTTTTCCAAAGTCTCCCTCTCGTGATACTGAGTTCGAAATTCCTCTGGGTCCCTTTCAATCCTGTCGAACCTTGGATTAGGTTTTGCTCGCCTATCTGATTCCTCTCCCGTTGAAGATTCTCCTGACTGGAAGAGCGTATACTTCCTTTGGAGCTTTCTCTTTTGAGTTCTTGAGAGCAATGGAACCATCTGTGGTAATTGAGACTTGGGATCCCTAATCAACACCCAGTTTCCAGAGTTCGAAATTGGTGGCTTGAAAGTTCTGCTCGCATTCCTGTTTGAACCTTTGTATCCTTGAAACAAGTCAGGCTTAACTTGCTTCAGAAACCAGTCAGGAACCCCTTTCACCAAGGTGAATTCCTCTTGTTTGGCCTCTTCTTGCGCCTTCGATGTCTGGCCAACATTAGCCTTCTTCGAAGGTGGCAGCTCCCTTCTGTGAACAGCTGGAACAGGGCTAGTAGGCATGTCCCTTTTTGGTGCCAACCAAGACTTGCTGTCACTTGGCTTTGCTTGAACTGGGGCCATTCTTTTCATCCCCATTTCTTTTGGGAAAAAACTTACGCCCTTTCTATCCAAGTCTTTGAAGACCAAATAGTTGGCCCTGCATCCTACACACAGGCACTCCAAAAATGAGGCTTCTAGCATAGGCAGGTGATTATTACCTGAGAATTTCTGCAAAGAAAAACCATCATTGGCTCGCCTATAGGAACTTGGCCTCGCTCCCATGCCTCGAGGGTGGCCAGCATATGGCTTGCCCCTTCCATATTGAACAGTATTCATGTTCACTGGTACTTCTTTGTCCTGCCAATATTTCTTGACAGTTCGAGCCAGCGAGGAGGGCACACTGGTGTTGACCTCTTCTACCTTTGGAAAGGCACTGCATCTATCCCCATAGTCTTTTCAGGGAATTTGATTCTTCCTTTCTTGATTTGTTCCTGAATCCTGTCACGAAAAACATTACAAGATTTAGTTGAATGAGACCAAGAATCATGCCATTTGCAATAGGTCTTTCCATTCCTTTCTTCCGCTGTGGGCAGTTTCACATCCAAAGGCAGCTTAATGATTTTCTTTCTTAACAAGAAGTCAAAGATCTCATCAGCTTTGGATATATCAAAAGAATATACTTTAGTAATTTCCTTTTGTTTGAACTTCTGCCCAAGAGAGACATTCTTTTGAATTAAGGGCTCACAAACACAAGGTTCGTGCTCTATAATTTCAGCAGCATCTATTTCATAATTAGGATCCCTATAGTATGTTGGATAAGAGGAATTATGCCTATCCATATCTTCCTCTAACAATGATTCATATCTAGCAACTTTATAGGTTAGGTCTGCAAAGTCCCTAACTCTGTAGAATCAAACCTCTTTCGAAGCTCTCTTTCTAAACCATCCTGTGCTAATCTCACAAACTCTGCCTCTGGCAGATGGAGTTTACACTTGGTCTTAGCCCTTTTGAACCTAGATATGAAATCTGCTACCTTTTCATCTGGTTTCTGCTTTAGCCTAGCCAAATCTGCCATAGAGACTTCAGGCTCAGCATTAAAGAATTGTGCATGAAATGCCTCTTCCATTTGAAACCAACTCGTTATCGATTCTGCTGGCAAATTTGTGTACCATGCAAAAGCTGGCCCAGACAAAGAATTTGGGAACAATTTCAACTTCATGAAACCATTCTGAGCCAAGTTTTTACATTGGGCAGAAAACCTAGCAATATGTTCTATAGATGATTGTCTCCCATCCCCATAAAACAAAGTAAAGTCTGGGATCTTAAATTCTCTAGGGATCTGAAATGTTGTGTCAACCCATTCTGGATATGGTTTTCTATAGATTTGAGGTTGTACCCCCCGAGTTCGAGGCCCACAAACTTCTTGTATGAGATCCATAACTTGGTCTCTTAGTATTGGGTTGCCTATAAGGAAATTTTGTTCTTGATTTCTTACCGGTGGATTTGGTTCTACCAAGTCATCTCTATGCGTTTCCCTTATAGCGTTAAAATCCTCTTGGTTTTCTCTGGGAAGTCTCCCATACCAGGGTTGCTGCATTGGGTCTGCCGTAGTGTTCACCCGAGCAGGCTATGGCTTCCATAAACCGCTGTGGTGGGATTTTTGGTATTTGGAGACTTTGACGAGAAGGCTGTGTGTTATCCCTCGTTTTCTCAGGTCTATAACCTCGTTCTAGCTCTACATCATCCTCCCATCCCCCAAGTGTGGGTTCGAAAAGAGGATTAACGCTTTGCCTGTCTCTGGCATTTCTTGGAATCCCAATAGGAATCCCATGAGATTGATCTGGGATTTCGAAGACAGGCTTTGTAGGCTTTAAAGGCTCATACCAAGATTGTGGTATTTCCTCTGGATACATTTTTTCCTTACCCTTTCTAGACCTTATCCTACCCTGACCAACATCCTCTCCAAGCCTTCCTTCGAAGGGACTTTGGTGAGTGGTTGAATTAGCATGATCATCTAGCCCAATATTCCCTGGACTGTTTCTTGTTACCTCTAAGTTGGGCAACCTACTTCTTATGCTTTTGATCATGGCTCTTTGGGTTTGAGCCATCTCTCGAAAAGCTATCATCATTTCTCTGAACATTTCCTCCTTATCATGGTCTTTACCACTGGCTTGTCCCTTTTGGGAATTTGGAGGCTCTTCATAAGGAGGTACTTCATAAGAAGGCCCCTCATAAGGAAGCTCTCCCATTTCGGAAGCCAATTGGGGAAACTCATGATTCATAGGCGTTCCCTGTTCTGCGGCCTGTTCTAGCACAGCTTGTTCCTCTGGCACTTGACCACCAACAGGTGTCCCTATCTGCTTTCGAAGCCTTGGCATTCTGGTACCTTCGAGGTCCCACCGGGCGTGCCAAAATTGTTTGGGCTGAATTAACTCAAATCAATTGGCAAATAATTGTGTGCGGGCGTGCCAGAAAAGAAATAACTTCAAAGAAGAAATTACTCTTTTCAAAATGATTTGAAACCACTAATTTCAATCAGGCAATTGTGTTATCCGTTCGATTACCTCAACTAAGAGGATTTTTCCTTAAGGTATCAACCAAATAAAAGATTGACGCGCTTCGAAATCAGAAAAGATGATTGAACACAAACAAACCTGAATCTAATCAAAGGTAAGTTTGTATACAAACACTCTTAAGATTTTATCAAGAATAAAGAAATGCAAGCACACTGAATTTAATCAAAAGCGAACTTGCAAACAACTATTCTTTGGTAAGAAAAGAGCTTAAAGGAAATAAGAAAACTTGAATTTAATCGAAAGCAGTCTTACATGCAAATAAGCCTTCAACTTACAAAAAAGATCCTACTCTAAACTAAAACTAATCTAAGATAGATCTCTGAGCAATCATTTTGTATGAATTGTCAGATGATATGGATTTTTGTCGTCCCTTTCTCTTCAATTGCTTCTTCTATTTATAGATGCTGAATCTTGCCTTCGAACCCCCACGTCTTCGATTGATATCCACGTTGGCCACATAAAACGGTTGAGGGAGGTCTTCGAACGGTTATCCTGATATTTCCAGAATCCCTTCTTCTCCTGCTTGCTTCGATCGTGGTGTTCGTGGCTCCATGCTTAAATAACGGTTCCCACTTCCAAGCAACGTGGTTTAGTGTTTGGCTCAGAACAATCCCCTACAATCATGTCCACCATTTACCATAAACCAAACAGTAATGATACCGTTTGATGTTTCCAAAGATCAATCAACGGTTTAAATCAGACTGCTTTTAAAACCATCCTTAATTATAGTCTAAACGCTGTCGGTTCCAATCAAAACGATACCGTATAGTACTAAAACAACATCACCATTTAACCCCGCAATCCTCTGTATCTCGGGCTTAATCAGGATGTGTTCTGATTGGTCAACACACTATTTGGTGCCACGTGTAACTTTCCTATTGGGTGGCATATTTTAGGATGTAAACAGGCGCGACACGAAAAATAGTCCACGTACGGAGTATTAAACGATAATGACCTGGCGATTTCCCCTCCTTTCCTTTCATTAATTTGTTCTCATTATCTTATTAGTTGAAATGGTAAAATGATGTAGGTCTCATCTATTTATACATTTTTTGATAAGGAGTATAATTTCAATTTATGATGGGACCCACGTTATTTAAAAAAGATGAACAAAACTAACTCGATTTCCCTCCCCCACTCTGCATAATCTCCTCTCTCTCTCTCTCTCTCTCTCTCTCTCTCTCTCTCTCTCTCTATACCGAGTTGACTCCCAAAAATGGTAATGATTCAATCGGATATACGGTCCGCGCTTCAGATTGCTTCCACTCTCGGCTACCTCAAGCCCAGTCACCGCTTGGTCTCCCGCCGCGTCGCCGCCTTCCGTCCACCGCCGAGGTTGGCAGTGGCGGCGGCGGCCAAGGTAAGAGCTTTTTCCACCCACGATGCGGAGACTGAGGGCCCCGCCGTAGAGAAGGTTTCGCATAAGCCGCCCCTGTGCACGGCCGACGAGCTTCATTACGTATCCGTACCTAATTCCGATTGGAGGCTCGCCCTCTGGCGCTACACTCCTCCCCCTCAGGTTAGGTCAGCTCCTTCTCTGACTTCGTTTTCTTGTGTCATTTGTACATACATGCTTGTGTAAGACTAGTCGATTACGAGGCGTCTTGTAATTTTACTATAATCTTAAGACACAAGTACGGACCGAGGGGCGGGTGAGCCGGGGAACAGCCCTACTCAAGTTTTAATCTTTCTTAGAACGAAGAGTAGTTTTTTCTGTGTTAGATTTCTTAGAGGTTTTCAACCTAAAACCAATTGGCCGTAGATGGGTAGCATCTAGAATATATTAACAAAGTTTGGTTGGTTTAGATGAACTACCTTGGATAAAGTCTTAACATTCTCAGAATCTCAAAACATCAAAATTATATGCATTCGCCCGGAAACTTTTTCTAGTGTACCCGCCCATCCATGATGTTTTGTTTGAAAAATCAATATCTTCTTCTGGAGATTGAAGGCATCTATAGAAGTATTTAATGTTAGGTTCAATATTTTGTATGAGCCAAATTATACGCATTTGTAATCACACGTGACTATGTTTTTGTACTTATATTAGTTGATCGAAAGTATCTACAGACTGCAATAACTATTTTGATAATGTTTTTCTAATAGGCATTGGCAGAAATTGATATCACTTTTCAGTTTTCATATGCGACCGGAAAAAACAAATGATGTTGGTCAACCCAATGTCAAAATTCTGTCTCTGTTTTTTTTTTTTTTTTAAAAATCGGCAAAGACAGATTGATATTGAGCCACTCTATGTATACTATACTATCCAAGTGTAGCCAATGTGCCAAGTTCTTCTTTATGTCAAAAAGAATTCAACAAAAATCCACCCCGCCTGATTTATTATTAGTGTTTCACTTTAATATTCCTTCTAAATCTCATGCATCGCACATCACATGTATCACACTTGGTCAGGGGAGGCTTTACTAGGTATTGACGGGTTCAATTGTATGCCTGGTTTAAAAAAATGCAGTACAAATTGGTGTTCTTTTTGACACATATAATTTGATTTTTCTTCTCATCTTCTGTATTGTATGGATCAATCATTCAGGGCCAAAGTAAAGGAAAATATGCTTTGAATGTATGAGTATGTAAATAGTATAGCTCAACAAAACAAAAGAAATCAGACCTAATATTCTTAACCAAATACAAAACTTTATTTTACATATAGAGTTTTGCATTAGAGAAGAATTTCTGTACACTTCTGTTACTGCATGACTATAATCCTAGAGTTGCCCCTGCATGGGTGCCGGCGTGCCACTTGTTGTTATGTCTGCACATGTTTATGTGTTGCTCTATTATGGGGCTGTCTTGTATTTTACTGTTATCCCATAAAGACCGAGCTTGATATGGAGTGATGTAATCTTTATTGTATAGATCGTTACATTTGTGTTACTTTATTATGTGGCGTCTTGTATTTTACCGTAATCTCATAACTAAGAGCTAGCTCGATATTGAGCAATGTAATCTTTATTGGACAATGTTAAGCATCTCTATATGTTTGTGTTACTCTTTTATGAGGCATCTGGTATTATACTGTTAATGTAAGTGTTGCTAAGGAACACTTTTATCACGTGTTCTACTTCTATTATTATTTAATTATGTTTTTATAGGTTGTGTGGATTGAAAAAACCTTGTTTATTGCATACCATTCTCAAATTTTCCATGGGATGCGAATTTTTGTGAAAGATACATGAGAGTAGCTTTAATTTTGTCATCGGAATGTTCTTATCCATGTACAGGCTCCTTCGAGGAATCACCCTCTATTGCTATTGTCGGGGGTGGCAACCAATGCCATTGGATACGACCTGTCTCCAGAGGTTAGTGTACTCTTCTCCCACCACCACCCCCTCCCTCCTCTTCTCTCTATCTATCTATATACATTGAATGGTTTGGATCATCAAAATTTCATCGGAAAATGGGAGGTCTGCATTTTATTAAAATAAGGGATCCCTTATAGGATCCGTGGGGTGTGTGTGCGCGCGCGCCCGCGTGCGCGTGTGTATATATATGTTTGTATAGCGGAACTGTGCTACTTTGGTGAAAATTGAAGAGGCTTGGGACCTTGGAAAATTATTTGTTATGTTTTCCAGGATGCATAACTGCCGCTACGACTCTATCAATAACTTGTTTCGAAATTCACAAATATTGCACACCAAATCAGTAGCAAAATGTCTACTGCCTAGCAAGTAAGATTATAGTAATTATTTTGGAGCTGGTTATAGAATAGTGGAGTGTTGTATTCAACTATGCTCTTTTGGCTGATGTTTTTCTGCCTACTACACAACTCGTATATAATTTATGTATAGTTTAAAATTTGATTTTCGTCAGGTTTACCCAATGCATTTGTAGTTAAACTTTTTTCTATCAATATGGAGCACGTGCATTCATTAGTGTCAATTATAACAGTCACGCCTTTGCTTACACTTAATTAGGACTACTCTACCTCGTAATATTAGTACCAAAAATTGCAGCTAATGAGCATTGAGCACTACTCGTGCATAAGTTCAACAGCAATAATCCATTGCTTTTATTATATGCATGGATTTTAGGGCTGCAGCTCCTCATATATTCAATATGCCTGATTCTATGTTGCTTTTGAGGAGTTCATAATTTCGACTTGTTTGTATACTATATGCTTTAACTAAAGTTTCCCCAAATGTAATTGCGTGTGAAGAGCTAGGGTCTCTTCTTATCAAAGTTTCTTTCCAATATGGGTGACCTGGTAGAGCAGGAGAATCAATGCTGTCTGGTCTATTGCTTTCATATTGATCAACCTAAGGGCACACGATGCCCAATTTTGCTCTTCTGGATAAATTGTCTGTGCAGAGAATGAAGGGGAGATTGACATTACATTTATCAAGTAAAAGTAAGCTACTGTTGAAAGTCTTATGGTCCTCGTGCTCTGAATGCATAAGGCCAATTCTTTTCTCAGACCCCCTTGGTGATAAGAGTCCATAAATTATCCCATCCTAATTTTCTTTTGTAGCTTCTCATGTGCCGGCTTATGGGTACTTAATCATGGTCTTACTTTCGACTTACATGTTTGCAGTCTTCATTTGCCCGTTACATGTGTGGTCAAGGATTTGACACTTGGATTCTTGAAGTTAGAGGTGCTGGTTTGAGCATGCAGGGATCAGATTTGAAACAAATTGAGCAGAATGCCCATACAATATCTGAACATATGGAAGCTACTGCTGAAGCTGCAACTGATAGAGTTTTTCCTGCGGAACAGCAGTCAACCAATATCTTCAGTACATTGTCAGAATCTTATAACTCTGTTGCCAAAGGCAACCCAGCGGGGATGGCAACTGTTTGGGATGAATCAAAACTAGTGACAAAGTTGACGGAAACCTTTATACGTTTGTCAGAACGACTTTCTGGCTTTCTCAATGAAAGACAATCACAAATTGTGTCTGCAAAATTTTTTGATCAAATATCACGACTCTTAGAGGACTCTTTTCTATCTGAACGCTTTGATGAGATAAGAGGAAAACTTTCGAGTTTGTTAGAAGCAAGGCAAAATTCTGCTGTGGCTAGCCAAATCAGGGAGCTGAGTCAAAAGCTTGTGAATATTGTTGAAGAGAGTCAACGTTCGGTTTCACCTCAGCTGTACAATTTGCAAGAGCGTCTTTTCACAACAATAGAAGATTTCCAGAAGCAACTTGACTTGATCGTTAAATATGACTGGGACTTTGATCACTACCTGGAAGAGGACATTCCTGCTGCGGTGAGGTGACTTTTCTCATGCTGGAAGGGCATTAGCATGAAATAAATTTTATGGCATTAACTCATTGCTATTTTTCCCCATTTGACTATTTTTTTTTTTTTTTCCTTCTTGGGTTCGTTCATATTTTTTTACTTTATTTCTTCTGTGGTATATAAGCCAATCATGCAACATATAGGCATAATAAGTTAATGTTCTTCAGTTTTACATTGCAGATGGAATATGTAAGGGGCCAGTGCAAACCGAAGGATGGTAAATTGTTTGCAGTTGGACATTCCATGGGAGGTATCTTGCTGTATGCTATGCTGTCACGATGCGGTAGGACGACATCATTAACTCTTATCTCCAATCACACGCTATGTCTTGTGTGTTTTATACTTCACAAGAAATAGATACAAACTTTCCTTTTTTTACATTATCTGACAGTTCGACAATATTTGGCAAGCATTTGTTTGCATATGGCTGACATCATATTAAAGCTACCAATATTTATTATAAGTGGTCCAAGAAAAATAACACAGTAATATTTGGTAGTTCTTGCCCATTACCTCTCTGATGTCATGTCTGTTGAGTGGTTGAACAAATATAGTCGGTTCTGTAAGACTAAAATAAAGGCTGGCGGCCCTTCATAAGCCTTGTCAGTCCAAGCGGAGACTGGGGAGTTCTGCAACAAAGGGTCCAAATGGCACTCCTGATGTTTTCTCACACTTTGATGTCAGGAAGAGCGTTTTTCTCTGCTATTCTGATATTTTCATAGGTTTCCAATAATGTTAGAGAATGCTACTTATTCTAAGTGCACCGTGCCAACACTTTAAGGCTTCAATAGGAACTCGTTAAAATATATCTGTAAAACCGACACATTGGCCTTTTTTAAAGAGATTCTCAAAAGCAACGCAGTGCCTTTGTCTGCTGCTGCCAGCTTTGGCATCATTAGTCCATGAGCCACTTCAGAAAACAAATTTTAGCTGCATTCAACGCTTGGACTATCAGAAGTTGACAGGATAGGATGCTTATCAGTTGCTCGTAGCAAAGTGAGATGAAAGATGACCTATTTGAAGTGGTTCCAAATTGATGTCTTGTGATAATTCATCTTTGATAGTATATTTAGTGGTTAGTATGATTTCTCGATTTGATAAAGCCATTTCCACTGCCAATTATGCAGGTTGATATCTCAGCTATGTATGGACGTCTGCATGAATTAAAATCTTAGTAGAGTATCACTTCAGGGCATACAATTTAGAAAACTTGCTACTGCCTTTTCCGTGTTCCTAGGGCTTTGAAATGACTGTCAGTACCAGGTGTTATTGTTATGTCGATAGTTAGGACATCAATTTGTGAAATTGACCCTCTCACACGCGAAGTTGATCTAAAGCCCGAGTCGCCCTTAGTAGTGATCCAAGCCAGCAAGATGAAAGAAAACGAGAACTCGGGGTTGGAGTCGGATTCTGAAGTTTATAAGTTGTTCCGCATCTGTCCTACTATTTGTAACATGTACCCGCTCCGTATTTGGAATCTTACGTCAGGAAAAGGGAATTTGAATCAAACTTCAGGTAGGGTTTATTATTGTAAGACGGCCGGTAATGAGCAGTTTCCAGAACAAAAGCTTTGCTTGGACCACCTTGTTTTTGTAATGATATTATCACAAGCACATCAGTAATGCCTTTTATTCATAGAAAACCATTGCGCTAGTACACAGAAAATGTTTAGCGATTGCTGTCTCTCCCGATGCACTAGGCAAAACTCGTGATTGGTGTGGAGGGGAAGATCTGTTTATGATATAGTTCAAGAAAGAGGCATTCAGGTTGCAATGTCTTCATTATGTTATCCATCATGTTGCACTCAAGATTAATTCATGTGGTTGGTATAATGACATTTTTCATCTTTAAAGCTTTTGAAGGAAGAGACCCGGGATTGGCGGCTGTGGTTACATTGGCATCATCACTTGACTATACCTCTTCAAACTCATCACTCAAAGTGCTCCTACCGCTTGTAAGTTTATGAAAATCCACTGGTAAATCGCGCTCTGTGTTCTGCTTTGTTAACCATCTCCTTCTGACTCCTAGGTGGAACGAGTTGGTTTCTAGAAAACTAACTGGTAGACCACTTTTCATGTAGGCTGATCCTGCTCAGGCTCTCAATGTTCCGGTTGTTCCTTTTGGGGCATTACTTGCAGCAGCTTATCCTCTTTCATCTCGCCCCCCTTATGTCTTGTCTTGGCTTAATCATCTGATATCAGCAGAGGACATGATGCATCCGGAGTTGCTAAGGAAGCTTGTTCTGAATAACTTTTGTGAGTATAACATGTCATGCTGCTTCTGTATGGATTTCAAACTCATTGTCTTATTCTTGTTCTATTGTTGAATGGAATCACAGTTGTTAAGGAAAGGAAACTTGTTCTGAACAACTTTTGTAAGTATCACATGCAACATTAATGCTGTGTTTGGATGAGTTTTTGAAAAAGGGGTTATGAGTGGAGAGAGAAATCGAGTAATAATTAGAAGTAGGGTAATGAGTGGAGAGAGATAGAGAGAGAGCAATGAGAATAATGATTAGAGATAGGGGTAATGAGTGGAGAGTAATGATTGGAAGTAGGGGTAATGAGTATTTTTTGAGTTGGAAATTTTTTTCCAAAAAGCAAACCGAACAAGGCATAAATGTCATGAACGAGTAATAGCATGGGGTATGCCTTTGGCATGAACATGAGTGTCTAACATCTATGAGTATGACTTGCACAAAAATTGACTGCAGACTAGCAATTAGTTGGTACAGTGATATACGAATTGTTACTTGATGGGGATCACTTGAATTCATTGCAGCATATTTGTGCATTTAAGATATCATTTTGATGCTGGTGGTATTCTTAATCATGTAATTCACGGATGGGTCTTGACATTGGATTCAAGCCTTATTCACTTGAGCATCTCTTAATTGAGCAGAAGCCAAACTTTTCAACCCTTATACATTGTTTTCTACAGAAAGGTTTTAAGATATAGTTAACAGCATGCGCTATTGTTGATTCCACCAGCATTCTAATGGGGTTTGGTCTCAAATGGCAGGTACTGTTCCTGCTAAATTAATCATACAGCTGACAACAGCTTTTAGAGATGGTGGGCTCAGTAATAGAACTGGTACATTTTTCTTCAAGGAATATCTACATAAAAGCGAAGTTCCTGTCTTAGCCATTGCTGCAGATCGGGACCTGATTTGCCCCCCAGAAGCCGTCTACGGTAAACTTCCTAGTAGTAGGAATACTTGCACAAACATAACTCAATTGGAGTTTATATGTTTCTTTTGTTCAATGTTTCTGGCTCGCAATTGTTTCCACAGAAACTGCAAGGCTAGTTCCTGAGCATTTGGTCACCTATAAAGTATTTGGAGAACCCGAAGGTCCCCATTATGCTCATTATGACTTGGTGGGAGGACGATCGGTACGCACAATTCTTGTACTCTTTTCTCATCTGGAAAATATCCTCTTTGATTGTATGTTTGCAGTGCTGCTTTTATAATGATGGCTTCAATCCCTTTTTAATCAATCTGCAGGCTGTGGAGCAAGTATATCCCTGTATAGTATTATTTCTGAGTCAGTATGACTAAGATCATAATTATGGAGCCCATGAGATATGTTCTACCAAAGTTCACTAGGGCTGCATTCCCCATCTGAAGCTGGAAAGAGGGTACCTCTCTCTCTCTCTCAGTAATGGCCATTGAATCTTGGCAACACTGAGTCCTACTCTTTGATGCCAGGTTGTCAAATGTGTTATTTTTCCGTCACTTCTCTATGCAGGGAAGCTTTGCTGGATGGAGGTTCCCCTATGGAAATTAAGGCCACAAAAACCTGACGGGAAGTAGTTTACAACATCATAGAACCTTGTTCCGTGTGGCTCGGCTTTGTTTTTATTCGCATCATCATTTGTGTGTATCCATTTAACAATTTCTTTTTGTATATCTGTTTTTCTTTTTCTTTTCTTTTTTTATCTCTCTCTTTTTTTTTTTTTTTATGGGTGGGGAATATTCGGAGGAAAGGAAGATTGGCATATGCGGAATAGAATCAAAAGAATACAGGCACAGTTACTCGTGAATTTGGCAACGGATCAAGGTCAATCAGGCAATAATATTTCATGTGAAGAATTTTGCCTCATCATTTTCTTGATGGCAAATTCTTGAATTAGTTGGCCAAAACAAGTCCCCGGTGCAAAGCATTGAAGGTACAGGTTACAGAGACTCTCATTAGTTTCACCTTGTAAGGACAAAACATCCTCTGTATGCATACACATGTATGTCACAGTGTTACACATGCAAAGATCAAAACAAGGATCTGACAGATGAACTATGATTCTACCATTTATGGTTGATTACAGTGTCTCAGATGTGCGGCTCTTGGCATGCTTTTATTGACTCAAAGGACAGGGGTCCATGTATTGATTTCCAAGGACCAAGTACTTTGTTTTTTATTGCTCAACTTCTGATGGTACTTATGTAAATTATCTTTCTAATCATTGCTCGAAATGAGACATCGATTCTTAATGTGGAATTTGTGTGCCATTGCCCATGGTTGGTAGATGGAGAGAGTGATCTCATCCTTAATTTTGCGTACAGATATTTCACAGACACAATCCGGACAAACCATCGGTTCAAATGAAGTGGCGTGATACTTAATTGCACGAGGCTAGATTTGGCTTAATTTCTTTGTTTTGCAGTCTTAGTATTTCTTTTCGATCGACCTATTTTTGTTCCCTCGATCTACTCTATAGCTTAAAAGATTCACGTGAATTAACGCAAAACAGTTGAGCAATATTGAACAAAAATATAAAAAATGATGTTCTGATTGTATTTGTCTGTCAGTATGGGTTATGTACTGATTCTTGTCTGGCAACAGCTCCCAGACCATTTCAAATTTACCCATCCTCTGAAGTGGTCAACTAGATAGTGCAATGTCCTGTATGTATAAACCAGGTGGACCCTAGTTACATGGTATATAGGAAATTCAAACCATTCATTGAGTCATTCTTTTTTTCAACCAGTCACTCATTGTATACCAGAGGAGTGGTTAGATCCTCCTGTGAATTAGATTTCCTACAAAATAATTTGAAAACCCTTCAGATGTGCAGGAAACTGATACCTTTCTTTCTTTCTTTCTGAGTAATACTGAAATTTACTTGATAAAGAACAACAATGCATTACTCTACTACGTTTTCAATATCTGCAGTTTCCTAACAAATGATCAAGCGATATGAATACAGAAAAATAAAATAAAATAAAATTGAGAAGTGTAATTGCACACGAACGCTAAACTTACAAACAATGGGGCTATAGCACCGTGGCCTAAGCTGAGCACTTTAGTGCTATTCCGTTGATGTACTCGGGTTCGAGTCCGGGAAGGGGGGGACCCCCACCAAAAGGTTGATCATTGTAGCAATGTCGGGAAGCAAAATCCAGACCTACTTTTTCAAAGATAACAGCGGCCATCCTTTGTTCTTCTGTTCTTTTGTCACTTCCAAGTGTTGTAGCATGTTATAAAGTGGCAGAAACACGAAGACAATTCCTCAATGATTGATAATGGGGAAAAGGTAAAGGGTCTCCTTGTCTTCCATTTCCCTTGCATCTCATGTATCATGTTGAGATCTTTCTCTCTCTCTATATATGCACATAAATATCAGTCTCTATATAATGCTCATTGAAGTGCCCTCAAAAGCCCAGGAAATAATTTTGTGCAGCCATGGATTCAAACACTTCAGGGTACCTTCTAAACCATACAAATCTTCACCCAGTCTACTATCAAGCCAAGGAGGATGATAATATAATTGACTTGGGACTAAGTCTCAGAGCCTTGCAGCCTGAAGCTTATCATCCATCTGGACAAGGTATATCCATTATTGCCTCACTATTAGCCGTAATGATGGATCTTCGATCTTCTGCAAAATCACTGTTTGTATATCTTGAATACGTTTTTGAAATGATTGCGAGATGTGTCGAGCAAAATATGAAAAATTCTATTAATTGTTTGAGAGGTTTTATGCTTCAAAGAATGATGTGACAGCGACATTTTTCAAACCAAACAAAGAAAATGAACGTTTTGTTTTGAAGTGAAATATCCAAGTATGCTACATCATTGTTTGAATTTATGTATGATGTTTTGTTTGTATACCGTCACCCGAAAACTAGGGCGAGCTTGGAGAGCCTCCGCGGCACAAACTAGGAAGAACTTTGTTATGTTTTCAAAGAGAGAACTGTCAAAAGAAAGAAGATTTCAAAAACATTTACTAGATTAATGGGAAGCATATT
Organism: Rhododendron simsii; assembly: GCA_014282245.1. Lineage (NCBI taxonomy): Eukaryota > Viridiplantae > Streptophyta > Magnoliopsida > Ericales > Ericaceae > Rhododendron > Rhododendron simsii. The sequence goes on from CM024961.1 coordinate 21,449,670, forward strand.
AGAGAACATAGCCTCGAAAATCTGTGAACACATTTACTAGAGCCAGTTTTCGCTAGCCTAATGATGGAGTAGTGATGATCATTGCATCAAACAGTACTTTCCATTTTTTTATTTTTTTTTGGATCGTCACTTTTCAATCTAATTCTTGAAAGTCCAGATGATTACGGGGACCTGATAGATTGGCACGAGTTGAACCCCGAGCGTAAAATTGCGAAGATGGGATATCCTCCAAAGATGAGGCAAGATTTTGATGAAGAATCGGAGGGAGTACAAAGCAAACAGCGATGGGCTTATATTAAGGTCAACATGGAAGGGATAATTGTTGGTAGGAAAATATGCCTACTTGAGCATATGGGTTACTCAACCCTTGCAACTCAGCTTGAGGACATGTTTGGTAGGAATCTAAGTTTTCTTGGGTTTGACATCTTTACTTTTTTTTATCTTTTGAAGTGATTGACACGATTTAAGGTTCACTATTTTGCACAGGCAGACAGTCCCCAGCTGGGTTAAGGTTGTTCCAGGCTGGGTCAGAGTTTTACCTGTTTTACAAGGACAGGGATGAGAATTGGAGGACTGTTGGCGATTGCCCATGGAGGTATAAGTTTCTTCCCCATAATTCCTTGTTTGCTTCTAACTTTTGTTGTTGTTGGGTTGGCATAGTATTAGTTAAGGTCTGAGAATTAGGGGTTTGGTCATTCTTAAGGTTTTTGGTTCGAAATCTCTTTGGTGTTGTCAACTCTCGTGGGGTCGGTTTGTACAGAGTTTTGTTCTAAATTTTGTTGAGAGCCCCGCAAGTGGAAAGTGAGATTGGTTCTCCAGCATTGGTCGAGGCAATAGACACATGAGTTATCAAAATTTTTGTTTAGCAAAATGCCCAAAAGATACCACCACTACATTCATTGTGGATGAGCCCACAATCTATATACCTTTCTGTATGTTTTTTGAGAGTCTTTGGTATTAAAACTTTCTTTAATGAGCAATCGTGTGATGATCATTAATTCATTATCACATAATTAATGACTTTGATTATTATCAAATTTGACGTTTTTTTTTATATTTTAATATCTCTGTTTCCATGATCTTGAACAGGGAATTTGCAGACCGCGTGAAGCGATTGAGGATTGTGCGGAAGAATGAAGGAATTCTTGTTCCCTTTTCATCAGCCTCTCATTAATCTCTCTCTCTCTCTCTCTAATATTGTCCTAGTCCTTTCAAGCGCAGCAATTCCGTTAATTAAGTTGGAAAATGAAGGCTTTGTGACAATTTCATGAGTTAGAGGTGCAATTAAATACCATCACATCTTTGGCAAGTAAAATGGTTAATCTATTTTGTACAACATTTGACTCCGGACCCATGTGCAATTTGGTTGTTTGAGCATGACTGGCGGGCAAGCAAGACTTGAAGTAGATGGTAGGAGTTTGATCGACAAAGGTTCTCCTTATGAGGGCTTACATTCAATTCGTTGGGAAGTATTCACAGAGTTCATACCACATCACTTAAGTTCAATATATATCGAATGACCTATATTCACTTACAAAGCTGAATCAACAAGCGTCTAACTAATAGGGCTATCAAAAGTCATGTAACAGACAGAATGATTGCAAATTAAAACCCATGGGCAAAGAAATGGAATACTTTATGACCCATTTATTTGTGGAGTCCCACTCCCAGCATGTGCTCCGTACGACTGCCATGATTCTCAGGCCTTCACTCACCTGCCAATATTTCCTGTCATGTTGGGTTGATTAGTTTCCCTGGTTATTTTTGTACAAGTATCAAGTGGACATAATACCAAATTACAACATGCGATGGAGCAATCACGAAATGAACGCAATGACGCGCTATATTAGCATAGTCCCGGAACAATGCAGATGGATGTCGAAAAACATCCGACAACGATGGAGAGATTGAACCTTAGATTAATCGAGCTGTGCACGTCTTAAATGAGTTGTAATCATATCCTTGGTCCCATATCCTTGCCATCCTTCTACGGATATGAATCTTTCTTGAATTGAATTAAGTTAATTGAGCTTTTAGCACTTGATCAATTACCACAAGAACAGCTTCACAGTTTTATATAATTGATGACATCTCTAAAGCAAATTAGTCCAGGGGATCCATGGGACCATGGTCCCCACCAAAAACTGGCATAGCCATCTATGGATAGCTTTCACAAGTTTAATAGTCTAAATATATCAGCCCACAATTTGTTTATTTCCTAGCTAACAAGGCTAAGCACAGGCATGGAAAACAAAAAAAACCATCAAATCAGTTTAAACAGAAAGAACAAACAGACAAATGGCCTACAAATAAGAGCAAGAAGAAGAAGACATTCTTCTTGAAATGCACCAATACAAATCCAGTTCCCAACAAAAAAGAAAACTTAAAGACTTTCTACAATGAGAATAGAGAATCCTAAGCAAATGAAATACTCAACATCTTCCCTCACATTCTCGCCCCCGGCATCACCCGTGGTCGTGTCTCTGCTGAAATTTCTGATTGATCGATCTTTTTTAAGCCCTCCGGTCGCGTTTCTGCTGAAATTTCTGATTGGATCGATCTTTTTAAGCCCTCTAATCAATCGACAATATTTCTCGGCTAGAAGCTATTCAATGCTCGACACAGCGAGTCTTTCCAAGGCATCAGAGATATGCCTCATTGAGGGTCTCCTTTCAGGGCTGCTCTGTATGCACGCCATTGCGATCTTCAAAACCGCAATGATCTCCTCTTCCTTGTCCGCATCATCCGCCAAGAAGGGGTCTAAAACATCCCCAAGAGGTTTCTTCTCCTCAATGCACAGCTGAATCCAGTTGACAAGGCCCATTTCCGATGTGCCCACTTCAACTACTGGCGTTCTCCCAGTAATCATTTCTAGTAAGATCACCCCGTACGAGTAAACATCCCATTTCTGTGAAGGTTTCACCACTTTTAGTGCCTCAGGGGCTTGATAGTAGGATCCCAAGTTTGCAACCGAACTGAATGCCATGACTTCTGATGAGACGTTGCTTTTTTGCCTTTGATGTGGTTTCTCAGAAGAAGCCATTCGACTGGATTGTAGGGTTGGGGACCCACCCGCTATATTAGCAAGGCGCCCAAGTCCAAAGTCGGAGATTTTGGGCTCCATATTTGGTCCAAGCAGTATATTACTTGGCTTCAGGTCTCCGTGGACATATTTTTTGGGACTGTACTCGTGCAGATACACCAAACCTTTCGCCACTCCTTTCATTATTTTCAGACGGACAAACCATGGAAGTGGTGTAAAGGATGTCATTCCAGCTCTCCCTGTCAAATAAACACCCGAGTTGATCAAATAAACAAAAGCATTACACAGGTCACCAAAAGTGTAATGCAAAAACCATAAGATCTCTTATGCACTCAATTATGACAAGGATAATGATATTAAAGTAATGCTTTACTAAAGGATTTTTGCAAAGAATGGCCTTATGTGCCGTGGTCCTTTCATTTGAAGTGAAACTACCAACATTGCGGGTTGTAATTTCAGAAATGTCAGCGATACATCATTTGGAAGAAGTTTTCAGCACAAAACTCGATCCATAAGGAGTACTAAGAAACAGTAAAAACAAGACTTTGGGAGAGAAGGTTTGGTGAAGCTAACCATGAATTGCAGTTGCAAGGTTTCCATTAGGTATAAAATCATAGATCAGAAGCTTCTCGTCGACAGACCAGTAATAGGCTCTAAGAGTGACGATATTAGGATGCCTTAGCTTTCCAATAGCTTCCACTTCGGTCTGAAATTCTTTAAACCGCTGAGAACCGCCTTCTCCCAATCTTCTAACAGCCAATGTAAGCCCGTCTTCAAGCACAACTTTATAAACAATCCCAATACCACTCTTTCCCAGGACAAAAGCTGATGCTTTCAGAAGCTCATCGAGATCAAAAGCCAACTGTGCATCCAACGGTACCAGATCATATTGCTCCACATTTTCTGATAAAGTCTCCGATTCATCCTTCCTGAAGCACAAACACTCTCTCCTTCCTTTCCCTCTACCCTTCTCAAAACCATAACCGTTTTCACCGTTTCTCTTGCTACACGGGCAAACTCGTGAATAGCAGTACGAGAACAGCAGCCCAATCAGACAAATTCCAACTACATCACCTACGATAATGACAATTACAGCAGTTTTACTAAGCCCACTTCCGCTACCGCTTTTTCCATCATTATCACTGGTATTCTGGGGCGGGTAATTTTTTGGCAAGAAAGGGTACGAGGAAGGCGAATTCGCACCAGGTGTATCGGGTGAACATGGATTTTTCAAAGGAGGGCCACAAAGACCTTGATTTCCTATGAAAGCAGTTGGTCCTCGGTTCATAAGAGCACCGGTTTGGGGTATGCGTCCACTTAGATTGTTATACGTAAGATCAATGTAGACTTTCTCAGGAAGGTCACCAAGGCTAGCTGGGATTGAACCACTAAACGAATTGTGGGACAAATCAACAGTTCCTTGAAGATTAGACAAATTTCCCATGTCATTCGGGATCAGACCGCTGAATATATTGGAAGAAAGGTCCAGGTTTTCAAGGGAAACCAAACTAGCCCCAAACCCATCAGGCAGAGAGCCAGTGAAGTTGTTGTGATTGAGATCAAGGGTTCTCAATCTCTTGCACTGAATCAAAGATGTCGGTAACGACCCATTGAAGGAATTTTGGGACAAATCTAATATCTGGAGGTATTGGAGGTTCCCAATCTGAGAAGGGATAGACCCAGAAAAGGAATTTCCATAAAGGACCAAACTTTGTAGGCCTAGAACTCCAAATAACTCAACAGGTAATGTTCCAAAGAACTCATTGTTCCTTAAATTAACATGCCTAAGTTGAGAAAGAGATCCAAGAGAAGAAGAAAGAAACCCAGAGAGTTTCTTCTTTGGAATGCTAACAGAAACGACTCTTTGATCTTTGCATGTCACCCCATTCCAAGAACAAGGGTTTTCATCAGAGTAGTTCCAGTTGTTCAAAGACCCTTCTGGGTCTCCTTTAATGGACTGTTTAAATGATAAAAGAGCAAACCCTTCGATATTCAAGGAACACACAAGAGGTTGAGCGTTGGAGAGAACTAAAATTAACAAAACTAAAGCTAACATCTCCCAGAAGATGAAAAGAAAAATGTAACGGTCGAGTGCTTACCTTTCCTCGGTCATAAAACCAAGTGATACAGAGAGAGGTAAGAGGAGCAGCAGAGTTGCAGAGAGAGAGAGAGAGAGAGAGAGTATGAAAGCTTTGAGCCTTTGACAGTAATGGGAGAGAGGAAAGTGTTGAAGAAAGGTAAAGTGGGTTTCAGCCAAGCAACAAGACCTCGGGAAAATAGAATGTTACCATTAAAAATTGGACAGAGATGGGGAAAGGCTAGAAAAGAGGAAAAAGCAAGTTGGTAAGAGAATCTATTACAATGGTATTTTTTTTTTTTTTTTATAAGAAGGTGTTCGGTTTTACACACACCTTAATTAATTATGAAAATCATAAATTCATCGTCCACTCACGGAGGTTTCATTTGTAGCTGTAGGGAAAAATTCAAAATACCCCCCAACCTATACACCCAAATTTAATTAGACTCCCAACCTTTTAAAAACTTCAATTTTACTCCCAACGTTATATTCCGTTATCAAAATGGCCCATTCCGTCCAAATTACTAACGGATTCCGTTAAAGGCTCAGTTAAATAGTATTTTGATCGAATTTCGATGATCCGAGCCGCTCAATGTGTTTAAAAAGTGATTCTAAGGGTACTTGCAAGAAATCAACAAAAAAAATGATCGGGAAGGGCTTCATCTGAACAGTTTTTTATTGAACTATTCAATAAAAAATTGTTCAGATGAAGCCCTTCCCGGTCATTTTTTTTGTTGATTTCTTGAAGGTACCCTTAAAATTGCGTTTTAAACACATTGAGCGGCTCGGATCATCAAAATTCGATTGGAAAAGGGGAGATGTGGATCGATCCCGATTTTATTCAAGTACGGACGTCCGAATTTTGCTTCGGTTTGTACCTCCCCTTTTCCGATCGAATTTCGATGATCCGAGCCGCTCAATGTGATTAGAATGTGATTTTAAGGGTACGCGCGAGAAATCAGAAAAAAAAATGATCGGAAAGGCTTCATCTGAACAGTTTTTTATTGAATAGTTCAATAAAAAACTATTCAGATGAAGCCCTTCCCGATCATTTTTTTTGCTGATATCTCGCGGGTACCCTTAAAATCACGTTTTGAACACATTGAGCGGCTCGGATCATCGAAATTCGATCAAAATACTATTTAACGGAGCCTTTAACGGAATCCGTTAGTAATTTGGACGGAAGGGGGCATTTTGATAACGGAATATAACGTTGGGAGTAAAATTGAAGTTTTTAAAAGGTTGGGAATCTAATTGAATTTGGGTGTATAGGTTAGGGGGTATTTTGAATTTTTCCCGTAGCTGTATACATGGACCCAATAAAATTGGTAGTACATGAGAGGTTTTGATGGCCAGCAATTCCGAGTGCAATTTTGTTTACTCTCCTTAAAAAAAGGTAAATATTACCCTCCTTCTTATTGGTTGAAATATTGTGGATTCCAATCGTGCAATATACTTTTTGGTAAGTATAACGTCACTTTATGGTGGAAACCATACAATTTCAACCAATAGAAAGGAATATAATGTTCACCCCATCAAGTGAGGATGAACAAAACTCAACTCCAACAACCTCATGGTACATTCACTTCAATTTTTTTGGAAATTTATCGTGGAGATTATCATCTAACGGTTGTAGATAAAGGAGCAGGAAAAGTCACCACATCCGAGGGTGAGGAGTGTTTTTATGGAGTTGAACCGTTAAGGGGACGTGATATGATGATTATGGGTCCTAATATTAAAGTTCATTAGAAAATGGGACTGTTTGACTGTTGATCATCACCCCACATGCTAACTTTGACCTCTAAACGGCTGCAGGATTCTAATATTTGGGGAGCAAATGTACGTGCACTGAAAGGTCTGTAACAGACGTATTTTATAGTCTTCAATATCAAGATTTTTATTTTTATAACCGGGTTGTCCGAGCATTTTGTGGACATTGATTATTTCCAGGACGTTAAAATTATTATCGAGCAAACCATCCAGTGACTCGAAAGTAAAGAATGTTTGCCGTCCGTGATTCAATATCAAGATCTATCACCATGAATATGAGATATCCCAATATTATGTAAACAACATTACAACTAAAGGGGTTTCGAAAAAAATTTGAGAGTCGGTCACCTCTCGTTCCCTAAGTTGGGTCTGTATCAACAACTATAGTGGAGAGAGAATCAACTACAATAGTATAGAGAAAATGCATTGAAAATCACCAGATTTTCTCGAAATATAGTTACATTCTAACACTTTTCACCACCACACAAATTATGGGATTCACATTTTTAGTCGTGAATTCTCCATTATTATGCAATTGTTGTGCATTCATATATATCCTCTCAAATCCCACTTTGGGATCGGAGGTCTTTTTATGGACCCTCGTGCTCTTCTTCGGCAGACTTTTGGTGATCGGAGACATTCATTTTATAAAAGTCGTCGAGAACAACAATCATGGGGGAAAATTCAAAATATCATGTTGGCAGGGATGGGATAGGCCATGCTTGAGGACCACCCAACAATTTTTCCCGGAACGACTTCTATTTGTTAGGGCCCAGTGAAACGGCCACCGTGTGATTGTCCAACCATGTGTGTGTAAACACAAAGTTGGGGATGTGTCTGCCATGCCTGTGATTATGTGAGCTGTGTGGCCTCTGTGAAAGTGTGGGCCTGAAAATTATATCGAGATAGTATATAATGGGAAAAATCATTCAATTAATGCTTTTGGGGCACTGCTATGTGATGTGTTGTCTCAGGCCTCTCCTCAATCACACATTTTTGTAGGACCCGAGACTAAGTATGAAAACCCCACAACAATGTGCGGTGGGGAGAGGCTCGTGGCACGCGGTTCTTCAAGGGCACTGAATAATAATCTCTCATATATAATGGGGAAGGAAACGAGAAAGTTTGGCGATAGTTTGACATGTGAACCATCAACAAATGGAGTAGCCTAGCCCCACGTTGTTGCTTTGGGGTTGGACTCTTTACCTATATAAATTATCATATCTATATACAAGGGAAAAAAGAGGAATGGGATTCCATTTTCCATCTCAGAAAAATGGATACAAAACAAGATCAGAATCCACTGTGGGTGGTAGGTAGCCTAAGGTGGTGGCTAGCTACAAGAGTCTGGCCCTTACGAAATTCTTCAAAATACACTGCGCTCTTATTTTCAAAAAATTCTCGCGTTGCACTTGCGCTTTTGATCCCTGTTCTTGCGAATTTTTGTACTATAACATGTGATTCAAAGATGTTTAATGTTTTCACGTGTTCACGCTGACGCTTCCGCTTATGACATACAAATTATCATTGTCATATATTTTAATTTGGAGAGGAGCCCCACCTCCAGCCATGAGAGATGACCAGCATATAGTAACAAAGTGCAAAGCCACATGGCCCACATCTAAGCTAGCTAGACGACGGTGGAAACAAAGTTTGTTCATGGAGGAGCCAACCATCTTTGCCTTTGTTTTTTCCTTTGACATTTATTTCATAGCTTCTTTCTTTTGTCCTTTTTGATGCTTTCTGCCAAAGAATCACTAAATTTTTTTGTTTTCGACAGTCTACATTTGTTCTCTCTCTCCCCTCACCCAACCACTCTCTCTCCTCTTTTTATCTTTCTAAAATCCGAATCGCTCAAAACACATATGGATAGCTAGAATTGTCAATGAGGTACCACACACCGACACCCAAAAACTTCTCCAAGACTTGGCATGAATAGGACGATAAAAAGCTGGACTTGGGAGTCCAAACTTTGGTTTTCTCAAGACTTTGGTTTCAGCGCGATTAGAGGCATGCTGGAGAAAGGACCCATTGCAATTAGATTTTCTAACTTGGAATAATAAACCACCGTGCATCACGGAGAATATCTTCAGTCATTTGACTCAAATGTTTGATAAATAAAACAGATTCTTTTACCAATCGTGCAACCGAAATGAACATTTGACCGAGTTGCGAAAACGAATTTCGATCTTTACGCTAGTAGGCATGCACCATGTAAATCCTATGCATTCGACTGGTGTTTTGACTTCACTAATTACAACTAACACTAACGACTTTCGCCGGAAAAAAGGAAAAAAAAATCCAAGCATTAATATTCCGCTGGAGAAGTTTAATCCTTCACAAATCCACTGGAGTTTAGGTGGGCGAACAATACTAAATCCATCAGCACATAAACAAGGAGAAGAGTGTGGTACGTAAAAAAAAAAAAAAGTATTAGAGTGCACACACAAAAGCGTAACTAACAAAAAAAAATAAAGTGCAACCATTGTGAGGTGTACCATACATCTTTATTCAAAACTTCAAGCCCCAAAAATACGTAATTTATACCCAAAAAATGCATAACTAACGAGTCAGAAAATATGTGTACGATCTCTACCAAAAACACTCGTAACAGGTACCAAATCTATGAGTATCATTCTCCAAAACTATTACCATATACTTTTCAGGTATATCCCATTTCGTAACTAATCAAAAACATGCGTAACATACACCAAATTACGCATAGCATTTAATATAACATAACATTCTACTGTACACCCCAGCTTTCTGCACAGGAAAAAACCCATGTAATTATTGAACTTCAAAGTACGCGTTTGATTAATCAAGGCCTTATCAGGATTCTCTACTGTATGCAAAATGCAGGACAAAGGGAAAAGGTGGAAGCCAGCCAATCAATGCAGATATTGTAGGAAAGTCTCAGGAAGTAAAAATCAGTGATTGATCATGGCTTAATTAAGAGGAGTTCCTTGCACAGTACATGCATGTAGATAAAGCTAACATATCTCTATCCTGATTCCTGAAGGACAGTGTTACGATACGTGGGTAGGGTTTAGTTCTAGAAGCGGACAAATTTTTGGGTGCCGAGCGGATATGACATGGCGGTATTTGTTGGCGATTTCAACCATTCAAAAGTGTTTTGGTCCACTCTTTTTCCTCTTTTTCCTTCTCTAAAATTCGGACCGTTCAAAATACATTTAGACGACAGAAAATGACGGACAGAATACCACGTGTGTGGTACATACCCACCGGGCACCAAAAACATCTCCTCTCCTGTAAACCTGTACACTTCTTGTTAGTACTCCATCTAAACAGATTGGTCCCTCACTAGTTCCCTATACAGTGGTTTGTTTATGTACTTGGTCATAGACTCATAGGTATGTGGTAGAGTAGTGTATAGAATAGAGTTCTACTCTGTTTATCTAGGCCACCGTTGGTTCCTTGGGATAATCGGGGATTGTGGATAAGAAGAGTATCTCAAAGGATGATGTATGCTATCATACTATCTTGTTTGATGGAATTGGATTCCCATTGTCGTAATATTTGGTTTTTGGAAAAGTCTACAATATTCATATTTTAAAAGTGTATATCATATGTCATATTTTATGATTTATTCATAATATTTTAATGTGTTTCGTAACTTTTGTTCTAGATCTCATAATTTTTTAGCAATACGATTCGTAACATTTTCATTATAATTCATAATATTTTAGTGCATCTCCTAACTTTTATACTAAGAAATCATAACTTTTTAGCAATACAATTTGTAACATTTAAGATTCGTAACTTTTATACTAAAATCGTAACTTTTAGCAGTACAATTAGTAATATTTTCTCTATAATTCATAACATTTCAGAGGTACATATGATATACACCCAAATAAAATGGTGTTTATTGTAGTCTTTTCCGAATAAGCTATTCATGTTGCAGCATTGGACTATATGGTTGAGCCAAAGAAAAGAAATAGTTAATAGTTTTAAGTATTACATGAGGTGACGAAGGAAGTACGAAATTGACATGAGCAGCTTCCATGTTAAAAAAAATTATGTCGTGTTTATTATTTAATGCAAATATAGTCATCGACAGTTTATTTGTCATTTACAACATGTGAGATTGGATAAATTGTCACCAGTTTGGATAAATTGTCTGTAAGACCGTTGTGCTCTCTGTTTCATTTATGTAACGACTTGAAAAGGATAAAGCATAATAGTATAAGACCATATATATTAGATGTGAAAAAGATCGAGCTATAGTGAGGTAAAGTAAACTAACAAAATTATATGCAAAAAAACCAAGGGAAACAGCCTCTTCTTATTGAATCCTAATTACGCCTAAAAAAAATCCAAATCTGAACGTTACTTCAAAAATAGTAGCTCAATGTAGTCAATAAATTACCAGGGGTAGTGTTTTGGTTATAGTTAATGAGGAGAGTTTTATAAGTCCCAATGAAGTCAATAAATTACCATCAATTACGTTTAACTATAGGTATTCATTATGGGAACACTTCAAATTCATACCTCTTCTACCCCTATTTAACAGCTTATATCAAACACGGGGACTTTACTTAAATGGTTGTTTTTTTTTTAATAACTAGATGTTCGGGTCAGCTTGCTTTGCACCTCGACTAATTTTGATTAAACTTAATTTGTCAACTTATATCAAAAGTTTGATGCAAATTAACAAGTAAGAAAAAACTTTGAATAAAGACAAAGAAAAGTCATTTTAATTCATTAAGCCAAAACCATCCTTAATTTCTTTTTGAATTCAAAATTTAAATTAAGTTTAATTGTCGAGTGACTTGACAATATAAAACTGTGATTATATTTTCTACTACAAAGTAACATAAAAAGTACACCACCTTTTTCTTATTACAGTTTAAAAAAAAAAAAGAGAGAAAGAAAGAGGATGGGCATGACATAACTATAAGGGTAATGTTGGAAATTATTTAAACATTTCCAATGATGCATTAAATGTCACCACTTCACCCTAAAAACCAACAAGAAGTCTACACACCCGGAAACCACCCCATGCGCCAACCCATGATAGATGACGTCATCCCAAAACGACGTCGTTTTGGGCTTCCCTTGAAAAAAAAAAAAGGGAGCTTATAAATGCAACTGCAAATTTACTGCATGTAACGTTTACTAAACAAAACCACAAAATTTTATAAGAATTTGTTACATACAACCCAATAAATAATCATGAACTTCCAAAATTACCCTGGGTTATCCCATTTAACCCTCCCCATCCCCATTTTCTCTCACGTCGTCATATTCAAACTCTAGAGTTTGAAATTTTGGCAGCATTTCAAATTTTAGAATATGATATTGTCAGTAAGTTTCGAACTCAAGAGTTTGAAATTTTGTTATAATTTCAAGTTTTAGAATATTATATTGTGTATAGGTTTCAAACTGTAGAAACTCTAGAGTTTTGCAAACTCTAGACAATATGAAGGAGTGATAAGTTTCAAACTCTAGAGTTTGGAAATTTAGAATAATTTTAAATTTTAAAATCTGAAAATATCGGGACAGAACCAGTTAAAACATGGAGGAGTGATTATTGTCTACAATATTCAAACTCTAGAGTTTGAAATGTTGGCATAATTTCAAGTTTTATAATCTGACAATATTGAGCCAGAACCAGTTTAAAAATGGAGGACTAATTATTGTCTACAAATTTCAAACTCTAGAGTTTGAAATTTTGTCAGAATTTCAAGTTTTAGAATATGATATTGTCGTCAATTTTCAAACTCTAGAGTTTGAAATTTTGGCATAATTTCAAGTTTTAGAATCTGACAATGTCGGGCAGAACTAGATTAAAAATGGAGGAGTGATGAGTTACTTGTTGCTCTGATTTCGGCTCTGAAACTACAACATCCATGGCTACATCTTCCTTGTTAATCTTCATTTCCATTGCACAACAATCTAATCCTCAATCAAAATGCACATTGTTCTCATATGTTGGGTCAAAGACTTATTCTTTAACAATGGAGGGAGAAGAAGCAATGGAGGTTTCCATTGAGAGTTAGGAGGTGTGAGGTGAGAGTTCGGAGGCAAATGTGGACTGGGTTTATGGTGGGAGATGGAAAGTCGGAGATCTTGGAATGGTGGTGGTGACTGGTGAACGTCTGGAACAGAAGTAGGAAGATGAAACCTGGAAGAAGAAAATGGAAAGATATGGAGGGAAATGTGGGTTATGGGGTATATGTTTTAGATGTGGTTATATGTTTGTGGTTGTATGTAATAAAAGTAAGGGTATTTTTGTCCATTTTTGTAAGGGCATTTTTGTCCGAATATTATTTACTTGAAAACAAGTTACATGCAGTAAATTCGCAGTTGCATTTATAAACTCCCAAAAAAAAAACCCCAAATTTTCCTCAAACCAGTCGGCGTAAGACTACGAGAGAGAAAATAGAAGAAGAAGAGGAAGACGAGGAGGAGGGGGACACCACAGCCAACCCAAACCACCGCTGAAGAAACCAACGTAGAAGACGCCTCCACGATCGCCGACCACCACCACCAACGTACGCCGACGAACTTCGAACCACAATCACTAATATAGATTTCGAACGCTCAAGAAGGTCTCGACCACCGCCGCCGCCGCCATACGCCCACGAAGGTATCTCTCTCTCTCTCTCTCTCGAACGTTGGTATCAATTGAACTAGGGTTCCAATTTCAATTCGTAAATATTGGGGATTTTTGCACAAAAAAATAGGGTTCCAATTTTACTGAAAGACTGAGGTTAAATGGAGCAAAATACCGCAACCCAGCTACACTCTCAACTCACAATCAACAATTCGTGAGTTTGTTAGGTTCGAGCATTCAGTGATTTTAATTGGATGCGCGTACTTCTCACTGATAACGCGGCATGATTACCTGCTTTGTTTAATTTGTAGGAGTAAGGTTTCCTTGAGTAAAATTCTCTACCAACTTGACTGCGACCTTTTTCTTTACTTGTCTAGTCAAAATGCCTTGTTTGTGGTTTATACATGGGCTTTAACTACCAGATGTGGAAGATGCGTCCGGCTATGATGCTCCCATCCAAAACCAGCGGTTTTGGGAGTATGATACTCCCATCAAATTTGAACCGTAGGATGTGATTCTTTTAATCCTGACCATTCATCAAATCCCTTGACTGCAATTCATCTCTCTCCTCTCTTTCTCTCACTACCTCCTATCCCCGGTTGATCACATCCCAGTAAAAGAAAAAAAAAAGTTGCATCACAGTCAAAACTTTTGAGCCCTAATTTACTGTCGCGCTCTCCTCTCCTCCTTCTCCTCTCGTCAATCGTCGTCAACATATCCGATGCCTCCATAGCCGGACGCCTCCACCTCCACCTCCACAGCTCTAAACGCCTCTATCTCTTTCCCCTCTGCACAGCCGACGAAAACCCTCACCACTCTTCCACCTCTATACCTCCAAATCCCCTAAACAAACAACGACGAACCCTCTCTCATCCTCAACAGTCGGTGACAACGAAAAGCCCTCTCCATTGTGCGAGGTATTTCTCTCTTTCACTCTCTCAAACACTCAGTGACCACTACAATACACAAACACCCCTGCACAGCTAAGAATCCGAGAGTGTGGAACAGAAAACCACACCTTTATCTCCTTCTTTTGACAATTTTTTTTTTTGTTGCTAAGCTTTGACGTGGGTTTGTTGGCTTGTTTTGTTTTAACGTGGGTTTGTGGGTTCTCCTATGAACTGATTTGTATTATTTTAGTTGAAAAACTAGATCTGCACATGATTGGCTCAAGTTTCGGCACGTTTCATTATAGTCTGTAATTGAAAATTCCAATTATTTAGTTTGTTTGACCTGGGTTGTGGATTTTGCTTTCTTAATGATTGTACCTCAGGACTGTTTTTGGTTTGCTCTGTAGATAGTGATTGAATAATGTAAAGAGAACAATGTGGGGATAATGGTAGACATGAGGGTCCCCCAAGTTTTTTTGAAAAGCAAAAAAAAAAAAAAAAACTTGGCCGAGTCTTTTTTGGCCGACAGGAGTGTTTTGGTGTTTTAATTTGGCCGACAGGAGTGTTTTCCTTTCTGCAATGTCCAAATTCTAATATGCACCAATCACTATCATCATCATAAGAATATATGATTGTGGGTCATCTTGATTGTGCATCTTATCATAATTAATTAGTCAATGCACAAGTTTGAAAATCGATGGCCCCATCAGTTGTAGATATTATCAACTATAGTACCTCACATTGGAAATTCGCCTAGGATTTTAAAACTGTGTGCCGGCCCTTAAAATAAGATCGAATGTGGTAGATATTATTGACTAAATTTTTAATTAAATCATCCATGCATTACAAAAATAGTCAATGCATAGTTACGCCAATTTTGAATTACAAAAATGTTTTTTTTCTCTTCGTGTGACATACTAATCAAAGCCCATTTTTACACACATTAAAGAAATTGTTGTTTTAATATGTGGGGAGGGGTAAGGAGTAGAGAATGAGGGTTTTTTTTTCTTTTTTGGTAGGCTTTTTGCGTTCTGTGGAACTTTTATGAAGTCTAATGACTAATAGAGCAGACCATAGATCATTTAGATTGGGAAATTTCTTCTACCGAAGGCCATAGTAGTTTTAATCCTAGTGATTGAGTGAATAGGCAAAAAGCAGGAACAGAGCACAGATGTGCTATTTATTTTTTAATATTCGGTGTAGCGTTTCAGACAGATTTGGACACATAGCCAAGTTGAAAGAAAAGAGACAACTTGCAATTCTGTGAAGCTCAATTTGGGCCTCAGTAGAGGAATTCTGTGTTCAGTTTGAGTCTGTTACTGTGTTCACTCGTTCCTACAAATTAGTTTTGGACTCCAATAGGAGATAGGGCCATAGGTGCAATTAGTTGTTATACTTGGGATTTCTTTTCTTCACCTAGCTTCTCTGACAACAATACTATGTACGTATGTTAGTTTTGCAAAATTTCCTTGCCTGGAATCTCTTAACCTTAATCTAGTTCATAGGTATTTATGCAATCCAGGTGAATGGTTCAGATCCTTTAGCTTGTGTTGATAAGGAGAAAACCGATATATTAATATACTGCACTGGAGGAATCCGTTGCGACATATATTGTATTATCTTGAGGTTGCCCCATTCATTGGTCTTGGACTCTTGCTTTCCTTTTAATTTCTCTTTCCTGTTGATTGTGCATGAGGCAATCCCCAGTGGAGCTGCTTTTGCATGTAATGGACAAGTTTCATGTGGAAGCCAACAAACAAGCTTAATTAAGAAAATCAATGCGGGAGAAACTTTGAATGGTAAAAGACTGGGTTTTAAAACCAATATACTGGAGACAAAGTTTTACAAATACACATGGCACATACCAAGTTTGTGACAGAAAGGGAGGGACCCATATGGCTTCAACCCATGTTATTTGCATAGCTTTTCTGGGCTCAAAGGAGCCTATATTTTCTGATAGCCTATATCTCCATAGCGACAACAAAGGTGCTGCCATAATGTGCTCATATATCTCCCTGATCTTGGATTTTAAAATTTCAAGACAAAGACCCAATGGGCTCTAACGGCCAATAGCAGCCTTTTCCTCCATTCTTATCCCATACTCTTTCCTTGCTCGTCGATAATTTAGTAGCGAAGCCATCCCAAGGACATCACACTTCACAGATTCATGATTATGGCTGCGAATTCTAGATTCCAGATGACCCTTTTCCCATATTTTCTTCTTAAATATGGCTGCGAATTTGGTGAGCCTCTTCAACTTTTTATGGACCTTCTTCTTAAATCTTCATTTTTTTGGACAAGAGAAGAGATGAATGAGAGCTTTTTGGACAAGAGGAGAGATGAATGGGAGCTAGAGGAATTGGACTGGATAAGTTTGCAGAGTTTAAGGTAGGTATGGAGAAACCTGGTACCATTAATGTCATAATTGGTGGTAGGTGAACATGACAATTGGCAAAACGTTAATAAGTTTGTGTGGTAAAACTGGTCCCTTATTTCATGGTAAGTATATAGTCATTGTTCCCTTATTTCTTGGTAAGTATTGTCAACCACGTGGTAAGTTCTATCAACGAATTAGTTCATGGTAAAAATTTAGTTTTTGTGGTATCTCTACCCATATTATTTGGTAAGTAAACTTCATTCTATAGTAAGTATGACATTAATGACGGGTAGGTATACATTAATGTATATCACCATTATTTTATATCACCATTATTTTATATCACCATTAATGTCTTATTACCTACCACATTAAATTTTATTTAGATATATGGTATTTCTTTTATGATAAATTAAATAAAAGCAGTCATATTAATAAAATTACTTTAAAAAAAATCAAATAAATGAGATATTTCAATTTACTGATTCACTAGTGGTTATTCTTATATTAGCAAAGTGATCAATGTTAACCTCATACTCTTTCTTTGTTAAATGATCAATGTTAACCATTAAATAACCATTTTTGAAATTTGCTAATTGTGTAACTTGAAGGATTGAAATAGATAATTCCATGGTTAAGCAATTAAATATATTAGTCAGCCTAATTTAGCCAATTATATTAATTTTCACTAGTCACTGTCATTCAACATTATTTTTAACTACCACATCTGCCAAAGATGATCTTAATCAATTCAAATTGTTTGATTAATTGGCTGAACATTTAACCAGATCAATCAATTATAAATGAATCAATTCTCGTTGATTGATCGCTGCCAAATATATTAGTATCAACACTATTAGTTGTTAGATTTGTAAAATATATCATAGAGTTAGGTTCTGCTGAGGGATCCCTCATTTTATTAAAATGCGGGACTCCCATTCCCGATTGAATTTCGATGATTCGAGCCGCTCAAAGTGATCAAAACGTGATTTTAAGGGTCCCCGCGAGAAATCAACAAAAAAAATGACTGGGAAGGGCTTCATCCGAGCAGTTTTCATTAAACAGTTTAAAAAAAATTGCTCGGATGAAGCCCTTCCCGATTTTTTTTTTTGCTGATTTCTCGCGAGTACCCCTAAAATCATGTTCTGCACACATTAAGCGGCTCGGATTTTCAAAATTTGATCGGGAAATGAAAGTCCCGCATTTTAACAAAATGAGGGATTCCTCACTTGAAAATCCCTCATATATCATATTGATCACTATAAACTATATTAATGAATTTGAATAGCTTAATTTCATTAAATAGTAGAGAATTCTACAAAATTATTCAATCGCTATTAAACAAAAATATATTTATCGTACAATGTTGTTGTAACAATGAACTTGTGGCGCCATTTTATAATATATATATTAACTAAATTTGTAAGCTATCAAAATATTAATAAATATCTTGTTTTTTTCCATAATATTTAAAACTAAGTTACTTAAATATATCTATAATAAATTATTATTTAAAAATTAATCAATTAAATAAATTTATAATGTCATTTGAAAATTATGGAAAATATTTTTCAAATTTTTATGTTTTCATAACCAATTAAAATCTGCAAATTTTCCCGCCAAAATCAGGTACTTTTTTTTTTTACTTAGTGGCAACTTGTTACCTGACCAACCGGTTGTAGTAAGTGTTGCTTGTTTGTATGGTAAGTGTTACTTAAACAATTGTAAGTCTTGCCATAGTAAATGGTATAAGTTGCCTGTTCTGTGGTAAGTAGTCATCTATTTTTTTTTTACTTAGTGGCAACTTGTTACCTGACCAACCGGTTATAGTAAGTGATGCCTGTTTGTATGGTAAGTGTTACTTAAACAATGGTAATTGATGCCTTAGTAAATAGTATCAGTTGCCTGTTCTGTGGTAAGTAGTCATCTGTTTTTTTGGTCAAAACCACCTCGTTTTCAACAAAACCACCATAGTTTTACTTTTTTGGTTTCAATCCAAGGGTTGTGATTTACCTGTATTCAATCCAAGGGCTGTAATTTAATGGGAGTATGATGCTCCCATACCACTTGGGAGCATCACAGAACTTTTGGTGGAAGATTCATGTTGTTCTTTGAGAAAGAAGCCTATGGAGCTTGATTATGCATGATTACTGAAGTATGCCCTGGTCTCCTAACCTTTTTCCCAAGACAGTGCTACCTGATTCCATTGCTTTAACTTCTATATATCTATTTGCCTCTCATCTCTAATGCTTATCATTTTTTGAACTTTTCTTTAGTTCATGACTCATTTCCCTGCTTTTGTTTGAAAGAGAGAAAATTTCAGGTCCAGTGCAACCTCCTTAGGGGTGCAATCTCAGTTGACTACTCTTGCACGAATAATTAGAGCTATTGATCCAAAGCTTCAAGAACACCTTCGTATGGGTTGATCCTGTTAGATGTTATTCTCTCGTTTTTATTGGATGTGATATGCAATCAAGTCTCTAAATTTTGTCATGGTTATTTTAACTTGTACCTCCACGGTCTGAGGAGGATTACTTTAAGAAAGCTCATAACTATCCTGGGTTGGGGCAAGGGTGGGTTTCCTGGTCTGTAGACTTACCGCTAATGAGAAAATAATTAATACGGAGTGGAAGCACACCATTTATTACTATTAAATTAATGCCCTAAACTTATGCCCCTGGGGCACTTATTAGCGGGATCATTTTTCAAAAGGTGAAACAAAGAAGGCATTTGTTTTTTTTGTTTGGCCAAGCCTAATAACTAATGCATAGTCTTCCTAACCGAGGGAGAACAGTGGTATTTCCAGATAATAGAAGGATCCCTGTGCGATTTTGGAGGATCAGAAGGGTTATCAGAGCAAATCACCCCTGGAAAACAAAAAACAACACTCAACTAAGCAGCAAATCGAGGGCATACAACGACGCCGTTGCGGTGAAAAACAGACTCCGATCGTCGTCGACACTCATGACGGACGGATGCATCCGAGCTCTCGCAGAAGCCATACACTCAAGCCCTACCCAGGCTGTCCTCCATCTCTCCGGTGGAGCTTCTCAGGTCTCTCTCTCTCTCTCTCTCTCTCTCTCTCTCTCTCCATATAAACACATCACTGCATACGTATATATGTAATGAGCAAATGAAATTGAAAGCAGGCGCTAGGTATGCTGATGTCCGTTCCTGGAGCTTCGAACACGGTTCTTGAATGTCTTATTCCGTACTCCAGAATGTCGATGATCCAACTACTCGGCAAGGTTACCTTTTCTATTGATCAATTTGAGACGTCGATTCGTTGATTAATGTTCTCATTAATGCCTAATTTTGGGGTATGTGCTTTTTTATTTTATTTTTGTAGGTTCCTAATCAATTTGTCAGTCGTCAAACCGCCGAGGAAATGGCGCTAGTCGCTTACAATCGCGCTCTCAAGATCTCTAAACCAGGTCCATCTCGTATTGTTTACTTTGGATGAGTCGCTTGTTTCGTTCGCGTCGCAAATTTACACTGATATTTCGTGTGTAAGATTGGAAAGACTAGTTGTGTTTGGCCAATTCATTATTGGATCATAGATTTCCACATTTTCCGCAATATATATTCTACGCATTGTTATCTAATCACTTTGCCCGCTACTAGCCCCGTCCCTGTTCTCTTTAGAGAAAAATGTCCAAAAATCTATAATCTGCAATCGAAATCCGAAATCCAGAATCTAGAAAATAATTGGCTCCCGACTCCCTTAACATAATCAGTTAAATTTGTTTTTGTGAAGCCTGATTAGTACTAGACTACAAGTTTTAAAAGCCCACACCTTTTGAATCCAACTAAGGCTAAGGGTGAATCCAACTAAGGCTCAGGGTAAAGCTATGATGCTCAATCCTAGGGATGCATTCATAATAGGGAGACAGGTTAATTAATGAGACTTCCTGGAAATCTTGGCTGGAAAACTTTTTGTTCTACGATCAAGGCCACTCTGCGAGCTGAACTGTCGGATTTTTTTGGTAAGGTCTTTGTCCGACCTCAATCATCTAAGTATTTGCATGGCACAATGTGCATCTTCATTTTCTATGGTTAAACACTTCTAGGAGGCGGCAGGCCTTCAGAGATCTTGATGTTTGTGACATAGTTACCACTAAGATGTCCAAGCCGTCTAATTTGTAATTACCTTGTAGCTGAAAACATTAAGCTACAAAGTAACACACATTTACCTGTGCTGCTATCACTAATCAGGTTATAAAATTTATTTTTTATGATGATTCTAATAGGTTCCCCAGTTCTAGGTGTTGGTTTTACTGGTTCTTTGGTTACCTCACGCCCAAAACTTGGAGACCACAGGTATTGTTAATAATTTTATTTTTGCTAAGTATTGTTAGTCATTCTCTCTTTTTTTGGGCTAGGTATTGTTAATCATTCTGCTCATGTGAAGCTTTAGATTATTTCAGAAGTAGTTATTTTCCGTCCAATTCATAATGTCATTTCCTCTGTTCCCTAAATTGATAGCATGACAGCCTGTCTGCCGGTTCCATATACTTGGAATTCCTTTTTATGTGTCATTGATGTCATTGCTATATGTGGATGTAGTAGCGTGTCAAAACTTTGGTTGCAGGGAAATCCAAGAAACTTTAACCTTGTTCGTTTCTCATCATTACTTTATTTTAACTTTGTTTTTCAATTATTACCCTATATTTTTCTCCACTCTATTTCTTCAATTATTAATTTCATTTCCCTCTCTATCTCTCTCCACTCATTACCCTTCTCTTCAATCATTCCCCTATTTCTCTCTTCACCCACTACCAAAACTAAAATACCCAAAGTTACCAAACGAACAAGGGGTTTTTTTGGTGCCACTACATCAATTGTTAAATTGACTTGGGGGGATTAATCAAGTTATGCATTCCTTGGTTATTTTAATGCAGAATTTATGTGGGCTCTGCTCGCTGGCTTCAAGTATTAGTGTGTTTTTTCAAAAACCTCTTATGCGTAAATCCTTAATTTTGTTAAACATTGTTTAATTCATTTTGGTGAACCCTTGCTCTAGGCATTGAAGGCAATTTCTGCATAACCATGGCAAGTCTACGTCCACTTTACTTTTCCGTCATTGAATCCAACATTATGGCTCTAATTTTTCTTCTAGTTTTCAAGGCTCAATCATTTCCATGTCTGATGGCATTATCTACCTTAACCTTTGAGCTATTGATGATTTACTAGATACTAAGGAAGGATCTTGGATATTTATGTGGATTTGGGAGATGGTGGGTCCTTCAGTCTGCTACACTGTCTAACACTGTAAGGCAGATTATGTAGCTTGTAGAGAGGGTTTGAACCCTAGAGACTATAGCCTTCCAGGCCCTTCCTGTAATGAGTGCTTTGTGTGCTTCTCATTTGGATGCTTTACTTCCCTAAAAAAAAATTGGGTTATTTGCGTCAATCGGAATAGCCATTATAAGAGTTCATTTGATAGTGTACTTTTTCCTAGGCCATGGGCTAGTGTAAGATTCTGGCATGGGCACTGTTGGCCTTAGAATGAATGTATGCTATAATTTAATACCCCTTTTTAAATGTTGCAAATAGTTTTGTTTCTGGACTTACTTAGAAAATTTGATTTCGTGTATTTTGTGTTTGAATGCTCAGGCTTGTTTCATGTGTAGGTTTCACTTGTCAACAAGAACATCAAACCGGCTTTGGATATCTACAGTTACTTTGGCAAAGGTATGACCGTATGAGTGGGATTTTACTTGTTTTCTACTTTTCTGGAACTCCCATTTTTTATTTATTTAGGGTGGAATTATTCAGCTATATTCTTTGTAACGAATTGATTCAGGGTTTGAGAAATCGAGAGCAAGAAGAAAGGGTTTCAAGTCATGTTTTACTTAAGGTGGGTGATCCATGGGGAATGAATGCTTCTATATACATTGAAATGCTTGTTCGAAGACAAATTTGTTCATGATAGTGTGATACCGCTATGAAGATTACACTCTTTGACATCTGAAATACATAGCTATTCTAATTTCGGGAAACTTCTAGACTACATGGCTTGTGGTCTTTGAAATTGTGTACATACAAGGAAGGCTTACTTTGATATGCAGAATCATATGGGAAACCCTCATTCCAATCCTATCTGGAGCTCAGAATAAGAAACTTTGCATGTATACTAATTATCGTCAATGTCTTCAGCAAAGCAACATGTATCGAAAAATTCAAAGTGGGACAAACACATGGACATGTTTTTGTAGTTTGCTAGAAGTTTCCCTTCTAGTGTTTTCAATCTCATCTGCTAGTGTGGGTTTAGTCTTTATAGTGTGCTACTCAAAATGGAAATCAACCTGGCAGTCAGACCATGGAAGTTATTTGATGATTTCTTAATTCCATGATTACCCTGCACAGTAATTAAAGTGAATTGAATCACCCTTGGATATAGGCACAGAACATCCATCAGTGTTAGGCTTGTTGACTTGTTCTAATGATCAATCATATTTCAAGATGACTGAAAGTATTTCATTCATTTTATAGGGCCTAGTAGTCCCAGAAGTCCCAGATTTAGGTGTGACTTGTGAGTGTGCTGTGCACTTATGAGTTCCTATCCATGGTATACACTGGAGGTTGGAGCTTAGTATAACTATATAGATACTGCTGTGGTTGGCACAGCAAGAATGCAAACTGGCAAACATATGATTTCATTTAACTGCTGTTTTCATTTTGTCCTTAATTGTGTTCAGCATATCATATATGAGAATAGCAGTTATCTTTGAAACTTACAGTATTTTCTCTCCGAAAAATTGTCCTAGATGATCGGTACCACTTTAATTCAGAATGCAGCGTGTAAGTAGGATATTTAAGTTGGATGCAAGTAGGTGGTTGAACTGCTGTTGTCATTGATCAAGGGGGAAATCCAAAAGGAACTCAAATTTTCGGTACAACCCCAAACATCTGATTTGGTATCAATTTAGTAAGTGGTGGCTTTCTTTAAGAGATTTGGTTTTGAGGACATTTACAATGCATAGCTGCAGCAAATAGGCTTATAAGTTATAAGAACCCTAGAGTTTATTCTGACGTGAGTGATTACCTAGTGAAAGTTAGTGTCTGGGCACTGGGCAGCATTGGTAATTGCAAGTTATCAGGTTATAATACCAAAAGCAAATTCAACTCTCAGTCAGTTCATAACGTTGGTAACCATTTCTCTTATCTGTACTTGTAAAAAGTTTTAGTTGGTTGAGTAGTTTGATTTGAGATGGAGCTTCTTTTATCATACTTGGCCATTAATACCTTAACTTGTTGGGGCTTGTTCCCCCCACTGTTATAGGCCATTGCAGATGCTTGCAAAGTTCCAGAAACATTCGTTTCAGAATTGACTGAAGATGAAGTTCCTAACGAATGTGAAGAGCACTTTGATGAAAATCAAGAATTAGAGCAACTTCTAAGTGGGAAAATATGCTTTAAGGTTTATCCCTTTTCAACTGGTAGGGTTTTACCCTTGTGTTGGATCTACCTTCAAGTGACACTTTGTCTTTTGTTTATCTTCTTTATGAAGAAAATGTTTTGCAGAGACGCCTACTTCTGATATGGAAAGGAAGATAATTTTATCTGGTTCATTTAATCCTTTGCACGAGGGTCATGTCAAGCTTTTGGAAGTTGCTGCTAGGTAACATCTCTTCCTGGAAACTTATGGTTTTGACATGCTTGTCCCCGTAGTTGTTAAATTGGATGAACTTTTGTAGGAATTTACTTTTTCCAAAGGGAAATGATTTTGCCACTCCCTTTTTTGTTAATGCCACTCCCTTGCAAGTGTATTTTTGGTGCAAAAATACACTTGCCGGGGAGTGGCGAAAATACACTTGCAGGGGAGTGGTGTTAACAAAAAAAGGGAGTGGCAAAATCAGCAGCCTTTCCAAATTGTGAATCCAGTTGAATTATGAGTCGTGAAGATAAGGACATACTTTCTAATCACATGGACAAATATATTTATGCATTTCCAGTTGAATTTGTCATTTCGGTTTCAGGTTTTCACCACATCAGGAGACAATTATATTTGGGAACCATGATAATGTGGAAAGAACTTTTTGTTTTTCTAGATATAGAGGGATGAGTATGAAGGAAACAGAAGGGAGAGTGGTCTTTATAGGTGACGAGAAAATGTCTTTCGGACATATATCACTTTTTTAAAAATTTCATCCTCTAATGAGGTCTTTGAAGTAATTTCTGAGATGCCAAACTCCTACTTTTGTTGTTTAAGGCGCCCATCTTGTATCCTACAAACATACCCATCGGCCTAAGGAAGCGTGTGCGGTCCTTCTCATGTACACTTTTCATTATGCAGCATTTTTGGAGATGGTTATCCCTGCTTTGAGTTATCAGCAGTAAATGCAGACAAACCTCCATTGACGGTCTCTCAAATCAAAGATCGTGTCAAGCAATTCGAAAAAGTTGGTGAGACTGATTAATGTTACTTTGTGCGATTCCGTGTTTTGATGCTTTTTGCAAGCCAGTTGGAACTTTCGAGCAGGATTATTGCAATTGGATAGTTGTACTACTTGGGTTCAGATAATTTGATGTACGGCACTGTTGCCTGATGATTATCTTTGTGTGGTCAAAAAATGAACTGAGCTAATGGATGGTAACCTCAAAAATGCAGGGAAGACAGTGATTATTTCTAATCAGCCTTACTTTTATAAGAAAGCAGAACTTTTTCCTGGCAGTGCTTTTGTGATTGGTGCGGACACAGTAGTGAGGCTAATCAATGTAAGCAATACTGCATACCCGTAAATATGTTCGACCTGGCTTTACTTCACAGAATGTGTAATGTTTGTCTCTCTTTTTCTTCTGTTGGCCACTGACGTCTCTTTTAGGCATGGTCCTATAGTTACAATTGTAAATGTTACATGTTGAAGTATGGCATATGATTCTTTCATCTTTCATTGCTTTCCAGCCGAAGTATTATGGTGGGGACTATGAGAAAATGGTGGAGACACTTGCTGGATGTAAAAGAACAGGAACTGTCTTCCTTGTGGGTGGTCGAAATGTCGATGGGGTTTTTAAGGTCTGTTTACATACGAGAAACTTTCTTTTTTGTTAGTGTTACTGTATATTTGTGGAACTGAACAGTTCCATCATATGGCAATTGCACAGGTGCTTGAAGATTTTGAAATTCCAGAGGAGTTGAGAGACATGTTTATCCCAATACCGCCAGAGAGCTTCCGCATTGATATCTCATCTACTGAAATGAGGAAAAATAAAGGAATATAAATTGCAAGATACCGTGGTGGTTACTTGAATTGTGGACGAAAACTCTATTTGTAATTTTACAAAAATTTGAAGCTGAGTACATCACTAAGAGATACACAAAGAAAAGGAATCCCTCGATTATGTATTTGGTTTGTATTCAAATACAAGAACAAAGTTTGGAAGCTCATTTGTTCTGCTCCGCACCTTTGGATTGCTTTCGGGTGTTGTAAAAACTTGTGGTGGAGACTGAGTGTTGAGCTTTGATTTCAGCCACCGCAGGCTCCACCGCACCCGGTGGAACATGCAGTACCACCGTAAGTGTCGGTGCGGGTTGCGGGGGCTTTGTCTTTGGATATGCCATCTGCACAAGGGAATATGATAATTGCTACGATGAGGGAGAAGGTGAGTAGAGCCACCCATAAGATGAGAACTGCACTGCTTTGATCTTCAGCTCCACCACCACCACCATCATTCCATCTTGCCATTTTCCTCTCTCTCTCTCTCTCTCTCTCTCTCTCTCTCTCTCTCTGTGTGTGTGTGTGTTTGGCTGGAATGAGGATTCCCGCAGGTTTCTTATCCTGTGTTTATTTGACTTAAATTGGTGGACCACTTTTCCCCTACTAGATTGGCAGCCAATAGAGACTAAGACAGTCCTTTCCAAATTGCGAGTCCGGGGGTCAACGGAATTCAATACGAATTTTTGGTACTGATGCGTCTACGTATCCCTCTATCGTTCTCTCGTTTTGAGAAAATACTCTCCATCCCAAATTCTTGGTCCTCTACGGTTTTAGGTATAATTTTCAATAGCCTATATCTCTCAATGTATATTGTTTAAAATATGCAATATGGATCTTGTTTGATAAATATCAATTATTTCTATAAAACAATGTTTTTAAAAACATAAAAATAATATACATTGAGAGATATAAGCAATTGAAAATTGCACGTAAAACTGCAGAGGACCAAGAAATTGGGACGGAGGGAGAACTTTTCTTGTTGGTTCATATATAAATTAGACCAGGGCTTCTAGCTCAGTTGATTGTGTACCAGCACTTAGTTCTGCGAGTTTCTAAGTTCAAGTTGATGGAACAATACCGATATCTCTCATAATAATTTAACTTTACTGACATCCTCTCGTCTGAAAAAAAGAGAAAAGAATAAGAAATGCAAATTAATTTACCAGGGTTGTGGGTTTAACAAACTCTGGAATAACGTTCCATAATTGAAAGCAACTCTAGAAGGTACTGCAATGAGAGCATTAATCCCACCTTCTTCCCCTCTCCGCTTACATAATGTGACAGTAAAGAATTTTGTAAAGTATTGTTTGATAAAATTGAAAACTCAAGCTGAAAGTTGTACTAAAGTGTTGAAGAATTTTTTAAGTTAAAAAGCTGGTTGATAAAAATATCAAGAGTTGAATTAAAATATTATATTTGATATAAATATAAATGGTATTTAGCTTAAAATTATTTTGATGGTTATCTTCTAGTTTTATTAATCATGTATTTGTAGTCATGGTGGTGGTGACGGCAGCAATAGGTAGTGCGACTGTAATGGTTGTAGTGAAGGTGGTGTGGTGGTGGTTATAATGAAGGTGGGGCAGTTGAAGGATGGCGAGGGTGGTGCTGGAGAGGTGGCGGTGGATGAGAGTGATGCAAATGACAACAATAGCAAGCAGTGGTGTAGTCATGGTGGCGAATGTGGTGTAGTCATGGTGGTGAATGTAGCGGTAAAACATGATGGACAGATGGTTGGAACGGTGATGCTAGTGTTTGGGAGATGACAACAGTGGCGGTAGTGATAGTGACAGTGGTGGTGGCAATGGTAGTGATAGTGGTGATGGCACTAGAGTGGCAGTAGTAACTATAGCGATCGAGGAGTGATGATGGAGTAGTGATGGTGGTTGTAGCACAGTAGCAGTGACAACAGTGGTGTGGCAGTGGCAGCAGTGGCGATAATTAATGGTAGTGGCGATAATTAATGGTTGTGGTGCGGCGATGGAATGGTGATGGTGGTGCCAATGATGAAGTAGTAGTGGTGGTAGCAGTGACAGCAGGGGCATGGCGGGTCTAGTGGTGCTAGTGGTGTTGTGAAGGTGGAGTGGTGATGATGGTGGCAACGATAGAGTAGTGGTGACGGCGGTGGTATTGATGGCGATGGCGGTAGTGGTGGTGGTGGTGAAAGGGTGGAGTGGTTATGGTGGTGGTGACGATGGAAGAGTTGTGGTGGTAGTGGGGATGGCAATGGTACGATGGTGGTGCTAGTGGTGGCAATGGTGGGTGGTGGCGACGATGGCGGTGGTGGTAAAGGAATTAGAAATATACAAGTATTGATAAAATCAATCAGGTTTAAGTAGGTACCCGACTATTTAATTTTTGGATAATTTGCACTTACATCTCTTATATTATCATTGATTTGAAGATATACACCCCTTGTACTTCAAATTTAAACACTTATACCCTACATTTTCAAGTGAAAGCAGGAGAATTTGCATTTACACTCCCTGTATTTTTACGTATAAAGGGTGTAAATGCTTAAATTTGAAATACAGTGGGTGTATCTTTAAATCGGTGATAGTACAGAGATGTAAGTGCAAATTCCCATTAATTTTTATAACTCTTTAAGCTTGTATTCTAAGAGGCACTTAAAATATTAAGTTTGATGAAATATGATTATTGAACCAACTAATCAAGGACAGATGCAGAATTTTAAAGTTGGGTGGACGAACATAAGAAAAAATTGTCACACTTAAAAAGGCTATATTAATTGTGCCAACATAAGTTGTAAAATACTAACAAAACTGTTATTCCATATATATTCGACCAGAACTATTTCTAAAAATTGTTTGCACCATTCTTGGTTGGGCGGTGTTAGATTGCTTAAAGTATTGTTGGGCGGGCCAACGTAATTTTGATGTTATTTTGATTAGAAATAAAATATAAAAAAAAAAAAAACTACTATAGTTGCGGTATAAATTTGAAACGTGGTTAGGGCGGTTGCTTGGGCTCGTTCGTCCCTTCATCCGTCCTTGAACTTAATAGCTTATTACTCATGGCTTGTTTGATAATCTAAATTCGACACTTAAAACTGAATCAATTAAGTAATAAGTGATTCAGTGGGTTTGATAATGACATTATACATTGCTTAACAAATTATGTGCTACTTAAAATGTAGGTTAAAAAGTTAAGAAAAATTAAATAGTTTTGAACTATTTAATTCTGGTTGAATTGTTGTGTACTTGTATTTAATTACCATACCACTCTTACAACCACTCCACCACCACCACTTCGCCGCCACCACCACCACCACCACCACCACCACTATCACCACTCCACTATCACTGCATCACCACCACCACGTACGGCATCACCATTACCACACTGCCACCACCACTACCACACCGTCGCTACCGCCACCACCACAATACCACCATTGCACAACTATCACTCAACCGACACTACTCACTGTCACCATTACACCATTACTCCACCGCTGCCATCACCACCACCACTCATTGCCACCGTTACATCACCATCACTCTACCACCACCATTACACTACTATCGCCAGCACTTCAACACCACCACCACCACCGCCATCGCCGCCGCCACATCACCACCACCACCACAATCACCATTCCACCATTATTATAAGTACATTGTGACTATTAGTAAATTAAGAGAGAATCGGAATTAAAATTAATTTATTATTTTTTAATTCAGTACTTAATATATTCACCAAACAGTTTTTCAGCTTAAAAAATTCAGCATTCAGCTTTCAGTACTTAATTTTTCAGCATTCAGTTTCAATTTTATCAAACAGACCTTAATACATTTAGTTTTAAGTGCTGAATTGAATTATCAAACAACTCCTAAGTTTGTTGAAATATGGTTATCAAACCAACTTATTACTTAATACATTCAATTTTAAGTGTTGATTTGAATTATCAAACAACCCCAAGTCTCCGTTTAGTTCCACAAGTTATAGGAAAATGACTTCTCATAAAAACTTGGAAAGTTGATATCCCCATGCTTTCTTCCTTAAGGCTTAATCCAACCACATCTAGACGTGAATCACTACGATCACCTAGTTCAATCTAACAACCTATGTATAGTTTGTCATCAGTTTCTATATATCCATGAAAACCCAAGTTCGTCAGTTCTATATATCCATGTATCCATGAAAACCCATCTCTCTCTCTCTCTCTCTCTCTCTCTCTCTCTCTCTCTCTCTCTCTTGTAAGACTAAATTTTGATTAAGTCATTTTATTGGCCCACATATTTTATATGGCACATATTGATTATGAGTTTAATAGGATTCTCCATATCTATATTTTATTCTATTGGTCAAATTGAGAAGCCGTTTCCTAAATAGACTCTACTTTGATGGGAAGTGAGTATAATGTTCATTAAGGAAACCGGTCCTCTCTCTGCCTATAAAGATCGTTTAGGGTTCCATCAAATTAACATGATATACTAAACAGCTATACAGTAAGGCAAGAGAGAGAAACCTGCTTTCCACCTAGGGCTTATTGCTCTAGCTATATTATGGTTGCTTCAATTAATTACTTGATCGCTCAAGTTCCGCATATATGGATCCGGGTACGCCGTTCTTGATTCCTTAAGTTTCCCCTTAATGATTGTATTGTGATTATCATGATAGTTCTAAATCCTGGCATAACGTAGGTCGTTAATTATTTAACACCATAAAGAATAAAATTTACATGTGGTATCAGAGCTTTAGGTTTATGAACGTCATGATTTTCCGTTGAAGATAAGTGTATTGTTAATTCAATTTGTGCCGCTGTCGGTTGTAATTAACCATGAATGAATCCCGCTGTTATTCCTTGCATATTTATGTTTGATATGTTTGGGAATACACAAACGTACGCGTATATCGTGATTAAGGATCGTGCTCCGTTTCTCTTCATTTATTAATCACGTTATAGGCACGAAAGTTACTGATTACTTGCATGCACGGTGTGTTTTGGCCTCGTCATGTTAGAGGCGTACGATATTAATTTTATTTTGGAGCAAATTTTTATGATGATGATGAAGCCATCACCCACTATTCTGTCATCTACGTAAATGACATCATGGTTTTAATCTTGCTTTCGCAATATGAGGTACTTCCGATTATTTACGATTTCGGTGCCGTACTCTTGAATAATGAATTGTTTTGATCTTGGGTGGGTACCCGAAATTGTGAATAATAGACACTCTCGGCAATTTGTTTCGGCATTCTAAATTTTTTTTTTAATGATGTAAAATTAAGGACTCATGAATTTTTGCAAATATTAAAATGGAATGTTGCGAAGAAGTTTTGTGCGATTCTTGTGTGAGATAATGCTGATGGTTTTATGTTCGGATCATAATGATGAAGGATTGTGAAAAATTCTTGTTTCGACGGATAATTTACATTACGGTCGATTTGGTAGTCACCAAAGTGACTCAATCATAATGGTTCGTAGAATCGTCGAATTTCAGTTTTATTTGTGAATGATTCGTTATTCACCTTATGTCCATAAGAAAGTTACTGATTTGAATCTATAATATGAAAGATTTGGTAGTTACCAAAGTGACCCAATCATAATGACTAATAGATATCAAATCATATTATGGAATTGTGAATAATCTAAGATTCACCTATTGTCTATATATGAAAAGATCACTATTTTGATTTGACTCTATATAAGGATATGGTTTGGGCTAAAGCAGTCCAACCGACATATTGATAGATGTTAATCACATTATGAAATTCTAATACCTATTATGACGAGGTGTTAAAATAGTGATACTTTTCTTCTTGTTTTTTCACCTAAAGTTTATGCAAAAGTCATTCTCTTGATTGAAATCTTTATTAAGACGCGGTTCGGTAGTCACCAAAGTGGGCCAACTGGAATGCTTCATAGATTTCAATTAAATTACTGAAACTTAACACTTATTTTATTTGATATTCTTATTACGATACGGTTTGGTAGTCAGTAGTCACCAAAGTGGCCCAACTGGAATGATTCATAAATATCAAATTATATATGAAACTTATTCCCAATTTCAAGTGTTAAGAATAATAATTTTGCAAATCGCAGTTCTCTAGTTGCATGGATATTAGGTAGGCCCAAAGGTGCACCATTTCTAAGTGATTAGTGAATTGGAATAGGATAATTTATAAGTATTCATAATTGAGATTGGATTTGGATACTCAAAGGTAACAAACCTACTTAATTATGAATCCTTATCGATTAGTCCTATTGGTGAAAGGGAATCATCATAACTGTTAATAGTGTAACATTAGATGAACTCAAAAGTAGATCACCGTTGCACTATATATTATTGCTTAGACAAAATTTATTTTGTCAACTTATTGGTTACTCAAAGCATTATTGTAGTGAGCATATATTATGTGTGCATTGTTAATTATATCAGCTTCACATTCACATGCTTGGTATATTTCATTTCAATTTAACTGATTGAGTTTCTTATTATGAAAAGAACAAGATTAGTTTCTTTTTGAATACTAGATCTTGATAAAGTATTATTTTAGAGAAATTCTTTTATTTTGGTTAAGTATGAATGAAATGAAATAGACCAAGTCTTATGTTTGTGTGAATATTTAAAGTGAGCTCTATTGTGTTTATTGTGCTTGAAATGTCTGAGAATGCCATTAAAATGTTATATTTGGCTTACTCAATTAAAGTATTTGAGAATTAAAGTAAAGGAAACCTAAGTGGGACATGGAGTTGGCATTATGTAGTGCCAATGAGTCTACTAATGTTTTTGGACTCGAAAGAATGTATAGGCATTGATATATGTCCCTTCTGTAAATAGTTAAGACATTATCTGAATGTTTGTCATGATCGTAGGAAGTGATTCGAAAGGGAAAAGTAATTACTAATGTTATATGTTTCGAATCAAACCTAGCTAATTGTAAGTCCATCAACTATTATGTGATTTGATTATGAGCTACTACTTATGTTTATAACCAAGATGCCGAGAGATTTGAAGTTATTAAAAACATAAGCCCATTGTGTTCTAAAGATTTGGGTTACAGTTTTATTAAAAAGAGCTTTGTGACTTATCGTTTGTTATTTAAGAATTGGTCATCATTTTGTGTTTTCTATTATGTTTACAAACTTAGTTTCCTTTGTTCGAACTAAATTTAATTGATATGTTTTTTCAAGTTTTGAAATCAAATCATGGTGATTGAAAAATACCAATTATTGTGTTATGGTATTTTATTATGCTTTGAATGAACCAAAGTTTGATGACCATTTTATTAAGAACTCTCCTTATATTGCATCATAATGTTAGTTTCGTTAGTAGCCTTAAAA
The DNA here is from genome assembly GCA_014282245.1 of Rhododendron simsii. NCBI lineage: Eukaryota > Viridiplantae > Streptophyta > Magnoliopsida > Ericales > Ericaceae > Rhododendron > Rhododendron simsii. The sequence goes on from CM024961.1 coordinate 21,482,943, forward strand.
ATGAAAATTACTTCATCTTGTGACATGAATGACGGAAACGTATAGAGAGACTAATATATGACAGAAATTTTATTAATCTCTTATGCGTGATTTGCATTAAGTACAAGCAAATCATATTCAATAAAGAGTAAGTCACAAGAAATTATAGGCTTCTTAAAGGGATTTATATAGACGTAAGAAAATTCATTTAAGAGACCTATTTTATCACTTATAGACGACTTTTCCTATTATGTAAATTTTTCTATTACATAAAGATCTCAATCAATGAATACTAAGGTGTATGCTATTGAGATAGAAAGGGCAAATAGAAAATAATGTAAAAGTCATGACGTAAGATATATGTGATAAATATTATGAGAGGTCTATTCCATTTAGCATAATGTGATAGCTGAAAGGTAATTGTATGTCTGTATGGTTAAAAGTATGTTTGTAACTCCAAATTACCCATTATCTAGTGTATATAAAAAATTCTTTAAAGAACTCTGCATTTATGTGAATCAGGTTTCTTGTAAGGTAGTTTCAAATACTTCTTTTAAACTATGGATAGGAAGGAACCTGAACTTAGGACATTTGAACGTTTAAGGTTGTCCAGCAAAGGCTAGAATTTTTAATTCACATGAAAGGAATTTGAATTTTAGAATGAGCTATGGTGACCTTAGTGGTTACTCTAGAAAATTCAAAGGGTATAGGTTTTACTATTTAACCATAGTACGACAATTATAGAAATCGGTCATTTAGATTCTTTAAGAATGGTGAAATCAGTGGGAGTGATAAACCATAGAATGTGGTCACATAAAAGTTATGGTCTAAGTGTCTTCACCCATAACTTAGAATGGTGTTGTTCTTACCGTTGTTAAACAACATAATGATTACGAATAACAAGTAAGTTGTCAATCACTCCATAATGAGATTGATACCAATGAAGAAATTATAGAACAATCAAAGAAGATAGCGTTAAGGATATCTCGATGGCACATGAGATTGGCTATTTGAATGATTATTTGATTTATCTATAAGAATGTGTTATGATTTGATTTTATTTTCCCAAGCCGCGTAAAATAATAATTTTACTAAATGGATTGATGCCATGAATGATGAATTTAACCAATGGAACATAATGAAATTTGAAATTTTATTGGATTGCCATAAGGATACAAGAAAGTATGTTGGAAGTGGGTCTTCAGGACTACTTTTGACTTTGAGGGCAATATAGAACGATATAAAGTCAAAGTTGTGTCCAAGGGTTACACTCAGAAAGGAGGCGTAATTTTATGGAGCCCTTTTCTCTTGTACCCAAGAAGAACTCACTGAAAAATTATTGTGGCATTGGTAGGTAACTCTTTATGTTTGGGAGTTACGTTTGGACGTGAAAATAAGCTTTTGAATAAAAACTTAGATGATGGAGTCTATATGAATCAATCTAAGGTTTCTCAATTTAAGTAAAAGAGCACTTTGGTACAAATCTAGGAAGTCAACTTATGGAAGTTAACAAGCTCCCTACCATTAGTTATTTATGTTTGCTAATACCATTGGTTTCTTTGGAATTAAGGAAAAATACTATTAACTAGTGTATATATCCAAAGATTAGTGGGAGTAAGTTTATAATTTTGACATGTATGCTGATGGTGTTTTGCCTGTTGTAGTGATATTTATGTTGTTTGCACTTAAAAGTTTTTTCAGGAACTTTTAAACTAAAGGTTATATGCTCATATTAAGAAAATCTAGCGATCTTGAGTTTATTAGCTACTCAGATTCAGATTTTGTTTGAAGCTTTGATAATAGAAAGTCTACTTTTGATTAGTTGTTCATATTATGTAAAGGATCAAACAAAAGTTTTAAAGTAGCTATCATTGCTTCATTCATTATGTTGATAGAATTGTGGTATGCTTTGAGGCCATACTTCATGGATAGTAGTTGGGATATTTATCTTAGGATTTGGGGTTGTCGACACCATTACCAAGTTGCTAGGAGTTTATGATTCCGCAACTATTTTCTTTTTTAAGAAAAATTTCAGAAACCAAAAGTGTCACTAAAAGCATAAGCATAGAGCTTATGATTGCAGATCCACTTATGAAAGGGTTAATGCAAGGACCTTTAAGATATATGCTAATAGAAAGAGTCTAGCGTAACCCATAACAGTTGTAACTTATGGACTGCAATATTATGATAATAGTGTTTGACATTTTGAGAGATCTCAATTAAGTGTTTCTGATAATTTCCTGTAATGATTAGTGTACGTACATGTATGTGAATGATTTGTGATTACAGGAATAGTCTTTGACAAAAGACATTATTGTTGGACCTTATGAAAACGCTTCTCACTTAAAGACTATGTTAAATAGTTTGCTAGTGATTGTGGTATATGGAAGGGACTACGTCATCGTGATGTAGAACCGCCATGACTCGCACTAGTGGGTTGTTTAATAATAGTATTATGATTGTGGCCAAATTAAGAACTTGATATGGATTTATGGCGCGCCTTATGTTTATCTTGTTAAACTCTACTTAAGTTATCATATAGGCCAAGTGGGAGAATGTAAGACTAAATTTTGATTTAGTCATTTTATTGGCCCACATATTTTATATGGCACATATTGATTATGAGTTTAATAGGATTCTCCATATCTATATTTTATTCTATTGGTCAAATTGAGAAGCCGTTTCCTAAATAGACTCTACTTTGATGGGAAGTGAGTATAATGTTCATTAAGGAAACCGGTCCTCTCTCTGCCTATAAAGATCGTTTAGGGTTCCATCAAATTAACATGATATACTAAACAGCTATAAAGTAAGGCAAGAGAGAGAAATCTGCTTTCCACCTAGGGCTTATTGCTCTAGCTATATTATGGTTGCTTCAATTAATTACTGGATCGCTCAAGTTCCGCATATATGGATCCGGGTACGCCGTTCTTGATTCCTTAAGTTTCCCCTTAATGATTGTATTGTGATTATCATGATAGTTCTAAATCCTGGCATAACGTAGGTCGTTAATTATTTAACACCATAAAGAATAAAACTTACATGTCTCTCTCTCTCTCTCTCTCTCTCTCTCTCTCTCTCTCTCTCATATCTATATCCATCTATGTCTATTGCGACCATATAACTTCTTTTTTTCCGCATCTTTAGTCTCCGTTTAGTTCTACAAATGGTGTGTCTGGGCTCACATGTCTTGTGAGTGAGTGTGTATTAGCCTGTGTGTTTGTTTGTCGTTGTAGCAAAATTATTCGGGGATTAGGGGAGCCAAGATTTTGATTGGGACAATTGTTCTAGCAAAAGTTATCACGAAAAGTAATTGTTGACTATCGCAACGCAAGTAATGCAGTGTTTGGATGAGTTTTTGAGAAATTTTTTCTGAGAGTAATAATTGGAAGCAAGGGTAATGAGTGGAGAAAGATAGAAAGAGAAACGAGAATAATGATTGGAGATATGAATAATGAGTGGAGAGTAATGATTGAGAAAATATGGGTAATGAGTGGAGAGTAGTAATTGAAAATATAGGTAATGAGTGTTTTTTACGTTGAAAATTTTTTTTTCCAAATCTTGATCCAAACAAGGCATAAAATTTTTGGAAAAATCATTTTACTTAAATAACATTTTCCATTGTAAGTTATTCTATTTTACATTCAAACAGACAGAAGCCTGATTAATCAAGATCCACTTTTACCATTTTTTTTTTTTTTGGAAGTGTCCACTTTTACTTAGGCTAAGGGCCCGTTTCGATGCAGGGAAAAAATTGGGGGTATTAGTTAATAGGGGATAAGATAGTAGGGAGTATTAGTTAATAAGGGATGACCCACATTGATGTGATGTTTATGGAGGAGGGATTAAATAGTAGGTTGTTTGAATGAGGTATTAAGAAGGGGGGATTAAGCTGTCAAATGACCCTTTTGCCCTTGTGCAGTCCCTAAATTAATTTTGTATTACGTTTTATATGTAATTGCAAATTTAATTATTTTTTCACAATTTAAGTCGTAATATTTATTTCTACGAACAAATTAACGAATTTAATATTATTATTAAACATTTTTTTTTATAAAATTTGGATTTTAAAAAAATTAAGTGTTCCAAATATCAATCCGTTTGAACCGGTGGAAAGATTTTAGTTTTCTGATCATTTTATCCTTATTGGTTATAATTAAATTTTGACTCTAGGGCTCTCGTTGATTAACCCTAAGAAAGTCATAGAATCAAATATCTCTTAGGGCTAATCAACGAGAGTCATAGAGTCAAAATTTAATTATGACCATTTAGGATAAAATGATTAGAAAACTAAAATCTTTCCACCTGTTCAAACGGATTGAAATTTGGAATACTTAATTTTTTAAGCATATTTTTTTACGGAGTAATATATAAACCGTCAAAAGAGGTTGAAAAATTAGTGTTCCAAATTTTAATCCGTTTGAACCGGTGCGAAGATCTTAGTTTTCTGATCATTTTATCCTAAGTGGTCATAATTAAATTTTGACTCTAGGGCTCTCGTTGATTAGCCCTAAGAAAGTTGTAGAATCAAATATCTCTTAGGGTTAATCAACGAGAGTCCTAGAATCAAAATTTAATTATGACCATTTAGGATAAAATGATCAAAAAAATTAAGATCTTCACACCGGTTTAAACATATTGAAATTTGGAACACTTAATTTTTCAACATCTTTACACCGTCTATATATTAAAAAATTAAGTGCTCCAAATAAGGAGTCTTAGGATATGTTTGAATGGAAAGTATGATTTTAGATAGAATAAAGAGTAAAAGTTGGTTGAATGGTAGATAGAGAAAGGGGATAATAAGGGGTATTTTCGTCCACAAAATACCCTCCATAGCCTGATTATTTTTAGGGACCCCAGGAGGAGCCCCAATATAATACCGGATAAACCGTGCGGGTAAGAAATTATCAGGAAATTAATTGGATACCAAACGGGGGGAAAAGGGATGGGGCCCTCCCATATATCCCTTCTTATTTTTCCCCACCCTTTTTTGCTCCATCCAAGCAGGCCATAAGTATCAACGGAAACAAGGGCATAATTGTCCTTTCCATAGCTGGTTGCCCTTATTTTTAGCTACTCCCTTTTGTCCATTGTACAAGTGTACCTTACGAAAAGACATTTAATATATGGATCAAAATATAAAGAATTTACATGCATAATATTTTCCATACGCTGCACCAAATTAAAAATTGCAACAAGGACTTTAATTTGGTGTAAAGAAATTGAAAAAAAAATGCACTCAAGTTGTTCATTTTTATTCAAAAATTGCACAATTTATTGTAGGTGACACTTAGAAAGTGACCAATGAAGTAGCTTTGAGCGATGTCAAAAAAAAAAGAGAAAACCTAGGACTAAATCAAGAATCTCGCATGCGATGATCGATCCCTCACATTGTTCTCCATTGGTAATGTACAATAGAACCTACCATAATCCAAACTGTTCATCTAGTAAACCTCAATTTGTTTGTCATCCATGCAAAAAATTTGATCCATCCGACATCCGTATCCGCCTAAATGAAGAATATTAGTCACATGTAAAATGGATGGTCATGACACTCTGCTTCTGTGTTTATCTTCAGAAAAATATCATTCAACCAGGCCTTTGCCGAAGATATTTGATCGATTTGATTTTTTAGAGTGGATGATAAACATATCGACAGTTATAGAATTAATAAACAGTTCGAATTGTTAAATAGAAATATTCTTGATCTCGTTTTTTGCCACATTAAGGACCACATTAAGAATTATCACACGAGAGCATCACCCTTAGATTTGGTCATCCAGTTATAAATTAAAAGAACCAAGCTTGGGCGAAAATCCATTAACTCTAAAGCTTCGTTTCGCTAAGATTCTTATTTTTTAAGTACTTATTTTTTGTGGTACGAGACAGATCATTTTCTCATAATATATTACTTTTAATTCAAAAAATAAGTAATTATTTCTCTTAGCGAATCGGGACCTTACTACTACAGTTTGTACTTTGCACCAATAAGTGAAGAACTCATGCGTCGATCTATCTGACCTAATTTTCTAAAGAGCCAAGAATCATGATTCGCTTTTCTTGGCAAGTATGATTACATTATCAGATCAAGTTGACAATCTGTCCAAGGGAAGAGAGATTGTTTATTGCCTCCAGGGCGCACCTCCACGTGTCCCCACCACCACACAATATTGTACTCGAGACACACCGTCACGTGATGCATGTCCTATGCCTCTCCAACGAACTTACAATAATTTTCGTTTATCTCGCAGCAATATATGTGTAGCGGTCGAGAAATTTGGAGCATCCCAGTACGTGCCAGTGCCCGAGGGGCATTGCTCCATTGAGTAGTTTTTCTCGAATAATAAATTTGTACAAGAAACAATTAAATTAATTAAACAAGGTCTTTGACCATGGATTATAGAGAATAATTAGTGGCTTTTATGATTAGTAAAACCACAGTAGAAGAGAAGAAAAGCCAGACTAGTAATTTAAAAAGTGAAGGGGTAAATGAATGTAGCCCAGGCACGCCAAGCCTCCCAACCTTAATCATTGTCAAGGCCAACCTTTATCATTACCATTTGAAGGCCAGGCCAGGTCCTCCCACTTTTTGGTAAACCTCCTTTTCCTGTTGGGAAAAATTGCAATATAATCATCTGCACATTTCAGAGAACAGATTCTTTTACTACATGATAATCGAACCATGACTTACGGAACAGCACCGCGATCGAACAGCCTCGGCAAAGTAACTCAGCGTCTGCCTTTCTCTGGCATAAGAATGAAGTCAGAACTATAGAGTGTGAAGTCTGAAAACTGTGTACAAAAGTACTTAATACGGGAGGGTCCTTATATAAGGCAAAAGGAGACCCTTGAAGTGCTATCATGGGATGAATACGAGCCTTGAATAGCTGAAATGAATTAGGGAAAACTGTTAAGGAAATCAATCCCACATTGCTTGGGAGTGGAATGGGATATCACTTAATAACATCTGGGACCACTCCACTCATTGCCAATTGGTTTTGAGATGGATATAAAGTTTCTACAAAAACTCCCACCATGAAGATGGGGAAGTGAAAAGACTTGAGAAAGCCAAAGGAAGTTCATTCACATTTTACACCGAAAAATTCCAACATATATATATATATATATATATATTGATCGGCAAAAAATGAAATTTTATTAAAAATGGGGGAAGGGAATCCAACAAAAAATTGGATGAAACTTCATCATTGGTTGCCTACTTACTATTAAATCATACAAAAAGGAAAAAAAGAAGCAAAGCAGTAACTAAAATGACTCGACAAAAGAAAGTGGTGGAGGATACTTGATTGGAGCAGAGTACTCCATTTTTTTTATATAACTAGTGTTCGGGTCAACTTACGCCCATCTTGATTAATTATGTGGACACATCGCTTGCAAATGTAGCCTACTCCCTTGTTAGTATGAAGTATTCTATCTAATGAAAACATGCAATATTTTTGAAGTAAAGGAATTTGAAAATTTACGTTGATGGTAAAAACGAAGTTGGAAATGTTGTAAAAACAAAGAAGGGGATCGAACGTGCTCGCGAAGAAGAAGACCAGTAGAATTTAATTGGTCCAACTACAAAGCCCATTACAATTTTACAACTCATCTTAATATATATATACACACACACATTAAATTTACGTTAATATAAGTTTTTACAAAACCATAATACAATTGAAACTGTTAATTAAATGTCAAAAAAAAAAAAAATGACCCAACAAAAAGTAAACACTTTAATTTACAAGGTCCAAATCGAAACATCAAATTTCAAACATACAAGATCAACATAAAAACTTTTACTACCTATATACAAATTCATAAAAATTACTGTATAACATATATTACATCCAACAACCATACCCAAAATTAAAATCAATGGGCACGACTTTTTCGTGCGTAGCACGTTGCCATGTCCCTAGTACTAAACCAAAAGGTTTAGTTGAGGACTGATGTTAGTCAAATTGAAGGCATGCAATTTAAACAATAACCAAATTTGTCTTCTTCAATGTGCTTATTCTTTAGTACTTATTGGAGGCTTCAAAAATAGCCGCTTCCACCCCACCGAATTGGGTTTTTTTTTCAAGAGTTCATCATTTGGCATTTCCCTTTTCTTTTGTTTTTCCTTTTGACTTGGTGGACTCAAATCATGTAAATCAACGTTTTATCATGTCACAATCATTGAACATATCACCAACTCTTTCTTTTTCTCTTTTTTCGCACACTGTTGAACGGCGGAAACAGTGGCAGGATAAGGTTTCCTCATCGGAGGTGGCACTAAAAATTTTTGCACTGTTTAAGATTTAATAATTTGCAATGCTAAAAAAATATACATTTTTATAGGTTAATCATTCATCAAAATATTTACTATCCAAAAAAGTACTTCGTATATGTGTTCTAATGTTAAGCATTCATAATGGCCAAATTGGTACATATTTTGATAAATAAATCTTGCACCAATATACAAAATAAACCCAAAACAAATACCGTATATATGTAATAAGGGAAAATAAGAGTAATATCCAAAAATTTATGATTTCGTTTCATTTAAAAGTATAAACTTATTTTTTTTAGGTTTAGACCAGGTGGCCCATATTGCCTCCCCCTTCTTTGCTCCACCCCGCGGTGGAAGAATATACTGTGATGTGAAGTCAAGTTTTCGGATAAAAAAAAAAAAAAGAAGTCAAGTTTTGAACCCTTTTAACACTTTGATGAGGTGCAAGGATGATGCCTAGCTAAGCTTAGCTTCATTTGCTTTATCGAATAGGACACCACAAAATTTATTGTTTACCTGGATTTTGGCTACAAATCCGAGAAGATAAATTCTTTAGTGTCTGAAGAGTATGACTAGGTAATACACCAAATTAGTACTAAATGTTACCGGTTATACAGTGATCATCGTAACACGATGCTTTTACTTTTACATTGTTGTTTGACTCAAAATCCAATTTTTTTCTCGCGGAAGAGGCACGTGAAAAGCAAAGAGATAAGAGAGCTGAGAGCAAAATCGAGAGGAAGAATCAGAGAATTTTTTGAGAGAAGGCGCGATGCTTGTGGAATGCGCATGGCGTGATGAGGATCAGTGCAGCGATATACTCAACAGCGCGCTCTGGTTTATTCTCAGTTTGAGCATAGTGACCCACTACACTGGTCACTATCGATAGCGTTTTTTTTTTACAAGTTAAACTCATTTATAGAAGAACCACCAGGATCACTGGACAGAACCCAAGCCGAACAAAAGTAAGAACACCATCCTACATGTACAGCATGCACCAGCAAAGCCCGAAGAAACAGCACCGCTAGACTCAACAAAACACAACAGAAGAGAGAATCCGACCAGCACCTGGCCTTCTAAGACCACTCTTGGCATTTTACGAACATTTTCATTTTACCGACGTTTCCATGTAGAAACATTAATCCTACTAAACCATGACCCGTACTTCATGCCAAGGCTGAATTCTTTACTTATTTCTAAATTTCTAATAGCGTCCCAAGCTGACTTAATTAACCGAAGACACTCCGTTTCCAACTGCTCATGCGGGCTGCTCTTTTATATGCTGCTGATACACTCTCTAGTTTCTTTCCCTCACAGAGAGCTTAAGCAAAAAAACACACTCGAGACTCTTCCCGTTTCTATGATGGCCTGTCCGTCTGATAGTTAAGCAGCATCGATTCATGAGAACAGAAAGAGCATTCAAAAGACATGAAGTATGAATGAGATTCATCCACGTACCAACACGGAGCACATACATTTCCCAGTTCGCCAATCTAACTATGGTGGACAGTACTCTACAGACTCTACACTAATGGTAATTCATTCAATTTTCTTTCCCATCACCAAATTCCTGGTAAAGGGAACCAAGACAGTGCAAATTCCTCAACTTCGTACCATGAATTCACAGACCTTCTTCGTTCATATTAGATCCCATGTCTGTGCTCAATCAGAGCTATATTTTCACCACAACATTGTAATTGTCAAGCTCATAATGTTTGTCTTTGGTTGTCAATCTCCATAATTTTACGTCATTCTAGTTTAAATAATTCCTAGTTCCAAAATCCTGTTTTGAAAACTTGAACGTTTCAAGATGTCAACCATATTCGCACGACTGTAAGTACCTTCGAATGGAGGAAACAAATAGCTTTGGGGACACAGAATTTCTGGTCATTGGTACGTTACAGAAATTATTGTGGAGCAAAATGAGCAAGAAATTCTAATCAATTGTCCCTAGTCTAACCAAGAACAGTCACAGTTGGTAACAAAAGCAAGGAAAAGATAAGCAATTAACCCAAAGCAACAATTGATTGCTTAGCAAATAAAATAAAAAAGCAACAATTGATTCGTGATAAAAGTGCACCAACTTTAACCTCTTTTTAGAACGAAAAACGTGGCTTTTTCCTAATATAGATTGTTACAAGAAACTAAACAGTAGTAAAACATTTTCCAACTCTAAGAAGGTAAAAATTGTTCAAATTTTACCTCATGTTTTGTTACCTTACCCTCCTCCTCTCCCATTATAAATTGTCACTACAACTCTACTACCCAAATGCACCGATTACTCACTCACTCACTCACTCACTCTCTCTCTCTCTCTCTCTCTCTCTCTCTCTCTCTCTCAGAAAATTTCTCTCTTTCTCTCTCTCTCTCTCTCTCTCTCTCTCTCTCTCTCTCTCTCTCTCAGAAAATGAAATTGTCATACATAGCAGTGTGTGTTGTGCTTGTTCTTCTAGTGGGGGAAGGAGCCCAGATGTCCATGGCAGCTACTTGTAACCCCATGGAGCTGAGCCCGTGTGCCGTAGCAATCATATCAGCAAAACCACCAACTGCTGCATGCTGCAGCAAGTTGAAGGACCAGAGGCCTTGCCTTTGCCAGTACTTGAAAGACCCAAAGCTTCAGAAGTTCATCAACTCTCCTAATGCAAATAAGGTGGCTACCACCTGTGGCTCTCCCTTCCCCAGTTGCTAGACAACTACTCTAGTAATTGCGTAGAAAACTATGCATCTAATAGGGGTGTGATTGGGACAATACTCCCTGGCCGAGTTGAAGTGGTATATCATACCTGCATTTCATCTGATGTACCACAAACTTTCTTTTGTTTGCCCGCCTAAAAGTTGCCGTGCATCGCACGGGTTATTGCTAGTATGTTGCTTATTATTGAGGTAATGTGCTTGTGTTAAGTATCCAAAGATTGATCTTTGCATGTATGTGTGCGTGTGCATTGGACTTGTACTGTTAAAAATAGGGGATGAACTTTCCCAAGTATGCTTGTCAGTTCAGTTTGCTTGTAATAAAACTAGTTTAATCCACTTTTTCTTTGTTTCTTCGTCTTGATTTGATATTTCCAAGTAATTTGATTTACGGATGCCCTTGCCTCCTCTTTTGAAAGCATCCACGAACTTGGAACTTGACCAGAAAACTGCATTTTCACCAGCCACGTTTTCGCAATGCCCAAACTTCTACCGAACGATAAGTGCTTTTCCTAGTGCGAGTCTTATTTCAATGGGAACTAGATAAGTTAAAGACGCTTTGGTTGTACGTAAAGAAGAGTGCCGGTATTGAGGAGATGGGCTGTCGAAACAATCATACAAGGGACACTTGAGCTCTATAATTCCTCATTTCGAAGTCCCAAATTCTGAAAATGATCAGAATGCGACGACGGCAACTGGCATTTCACTATGAACAGCAACATTACGGCTCCAAATCCAAGTTCAATGCGACTAGATCTAATGCCAGGACCACAATAAATCAATTTAAGTACTACAGAAGTACTGACAAAGTTCAAAAATCTAGCACGCTAAGATTACCTAAACATCAGTTCATTAACAGAAACAATCCGAAGTTAGTAATACATATCATCGGGCAAAAGTTACAACTTGATACTCTTGTACATTCTCTGTATCAAAATCACTCAAACAAGGCATCAAAACCTAAGTACCGAACGTCAGGACTGGAAAAAAGAGCCTGTTCTCACATAATTCACATCTATTGTTACAACTAAAAGGAAAGTTTACAAAAAAAAAAAAGCAAGAAGAAACGTGCTGTTGGTTACCCAGGTTTAGCCCACCCCTGCAACTCTATATATATTTTCTCCACTCCTTTTGCAATAGTCCTTGTTATAGTTGCCAACTAACACTACAGCATTTTTTTGGTCTTTTTTTTTTTTTTTTTGTATTTTATTTTCTTCCATGATATAACATTTTACTTGGGATACCGGAAGGGAAGTTGCATGTCCACTAACATCATCTACGGCAGAAAAAAAGAAAATCCGGATGATTGACCTGTAGCATGGTCAGCCATTTGTCAGCAGCCTGTAAGAGCGAGTTCAACAGGTGCCGCTCAGATCCTCCATTTGGGGTCCACCAGGATGCCTTGAATTTGTAAGACGCAAGACCGAATACCGGTAATGAAATCTTGGGGACGCCATCCATCTCACTTGGATGAGTCACGATGGGGGCCCGAGCATGTTGCGAACCTAAAACAATAGAAAAACATACAAATGGACATTATTACTTTAAAACATGTTGCAGAGATTTTACTACATCGGATACAGAAGCTACTAGGATAACAAAACAAGCAAAGTCCATGAAATCACTGGGAGACATATTCAGATTTTTTTAAACAAAAGAATAAAAAAATATCACACTGGAAAAGCTCTCATGATGGTTCACCCTTGATTTTGGAGAGGAAAGTAGAACGGTTGACCTATGAAAAAGTCATAGCAGAGAAAGTGGGAAGGAGGGTACCAAAATACCTGAAATAAATTGAATCAAACAAATGCACAAAATCTATGAATAATGACTATCCCAGGCATCAAATATGAAAATGCGTTCAAAACTGAGAAAATGTTAAAGTCATGGGCATCAAGGAAAAAAGGACATATAACTACCCATATTATCCCGATTCCAGAAGATACACTCACTCAAAAACAAGAAAACAAAATAACAAAAGATTAATGCAAAATGCACTGCCGCCAAACAACATACAGAATAATATCAATTAACTGACAACAAAAATATCAGTTACCTGATGCAGGTGTATTAAGAGAATGGAACGTCAAGAAGCAAGCATTCAAATCTTCTAATGTTGGTCCCACTGGTATTCTGTAGATGGGATACCTGCAACAATACCATAAAGACCAGCAAGTCACATCAGCATTTTGTGCGCGTGTTAGTTTAGAGGCAAAGATTGGTATAACAGTATTATACCAAGCAACAGAAATCCAACTGCAGGATAGTAAGTCACAACTTCTTAGTGTCTTCAACTTAGGGAAGTGGAGTGCTAGATCCAAAATCTGTTGTACAAAATTCAAGAAACTATTAAAAAGTGAGATCAAAATAGGGACTGCATGTATAGAATTTCGGATGCAAAAACTAGCCTTGTCAGCCAGGGGTACACGACCGTATGGTTGGTCCCGTTCAAGATACTCAAACATCAGGCATCCTTGAGCATTACCAGATTCACCCTCATCACTAGAGAAGCCTTCTTGAATGGTAGCATGTTCTCTCAAAGACAATCCGTCCAATCTACGAGGAATCTCATTCATTTGTCGGAGATGATTATGTTGTTCTCTCAAGTTCAAGCATCTCTCTTGTTCAGAATCACTGCTTCCATCACTACTTGAATCCCTGAAATAGTCACCGTCACTGTCCTCGCCTGGTCGCCTATAGCACAGGGAAATAACAAAAACAGTATGATGTGAAACTCCACCAACAATGATCCAATACTTCCAAGTTTGAAAAGTGGAAACAATCATTATGAAAACTAAAACCATAATGCGGCATTGTGCAAACTGCGAAGTGAAGCGAGAGTAAGCTACATGCATGAATCTTAGAATTAAGACCACCAAAACAGAAAATAGGTGAAGAGGCTGCAAAAATAAATAAATTTCATGAATCCATGATATATAAAAGCATAAGAAAGAAACTAAGAAATACGAACATGGAACATAGATGGCTCAGCGCAAGATATTATAAGGAATGCAGCCCAGTTAAGAAAATAAGGCCAAATGAGAAAAGGACCCTGTGCACTTCTGTGTGTTTCAAAAAGATCTATCGTGCAAAATAGTGGTCAATAGAAGGATTACAATCCCCCAATTCCAATAAACTAGCCAGTGCTGATAACAGAAAAACTCTTGAACCTATATAAAGATATCCTCATTTGACATAAATCCACCAAAGGGTTAAGACAGCCCCTTCAACTGTAAAACACTTGTTCTCATATTGGGTCTCTCTGGTTTGTCCTGCTCTCTCTCTTTTCCAATATTGTTATTCGCTACCACTAGTCAATTCCGGCAATAAAGTGAGAGCTGAGAAGAACCCATGCTAGGAATTTTATGAGCAGTCTCAGTTGCCAACAGCACAAATGTAACGACCCCTCCAGCTGACCTGCATAACTCTTAGCTCAACCACGTGGCTCAAAAGATTAACCTCAAGTTATTAATAGTTGGAGGGCCTTACCATATATATCACATCAATTTCCCACATCTTACCGATGTGGGACAATTGCAAGACGGGTTCTCACAACAAACCTCTTAAACTCTCTAGAAGTTGGCTTTAAAAAAAACTCCCTTTACCAGCGCAAATGATCAAGTAGTGACAAACATGAGTCAAGTAGGCTGTATGCTTAGCTAATCACACTGTCAGTATCCTGGCTATGTTTGAGTACTGTTTGCAAATTTTGTCTACTCTGGTTGAGCTTCCCAGTCTTCAAGCAGTAAGTTCGACTTTAACCAGACTAGGCTTGAGTTGCGTGCTTATAACCAACCAATTGAAACTCAAGAACACTGAAGCCGCTGAGTAAAACTTGTGGAGACATTTTTTTTCCAAAGCAACAACACGCTTTCGAACACTCAAATGAGGAAGTCTAATGAATTTTCACAAACTCAAGTGATTTTGTTACAGTCTCCAGTATTTTAGTTAGTGCTATAACTGGCATAGCTTTGCAATTTCATGTCCTAATGTAAATTGACAAGGAAGAGCTACTGGGAGTACTTGGAGTATGTCTGCAAAGTTTAAGCAACCAGGAGGAGAGCTACAAACCGTGAGGAAGCCTTCCAAGCTCATTTACTAGTAATGGAGTCGATAATATGATGATGTTGAACAAGCTCGACTAAATTTATTGGTATGGAGTAGAGCCAAAAAATGCATATCCTACTTCAATAATTCCAATGATATACAGATCAATGATTCCTAAGGAAAGGAGAACATGAAGAATTCTTGTGCTGCTACAAGTGGTTCCCAATACCCTCATTTGACAATAACTTGCAACAGAGAGAACTCGTGGATTGCAAATAAATTAGGCACCAGGGTTAACCTAAACTTGAACAAGTAAATGAATCCAAAACAATTTGAATAAATATCCTTAATGGTTCTGAAAGCAGTAGAGGAAATCCAAGACGATTTTCGAATAACAAAACCACAACAAAAACAAAAGCAGAAACCATAAATCTTCACCCCTAGGCAACAACTTTGATGTAGCAATCCTGATTCATGAATTTGCAAATACAAAAATTGAACACTGGATGAAAGAAACAGCCTTATGCCGGAAATTAATGAATGACATGTGCCCAGGGAACGCAAGTTTGATCGAGGATTGGAGAGGAGAGGTAGAAGACAAAGGCTCGGGATGGATTTAGTAGTCTTTGTGTGAGCCGTATGCGGTGAGAGTCGCACGTACTGTAACGAGGACGGAGAGAGACCACTGGGGCTACTCAAGTAGGAGGTTTCAGAGTGGACTCAGCCTTTTGAGCCCCCCTTTTCCCTTCTCTCTTTCAGAAAGCCAAGCCCTTTCCATCCTTTTCTACTGTCACCAAAGTTGATCAACTAATATCATAGAGAAAGAGAGAGGAGCGCGTATAAAAAGATCAATGGAAAGCGCATTCCTTTGTTATAGTGTTGTAGTCTCATAAATGACCAGGGACTGCCCATGCAAAACATTTCAACACATGGAAAGCAGATGGTAAAGTTAACTAGATGTAGTAAGCCTGCATTTTTTAACACTATATTCTTGCCACAACTCCCAGTTAGATTACAACTACGACTAAGTGCTGCACTATGATTACCTTGATTTCACAGAAGACTTGGAAGGATCAACGTATATTTGAATAGCAGATAAAAACGGGACATAGTATTGAACCACAGAGTCACTGTCGTTCAAAATCAATGGCACTCCAGCCCCATAAGCGCTCCACTCCTTAAATGACTCCCATAAATCACCAAGCACAAAGTATGGCTGAAGTTCCTCATCACAAGTCCTCCACCCCCTCATAGATGTCTGTCATCAAATTCATTTCAACAACCCAAAAAACGAACACAGAATTAATCAAAAATAAAAATCCACATAAAAAACAATCATTAGTGACTAAGATAAAACTAATCAATCGCTAGACATGTTAGGCATTTAGAGCAGTGTATAGGCTTTTCTTTTAATGATTGGTCTCTTTTTGGTTCAGTCGGCCATTTGGCCCTTTCCCCCCTTTCTTTGGTAATCGGTGGCATTTTGTATATGGGCGGCATTCCCAGATATCTAATATATTTACTTATGAAAAAAAGTAATGGGTGGCATCAAGGAATGGCAACGGGGCGGGTTTTGGCATAACCCAACCCCGACCCGAAATTATGGCCCTACCCCACCCGGCCCAAGTTATTCGTGGGTGTCCCCGTTCCTGCCCCGTGAAAAATAAGGAAAAAAAATAAAACTAAAGGCAAAAAAGAAGAAAATGGTTTTATATATATATAAAGGTGTTATCTTATTATAATGATGAAATATAAAGGAAAAATAGGTTTTTTTAGAATAATGAGAAAAATAGTGGGGTATAAATATATATTTTTAAATTTAATGATAAAAGTATTAAATTAAAAATATAATTTTGTATGGAAAAATATTTTGGGGTGGGTTCGGGACGGGGTAACATCAACCCAAACCCGCCCCAATACCCAAAAATTTGATGAAAACCCGCCCCGTTCGGGGCCAGGTGAATTATCATCCCTAGTGGCATCTCTTGATGTCTTTTCAATAAATTTACCACTCATCAAAAAGTCATTAGTTCGACATCTGACCGTCTCACCAATTAATCGCTGATTTTACTTTCATTTGATTTGGATGTGTTATTTGTCTTGTTTGTGTGCAATAGGTCATTTTCAGTTGTATTAGATGCACATTGTGGGTTGTAATGTCCTTGTTATTAATATTAATTATTAGTACCAAGTATATTTCATGCTCTTACACCAAAAAGACAAAAAATCATTAGTAACCGAGATAAAAGGAATTAAACACTAACACACTCTACTAACAGTTAAAGAGAAGGATTAAATAAGCAAATAATGAACACAATTCAATCAAACTTAATCAACAACCTTCGAGGGATGTTGAGCAGGAACAGAAGGCGTAACCGATTCCAAAAACCTTTCAAGATTACACAAAGGCGACGACACCTGCTCTAACGCCGGCTCGGCCACCGGCTTAGGAGTCTCCACCGCTCTGCCGCCTCGGGTTTCCTGCTCCCTTTTTACTGAATTTCCCTTCGTGTGACTAACAACCGTGACGTCGCTCTGAGCTCTACGAAGAGGATCTGGGCCCTGCTTATTCTGATTGTTCGTTCGACCCTTCGGCGGATTGTAAAACCGATCGTCCCCACGACTTCGCCCGAATTGCAACCCAGCCCCCAACATTTTCAAAGTACAATAACGAAAAAAAGGCCCTCAATAGACCCTAAACTCACCCCTCCTGTAAAACCCTAGACCGAGCCTATAATAACGCAATCCAAACAAGCCCAACAATCGATGAGCTTATGTTTTCACTGTATGTTGAAGGAGACCTATCGATGTTGAACCGGAACGGTCCGGCTTAAGATACTCGAACACGAATACGAGATCAAATTAGCCGATTGGTGTACACAAATTTGGGAAATGAGAAACCCTAACAATGTTGAATCAGATCGAAGGGGAATTTTTATAAAGGTGGTTATCGATGTGGATATATGTATGTATATAATTGATGTAGTCCCAAACGACGCCTGAATGATCAAGGGAAACGTAAAACGATTCCAAATAGCGAAGGCTGATAATGTCCGGAGGTAGAAGACAGAGAGTTGATGGAATTGGAGAGAGAGAGCTAGAGAGAGAGAGAGAGAGAGAGATGTGACGAAAACCAGTCACTGTGAAATTGTGAATAATGGATGGGCAGGGGAAGAAGAAAACAATTTTCAAAATTTGACCTTTATAGTCTATTTTCTAATTAAAGTGCATTTAAATTAAAGAAATTGATTTTTTTTATTCTGAAGAAATTGATTTTCACACCTTGCTTTTGTCTAAGTGCATTTCTTTTTATGTCTCCATTCTTCTTAAATTACAAAATTACCCTTCATACATTTTCTCCTTCATGCATGAAAATGGTGATCATGTAATTTCACAATACTACAAAACAAAAAAAAGATTGCATTTGAATAAAAAGAGAATGAGAAAATTCAATAACCTAAATTAAAATGGTTTTTCAATGACAGGGTGCGTGTTTGATAAAAAGAGCAATTTTTTTTTTCAAAAAATAAAAAAACAATGTTATAGTGATCATGTTTAAGTACCATATTTTAAGCACGACATATGATGTATCACTACTATATTAGTAGAATGTGTTCCACTAGATAAAAAATGGGTCACATTCTACCAATACAGTGGTGACACATCACATGATATTCAAATATGGTCATCGAAGAATTAGTGTAAGAAACAGTCTTGTTAACTTCAGCCCACTTGACGAATGACAATCTACATAATAAGCTAGCTCATTTTTTGAATCGATGTCCTACATAAATCTAACGGTCTAGCTTTATCCCATCTACATTAATCTCCACCCTTCATTCCACATTTCTTTTAAGTTTTACACGTTTTCCCGATATGGGAGAAGAAAATTCTGTTACCTAAGAAATGCACTAAATATGAAAAAATTAATAAAAGCTCATTTTTTGAATCCTATGTCCTACATAAGTCCCACAGTCTAGCTTTATCCCATCTACATTAATCTCCACCCTTCATTCTACATTCCTTTTAAGTTCTACACGTTTTCCTGATATGGGAGAAAAAAATTCTGTTACCTAAGAAATGCACTAATTATGAAAAAATAAAAGTCTAATCCTGTTTCATATTCGGTGTATAAATTAGCTTCGTAGGCAGGGTGATTAATAGTTTCATAATTCATTTTAATTGTGTTCAAAACGCGTTGTGCCGTGCCTTTAAACACGGACAAACCCTAGTAATAATTTCAAATAAGTTTTGATATCAATTCATATCTCACAAATATTAATATATTTTTACAAATATTAATATACATTCCTATGAATTCAATGCACATTTTATCTATTATAGATAATTTGGGCGAAGGTTAAAATAATGAATAATCATTTGTAATTTGACTGGGGGTATTCTTGGGATGATGATATAAAATGTGGGATGGGGGAGGTCACCGACCAGTGATTTGTTTATTTATTTTATGGCGTTATTATCTGATAGTGGGAGGATCGAGGAGGGGGAGGAATGGGCTGTGATTGGTTGGTGGGAAAGAGAGTGGCATTAGGACGTGGCACGTGGGGATCTGACGTAGAGAGGGACACGTGTACGGTTGGTTTTCACTTTTGAGGAAGCGGTGGGTTTTCTTATCTCTCGCGAGTCCCGAAGGTGTTTTTTATTCGCGATTGGTGGCGTGGGTGGGACCGAACGAGATGCTGCGAAGCGAACCCAGGGACGCGGCTGGCGGCAATCGTGGAGTCACGTCTTGTCTCCACGTTCGACCCTCGAATCTCATCTCAAGTACGTAAAATTTGGCCGCCATCCGTCTCTTGGGGAGCGGGGCCCTGCACTCTGCAGTGCTTACCATTTGGCATCTGCTGTCCTAGAAGCCGAGCCGTAGTAGTTGATCAAATTTGTTTGAAATTTAACGAATTTTAAAATTTGTTCGAGCTTAATTTATTTATAATATATATATATATATATATTTTGAAGAATAGGCACGTTCATTTTACAAGAGCCAAAATGTCGTCTCGTAGTTGGCCACTTATTCATCCGAGAAGGAGCCGAGCCACCCTAGCTACTCATTACGCTAGCTAAAACGTCGCCTCGTAGCTAGCCACTGATTCGTCGGAAGAGGAACCAAGCCACCTTAATTATAGATCTATCCCAAACCTAAGCCGCGGATGAAGAGGGGAAAGAGGGGATGAGGATGGGTGTGAGATGGGGGGAATGAAGGAGGGTGGGTTCCAGGTTGGAGGAGCGATGGAGGTGGTGGTGGAGGGGAAGGTGGGTTTTGATTGAGGGGAGGATGAATGGTGAATCTGGGTCGGAGGGGAATCGAGGTAGGAGGGAAAAGAGAAGCAACTTGGTAGAGAAGTGAGTCGAGACTAAATGAACTTTAATCAAACCAACAATTAAAAAGTTCATCAAAGACAAAAAAAACCAACAACTGGTATTTCTGTCTTTAATGTTATTTTCTAAGATTTTTTTTAATTTTGATCTACATTTTTTATACTTTTTGGTTCCATTAATTCTTCAAGATGAATTAATTAGTTTCAAAATTACCGAAAAACTTAATAAAAAACATTATGAAAAGTAGAAATATCGAAGAACTTACTGGACAAAAAAAAAAAGGGATATGTTGGAATTTACAAATATATACTCCTATAAGTTCTCATACAAATTGATGTGGATAGCTTACCAACCAAACTCACTTTGACAAAGCCATTTATTTTCCCCTTATTTATCTTTTTTTTCATATCAAAACCTTATTTACAACAAATTATTCACTGGTTGTGTAACCACCACGTGGTGCTCCAGCCACTTTTTCACACTGGGGTTAGCTAGTAATTAACAATAGTGGGGCATCTTTTAAACACACTTAAAAAAAAATTCATAATAAGCAACACCAAAAAAATAAAGTATGCTTTTGCTAAAAATAATACTACTAATGAAAAGCTAACACATTTTTTTTGAATTGTTTTAGTGGATCAAGTCTAATAGCAGTTAGATACAAAATAACTAAAATGTTAATATTCAGCAATCTTAATCCAATTAGAAAAAATATACTTTTCTTTTAAAATTCATGCTTAAACCTCATTTTGTCACACGTTGTGGGTTCTATAGACAAATACAATACCAGTTTCAAAATTGTGAATAATTAATAAAGTATAATGCATATAACCCATGGTTTAGCACTTTAGCTACTTACAAATTTGAACATTATGCATTGGAGAGTTTCAAATGGTAAGTGGTGGCTTTTTCTTTTCATTAAATAGCACATTTTGCAAGTGTAGTGGAATTGTTGGTATAGAAAATATATTAAAATGATTAAACAAAGAACAATATAAGAAGCCAATTTATAGGGAAAAAATACGAAATTTGAGAAAAAAAGTTCAGTAGGGGCACTCGTCCTCAAGTGGCTCCGCCACTGCTTTTCCACTACATAATGTGGTGGGGTTGAAGAGAAAATGCATGGACTTCATCGCAATATGTGATGAAAATAGGGTTAGAACGGTGTTATATACTCCCTCCGTCCCTTATTTATAGTCTGGTATTCTATTTTGGGTTGTCCCTTAATAAGTGTCCATTTTGTAAAGTTAGTGAGTAAAAGTTAGTGAATTGTCTATTTTGTCCCTAAAAGTAGATTCCTTTTTGAAAAAATAAGTGAGTAAAAGTGTAATGATGATGGGTAAGTAGAGAAAGTGGAGGAAAAAGTTGATGTGAAAGGTATAATGATGATGTTTTTTTTAATAAGTTGAAGTTACGAAATAAGACACTTAAAAAAAGACGGAGGAAGTATTAAACTTTTTCACCGCCCGTCTAATGTATTCGTTTTTGGGGGTTAAATACCTCTGCAATCAAATGTTTGTTAAATGAAACGTCATGTTCTATATGGTGGAATTCCGTTCAAAAAAAAAAAAAAAAAACTATATTGTGGAGTCATCATCCGCACACAAAAATTAGGGTTGGTGAGGTTCGTGATTTGATTCACTGTACCTAATTTTTTTTATCCGTTGATTCACTGTACCTAAATGAAAGGCATATGCCTAGTTTCGCTTTCTCAAATAAGAATTTAAAAAATAAGGACCTATTTTTAAACACAAAAATAATAGACTTACAAAAATAATATTTTAATTTTTTTTTTGCAAGATTTGATATATCACATCGAAATCTATTAAACAATATTCATATTGCATATATATATATATATATATTTTAGTAAACTTATTATTTTTAAGTTTAAAAATTACAAATAAGTACTTATTTTTTAAGGATCCAATCCGGAATGGGGCCAATAAATAAGTCCATTTTTTTCCCCGCATTGTCAACTCTCAAGCATCTTGCCGTAAATTTTATAAAATGTATCCGTCTAAAAAAGGATGACAATTTTTAAAATTTGTGTCATTTTTCATTACTTATATCTTTCAATCTGTAATATTTTCATGGGTTTGAAAACTTTGTATAATAGAACTAATCGAGAACTATCAAACAAGATTCATATTGCATATTTTTTGAGATTCATATTGAAAGTATAAAGGAATTGAAATTGGCACAATATCAAAAATTGTCATCCAATTTGAGACGGGGGGAGGAATTAGGGGATGGTGCAGTGCAGTGGTATGCGTAGAACTGTGCTGTGCACCTCTGATCAGAGCTCATCTCAGTAATGAATGGCTTGATTGTTAGTTGCCGAGATGAGATCCGAAAGATCAAACACACGATACAACGGCTCAGAAGTGCACACAGCACCAACCCGAAGGCCCGTAGGGAGTATTACTCATAAGTATTATTTGAGGTCCAAGCCGAGCATCCCTCCAAACAGGGCCACATGGGAAAGTCAAAAGTCATATTTTGTGGTAAAAGTACATTTCGTGTCAAATTATATGTCTATCAACTTAACGGATAACCATGCCTAAAACACGTCAAAGCATATATAAACTTCTTACCCGATAAATATCGCAAAGGTAACATTTTAGTATAGATACATTGCCTAAAAAATTGAGGAGGGGATAGATTGATATATGTAAATATTGTCTTTGGAGGAGGGCAAGAGTGTAATTCCATGTATCAACACACCTGGGCAATTGTTGTTGTGGTGCCACTCTTTAGTGGTGAGGTTCTTGGGTTGCGTTAGCTGGGTTGACTCCCACATTGAGAATTTGGATATTGTGTATTTTGCAAATATTGTCTATATCTTTGTAAAGAGAAATGATCCGACGGCTGCAACATTAACTTGAAAAATATGAACGAACGACCTTGGATGTTACGTGTCTGTATGTCTAACTCATTTTGTTCCATTTTTTCTTTTTTGAGCTACTTGTCTCATCTCATTACATGGTGGAGAGGCTAATGGTTGAGACTGGGGGAGGAGAGGAGAAGTAGGATGGTGATGTTTGTTCAGGTCTCGCTCAAAGTATTTAGATGTCTTAGGCTAAGGGGTGGAATAGTGTCCTACATAAATTTTTTAATTGAAAAATAATAAACATAAATACTTATCGATATATAATTTTCATTCAAACTATTCAACATGGTAAATATTTTAGCCTTAATGACTTGTGCGGTTGCAATAATATTCAGAGGACACAGTCCTAATTTGTGACATAGAAGAAATTTTTTTCTACAAAAAGATACTTCAAAAAAATAACTTACTAGGATTTAAACCCAAATATTTTATATGAAAGAGCAATTACTTTATCACTGAACCACCAAAGGAGTTTGTATTATAATTGCATATAAAAAATATATATACTTATCTAAGAATAGGTGTCCCATTTTTTGCTCAAAATGTGGAGGCCCAAGGCGGCGGCCTCTTGAGCCTCCCCATTGGGTCGGCCCTGTGTGTGTTTTTGTCTTGGTTGTAATAGCAACACCACATGCTCCCAAACAAAAAACCTAACAACTAGCATATCCCTGATGGATAATGCGTTACGAAATTAAAGGCCGAGTGTGGTGTGGTGAAGAATGAGACACTTCCCAACCCCTTTTTTGGTTTCAGTGTGACACCATCCTTTCCAAACTAGTTCCATAACATTTTTTAGGTTGGTTACTTGGCGATCTTCCCCTACTAAATTTATGCCTATCTTCAGAAGAAATAAAAAAAAAAAAAAGTTTTGGAGCCCCAAAAAGACAAGGATCTCTCAAATTTTTAGTTATCCCAAGGATATTTCCTCGTGATAGAGTTTTTTTTTTTTTTATAGATTGAAAATCATGCCATTGTCTCGTGGTACATATTGACTATCCGAGTTTGGGATAATAAAGTTTCTCACTTGATGACAACATGTTCTCACTCCATCAACACTTAGTCAAGAGAAAAGTTCATATTCCTAAGGGCTCCATGGAATTAGATTTGATCAGCATTTTTGGAGAGCTTTTAGTTAACTCTATTTTTTTTGGTTGGAGTTTTTCATCAATTAATATTCCGTTTCTTGTGTCTTTTTTTAAGGTTCATTAAGTGGTGGAGCCAAGATTTGGATATGGGGATGACACCAATTGAACTCAGGGAAACCACTACATCCTGCTTTCTCCCCCGACATGCATCATAAATTCAAATTTCTAAGAGGGGGAGCCGCTGCATCCCGCTTTCTCCTTTGGCAAACACCTAAAATAAGGATTTGTAATTTGTAATTTATTCATGTAAGTCTATGAATCGAATTATATGTTTCTTAACACCATTAATCCGTAAAAAAAAACATATAGCAAAAATACTAAATTTGTAGAAAAAAAATTAGGGAAGTGATTTTCATACTCCTTTTTTTTATTTACAATTCACACTTTTTTTTTTTTTGTCTTTATCCATATGAATTTACTATCTAACCTTTTTCATACACTTTTCTACCATCCAAAAGCAACATTGTAAATTCAAGTGGATAAAAACAAAAAAAAAAGAATGTAAATTGTAAAAATTGGATTGTAAAAATCATTTTCCAAAAATTAATGCCCAAAAAAAATGTTTATTTCCAATTAGTGAGAATAGAGAAAGAAGAGTTAAAGAGAAAAAAATAAAATAAAATAGTATTATAGAGTTTTGAACTCCCGTTTGCAAGCCTTGGAGAAAGTACATCAGCCAACGCCCAACTTTTGATGTATTTCCATCTATTTTTATTTGATCTTTTCTGTGTAATTTTTTTCTTTGGGTGTTTTGGAATCAGGGATGGCATGTGCCACTCCCCTCTCTAGTCTCTAGATAGCTCCGCCCCAGGGTTCATTTGATGAAAAAAGAAAATCGCGCTACAAAGTAAAAATGAGGAATAGTGAAGTGAAAAAAATAAAAGTCCAAAAAAATGATAATGTCAAAATTATTTTTGTATGTGTCCAAATTTTAGTGCGTAAAATCTTGTAACCTGCCTATGGTATGCCTTAACTGGGCCAAACGAGGCTTAAGTCTCTCGTAATGGGCCTCCATCGACAACCCAATTTGGAAGGTTTACAAAAATACAACATTCAGCTAGGGTTTAAGGCACGGTTGCTCCAATTCTCTCTCAACAATGGCGAAGAAGAGGACGAGACAGCAGAATCCTGAGCCCTTCCTCGCCGACGAAAACGCCGCCACTGTCCCCAGGAAACGGAATAAACCTCCCAAACACCACCAGCTTGAACAGAAGGCACCTCTCTCTCTCTCTCTCTCTCTCTCTCTCTCTCTCTTCTCTGGTTATCATTTCGTATGTTTATGTATGTGCGTGTGTGTGTATATGCAGCTTATATCGTCGGGTACGAGCTCGAAGATATTGAAAGAAGCTCTAATTCAGCAAAAAGAGATAAACGAAGAGAACGAAGGGAGAAACCCTAACAACCTGGTATTTGCCGAAGATACCGCGACGGAAGTGGTTTTGGAGGAAGATGATATTGACGACTTCGGTGGGTTCTCGGAGACTCAAAGCCAGTTCGGAGGTTACGAGGTGTGAGTTTGATCTATCTTTTTCTTTTTCCATTGTTTGTGATTATCTATTAATCCTCGCTTTCGGTTCACGAGAATTGTCACTTCTGCCATTGCTTCCGGACTACTTAATTAGTTTAGTCAATAAGGCAGAATTTTGGAACTTGAAGTAGTTTTACGCTGGTGTGGTTCGAGGGACTTTATCCGAAATGTTAGGAGAAATAGCGGGGAAGGAATTCTCTCCCATGTTTGAATTCCGAATGGGGTGAGAAATTATGAGAGAGGGAGAGAAATTTAGAAAATAAGAGCTGTCATTTAACTGCTATTGTTTCCCGCCAAACGGGTGCGGTATGGCGAGAAACCGAGATTGCCCATAAAAAACGTTACCGAGATGCCATAATCCCTTTTGCTTTGTATCTTTAGTGTAACTTGAGGTTGTCTTATCATTTTTCTTTATATTCTCAAATTTTGCTGTCATAGGAAGAGGTCGATGAAGAGGATGAGAAGCTACTGGAGGCCTTCGTATCGAAGGATGCAGGACGGCAACAGACATTGGCCGACCTGATTGTTGCGAAAATCAAACAAAAGGATGAACAAGTTTCTTCAGGTTATAGTGATCTGTCACAGTGCTCGTGTGCAATTTTTTTGGTGAATCAACTGTAAAATGTTAACTTTAGTTTAGAATCATTTTGTTCAATAAATATCCCTACCAAAAGTTGCTGGTTTTTTCTGATTCTCAAAGCTTAACAAGCAGCCTTGATAACTTACCCCAGGCTTTACTACTGAACAACCACTGTGGCCGTGAAAGTTGAGGAGAGAATTGATTGTTTTCCCCGGCTATAAGATGCCGCTTTAGTCTTAGTAGTTAGTATTGTCTTAAATTTTCTTAGATAGACCTAAATAATGGTACTTTGATTTACTGCAAAGAAGTTTTGATACTGATTAGAACTTCCTTCATTACCAGAAGTTCGCCCTCTACCCAAATTGGATGAATCTGTCATTGATCTATACAAGGGGTACTTTTGCTTTCGTTTTCTACATGTTATTGAGGTTCGTAGTTTGTATTATGCATCCCATTTGGGCTGTTAAGCTGGAGTATTAATGTTATGTGCAGAGTTGGAAAGCTTCTTAATAAATACACAGCAGGAAAAATTCCCAAAGCTTTCAAACACATATCTTCGATGCAGCTTTGGGAGGAAGTCCTGTACCTGACTGAACCTGAGAAATGGTCGCCAAATGCTATGTACCAAGCCACCAGGATTTTTGCTTCCAATTTGGGTGTGAAAAAGGCAGAACGTTTTTACAGGCTTGTCTTACTGCCCAGGACCCGTGATGATATCCGAAAGAATAAGAGATTGCATTTTGCCTTGTATCAAGCTTTGAAGAAATCCATATACAAACCGGCTGCCTTCAATAAGGGAATATTGTTCCCATTGTGCGAGGTATGAAATTTTGACGATGCACAAGATAGACTGCAGCTGGCCTGCTACCCTACATTTTAAAAGCTGTCCTGAGTTCCAGCTTTTTTATGTAGCCGTTGGATTGTTTGTTGAACTTTTGCATTTTCAGTTCACCCACATTCAAGTTCTGAGGGTGTCTCATTTCCATTTGTACTAGTCGATTACAATTATTAACTCATATCTTCATTTGAGTCAAATTCCTCGTATTGAGTCCTCTTATTTTTATTGTTTTGTTTTGTGGTTTCGGCTTTAATTATTCTGTTTTGTTAATGCATAGTCTGGAACTTGTAATCTGAGGGAAGCTGTTATCATTGGGAGCATTATTCAGAAGGTCTCCATTCCTCCACTTCATTCAAGGTATATCTATTTTGCACTAGGTTTAGATTTATCATTTCAGGTAGAATTATGGAATAATAAGTAGAGGGTTTGGCTTGAGGGGTCAACATACTAACCTTCAGAACAATGGTATTGTTTACTGTTTACCATATTTTCAACACTGACCTCTCTCTTAATTACAGTGTAGCACTATTGAGGCTTGCTGAGATGGAGTACTGTGGCACAACAAGGTAAGATTTGTACTGCAGAAGTACATTTCAGGATATAATTTAATTCATGCGGATATAAGCAATTTAATGGTGGTTTTATCAGTCAAATTGTTGGCAGAAAACTGCCCACCTTGAAAGGCTTCACCAGTTACGTATTTTAGATTTTGGTTTGAATAATGGTTATGAGGATTTTATAAACTGAATTGGCTTCAGGAAGGGGATGATCCGATTGCCATTGTGTAGAATAGTGCTAGTTCGTTTGAAAGATTACACACTTGTTTTTCCATCTCGTATTCATTGTGGTTTTATAACTCCTGCAGGCATGTGATAGACTCTTGTTTCCAGTAGACACACGTCCATGTTAGTGGATTAGCAATTGGGGATAGGATTTTTAATGCATATCCAATATTGCGTTTGTTTATAGTGTGGTTTATGTCGGACATGTCTTGAGCAAGTAACCCAAATCATTTCAATGCTAGTAAAGAATAAAATTGTTAAGGATAAAATTACTTGGTACCAAATACTGGTTTTCTTTAACAAAAGAAGGATCTCGAGATGTTGGTTATACGTCTATAAATTTGTCTATATCGGTGTTATTTTGCATGGTTAAATGTTTTCATCAAATGAGTTTTGTCCTGATTTGTGCTGTGTTTGGATGAGTTTTTGAGAAATTTTTATGAGAGTAATGATTAGAATTTAGAAGTAGGGGTAATGAGTGGAGAGAGATAGATAGAAAAATGATTATAAATAGGGGTAATGAGTGGAGAGTAATGATTGAAAGTAGGGGTAATGAGTATTTTTTGAGTTGAATTTTTTTTTTCAATAAGGGATCCAAACACAGCATTGAATATTTCAGTCACAATAATTATGTCTTTATTTTGGCTTTCCCATTAGTAAAGGTTCTTCTGACGTCTGTGCATCTGAGTATAGATTGCCTCTGTTCTTTTTGTGCAAGTTTTCTATTTTGCCCACCTTTTCATGCTCATATTCGCTTTCAGAATCTCGTGCAAAGTCATTTGGTCAAAATGGGTTCTGCGCTCTTTAGGCCAGTTATATTTTCAAATTCCATTTGTTCGGCTGATCATAAAAGTTTTGACAATTTTGCATTTGTTCGGCGGGTCATAAAAGTTTTGACAGTTGTGCGTTGGTGCTTTGATGCAGCTATTTTATAAAGCTATTGATTGAGAAGAAGTACGCTTTGCCATATCGGGTACTTGATGCTATGGTTGCTCATTTCATGAAATTTGTTGAGGATGAAAGGATAATGCCTGTGATCTGGCATCAGTCGCTTCTTGCATTTGTACAAAGGTTTGTATTCTTGTTAACAAAGGCACTAGGGTTTTTACTTTGTATATATAAAAGTCGCAAGCAGTCTCTCCTTCCCCTTACTACAGCATTATCAGACTGTTATTTAGGTTATTGTGGTTGCTGTAAATGGTAGTTATATTAAAGAGAAAGATATATATCGCCATAAACAGGAAAAATGCTTAAGACACATCTATGGATTTTCTCAGCCCCAGCCCTTAAGCTTTCCTGATCTCCTTTTTATCCCATATGCCATTTATATAATGGACAAACATTTGTTAAAACATGTAATGATGCCCGTATTGTCATCCCATCGCTATTCTATGTGATTTTGGATTTTGTTAACTTGTTCAAAATTAGCAGATTTTTTTCGTCTAAAAGAAAGAAAAAGAAATGAGAGTTATTTTTCCCCTTGTACACCAGTCACATAAAGTTTTTTTACAGGTACAAAAATGAGCTGACGAAGGAGGACAAAGCTAACCTTAACCTTCTAGTCGGAAACCAAAGGCACAAATTAGTATGAGCTCTTACTTCTTTACAGCTACTATGCTAATTTGTTTTGGCTTTTCTTTGTCAATATCAGATGCATTTGTTTCCAATTCGAATGCAGGTTACACCTGAAATATTGAGGGAGCTAAATAGCAGCCGCAACCGTGGTGATAAAGAGGACGATCTTATGTCAATTTATATCCTTATTATAATTGCCGTGACATAGTCTGTATTTTGTCATCTATTTAACATGTTTCCTATTTGACTTTTGTTGGTATAGGAGAAATCCAGTTCTATTGTTTACATGATTTTCACGATGCCTAGCATATGATGCTCCAAAATGGTAGGCTTAAATGTTTCTAAACAAATTGACCACTCTAGAAGTAAATAGTGGATCACATTTTGAGGCGGTACAGACGATTGGCTAGAGACCAAACTGTTAAAAATGTCTCCCTCAATGGCTTGCAACGTAGGTTAAAGTATCATGTGGTAGCGTGCTTCCAAATGTAAGGTTTGGTATCCATTCCCTGTTTGTGTAAGATTCTGGCTTGCTAGTTTGGCAATTGTTTGGTATGACGTTATCCATGCTGACTATGACCTGCACATTTAGTTGTGGAATCATTAAACTTATCTTCAAGCTTGTATGAATGTACCTTTGTCGTAAGACTCGCTAACTGTTCTTTAGTTTCCTTGACTGAACCTTTACCGACTCCAATGTCTGTAGTCAATAAAACAATAGAAGAAGACAGGTTTGACATTCCAGATGTGCCAATGGAAGAGGACTGAGTATCCATCTACATCTACCACAATATTCTCGTGTTTTGTTAGGTAATTGGTGTAATTACTTCTCTTACGATGTCTGGATATAACTCCGACTTGTCCTTTGTCAATGTAATTTTTTCTATGTGGCGCCAAGGTGTAGTTGATTCTTTTTTCCTTCTACAGGGTGATAACATCTTGCAATGCTTTTCGCGCTATTTAACAAGGGTTTTAGTTTATGTTGCCGTATCTTAAAGCTTGGGTAAAAATTGAGTGTCCTTTGAGGAGATTTTGACATATCTGGTTATTTATTAGGCTGCTGTTAGAAATTTCTTTTGATTCACCTTTCTGTTAACTTTTTTTGTCTTATTTAAACCATGTTTGTGTTGAATAGTTATTTCACACCCCCCCTTTTTGTTTAATCCAAGCCTTGAACAATCTTTTTGATCATTTTCTTCTACATGGGCCAGAGCTTTCATTTCTACCCTCTTTTACCCTCTTTTGAGGGAACCTTCATCAAGTTGGTGATCACAGACATCCCTTTTGTCTTATGCTTTTCATCAAATTCGTGGCGTTATCTATAACTCTGCACTCGAGCCCTACATTAAAGATGAATCTTTGGACATCATTGCGCTTTTGACTACTACCATACCATCATCCCCACTTATCTTTTAACAAATGAGCTTTGTGGCTTGGGCTACCAGCAACAAGTGTGAGTTTTCCTCCCTTTTGCAGGAAGGAGAGCGTGTATATCTATGTTATAGCTGGATGTTTAGGTCAGCTAAACCAGTTAATTTTGGGATTGTGATGTTAATGATCAGAAAATTTTCAAGTGGTCCCCAGAATTTTAATTTGTGAGCTTAGAAGAGTAAGTTCTTTGTTGTGCTCTCACCGGATCAATTCCTTGTATTTAGGAGGAAATAATTTTCTTAGTGGGGTTCACACGGAAGGAGGGGTATTTCAAATAATGGGGTATATATTTTCCTACTCTTGCAATGTGGTGGTCCACAATATAGTGGTTCCATAGCATTGTGTCAGAAGGGATACGTTACATGGAGATTTTCACGCAAGGAAGTGGGCTCAAGCAGCATTTTTGGTGAGCTTTTATGATCTGTTTGGAACTTAAGGGAAAAAAAAAACGATAAAGATATAGATACGGACGGATTTTCCACTGAAATCGTACCGACGGGCCTCGGCGGGCCGTCTCTGGCCACCGGACGGCCGATAAAAAAGGTGAGAAACAACCGAGGGGGCCTACGTGAGAAACAACGGCATCCGATGTGTGTAGGGTGTTGGATCAAGCACCTTTCGGTCGGAAATGGGGCACCTTTCGATCCAACACCCTACACACATCGGATGCCGTTGTTTCTCGCGTAGGCCCCCTTGGTTTTTTTTTTTTAGAATTATTGAACGGCTCGGATCGGCCTTTCGGTGGCCGGAGATGGCCTGCCGAGGCCGTCGGTACGATTTCGGTCGGAAATCCGTCGGTACGGATAGCAGCACTCAAAAAAAAATTACTGTAAAAAAGTTTTACTTCTATTGTTTAGTTGGCAGAGAAAGAGAGAAGAAAATAAAATTTCAAATTTGGTGAATAGTAAAATTTTCCTTCTATTTTTCTCATTTTTCATCCAATTTTTCCCCCTTCCAAATGGTCACAGAGCGTAAGTTTTCCTTTTTGGAATGTGGTATCAATTGGTACTCCTATTTGAGAGGTTAGAGAGAGAAAGTTTGGCGCGGTCCCGCCCCCCCTTTACCCTCTCCCTCTTTCTCTTCCTTCCTCCCATCCTCTTAATCCCCCCTCTCCGGACTTTCTCGCTCCTCTCCCATTCTCTCTTGGACCATGATTGCGAGTTGGTTGCGACTTTATCGTAGGGAGATGAGATCTCTTACTCTTCTCATCATTTTTTGACTCAGAAGCCAAATCTAGGGTTCTAGATTTGGGTCTTTGGAACCAGCTCAGCGACGACGGTGGCAGCGTTAGTTAGCGGATTCAGCCTGCGGTGGGAACGAGTTTAAGTTAGTGCGGCGGGTCTATCTTGAGAGTTACTCTACCCATACTTGACCTCTCCATTTGGTACTCCACCCACCCTCATGAGTGTGATCGATGGGTCTGGTTTTGGCATTTTGGTTCCATGTGGCTTTTTTTTTTTTGGTATTTTGGAAGGGGAGTGTCCTTTTTTATATTTATATATGATATATTTTTGCGTTAAAAAAAAGTTTTTTTATGAAAACATCCCTTGAAATATTATCACTTTTTTTACTTCGTCTTCGAATTATCAAAATCTCCTACTTCATCCTCAAACTATCCTATTTCGTCCTCCCCTAACGCCATCCACTTTGGGCACAATTGGTATTTCCCATCTATTCTTGGGTTGGCGTCCATTTTTCTCCTCATCTAAGTATGTAACAAGCTCATACTACTTGGTTCAACGTGTCAGATTAATTAATTGTATTGAGGGATATGATCTGCGGGTCTACCCAGTGGCGGATTCAGGAATTTGACATAGCGGGGGCACCAATTTCCTTTGTAACGCGGTAATATGTGAGTTACAGTTAAACACATTCACACCAAAATAATTTTAGCATTCATGATAATGTAATAACTTAAAACTATATATGCATTTTAATAACAAGCTACTTGGGCAAATTTTGCGCACCTCGACTACAAGTGTTAAAACAAAATTATCACATGTTCATCATCTATTTTCCTATTATTAACTCTACAAATACAAGTTTCGGGAACCAAAAATGTACAAATACAATGTGCAAGTTTATATTGAGTACTACACAAATGATTGGAGACGTTGGGGAGTGGGGGAAACCTTGGTTGTGAAAGAGTTTTAGTGGATTTTGAAAAAAAAACCAAAAAAAAAAAAAAAAACTTCGGAGTGCGGGACTCAAACTATTTTAGTGGATTTTGAAAAAAAATTAAAAAAAACTTGGGGAATCAAACTCACACCGGTTCTTCCTTAAAGGATATTGCTTACCATTGCACCAAAACTCAACTTATAGCACATGTTAGCATATAAAATATATATATACAAAAAATCGGGAATTTAAAAAAAAAAAAAAAGACATGGGGGCACGTGACCCCATGTGCCCTATAGTGGGTCTGCCCCTGTGTCTACCGTTTATTAAGCAGACCTCTCGAAAGCCTTTGCATTGGACAAATGCTATTATCTGTCAAAAATCGAAATTATATTGGCCTGTTCTTGTATGAGTAGGTTTAGAATTTTAATGTTGTAGTGAACCATTGTTTTGAAAGGAAGATGAAAAGAATGATGCAAACTACCTTTTTGAAACTTGGTTATACGAGAATACTGATTCTGACATTTATGGTGTTTATAATGTCATTCCTCAATTTTTGTAATGGTTTTTGACCTTCCGATGGGGGATGGCTTCCCACACTTGCAAACAGGGTATTCATTTACATTGCTTGAAGAGGTAAAGGAATGCATGGCTGGGGAAGGGAAAATTTTTCATTGACGGTACCACGTGTGTCCGCTCGCTCATCAAAGTCGTCCATTTCGTTTTTGAATGGCTCACATTTGGAGAGAGAGTATTGGGACGAGAGGAGAGAAATGGTTTCAATCCAAGCTGTCCAAAAGTGTATCGGACGGCTCAAATATGTTGAGCGGGTACCACGTGGGATATAGGCACTGAAAAATCTCTCTTGGGGAAGAGCGGGGGGATGGAGGTAAAGGGAGGGCGCTGTTTTTGGAAGCCATGGATGGGGATGCAGGTAAGGAAGAAAGGGGAGGGCTTTGTTTTTTCCCTCTCTGTCAAGGGGTGTACCCAAATCGGAGAGAACAACAATTTGGTTTGGCGCTAGAATGAATGGGGAAAAAGTTAAAACCCATTTTTGTCCTTCAAACACCCACATGCAAAGCACATGTTGTCTTTTGCCGTCTAGAATAGTGGATTGCATTAGGGGGAGGATGAAATAGGTGGGATTTTGAATAGTTCGAGGACGAAATAGGAGATTTTGATAGTTTAAGGACTTGATCAAGAGATATTTTCATTAAAAAAACTCAAAAGAAAATGGTACTCCTAACTTTCTGTTTCCTTTAGCTTTCCCTGGGTTATAGTAGTGGTTTTCTTTTTCACTTTGCACCTAAAGTCAAGGGTAAAGGAAAACTACGCGTGTCAAACTTGGAATCCATGAAGCAAGTGGGGAGCACCATGAAAGCATCCCACAGCCCCATTTTCGGCGACCTTGACTCACTACGTCTCTGTCACATTGTGCTCTCTCTACAACTTAGATATGTATTTTCTTACCCCGTTTTTCACATCACCCACGTAGCCCATCCAAGAGTACACATCATCTCGAGAGATCGCGAGAGAGAAGTGGCAATGGGTCAATTTTCTTTTGGCAACAGAGGGTGTTCAGAACCAGTTTCAGCGTACTTTGGTGGAATTCTTACAGCTCCACCTATAGCCTTTTCATACGATGTGTGAGGTGATTTCAAGAATTATTGGTAAAAAAAATTGCATCTGAGACCTCAAAAGGGTACAAACCCGAAAAATATAGAAAGGAAGAAAAAGAGAGAAAGAAAATTTAAAGATTTTCTCTATCCCTGTTTAGTTGGCTAGAAAAGGGAGAATTCTAGAAATGGTAAAATTTTCCCTCTCTTCCTAATTATTCTCTCTTTTTTTTTAAAATTTTATTTCCTCCCACAAGTTTCAAACAGAGCCTAAGCCAAGAGAGCCAGACCAACCCTTTGGGTTATCGAAGGGTCAAGTTGCCGGGTCAATGAAAAAGATAATCATGAAATTCCCATGAAGTCTTTTTGCCAACCGACCCTTGCCATTCAACCAGAGTAGTGGTCCTAGTTCCCTCTTCGTTTCAATCGGACTTCTTTCAAGTCCTCCAAAATGGCCAAAATTTCCAAGTCGACTGGCGTGTAAAGCAGAGATACACCCTCTTTTTCTTGACAAAACCCCCCCAAACAATACCTTATTTTAGGACAGGAAACTTTTTACTTCCTCTCCACTCTGTTGGTTGCTTATTACTAATCCATATTTGCTAAACTGGGCACTCAAAATGGGTGTTCCCTCTGTTTTGGCACTCTTGCTTCTCTTTCATCTACTGTTTCTTCATCACTCTTCTGGGAAATGTCCAGACTCCTTCTACTGTGGAACTCATGGCCGAATCCCATACCCTCTGTCCAACTCCACATATCCCCATTGTGGGCTCTACAATGTAACAAATTGCACAGACCCAGTTCCAAAACTCAATCTGGGAAGGAAGGAAGTACTCTATGAACTTAAGACTACCAATGTCACTGAAAATTCCATTAGGGTTAAAGACCCAAATCTAGGGTACCTCATTGGGAGAAAAGATTGCTATGTTTTCGGGTTCTACTTGAACTGGACTCTTCCCCCTAAACTCAACGGTATTTCTTTCACAATATCACCTCGTCTCACCTTGTTCAGATGCAATACCATAAGCCCTGAACTTGACAAGAAACAAGATGAGTATTTTCATGGCAATGATAGTTACAGAGGCTGCGGTGGATTCACTGTCTACTATAAGTATCCTGTCTCGAGTAATGCCAGTTTTCCTCCTAATTGTTCGGTTATTGAATTGCCAGTGGTACCCGAACTCGGAAACCGAAATGCCAGTGATTTGTTCTCTGTGTTGGCTTCTGAGTTCTCTATTAGGTTTCAAGTGTCCAAGGAATGTCAACAGTGTCGCCACAAGGGGGGGCGATGTTCTCGCGATAGCACGCGCTTCCGGTGCAGAAATGAGAAAGAAGGTATTCGCACTAATGGGTTTTCTCTTAGAGTTCTTTAATCCATAGCAGTTTTGCTCCACCATGGAAGATTTTCTTCTTCATTTTTGTCTATTTTTATTTGATTTTTTTACAATTTCCTTTAGTTGGTCTCAAAGCATTTTTCACTAGGCAAGGTAAATAACTTTGTATTGACTGGTGTTTTTCTCCTTGACATTGGTTGCAGGAATTAGCAAGCACTTGATACTGGTACTAGGAACAGGTAATTTACCTTTTGTCAGTATTCAGTAAGCATGATTAGACGTAGATAAATCTTCATCTATATTCGAATTTCGAATAGGTAAACAGTTTTTTTTAGGTAAGACTTAAGAGAGAGAATTCTATTGATACATCCAAAAAAGTTCTTTTAATCACTTATTACAAACTTCATTGAGTTCTTGTTTTCCCATATGAGGATTCTTTTATTTTATTTGGGTAAATCCCATTTGAGGATTCTAGTTAAAGCCTTAAAGCCAATTCACTTTTGGCACTGTATCTTTTGTCCCCATAACAGAGTTCTTCTGTTCCAATACATTGGCTGCCAAACAATCCTCTCTTGAGATTCACGCGTTTCCAGTTTGCAAACATATGGTACCGCTATCGCATTGGGACAGAGGGACTGACATTTAAGAGACCAGTTGTGCTACAGGTACATCAACCAATGTACAGCACCTGCGTACAGATCTATTTTGCGCACATCTCGGGTTCTACAAAGATGATCAGAGCCGCTCATTTTGTTTTTAATATATTCTTTAGGGTCTCTGTAAAAAATCATATCAATCCGATACCGGTAAGGCCGTAAGGGCGTTTACAAATCATCCAATTTTGCTTCAGAAATTCAAGCCAAATTCTGAAGCAAAGTTGTATGATTCATAAACGCCGTTACCCGTGTCGGATTGAGATGAAATTTTACAGGGACCCCAAACGATATATATTGAACAAAATGAGCGGCTCCGATCATCTTTGTGACATCCGAGACGGGTGCAAAATGGATCTGTGTGGCTGCTGTACGGGGTTTGCTGTACCCTTAGCATTTCTGTTAAGAGACAAAGATGCCTCATTTTTCTGGTTTCTTTTTTCCCCTACGCATGGATATGGATGAAAGAATCAGCACCTGATTACACCTTTATTTTCTTCAGTTATACCAGGAGTCGTAATCCTTCTGCTATGCTTGGTCATAATAATTATATGGCGTCGCAACAAACGGAATCATGTTTCATCGTACATCTCTTCAAAGAACACTTCCTCCGATCACTTATCAAGAACAGACCTTGAAGGAGGTAGTGCCTACTTTGGTGCCTCTGTCTTCTCCTATGCTGAACTTGAACAAGCCACTGATGACTTCGACCCTTCCAAGGAATTGGGAGATGGAGGTTTCGGCACCGTGTACCATGGTAAGAAGTGGGATTGTTTAGATTATCACTTGCAGCCTATTAAGCACCGACACTCCTAATAGCTTATCATATCTGTGTCAAGACACTTTGGAGATATGCACGACACTCCAGGGACACGCAGAGCATGTATGGGACATGTCAAGTGGCATGTCTAATAAATGCAATTGTTTTTAAGCAGGGGACAATCTTGGGAAAATATTGGGGATATCGTGTCTCAATTTGGAAATGGATGGAAACATGATAGGGAGCAATTTATAATATTGAAGCTCATTTTGTGGCGATGATGTTCCAAAAATATTTGAAAAAAAAGTATGAGTAAATGAACTACGACCAAATAAAACCCTTGTTCGACTTGTAATATTTAAAGAGGAAACAACAAGAATTGTAAAGATACACTATTAGTTTTGGTTATTTCCGGATGAAATGTTCCCATGAAAAATAACTACGTATCTACCTTAATATGAACATAAGTTTAGTTGTGTCTATGTCCCTATTTATTTAGAACTGCCGAGTCTCTATCCGTATCAGCGCTTCTTAGGTCGCAGCATCACTAAGACTGTGTCGGCTCATGTACTTTGGAAAGGAAATAAATAAGGAAAAATCAGAAAGAAGCAGTAAAAAATGAAGTAAAGCAGATGAATTTATCTTTATTTGCCCTATGTTTCACGGACTCAGGTGACATGCATCAGTTGCAAGGATAACAGGACACAACTAAATTTCCATACTTCTTGGTGTTATACCTCTTTTATTTTTGGGAAATTTATAGAAATGGTCATTCTAGTTTCACCCGAGTCTCATTTTCGTCCTTCAAGTATCAATTGCAACTCTTATGACCTTTAAGTTTGGTTTTCGTACCAAGTTGGTCAAATTGATAACGTCTGTCAGGCAAATTGGACAGAAAAAATCAAATTGATGGCAGACGTCATTAATTGGACCAACTTGGTACGAAATGCAATGCCTAAACTACCATCAATCTGATTTTTTTCATTAAGTTTGGCTAACATAAGTTATCAATTGGACCAATTTGGTACGAAAACCAAACTCAAAGGTCAAAAGAGTTGCAATTGATACTCAAAGAACGAAAATGAGACTCAGGTGAAATTAGGAGGACCATTTCCATAAATTTCTCTTTATTTTCTAGGAGACAAAGTGATGTTTACAAGATGCAATTGAGCATCTCATGTACAGCACGAGACACGAATTTATTTGATAGCTTAAATTTTCTAAGTATGCTTGTTAGGTGGATGTCCAATCAATCATGTAAAGGAAACATTGTTAATTTTCTTTCCCTACTGTCAAAGTGTCCGACAAGGAAAAAAAGTTCCAACGCGATGGTTATTTGTAACGCCCTCTCACATGGGGTGAAACTCATGTATTCTTGGGTCCCACATCAAGTGAGAGAGCGTTACAAATAACCGTCGCATTGAAAACTTTCTCTTTCGACACAGGACCTTCTTGCATGTAAAAATCCATGTAACCTTGGGTTTGCGTATCTATTTCCTTTCCCTTGAAAATTCCCCACAAATCCATAATCCACCAACATCCTATCTATGTAACC
Source organism: Rhododendron simsii (assembly GCA_014282245.1). Taxonomy (NCBI): domain Eukaryota; kingdom Viridiplantae; phylum Streptophyta; class Magnoliopsida; order Ericales; family Ericaceae; genus Rhododendron; species Rhododendron simsii. The sequence goes on from CM024961.1 coordinate 21,522,086, forward strand.
CATCTGTTTACATACTCTGAAATCACAATTATTCACACAAAAAGGTGGCATAACCATTGGTCTTTTCTCAACCAGGAAAACTCCTCGACGGGCGGGAAGTTGCTGTCAAGCGCCTATACGAGCACAACTTCAAGCGGGTGAAGCAGTTCATGAACGAAGTCGAAATCCTTACCCGTTTGAGCCACCCCAATCTGGTCATCCTTTATGGTTGCACCTCCCGCCACAGCCGGGAACTACTACTTGTCTACGAGTACATTCCTAATGGCACTGTGGCGGATCATCTACACGGTGATCGAGCAAAGGAGGGTTCACTTGCATGGCCTATTCGCATGAACATAGCCATTGAAACTGCCAGGGCATTGGCTTACCTCCATCTTTCTGATGTCATCCACCGCGATGTGAAGACTGACAACATACTCCTTGACAATGATTTTCGCGTCAAAGTTGGAGATTTCGGGCTCTCAAGAATCTTCCCCATCCTTGCCACTCATGTCTCAACGTCTCCACAGGGCACTCCAGGTTATGTTGATCCCGAGTACCATCGATGTTTCCAGCTTACTGAGAAGAGTGATGTCTATAGCTTTGGGGTTGTTCTTGTTGAGCTCATATCATCACTACCGGCTGTTGACATAAACAGGCACAGGGATGATATTAATTTGGCTTACTTAGCAGTAAACAGGATCCAAAACCATGCAATCCATGAGTTGATTGATCCGTCTCTTGGGTTTGAGTCAGATCCTTCGATTGAAAGGATGACTTTCTCGGTGGCAGAGGTGGCTTTCAGGTGTTTGCAACTTGATAAGGACATGAGGCCTACGATGGAAGAGATATTGGAGGCTTTGATGGAGATTCAGGCGTACAAAGATGAGAATACTGGGAAGATAATCGACGATGGTAGCGTGTTAACAACTAGAAGGCCTCCTAGTTCGCCTGATGGCGAAGATGTTGTGTTGTTGAAGAACAGAGTGGTGCCAGTTTCACCAGCTTCGGTGACCAATAGATGGGTTAGTACCTCTACCACGCCCACCTCCAGTGATTAAGGCTTTCATTTCACTCTACTTTCGTTTGAAGATAGATATGCCCAGAAAATAGTCTTAACACTCGTAGCTATGCAACCGAGTAAGTAGTTCAAATTCAGTTTCCATTTTGTTGTATATCGAAATGAATACATATGGTCTGATAATTCTATTGAGAGAACGTGTATAGTGAGTGCATGGAGCTCTCGTTGTGTATTTGTTCATATTTTGAGATTTTTGAAGTCATGGCTCAGTTCTCATTGTGCAATGCTGCCTTTGTACTGCCGATTTTGTTGTTTTGCGTTTTGGGCGAACAGAAATGGGCAAAGAAAACATAAGTACTGAACTTGGGATACCACTTATCATTCATGTGTTCAGGAAATGTTGGAAACCCATGCACAAAAGACTGCATAGATTTCTATCCTGATCGAATAAACGGATTTTTGGGGAAGCAATTGTCATGTGTTACATTCTATACACGTGTTTCGGGGATTGCCACAAGCATATTTAAACTACTCTCTACTCATAAGTAACAAAATTTGAATCATAGTCATAACTAACTTAATTTGCTAAATGATTGTTCTTCTAATTGAACCCTGTAAGTACTGCTAGATAACTCGGAAACCTTAACATACACAATAACAGGATCAGCAGAAATGTTATTAGCAAAGAACGGTGCAAAGAAGACAACAAAAACCTACGTGGAACGTTGGTGGGTCCCACTTGTCCATAGGAAAGTTGGTGGGTCCCACTTGTCCCTTCTCCAAGTTTCACAAACGGACGCACACTGGATAAAGAGGAAAAACTCACTTCAAAATTCAAAAATTGGGAATTTTGAAATTTAAGGGCCCAAACCACCCAGGAGTTTCAGACCCAGTTCCGGTTTCTTTCTAAGCCTTCTTTTTCAAAAAAAAAGGTAATTTTAAGCTCAAATATAATAAAAATGAGAAATAAATTTTTAATTTTTTTGCACCATATTAAAGATTAAACAAAATCCATATAGGTATAAAAATTATTTGTGTAAATACATGATTTTTGAGCTTGAAATTACCTTCTTTTTTGAAACTTCATTTTTTAAAAAAGCGAAACACCATTGAGTTCTCTCTCTCACTCAAATATTTCTCTCTCCCCACCGAATCATCTGCTTCTCATCTCCATCGCCACCACCGACACCCACCACCATTGAATGCACACCCCCACATCACTGAAGCAATCATTGCCGCCGTATACCATTGGAGCCCTCACCGACGCCGCCCCACCACCACCATCGACAACCACTTCTGAGTTTTAGTGTTAGGTTCGTGTCTGCTCTCTCTCTCCTTCTGTCTCTCTGTTTTCTGAATTTCGAACTTACAAGTTTGGTATTTACCCAAAACCACTTCGATTCGATTTGTTCTTCGTGATTAGTTGATCTGATCTCGTCACTGGTTTTTTTGAATTTTCAGAGTTCATTCGTTGATCTGATCTCGTCAGTCCTATCTGGTGGGTTGTTTGAGGACACTAAGTTGTGAGCCATTCGTGCCAATAGGGTTCCTATCATGCCCAAAGACATCCAGCTCGCTTGGCAAATTTGTGGCGAACGTGCTTAGAAGGATATGATGATTCCATTTTGTTGCTTCCGAAGTTCATTTATTAAGCAGACTAGATAGACGATGTCTTTATTTGGTGGAGGAATTGCTATCATGGAGTGGAACTCCATTCTCTCTCTCTCTCTCTCTGTAACTTTTGCTATTCTATTTGTTCCACTCTCTCTCTCTCTCTGTAACTTTTGCTATTCTATTTGTTCCATTGACAGAGTGAATGAAAGTTGGTTTTTGTGCATTTACGATATGTATTTTGCACCCAAGTCAACTGATGACTATGAACGTTAGGTTATGATGGAGTAATTGGTTTTAATTGTGCTGCAATCTCATATCTTGAATGTTAGTTTATCAGAACTCAACTGATAAACAATGTGCTCTATTCTCTGTCTGGGTGCGGATTATTGGTACGTTAGAAGCATTCAAATTGACAATTATTAGATGATATTGATCGATGGTACAAAAAATATGTGCCAAACGGATTAGAAACCTTGTATGAGAGCTTGAAAAGCATACCATTAGATTGCACATTTGTAGCGGCGTAAATGTTACTAATAAAATTCATTACAGGCCATCTAATGCAACTTTTGCTGCCTTTTGGTAAACTTCCACCAAGTCTAGGCACTTTCAGCGGTGACTCAAGTTTTGAGATCAAGAACCTCTAGATCAAACAACCCATTTTAACATGGGAACCAAACAAAATCATACTAGCGGATGATGTTATGGTGTCTCCGGTTATTTTGGGGACACCGTAATTTTTGGCATAGTTTTACCGTTAGGAGTATAACTAAAATCAATTACAAGCATAACAGAACCCAAACAAGACATAACCAAGGAATATTCAAAAAACCGACCAAGGCGTAACTAAACCCAACCAAGGCATAACAAATAAGTTATTTCTTACTATGATTTTGGTTATGCCTTGTTATGGTTCTGTTATGCTTGTAATGGTTTTTGGTTATACTCATAATAATTTTGTTATGCCAAAAATTACGTTGTTCCCAAAATAACAGGGGACACCGAAGTCATTCCCCCCTAGGGGGGAATGACTTCGGTGTCCCCTGTTATTTTGGGAACAACGTAATTTTTGGCATAACAAAACTATTATGAGTATAACCAAAATTCATTACAAGCATAACAGAACCATAATAAGACATAACCAAAATCATAGCAAGGCATAACTTATTTGTTATGTCTTGGTTGGATTTAGTTACGCCTTGGTTGGTTTTTTGAATATTCCTTGGTTATACCTTATTTGAGTTTTGTTATGCTTGTAATTGATTTTAGATATGCTCATAAAATTATGTTCAAAATTATGGTGTCCCCAAAATGACCGGGGACACCATAGCATCATCCTATCTAGAGATTTTGGTTCTAATAAAAAGGAAAAGAAAAGAAACAAAGATCTTTGGAATCTTTATAATATGCTCCTTGATACAAGTAACACAATTACATAACACAAGTTCATCGTCATAACTACTCCACCGGCATCGTTTCGGGCCGCCACAAAGGCACTGCCGTATCATTTCACCGGAACCCCAGATCTAAGTAGTCGAACAGCCCGTCTAGAGCCACATACTCGCCGTTGTTAAGCCCGCCGTTGAAGCTAACTTCGTCGCCACCAATTTCAAACTCGAACGTGTTGTAACTCGGGATCTGATCATCAACCCTCTACAACTCACTGAGTTCACCAGACCCGTCAGCCGGAACACGGATTAACTCCGTTATCTCGCTGGGAGACCGTCGTGGCGTCGTCGAAGGCTACTAGAAAGTCGTGCACAGATTTGAATCGTCAAGGTTAGCGATGAGGTGGTGCTTGAGTCTGTCCACATTGGGCGAGTCCAACTCGGACTCGTGGAGTCATCTCGAATTCGTTTCTTGTTACTCTACTCGGCTAGTCCATGGATAGTTGCACAGAGACAGAAGGAAACACATGATGGGCAATGAAGTGGTCTGGAACTCTGGGGTCAAATGTTAGCGAGAGAGAGAGAGAGAGATGTGGTTTAAAACTAAAATTTTTGAATCGTGCGCCCATTTTGCCAAAATTTTAAATTTGATTTTTCATTAATTGACGAGATCAGATCAACAAATCGCGAAGAACAAATCGAATCAAAGTGGTTTTGGGTGAATAGAAAACTTGTAAGTTCGAAATTTAGAAGAGAGAGAGAGAGAGAGAGAGAGAGAGAGAGAGAGAGAGAGGGGAGCAGACACGAACCTAAAAGTGAAACTCAGAAGTGGTTGACGATGGTGGTGGTGGGGCGGTGTCGGTGAGGGCTCCGGTGGTATACGGTGGCAATGATTGCTTCGGTGATGTGGGGTTGTGCGTTCGATGGTGGTGATGGAGATGATAAGCAGATGATTCAACGGGGAGGGAGAAATATTTGAGTGAGAGAGAGACAAGAGAATGAAACTTCTGGGTGGTTTGGGCCCTCAAATTTCAAAATTTCCAATTTTGAAGTGAGTTTTTTTCTCTTTATTCCACGTGTTTGCGTTTGTGAAGCCGGGAAAAGGGAAAAGTGGGACGCACCAACTTTTCACGTAGGTTTTTGTTGTCTTCTTTGCACCGTTCTTTGCTAATACTCCCTCCGTCCGGATTTAATTGTCCCTAGTTCTATTCTAACCGGCTAAAAAACGGGTTATATCTTAGAATCCGTAATGAATTTCATATCGAATATGGATCTTGTTTGATAGATTTCGATTAGTTCTATAATACAATATATTCGAAATCACGTAAAACATTATAAATTGAAAGATATAATTGATTGACAAATGACACGAACTCCCAAAAAGGACTATTAAATCCGGACGGAGGGAGTAGCATTTCTGAGACTCAGGGCTGTAAACAAACATAGCCGTTCGAGACTTCGTTCGGTAAAAGCTTGTTCGACTAGAGACATAAATAAACAAGCTCAATCTTAAATTCTAAGCTTGCTTCGTTATCAAACTAAACACAAGCCACTAGAAGCTCGGCTGAAGTTGGCTCGCAAGCCAAGACTTAGTAGACTTTTTACGTTAATTACTACAATTAGCATTAGCATTTTGATACGCTGATGCAGAATCCGTACAAAAACATATTACATGTAATTATTATTCTAAAATTGAGATTATTTTATTGTAGAGAATATAGAAAAATGAAGATATAACCTTCACAATCAAAATATTTTTGGTTGTATTAGGTCTATGTGAGGACATATATACGGTTTTCGTTGGCCCATTAAGGCTTGTGAACAAGCTCGAGCTCGAGTCAAGTCAAGGCCCGCTCGGCTCGAGCTCGACTCGTTAAGTTTTTCACTGAGCTCGAGCTCGGGTTCATTAAAAATTTAATAAAAAAACTTGATCACGATAAAACTCAGCTCGTTTGCGGCCCTAATCAGACCTCTTTTGATCAGAACTCTTTTGAGTTCTCAAATCTTAACATACACGTCCCTGTTGTAACTGGTACTCATGAGGAAACTTAAACGGGGTAATTGACGACAAAGAGGAACAGAAGTTAATTCACATCCCTGTTGTAACCAGTAAAACTCAAGTAAAGCTAAAATGAGGGACCCGGCAAATTGTGTACCGTTTGATAATTATTGCTCTAGAAAATTGTATGGGAAATGATATTGTCACACTATTTTTTGATAATGTCACACCCTGCAAGTGTATTTTTGCACCAAAAAATACACTTGCAATGTGTGACATTATCAAAAAAGGGTGTGGCAAAATCATTACCCAATTGTATTTATACAAAATGACCTTTTTGCTAAGACTGTAAGAAGAGAGCCATTTATAAGCTTGTAAATCATATGCTGCTATGTATGATTTTAAAACTTTCTTTTCTTGAATACTAATGTCCCACTAACTCAAAATAAATACTTATTTGGGAATAAATATTTATTTTTTGAATTAAAAGTGATGCATTGTGAGAGAATGACATCTCTTGTAAAACGACAATAAGTACTTATATTTTAAGAAGAAAAAATAAAATGATGGGTCAATTTTCGTCTTAGGCTCGCAAGATGTGAGGGCCAACACTTATTTGTAGGGCTGCAAACGAATCGAGCCGCTCGCAAATAGCTCGCAGCTTGGCTTGTTAGTGGCTCGTTCAAGCTCGGCTCAAAAGTTAAACGAATGAGCTCGAGCCAATTTTTTCAGCTTGTTTTGTAAACAAGCCGAGCTCTAGGATAAGCTCGGCTCGAGTCAAGCCAAGGGCCGCTTAGCTTGAGCTAGACTCGTTATGCTTTCACTAAGCTCGAGCTAGTGTTAGTTAAAAACTTAATAAACAAGCTTGAACATTGTAAAACTCAGCTCGGCTCGTTTGCAGCCCTACTTATTTGGAGAGAGATAGAAGAATCAATGGGTCAAGGTCGTTGTTATATGAGTGGTCCTTTCTTTTTTATCGGAATTATATCTACTATGCGAGCAATTATTCAGTGCCCTGGGTACGGCCACGTGGTGCCATAAGGTATTTGTAGAGACCCGCATTTTTGAGACTATATTTTTCTTTTGCAATCGTACGGCTTGTCGAGATAGACGGTGCGGATATTCGGTGTGACGTCTTCGTGGGAGGATATAAGGGTAATTGTGCGAGAGGTGCACATATGTGTGTGTGGGGTGGGAGCATGGGATTACTCCCCATGCCAATAATTTCCCAGGAGAATTATTTCTCCCATTTTTTTCTCTTTTTTCTCTCTCGGCTATCTCTCTCTCCTCTCCTTCGAAAAACTCCCTCTTCTCTTCTCTCTTCGATTTCATCTACCTAGGGTGTCATTCCGGACAAGGTCGGAGAATTAAAGTTGTTATACGGAGCATGAGCTTTACAAATATTCAAGAAAAATTATGATCGGACCTCGTGGAGCTACGGTTGACTTGGTCAAAGGGTCGGGTTTTGCTTAAAACTCTTGAGGTAGGGATTTCTCACTTTTATTATGTGTGTATGTGTTGATTTGGTGTTTGAATCGTGCCTTAGATTGTTGTTTTTGTTATTAGAAATGTTCTAGTGGAGTCTGAAAATCGTGCTCTGAAAACCCAGGTCCTACCGGTAGGAGTTTTGGCCCTATCGGTAGAAAAGATGTCCAGTAATGTCATTTTCATGAAATTGTGGTCTCCTACCGGTAGGAAAATGTGTCTTACCGGAAGGAAATGAAAAATTCAGCATTTTGGCAAAATTTCGAACGGGCATAACTTTTTCATCCGAACTCCGTTTCGGGCAAATTTTATATCGAAATTCATGTACCGGAAATGTACTTTCCAATGGTGGTGGTCTCATCTCCTAATTCTTAACCAATAAGATTTGGTAGCCAAAATAAGATAGGTATGTTCGTATATGTTGGGAAATCTTTTTCCTTAGAATTGTTTGGGTGAGACACGGGTGTTCTTAGGTTCTTATGAGTACTAGTTGAATGGGTTGACGAGACTAGTAGTATACTTAGCGCTTGGTAGTGATCTTTGGGCTCTATATGAGTCGTTTTGACACTAAAGTGAGGGTTTAGAGAATATAAGGAATATAAGGGGGCGAATGTTGTATTTGTTGGCATGTGAAGTGAAAAACGAACATATAGAACACTCCTTTGAGTTAAACAACACTAGGCGTGATTACATGAAACATTTCTTCGTGTTTGATATGTGTTACACCTCTTGCGTAACTTATACGATTTTGTGAGTTGCAAGGTAGAAATCTATGAATCGTTGTGAGAGTTTATCTTTTGATGTGTGAGTGCTTGTATGGTGATGAGAAGCTAATAACATAATGATAGCGAGTTGATTGAGATGAAATTATCTGTACTACTTTTATGTGAATAAATTTTCGTTGTGAATTCATTATATGTGATTGAGATGAATGACTAAATTGTAAAGTGTATCGGAGGAATTGTGATATGGTGACCTGTGATATGTGACTTGAATTAGCTCCATCAGTGAGGGAGATACTAGTGGAGAGTATCGAGATTTCTTTATTGGCCCGGCAGGAGCTTTTATTCATGATATAGAAAGATGAGGAAATTGTGACATAATGTGAATGAAAGGGGGCTATCATTGTGAAAGTGTAAGTGGTACGAATGACATTGGCATTGCGATTCTTTGATTACGATAGTTTCATAAGTCAAGATATTGGATTGGTGATTCAAAGTAATATGAGGGACAGTGGCAGTCATGAGAAAATCGTATAGATGGTACGTCCTCGTGGTTAACTTAGAGTTTTGGTGTGTGGTCACGGCACTTCATTTATGTCATCAACGTTGGAAAAATTACTAGTTGTGTTTCATGTCATCCTTTGAGATACCGTACCTTACTTCTGTTATTCATTCTACCTGTCATCCCATTCGTATATAATTGTCATCCCATTCGTATATAATAGTTGTGTAGATTTCTCTACTAGGCACGTGTTTGCTCAACCTACCATTTTAGGTTCATTGCCAGTCATGGTCATGGTCATGGAATACTTGGAGTGCATGCTGACATTATCGATTAAAGCTATTTTGGAGAGTACTTTATTATTCTTGTATAACAAACCACTTTGTTATGAAATTTCTACTTTGGAAGATTGTATTTGTAGACCAGTTCGTGGAATTGGAAACTGAATTGTATTTTGGGGTATTGTACATACGATTGTGAGAATTTTGTATTTCAAATAATATTATTAATTTATGTTGAAAATTGAGGGTGTGACAGTATTCTCCACCACACATTATGGAGGAGTCCACACACTTTCTCTTGGACTCCACAACAATGTGCGATGGAGAAGGGTCCAGGGGCACCGTGGGGGCATAAAATAATCTTCCGCAATGTACGTAGAAGAAGATCAGTAAGCCCTCAAATAAGGGTCATCATCAGGCCAGGCCGGGCCGGCCCAGCCCGCCAAGTAACTACCCAATCTTGCCAACGGGCTGGATTGACCGGGCTTTTACTTTTTTTGTGCGCCGGGCTATCTATCATAAATTGAAGCCCAAGCCCGGCCCACGGGCTAGCCTAATTGACGGGCTAGCGAGGCAAAAACTGGGCGGACCAACGAGCGGGCCAAAGCCAGACGGGCTTAAATTTCCTTGGGCAAGGGAAAAAAAAAGGATTTTGTGGAATTTTGGGCTAATTGGTGGGCTCGTGCGGGCTATTGGGCGGGTATCACGGGTGAGCTCACGGGCCGGGCCGAGTAAAAATTCGTAGACCTAAGCCCGCCCATTACAAACTATGGGCCGGGTTGGCCCCTCCGTTTCACGGGCTTAGGCCGGGTAAAAGCCTGATGGGCTAGGCGGGCTTTAAACGGACCGCGGGCTTTCGGGCTAAATAATAACCCTTACCCTCAAAGGAAGAAATTATTCTCAGTGTCCAAGCCCATTTCCTTCCACACAACAAGCGTTATACCTGTTTGTTGCACAGGACAAATAACAAATTTTTGGAGAGCTTTTAGTCAACTTCGTTTTTTTTTTCTTCTTTTTTTAATGTTTCATCAATTACTAATATTCTGCTTCTTATATCTCTCTTTAGGTCCATAACAGTGGCGGAGTCAAGATTTAGATACGGAGTTACACCAATTGAACTCAAGGAAACTATTACATCCCGCTTTTCTCCCACAACATGCATCATAAATTCAAATTTCTAAGAGGAGGAGCCCTTGCATCCCGCTTTCTTCTTTGGTGAGCACCAAAAAGATTTGACAAATAGATTGACAAGTTTCAAAGGATTCCAGGGGAATGAGAATTCCTCTTTCACCCCTATGTGTAAAAAAAGAAGGAATTGTAATTTGTAATTTATTCATATAAGTCTATAAATCGAATTATATGTTTCTTAACGCCATCATTTTCCGTAAAAATACTAGACTTGTAGAAAAAAAATTAGGGAAGTGATTTTCACACTCTTTTTTTTTACAATTCACTCATTTTTTTTTTTTTTTTTTTGTCTTTGTTCATATGAAAGAGGAATTCTCATAAAGTCTTTGGTCTAAAGTTCAAAAAAATATAAAAATGATAATGCAAAAATTATTCTTGTGCGTGCCAAAATTTTAGCGCGTAAAATCTTGTTACCTGCCCATGGTATGCCTTAACTGGGCCAAACGAAGCTTGAGTCTATCATAATGGGCCTCCATCGACAGCCCAATTTAAAAGGTTTAAAAAAAGGGAAAATGATGGCCCATGACGTATTTTGATAATTAATACCCGTCAAGAACAAGCTATGAATATTTGTTAATACTGAAAATGTCATTGGCGGATATTATTTATCAAAACATGTCATTGACCCACATTTTCCCTTAAAAAAAACCACATTCAGCTAGGGATATATGGGGCTTGATACTCCCTCCGTCTCTTATTTAGAGTCCAGTATTTCATTTTGAACTGTTTCTTAATAAGTGTCCATTGTAAAATTAGTGGGTAAAAATTGGTGCATTATCTATTTTGTCCTTAAAAGTAGATTCCATTTTAAAAAGTTAATGAGTAAAAGTGTAATGATGATGGGTAAGTAGGGAAAGTGGAGGAAAAAGTTGATGTGAAAGGTATAATGAAGATATCTTTTTAATAAGTTGGAGTTACAAAATAAGACACTTAAAAAAGGACGGAGGGAGTCCATGATTAAAAATGGAAGAAAATCAAAATTGAGTCCAAAAATACATTGAATCAAAACTCAATTTTGTTTGTTTGTTTGTTTGTTTTTTTTTTTTTGTGGTAATTTTCACGTGTATAGATTATGTATCAAATAAACTCTGATGAACACAATTTTTGGCATAATTAAGGTTCTTGCTAAACTCTACAAAATGAATGAAATCGATTATTCAAATGTGATCGGAAAATAACCAAAAAATAAGAAACGGACCGGAGGGATATCATGGGCTTGGTATCCCCGGTTTACCTGAAAGTTTCTCTAAGGCACCGTTGCTCAAATTCTCTCTCATCGATGGCGAAGAAGAGAACGAGACAGCAGAATCCGGAGACCTTCTTCGTCGACGACAACGCCGCCAATGTCTCCAAGAAACGGAATAAACCTCCCAAACACCACCAGCTTTTACAGAAGGCACCTCTCTCTCTCCTCAGGTTATCATTTCGTATGTTTATGTATGTGCGTGTGCGTGTATATGCAGCTTATATCGTCGGGTACGAGGTCGAAGAAATTGAAAGAAGCCCTAATTCAGCAAAAAGAGATAAACAAGGAGAACGAGGCGAGAAACCCTAACCTGGTATTTGTCGAAGATACCGCGACGGAAGTGGTTTTGGAGGAGGATGATATTGACGACTTCGGTGGGTTCTCGGAGACTCAAAGCCAGTTCGGAGGTTACGAGGTGTGAGTTTGATCTATATTTGTATTTTTCCATTATTTTTGATTATCTATTAATCCTCGCTTTCGGTTCGCGAGAATTGTCACTTCTGCCATTGCTTCCGGACTACTTAATTAGTTTAGGCTCCGTTCAGTTGTCGAGAAAGTTGTGTGGGAAATTGGTTTCAAAAAAAAAATGAAGGGAGGTGAAGTAAAAGAAAAAGAAAATTATTTTCCTGTGAATGTTCATTTGACAAAAGAATTTTGCAAGAAAATTAAGGTTTAGTTGTTCATTTGTCAAGAAGAAACTTTCGGGAAAATTTTGTAAGTGTTCACTCATTTTCCTTTTCCCGCGACCCAAAATCCGGTGTTTTTTGTAGGATCTCTTTTGCAGGAAAGTAATTCCTGTAGGAAAACTTAAATTGGTAAGTCTTATAATTTTCCTTCCAACTAAACACTGGAAAGTTATGGGAAAATTGATTCCCATTCTTTCCTATATTTTCCTGTCAACTGAACGGGGCCTTAGTCAATAAGGCAGAATTTTGGAACTTGAAGTAGTCTTACGCCAGTGTGGTTCGAGGGACTTTGTCTGAAATGTTAGGAGAAATAACGGGGAAGGAATTCTCTCCCATGTTTGAATTCCGAATGGGGTGAGAAATTATGAGAGAGGGAGAGGAATTTAGAAAATAAGAGCTGTCATTTAACTGCTATTGTTTCCCGCCAAAAGGGTGTGGATTGGTGAGAAACCGAGATTGCCCATAAAAAACGTTACCGAGATGCCATAATCCCTTTTGCTCTGTATCGTTAGTGTAACTTGAGGTAGTCTTATCGTTTTTCTTTAAATTCTCAAATTTTGCTGTCATAGGAAGAGGTCGATGAAGAGGATGAGAAGCTACTGGAGGCCTTCGTATCGAAGGATGCAGGGCGGCAACAGACATTGGCCGACCTGATTGTTGCGAAGATCAAACAAAAGGATGAACAAGTTTCTTCAGGTTATAGTGATCTGTCACAGTGCTCGTGTGCAATTTTTTTGGTGAATCAACAGCAAAATTTTAACTTTAGTTTAGAATCATTTTGTTTCAATAAATATCCCTACCAAAAGTTGCTGGTTTTTTCCGATTCTCAAAGCTTAACAAACAGCCTTGATAACTTACCCCAGGCTTTACTACTGAACGACCACTGTGGCCGTGAAAGTTGAGGAGAGAATTGATTGTTTTCCCCGGCTATAAGATGCCGCTTTAGTCTTAGTATTGTCTTAAATTTTCTTAGATAGACCTAAATAATGATACTTTGATTTACTGCAAAGAAGTTTTGATACTGATTAGAACTTCCTTCATTACCAGAAGCTCGCCCTCTACCCAAATTGGATGAATCTGTCATTGATCTATACAAGGGGTACTTTTACTTTCATTTTCTACATGTTATTGAGGATTGTAGTTTGGATTATGCATCCCATTTGGGCTGTTAAGCTGGAGTATTAATGTTATGTGCAGAGTTGGAAAGCTTCTTAATAAATACACAGCAGGAAAATTCCCAAAGCTTTCAAACACATAGCTTTGATGCAGCTTTGGGAGGAAGTCCTGTACCTGACTGAACCTGAGAAATGGTCGCCAAGTGCTATGTACCAAGCCACAAGGATTTTTGCTTCCAATTTGGGAGTGAAAAAGGCAGAACGTTTTTACAGGCTTGTCTTACTGCCCAGGACCCGTGATGATATCCGAAAGAATAAGAGATTGCATTTTGCCTTGTATCAAGCTTTGAAGAAATCCATATACAAACCGGCTGCCTTCAATAAGGGAATATTGTTCCCATTGTGCGAGGTATGAAATTTTGATGATGCACAAGATAGACTGCAGCCGGCCTGTTACCCTCTTACATTTAAAAAGCTGTCCGAGTTCCAGCTTTTTTATGTAGCCGTTGGATTGTTTGTTGAACTTTTGCATTGTATTTGAACTTAAGTTCAGTTCACCCACATTCAAGTTCTGTGGGTGTCTGATTTCCATTTTTACAAGTCGATTACAATTATTAACTCTCTCATATATTCATTTGAGTCAAATTCCTCACGTTTAGTCCTCTTATTTTTATTGTTTTGTTTTGTGCTTTCGGCTTTAATTATCTGTTTTGTTGATGCATAGTCTGGACCTTGTAATCTGAGGGAATCTGTTATCATTGGTAGCATTATTCAGAAGGTGTCCATTCCTCCACTTCATTCGAGGTGTAGCTATTTTGCACTAGGTTTAGATTTATCATTTCAGGTAGAATTATGGAATAATAAGTCGAGGGAGTGGTTTGAGGGGTCAACATACTAACCTTCAGAACAATGGTAGTGTTTACTGTTTACCATATTTTCAACACTGACCTCTCTCTTAATTACAGTGTAGCACTATTGAGGCTTGCTGAGATGGACTACTGTGGCACAACAAGGTAAGATTTGTACTGCAGAAGTGCATTTCAGGATTTAATTTAATTCATGTGGATGTAAGCAATTTAGTGGTGGTCTGATCAGTCAAATTGTTGGTAGAAAACTGCCCTCCTTGAAAGGCTTCACCAGTTACGTATTTTAGATTTTGGGTTGAATAATGGTTATGAGGATTTTATAAACTGAATTGGCTTCAGGAAGGGGATGATCCGATCGCCATTGTGTAGAGTAGTGCTAGTTCGTTTGGAAGATTGCACACTTGTTTTTCCATCTCGTATTCGTGGTGGTTTTATGACTCCTGCTGGCATGTGATAGACTCTTGTTTCCAGTAGACACACGTCCATGATAGTGGATTAGCAATTGGGGATAGGGTTTTTAATGCATATCTAATATTGCGTTTGTTTATATTTTGGTTTATGTCTGACATGTCTTGAGCAAGGAAATAACCCAAATCATTTCAATGTTAGTAAAGAATAAAATTGTCAAGGATAAAATAACTTGGTACCAAATACAGGTTTTCTTTAACAAAAGAAGGATCTCGAGATGTTGGTTATATGTATCCAAATTTGTCTATATCGGTGTTATTGTTGCATGGTTAAATGTTGTCATCAAATGAGTTTTGTCCTGATTTGTGCTGTGTTTGGATGAGTTTCTGAGAAATTTTTGATGAGAGTAATAATTGGAAGTAGGGGTAATGAGTGGAGAGAGAGAGAGAGAGAGAGAGAGAGAGAGAGAGATGAGAATAATGATTAGAAATAGGGGTAATGAGTGGAGAGTAATAATTGGGAGTAGGGGTAATGAGCATTTTTTGAGTTGAATTTTTTTTTCTTTCAAAAAGGGAACCAAACACAGCATTGAATATTTCAGTCACAATAATTATATCTTTATTTTGGCTTTCCCATTAGTAAAGGTTCTTCTGACATCTGTTCATCTGAGTATAGATTGCCTCTGTTCTTTTTGTACAAGTTTTCTATTTTGCCCACCTTTTCATGCTCATATTCGCTTTGAGAATCTTGTGCAAAGTCATTGGGTCAAAATGGGTTCCGCGCTCTTTAGGCCAGTTATATTTTCAAATTCCATTTGTTTGGCTGATCATAAAAGTTTTGACAATTTTGCATTTGTTCGGCGGGTCATAAAAGTTTTGACAGTTGTGCATTGGTGCTTTGATGCAGCTATTTTATAAAGCTATTGATTGAGAAGAAGTACGCTTTGCCATATCGGGTACTTGATGCTATGGTTGCTCATTTCATGAAATTTGTTGAGGATGAAAGGATAATGCCTGTGATCTGGCATCAGTCGCTTCTTGTATTTGTACAAAGGTTTGTATTCTTGTTAATAAAGGCACTAGGGTTTTTACTTTGCATATATAAAAGTCGCAAGCAGTCTCCCCTTCCCCTTACTACAGCATTATCAGACTGTTATTTAGGTTATTGTGGTTGCTGTAAATGGTAGATGTATTAAAGAGAGATATATATCGTCATAAACAGGAAAAATGCTTAAGACACATCTATGGATTTTCTCAGCCCCAGCCCTTTAGCTTTCCTGATCTCCTTTTTATCCTATATGCCATTTATATAATGGACGAACATTTGGTAAAACATGTAATGATGCCCATATTGTCATCCCATCGCTATTCTATGTGATTTTGGATTTTGTTAACTTGTTCAAAATTAGCGGCTTTTTTTCGTCTAAAAGAAAGAAAAAGAAATGAGAGTTATTTTTCCCCTTGTGCTGTCAAGTAATGTTTTTTTAAGGGTAAAAATGAGCTGACGAAGGAGGACAAAGCTAACCTTAACCTTCTAGTTGGAAACCAAAGGCACAAATTAGTATGATCTCTAACCTCTTTACAGCTACTATGCTAATTTCTTTTGGCTTTTCTTTGTCAATATCAGACGTATTTGTTTCCAATTTGAATGCAGGTTACACCTGAAATATGAGGGAGCTAAATAGAGCCGCAACCGTGGTGATAAAGAGGACGATCTTATGTCAATTTATATCCTTATTATAATTGCTGTGACATAGTCTGTATTTTCTCATCTATTTAACATGGCATTTCCTATTAGACTTTTGTTGGTATAGGAGAAATCCAGTTCTATTGTTTACATGATTTTCATGATGCCTAGCATATGATGCTCGAAAATGGTAGGCTTAAATGTTTCTAAACTAATTGACCACTGTAGAAGTAATTAGTGGATCACATTTCGAGGCGGTACAGACAATTGGCTAGAGACCAAACTGTTAAAATTGTCTCCCTCAAAGGCTTGCAACGTAGGCTAAAGTATCATGTGGTATTGTGCTTCCAAATGTAAGGTTTGGTTTCCATGCCCTGTTTGTGTAAGATTCTGGTTTGCAAGTTTGGCAATTGTTTGGTATGATGTTACCCATGCTGACTATTGACTGCACATTTATTTGTGGAATCATTAAACTTATCTTCAAGCTTGTATGAATGTACCTTTGTCGTAAGACTCGCTAACTGTTCTTTAGTTTCCTTGACTCAGCCTTTACCGACTCCAATGTCTGAAGTCAATAAAACAATAGAAGAAGACAGATTTGACATCCCAGATGTGCCAATGGAAGAGGGCTGAGTATCCATCTACATCTTCCACAATATTCTCGTGTTTTGTTCAGTAATTGGTGTAATTACTTCTCTTACGATGTCTGGATATAACTCCGACTTGTCCTTTGTCAATGTAATTTATTTTCTATGTGCTGCCAAGGTGTAGTTGATTCTTTTTTCCTTCTACAGGGTGATAACATCTTGCAATGCTATTCGCGCTATTTAACAAGGAAGGGTTTTAGTTTATGTTGCAGGTTCTTTTGGTTTCTCTGATTAAGGATGAACCCGTTTATGGTCGAGAGTCCGCTTCAGGTGCTTTTAATTGGTGCAGAAAGGGTATCAGTTTTGAGTCACACCATGCTTCCTACTACAGTGGGCAGATTCTTAGTGAGGATCGCATAGTAGTTGTTGTTTTTGGTCCAGCCCCAAATAAAAGCTTAAAGCTTTGAAGTTGCTCAAATTTGATAGTTAAGGGGGTGTAGTTGGGGAGTTTGGTAGTTAAGGGGGTGAAGTTGCCAAAGAGTGATATTTAAAGGGGTGTTCTTGCAATTAAGCCCAATCTTTTTGATCATTTTTCTTCTAAATGGGGGGCTATTTGCAGTCTCTTATTTTCTCCCATAGTCTGTTAAAAATTTTCAATTATACTTAATAGTTACCGAAATTGAGATACATTTTCAGTATATAATTACTGAAATATAATATTTTTTTTAACAACTATTTACCGAAAATGTACGTTCCGCAGTTATTTACGGAAGGCTGAACATATTTTCGACATGTAGTTACCGAAATATAATCTTGTTTTCAACAGCTATTTACCGAAATGTTATGTATAATTTTTAACAACTACTTATCAAAATGTAGTGGACTATGAGAGAAAATAGGTGGCTGAGAATAGTCGCCCTCTAAATGGGCCAGAGCTTTCATTTTAACTGTCTTTTGAGGGAACCTTCATCAAGTTGGTGATCACAGACAGCCCTTTTGTCTTATGCTTTTCATCAAATTCGCAGCATTATCTTTAACTCTGCACTCGAGTCCTATATTCAACGGACATCATCGCGCTTCTGACTACTACAATACCATCATCACCGCTTATCTTTTACCAACGAGCCTTCTGGCTTGCGCAGTTACCAACAACAATCGTTGGTTAATTTTGGAATCCTGATGTTAATGATCAGAAAATTGTCAGTGGCGCCCAGGATGTCCGTGCTCTCACCGGATCAATTCCTTATACTCCCTCCGTCCTTTATTTAAAGTTCAGTATTTCATTTGGGGCTGTTTTTTAATAAATGTTCATTTTGTAAAATTAGTGATTAAAAATTGGTGCATTATCTATTTTGTCCTTAAAAATAGATTCCATTTTGAAAAGTTATTGAGTAAAAGTGTAATGATAATGGGTAAGTAGGGAGAGTTAAGTTGATGTGAAATTTATAATGATGATGTCTTTTTAATAAGTTGGAATTACGAAGCAAGATATTTAAAAAGAAACGGAAAGTATTTAAGAGGAAAAATTTTCTCAACGGGGGTTCCACGGAAGGAGGGGATATTTCAAATAACGGATATATATTTTTCGAATCTTACAATATGGTGGTTCTCATAACATTGTGAGAGGAGGGATCATAATTACGTAGGAGACTTCCACGCAAGGAAGTGGGCTCGAGCAGCATTTTTGGTGAGCTTTTAGTTTAGCTTTTTGGAATGTGCTACTCCCTCCGTCTCTTATTTATAAGTCCAGTATTCTATTTTGGGCTGTCCCTTAATAAGTGTCCATTTTGTAAAGTTAGTGGGTAAAAGTTGGTGAATTGTCTATTTTGTCCCTAAAAGTAGATTCCATTTTGAAAAGTAAGTGAGTAAAAGTATAATGATGATGGGTAAGTAGGGAAAATGGAGGAAAAAGTTGATGTGAAAGGTATAATGATGATGTCTTTTTAATAAGTTGGAGTTACGAAATAGGACACTTAAAAAGGGACGGAGGGAGTATCAATTGGCACTCCTTAACTTTCTGTTTCCTATAGCTTTCCTTGGGTTTTTTTTTGGGTTTTCTATTTTCACTTTTCAGTTTTCACCTAAAGTCAAAGGGTAAAACTCTTGTGATCGAAACACTACAAAAGCGTATAAAAAAGGGAATCCATGAAACTAGTGGGGACACCTTGAAAGCATCACACAAGCCATTTTCGGTGACCTTGACTCACTCTTTCTCTATAACCTTTTGCTCTCTTTGCAACTTGGATATTTTCTAGCCCCATTTTTCAGACCGCCCACATTAGCCCATCCAAGAGTACACATCTCGATCTCTAGAGAGAGAAGTGTCAATGGGTCAAGGTTTTTTTTTATTTTTTAATGCAGGGAGTCCAGGACTAGCTTGCGAGCACATTGGAGTAAATCTTACAGCCTTCTACATTCTTTTCACATGCTTGCGCGCGGTGTAAGAACCGAAGAGTTATTTATGAGAAAAATCAAACTTAAAACCTTAAAAGAGAGCAAACTTTTTGGTTTCAAGCCAAGACCACCTGGCTAACTCTTGGGGATGATGAAGGGTCAAGTTGCTGGGTCAATGAAGGAGATGAGCATGAAACTCCCATGGAGTCTATTTGCCAACCGACCCTTGCTATTCAACACAAAAGTAGTGGTCCTAGTTCCCTCTTCGTTTCAATCCGACTTTTCAATCGGACTTCTTTCAAGTCCTCCAAAATAGCCAATTTCTAAGTCGATTGGCGTGTAAAGCAGAGATACACCCTCTATTTCTTGACAAAATCCACAAAAAAGAACCTTATTTTAAGGAAGAAAACTCCGCTATGTTACCAGTTGTTCATTAATCTGTTCTCCAAATTGGATAATCAAAATGGGAGTTCCTCCCTCCATTTTGGCACTCTTTCTTTTCTTCCACCTACTGTTTGATCACTCTTCTGGGAAATGTCCAGAGTCCTTCGACTGTGGAACTCACGGCCAAATTAGATTCCCTCTGTCCAACTCCACATATTCCCATTGTGGGCTCTACAATGTGACAAATTGCACAGACCCAGTTCCAAAACTCAACTTGGGAGCGGAGGGACTGTACTATGAGCTTAATAGTACCAATGTCGCTGAAAATTCCATTAGGGTTAATGACCCACGTCTAGGGAACCTCATTAGGACAAACGGTTGCGATGTTTTCGGGTTTTACTTGGGCTGGACTCTTCCCAGTAAACCCAATGGTATTTCTTTCAAAATATCACCTGGTCTTACCTTGTTCAAATGCACTAACATAAGCCCTGAACTTGACAAGAAACAAGATGAGTATTTTCGTGGCAATGACAGTTACGGAGGGTGCGGTGGATACACTGTCTACTATAAGTATCCTAATCACTCTAGTGTCTCGAGTAATGCCAGAGTTGGTCTCAACTGTTCGGTTATTGAATTGCCAGTGGTACCCAAACTCGGAAACCGAAATGCCAGTGATTTGTTCTCTGTGTTGGCTTCTGAGTTTTCTATTAGGTTTCATGTGTCCAAGGAATGTCAACAGTGTCGACACAAAGGGGGGCTATGTTTTAATGATGGCACGGGCTTCCGGTGCAGAAATGAGAAAGAAGGTATTGGCACTAATGGGTTTTTTCTTAGAGTTCTTTAATCCATAGCAGATTTGCTCCATCATGGAAGATTTTCTTCTTCATTTTTGTCTGTTTTTATTTGGTTTTTTTACAATTTCCTTTAGTTAGTCTCAAAGCATTTTTCACTAGGCAAGGTAAATAACTTTGAATTGACTGGGGTTTTTCTCCTTGACATTGGTTGCAGGAATTAACTTGAAATTGATACTAGGAACAGGTAATTTACCTTTTATCAGTATTTACTATTCAGTAAGCATGCTTTGACCTAGATACATCTACATCTATACTCAAATTTCGAGTAAATACACAGTTTCTTCTGGTAAGTTAGAATTTTATTGATACATCCAAAATTCTCCTTTTTAATATACAAAGTTACAAACTTCATTGAGTACTTGTTTTCCCGTTTTAGGATTCTAGTCACAGCCTTAAGCCAATTCACTTTTGGGACTGTACCTTTTGGCCCCATAATAGAGTTCTTCTGTTCCAATGCATTGGCTGCTAAACAATTCTCTCATGTCTCTTGAGATTCATATGCTTCAAGTTTGATAACAAAGGGTACCGCTATGGCATTGGGATAGAGGGACTGGTATTTAGTGACAAAGATGCCTCAGTTTTTCTGGGTTATTTTTTTTCCTATGAATGAAAGAATCAATACCTGATTACACACCTGTATTTTCTTCAGCTATACCTGGAGTTGTGATCCTTCTGCTATGCTTGGTCATAATAATATGGCGCCACAGCAAATGGAATCACGTTTCATCGTACATCACTTCAAAGAACACTTCCTCTGATCACTTATCAAAAGCAGACCTTGAAGGCGGTAGTGCCTATTTTGGTGCCTCTGTCTTCTCCTATGCTGAACTCGAAGAAGCCACTCATGACTTCGATCCTTCAAAGGAATTGGGAGATGGAGGTTTTGGCACTGTGTACCATGGTAAGAAGAGTTGTCATGTGAAACACCGATACTCATAACCGCTTGCCATATCCGTGTTAGATACTTCGCGGGAACACATATGGAGCACGTCACATGGCGCGTCTAATAAATTCAATTAAATTTAAGTAAGGGACACCCCGGAAACACATCAGGGACACCCGTGTCTCAATTTGGACATAGATGGAAACATGATAGGGAGCAATTTATCATATTGAAGCTTATTTCGGGGGTATGATACTCCAAAAATATTAGAAAAAAGGTAAGAATAAATGAATTATGACCAAATAAAACCTTTGCTCAACTTGTAATATTTAAAAAGGAAACAGCAAGAATTATGAAGAATTATAAAATGTTCATATGCATGTACATATCTACCCTAATATATACATAACTTTTGCCGTGTCCATTACACCCCATTTATTTCGAGTCTGTATCCGTAGCTGTGTAAGTGCTTGTGTCCGTATCCCTACTTCTTAGGTGGCAGCATCACTAAGACTGTGTTGGATGATATACTTATGAAAAGAAATAAGAAAGGAAAAATCCTAAAGATGAAGTTAGAATGAAGTAAAGCAGATAAATTTGTCTTTGGGTTGCCCTGTTTTTCATGGACTCAGGTGACATGCATCAGTTGCAAGTGCGTGTCTTAAGTGTCAGGTTTATCTAATTCGTGTCCAAGGATAATAGGATACAACTCAATGTCCATACATCACACATCTTTTATTTTCTGGGACAAAATGGCGTTTTCAAGTTGCAATGAGCATCTCATGCGTTGCACTAGACTGTTACAGGGATTTGTATAATAGCTTGAATTACTAAGTATGCTTGTTACGTAGGTAGGGTTGCAAACGAGCCATTTCGAGCTGAACTTTAGAATGTTCAGGCTTGGTTGTCGAGTATCCCACACAGGTCCTTCTTACATTTAAAAATGTCCAAGTAACTTTGGGTTTGCGTATCTATTAACTTTCACTTGAAAATTCTCCACTAATCCATAATCCACCAACAGCCTACCCATGTAACCTATCTGATTACGAACTCTGAAATCCCAATTATTCCCACAAAAACGTGGCATAACCATTGGTCTTTTCTCAACCAGGAATACTCCGGGACGGAAGGGTAGTTGCTGTCAAGCGCCTATACGAGCACAACTACAAGCGGGTGAAGCAGTTCATGAACGAAATCGAAATCCTTACCTGTTTGAGCCACCCCAATCTGGTTACCCTTTTTGGTTGCACCTCCCGCCACAGCCGGGAACTACTACTTGTCTATGAGTACATTCCCAATGGCACTGTGGCGGATCATCTACACGGTGATCGAGCAAAGGATGGTTCACTTACGTGGCCTATTCGCATGAACATAGCCATTGAAACCGCCAGTGCATTGGCTTACCTCCATGATTCTGATATCATCCACCGCGATGTGAAGACTGACAACATACTCCTTGACAACGATTTTTTCGTCAAAGTTGGAGATTTCGGGCTCTCGAGACTCTTCCCCAACCATGCCACTCACGTCTCAACGGCTCCACAGGGCACTCCGGGTTATGTTGATCCCGAGTACCATCGATGTTACCAGCTTACTGACAAGAGTGATGTTTATAGCTTTGGGGTTGTTCTTATTGAGCTTATATCATCACTGCCGGCTGTTGACATTAACAGGCATAGGGATGAGATTAATTTGGCTAACTTAGCAGTAAACAGGATCCAAAACCATGCAATCCATGAGTTGATTGATCCGTCTCTTGGGTTTGAGTCAGATCCTTCGATTGAGAGGATGACTTTGTCGGTGGCAGAAGTGGCTTTCAGGTGTTTGCAACTTGATAAGGACGTGAGGCCTACGATGGAAGAGATATTGGAGGCTTTGATGGAGATTCAGGCGTACAAAGATGAGAATGCTGGGAGGATAATTGACGATGGTAGCGCATTAACAACTAGAAGGCCTCCTACTTCGCTTGATGGCGAAGATGTTGTGTTGTTGAAGAACAGAGTGGCGCCAGTTTCACCAGCTTCGGTGACCAATAGATGGGTTAGTACCTCTACCACGTCCACCTCCAGTGAGTCGTTTCACTCCACTTTTGCTTGAAGATAGATATGCCTAGAAAATAATCTTGACACTCGTAGCTATGCAACGGAGTAGTTCAAATTCAGTTTTGTTATATATCGAAATGAATATATATGGTCTGATAATTTTATTGAGAGAACGTGTATAGTGAGTGCATGGAGCGCTCGTTGTGTATTTGTTCATATTTTGAGATCTTTGAAGTCATGGCTCAGTTCTCGAGACTCGGCTCGATAAAAGCTCGTTTGACTCAACTCGAGACATAAATAAACAAGCTCAATCTCAAATTGTAGGCTCATTTCGTTATCAAGCCGAACACAAGCCAGTAGAAGCTCGGCTCGAGTTGGCTCGCAAGCCAAGACTTAGTAGACTTTTTATGTTAATTACTAGAATTAGCATTAGCATTTTGATAACCTGATGCAGAATCCTTACAAAAACATATTGCATAAAATTATTGTTCTAAAACTGAGATTATTTTCTTGTAGAGAATTGAAAAATGAAGATATAACCTTCACAATCATAATATTTTTGGTTGTATTAGGCCTATGTAAGGATATATATACGTTTTTCGTTGGCCCGTTTAGGCTCGTGAACAAGCTCAAGCTGGAGTCAAGCCAAGCCCGCTCGGCTCGAGCTCAAGTCAAGCCAAGGCCTGCTCGGCTCGAGCTCGACTCGTTAAGTTTTTCACTGAGCTTGAGCTCGGGCTCGTTAGAAACTTAATAAACAAACTTGAACACGGTAAAACTCGGCTCGTTGGCCGCCCTAATCAGACCTCTTTTGATCAGACTTCTTTTGAGTTCTCAAATCTTAACATACACATCCCTGTTGTAACCAGTACTCATGAGGACAAAGAGGAACAGAAGTTAATTCACATCCCCTGTTGTAACCAGTAAAACCCAAGTAAAGATAAGTGAGAAAAAATGAAACTATGATAGCCTGAAATTTATGAGCAACAACAATAATAAACATAACAGCAACAATTGGAACAATAATTGAACGGATTAATATGCGTACTGACTACTGACTACCAGACGGCTATAGATGTCGTTCTTTTCCGTATGCCTAGACATTGTTAATCGAAACCGCTTTGCTTTATAATTTCTCATTTCGGTCTTTTAAAATTTGCACCCTGAAAAATTACGGTGTTTGCCACTACTAGCTCTTGATCCCCCAAAATTTTGCTAAAATGAGGCACCCTGACAAATTGTGTAGTGTTCGATAATTATTGCTCTAGAAAATTGAATTTATACAAAATGACGTGGTCGAATTAATCAGACTGATTATATAAGCGTAATTAAAACCTTTTCCGCTAAGATTGTAAGAAGAGAATGATTTATAAGCTTGTAATCATATGCTGCTACGCATGATTTTAAAACTTTCTTTTGTTGAATATTAATGTTCCACTAACTCAAAATAAGTACTTATTTGAGAATAAATATTTATTTTTTAAATTAAAAATGATGCATTGCGAGAGAATGATATGTCTCGTAAAACGAGAATAAATACTTATATTTAAAAAAAAATGAAATGGGTTAATTTTCGTCCTATAGGCTCGCAAGGTGTCATGGCCGACACTTATGACCGACACTTATTGGAGAGAGAGAAGAATCAATGGATCAAGGTCGTTGTTATATGAGTGATCCTCAATGGAGTCTTTTCCCCCACAGACTAGCCTACCATGCGAGTAATTATTCAGTGCCCTAGATACAGTCACGTGGTGCCACAAGACATTCTCCACCACACATTATGGTAGAGTTCACACACTTTCTCTTGAACCCCACAACAATGTGCGGTGGAGAAGGGTCCAGAAACACCGTCAGGGGCATAAAATAATCTTCCCCAATGTACGTAGAAGAAGATCGGTAAGCCCTTATAGGAAGAAATTATTCTCAGTGTCCAAGCCCATTTCCTTCCACACAACAAGCATTATACCTGTTCGATGCACAGGACAAATAACAAATTTTGTGCGGGCTCAATATTTTATAGTGGGAGCCACACAAATATATGGTAAAAAGATAAATTGGGCCACCATGTAGTAATGCCCATGGAATATTGAATAATATTTTCCCAATTACCCCCAAAATCTCTCTCCCCACCCCTTCTCTCTCTCTCTCTCTCTCTCTCTCTCTCTCTCTCTCTCTCTCTCTTCCAATTTTAAAACTTAAAAGAAAATTAAAAATCTAGAAAATTAAGGTTAAGGATTTGGAGGCTTGTGAGACTTCAACTACATTTCTATAATATATTGATAGATAGATAGATAGATCTGCTTGGAAAAGGTGCATTGCATAATTTTACTTCCGTAAGTCCTCCTATTCTTTTTTTTTTTAAAAGAGAGTAGATTTTATTATCTAGGAGGCAGAAGCCTACCATCAGAAAGACGGGAATTCCAAGGGAGCAAAATGGATATTCACAAGCAGGACAAATCATTGGGAAGGATTTTCTGAGCACAGTTGTGTGCGACCCGATTACATTCACATTTAATGAAACCAAAATCACAATAATCAAATCGACTCTTTAGAATTAGACAATTATGTATGACCACTGCTATATCAGACAATGGGTCATTTGCATTCATTCATTTTCTCACAATTGCCTTAGCATCCGACTTGATCAACAACCTTGAAAACTGTAAAGAAATTCCCAGCTTCAAGCCATCACGAATAGTCGAATAGCAATAGCTTCTGCTATTCGAGACAAGTTGATTCCAGGATGAAGCGTTACCATAATGCCGAGAACTTTCCCATCAGCCCCACGAGCTACAGGAGGCAGAGGATATTTTCAGAAAATATTTGGATAAAGTCATAATTTTTTACTTTTCTAATTCCTTTTTTCGGGATGAATCAATTTAGGTGCAAAATTAACAAACTCGAATTTTTTTTTGAATAAGGACAAAACAAGAAAAAGTATAAAAAATCTTAGCGGAACTTAGTCTCCATATTGAATATGAGATTATTAATTACGAGCACTTTTTGAATCTGTGAACAAAAAAGGCTTGTTTGTGAGCAGTTTTTTGGACCGTGGGCTTCATCGCCCCAGAAGTATTTAGGGGATATTTTGGTGGGTTTCAAACAAGTTTGATGTGTATAGTTATGGAATGATGGTTCTAGAAATGGTTGGAGTAAGATAGAACAGCGGTTCGGAGGTTGATCATTCGAGCGAAATATACTTTTCACATTGGGTATACAAGCATCTTGAGCTAGATGAATGATGAGGCCAATGCAAGTGCAAGGAAGATGACAATAGTTGGCCTGTGGTGCATACTGCATACAAACTGATCCTTCACAGTGACCATTAATGAGCCGAGTGGTGGAGATGTTATAAGGGAGCCTAGGGTCTTTGCAGAACCCACCTAAGCCTTTTCTTGTTTTCATCTTCAAGATCACCTGTGGAATATTTTTCCACTACACTAATGTCAGGACATATAGATCCGCTGTTGCAACTGCTGCCTTACCAATTTCTTTTGAAGGGATCAGCAGAACTCACATTGATGAGGCTCAGGCTATTTGGGAGGTAAATAAGATCATGGGCCTTAGTTACATGGGCAATGAGAATGATGTTTTTCGAAGAATCGCGATTATGGAAGCCAAAGATGAGGAACGGGCAAAGGGTCATGCTTCTCATCCGTTGATTCCCTCTTAGGTGTCTTTTTGGGTGTTACTTGAATTTTAGGCTTTGGGTGGGGTGTTTCTTTTCCAATCTTTGGATGTATCTGTTTAGGGTGTGTTTTGGGTCTTAGGCGTCAAGAGTTTATTTGGGATTGTTGGTGCTTTGTCATTGTTGGCTTCTTGTCAACTTTGGCTGTTTTTTCCTCCCTTCGGGTCCTTCTCGGCATATGATTGCTAGAGTTTGTTGTTTTCCCATGTGAGTTTTCTTTTTCTCTGGCTTGATGCTGCTTAGGGTCCTTTTAATCTTTGTAATTTGTTTTCAAAGATTAATAAATTTTTTCGCCTTTCAAAAAAAAAAAGGACATATATATTTATATTTTTATCTGGCAAAACGCCTGGGCAATGTCATGACATTGTGAAGATGCAAATTTGCACTCCCTCCCCAAGATCATAAATGCACGAAGATTAGGTGAGTTTGTGTTTCTTATGTGCTTGTTGACATATATCAATCAAAGTTGCTGAGTTGCCGAGTGTTTAAGCAAGAACTTATCAGAACTCTAATGTGAAGATCAACTTTTTGTTTGTATGTTAGTATTAACCGACGGTTCAATACAAAAATATGACATTTGGTGACAAAACCTCTTGAGACAAAATGGTGTCTTTCGGTGGCAAAATTGGATTTCGTCGACAAATAGAACCTTTTTGGTGTCGAGAAAGAAATTTGTCGTCAGAGCATTCTATTCGGCAATGAAATTTATATACTTCATCACCCAAAAGTATCCCTTCATCATCGAAATCTTCTTTTCCTAACCAAAAGGTAGCATTTGGAGACGAAATTTATATTTCGTCACCAATGGATAGCTTTTGACGACGCAACCTATATTTTGTCACTGAAATTGTAAATAGTTAAGATGCGCAGAGTCAGACTTCCATCAAAGTGGAAAAATCATAACTCCAAATTCCCAGCTGCATACCAAATCAAGCCGCGTTTTACACAGCACACATGATAACTCCCTCCAACCCCCCACCCCACCCCACCCACCCCACCCCACCCGCCCCAGACTTTGTGCCCCGCCCCACACCACCCCACCCCCACCCTCACATCTCTCTCTCTCTCTCTCTCTCTCTCTCTCTCTCTCTCTCTCTATATATATATATATATATATATATATTTGTGTGCATTTAATAACCAGTATTCGGACAAATTTAGGTGGACCTCAACTATCCCCGGCCCAAAAATTAACAACTGGACAAATTAACTTATAGTAGCTCCGAATGAATGGATAGCATCTGAGAAATTTCGAAGCTGTGACCTTAATTAGGTGGATGCAAACCACTAAGTTCCAGGCGTTGCGCGCATCTCTTGATCTCTCTACATACCTTGTCATCTTCATCATCTATATATCTTTATCTTTCGCTACCTCAACATCCTTCCAAATGAAGCATCAAAGCCCGTCTCCCCTTACACCCTCCTTGCCCTTTACTATATTCATTATCTTTATCACAACCACCTCAATTTCTAGTGTGGATCCAAAATATGAATCCTGTGTACCCCAAAACTGTGGCAACCAAACCATCAGATATCCTTTCTGGATTAAAAATAAGCAAGAACCCTTTTGTGGGTACCCTGGATTTGAGCTAAATTGCCAAAACAACAACTACCCAATTCTCCAAACACCCAACAACAATTACACAATCCAAGAAATTCTTTACAGACCGCAGACCCTTCGGTTAAGCAACACCGCGGTTTGGAATTTAAAGCACGATTGTTGGCCTCCAATCAGTAACGTATCACTAGAGGTGGATAATTTCAGTGTTGTTTCGAATGGTTCGGATTTGTATCTGCTTTCAAATTGTTCCTCATTGGGTGAAAATCTTTTGGAGTACAGAATTGGGTGTAGAGAGGAGAGTAGGAATGGGAATGGGAGATTGGCGATGTTTGGGAATGATGGGAACCTGGGATATGGATTGGGTAGTTGCCGGACGGCGGTGATTGCGCCGGTTGAATTGGTGAGTGGCGATGTGATTAGGGATTATTTGGGCGTGCTAAGGAGGGGCTTTTTGGTAAAATGGGTTGCTCCAAATTGTAGTACTTGTGAGGAGAGTGGAGGGAGGTGTGGGTTTGATCTGGATACGTATCATTTCAAGTGCTTTTGCATTGACAGGCCTCATGGTGCCCGGTGTCATTCAGGTCTCTCTCTCTCTCTCTCTCTCATGTTATTTTTTTTATTTGTACGTGCAATAAACTTACTCTGTCAGTCTGTCCTGATCTAAGAGATTGGGAAAGAAATTAATGTAGAATACGTGGAGATCCAATTTTATAATTAGTTTGACCGAACCAAGCTCCGAAAGTCCAAACGGTGTTTAATTTCAGATTATCCAAATTAGCTAAATTTGGTCAAACTCGGAATAGGCCCAAACTTGGTGGGCTAACTTATTTTCGCGTTCCGGTCCATACTCATTAAGGTTGATGAATGGTGTTTTTGGGCCTAATTCCTTTGTTTAGGCTTTCAATTGCGTTATTTTTCCGTTTTTGGAAAGATTTGTTTCGTAAATAACTCTTAGTCCGTAATTCCTTTTAAGTTGATTCTTTTTGAGAAAGTCTTATTTTTCTTTTCTTTTTTCAGTTTTAGGAAAAGCCCCAAATTCTGGGATTTTTTAATTTCCAAGTTTATTTTTAGGATTTCTAAGGTTTCGGCCTATATAAATGTTTGTAACTTAGGGTTTATGCAGCTTTTTGATTAATAATATTGCAGAGATTTTTTCTTTCATCCTTGTGCGCAAGAATTGCTCGTTGCGATGGGTTGTTTATCTCGTTTGGATTAGTACGCTAACTAATCTCTTGTGAATTCCGTTGCGTCAGAAATCCTATTGCGAGACTCAAACCCAAAATCTACCATATTCTCATGGTGCTATTCTTGTGATTGTGTTTGGGCTGAATTAACTCAAATCAATTGACAAATAATTGTGTGCGGGCGTGCCAGAAAAGAAATAACTTCAAAGAAGAAATTACTCTTTTCAAAATGATTTGAAACCACTAATTTCAATCAGGCAATTGTGTTATCCGTTCGATTACCTCAACTAAGAGGATTTTTCCTTAAGGTATCAACCAAATAAAAGATTGACGCGCTTCGAAATCAGAAAAGATGATTGAACACAAACAAACCTGAATCTAATCAAAGGTAAGTTTGTATACAAACACTCTTAAGATTCTATCAAGAATAATAAAGAAATGCAAGCACACTGAATTTAATCAAAAGCGAACTTGCAAACAACTATTCTTTGGTAAGAAAAGAGCTTAAAGGAAATAAGAAAACTTGAATTTAATCGAAAGTAGTCTTACATGCAAATAAGCCTTCAACTTACAAAAAAGACCCTACTCTAAACTAAAACTAATCTAAGATAGATCTCTGAGCAATCATTTTGTATGAATTGTCAGATGATATGGATTTTTCGTGTGTACTTCTCTTCAATTGCTTCTTCTATTTATAGACGCTGAACTTGCTTTCGACCCCCACGTCTTCGATTGATATCCACGTTGGTCACATAAAACGGTTGAGGGGGGTCTTCGAACGGTTACCTTGACATTTCCAGAATTCCTTCTTCCCCTGCTTGCTTTGATCATGGTGTTCATGGCCACTTCCTGGATCGTGGTTCCTATTTTCAAGCAACGTGAATCAATGCGACGTGTTTGCTTTCCAAAATGATTCCCTGCAATTGCATCTAATTTCCGTTATAAAACAAGGCAGTGAGGACACCGTTCGATGATCGTAAAGTCCAATTTAATGGTTAGATCTAATAACCTCCCAAATCATCGTTTAATTATTACTCAAACGACACCGGTTTACTTTAAAACGACACCGTTTGTCATAAAACAGTGTCCTTTCTAACTCCCGCAATCTTCTGTAATTGGTACTCGACTGGGACAGGTTTTATGCAACCGCCGTACCGTTCGGGGCCACGTGGAATTTTTTCATTGGGTAGCACTTTTTAGGATGTAAACACACCCCCCCGCATTAACATTTTATTTATGCTAAATAAATGTTAATGGCACACGTTCTCTGCCCATATCCCTTCAACTTCGGATGCACGAAGCTTGACAGGACTTCATTCCCATGCACGTCTATTGAGCTTCCCAAAGATAGCTACAATAATTTCCCTATAAATGGCAGTTAATGATAGGGTTTAACGAATTACATTACCCCTCATAAACCCCTTCGAATTCGAGTTTTCCCTTATTAAGGAATCTTAAGTTTATGGACTCTCTTCCAGAAATCAATCTTATCTTGGACAATCTCGATTGCCAAACTCCTTCTCCTCAAATGTCTCCTCCAAACTCTCCTCGAATGTTAGCAAGCAAAATCCTTTCGGATCGAACATTCCATACCCCCAACCCATCCACCACAGGTTGGGACTCCTCTTTAAACCGTTCGAATTCGTTCGATGGGTCCAACTGGGGCTCATGGGAAGAAAACCCTACTAATACCAACACTGGCACCATTCTGGTCCGGTTCGATCAGCCTGATCCCACACCTCATAAATTCCATCACTTTCGAACCCTTTTTGCGAGTCAATTCCTACCCCTGAGTGGTAACGATACCGTTCACATGGGCATGCTCAAATCCATTTATTCCTCTCTCAAATTTTCTCCTTTCCTCAAACAGGAAGAAAACTATCTTGGGCCTGCCCCTTATTGCGACTTCAAACGCATGGCCCAAGCCCAAAAAACCCTCTGGCTCACAGAGGTGCAAACCCCACACTTCCCAGCTGACTTCGAAGAGACCAACAAGTTGATTCCTCTTCCTGAAGAGCCCGACTGGTTCAATGAGGTGAATAACCTTGCCATTAACAACCCTCACTTCCAATGGCAATATGGTTATTCCATCTACTCTGCTGACAAGAGCAAAGCTTTGCAGCTTCTTGCAGCTTTCTCCTTTCTGGACATCCATATCCTGGAAGAACAAGTCCCACTCACCAATTTCAAATGGGCTTGTGAAACACTGGTGCTATGTTCCATCCCTTCTGCGGTTTCCTATCAAATCCACTGCTTCCTGGACTTCTTACCAGTGATCAAGTCATGGCTCGAAGCCAATACTGCTGCGTATTGCTTCGATCAAACCCTTCAAGACTATGCTCTTACTAAGGAAAGGATTGAAAAACTGCATGACCAAATCCATAACTTCACTACTGAGTCCTTCGAAGTGGTGCCTGGCCATGCTGACAAAAAGCTTCGAAGGCGCTTCAAAAGGCAACAAATGAAGCGTCCAACAAAAGAGGCTCGGCTTCGAAGGAAAGCCAAAGCTTTGGTGCTCCGCTTTAGGCCCCTGCTGGAGAAGAAATTGGAGTCAGACTCCAAAGAAGACATGAGGAAAATGGAGCTGAAATTCCTCCAGTTTGCATGGAACAAGTTCCATAGCCTTGTTACTTGGTCCTTTCCTCATTACTTTGAGAATAAAAAAGCAACCTCTCAGCACCCAGGCCCTTCGAAGGCCTAATTTGTGTTTCTTTTCATAGGAACTAGAATTTCCCTTGTTTTGCCTTTTTTTTTTTTGTAAATACGTAAATTTCAATTTTGTAATCCAGTAGGTTTGTTCAATGAAATTTTCCTTTTTTTTCAACACGCTGGACTTGGGTTTATTGTTAAAATAGAAATTCTAATAATAAAAAACTCTACTAAAGAGAAAAAACCAACCCCAGCGGACCCCGGAGTACGGGCCCACTACAGGCCTGGCCCACCTGCAGGAGTATAAAAGCGGAATTGATTCAAAACCACCCCTTACACTCTACTCGTTCAAGCTTTCTCAAACTCAAAACTCCCAAGAACAGAAACCCTCTCTCCTTTTCCTCGTCATCAACGCTAAACCCAAACTGAATCAATGGCTTCTTCCAGCAATCCAGCAGCCCGAGAACATGTTACTCCCTCTTTGGCTTTGAGACGGTTCGTGTCAGGACAAACACCAGGACCGACTAAAGAGCCCTATCTCGATGCCAGGGTCTTCATTCCAAACCCTAGCGAAGAAGGTACTTATATTTTAGGCCCTCAACTCATAGGAGAAATCCCTGCTAGCCTTTCTCTCTACTATCCTCGATTGGGGGATGCTGAAATCCGGGCTTGTTCGAACCTCGATTGGCAAAATTTTCCAAAGAAATCCTTCCCCTGTTGGCCCACATTGGACAAGGATTGGAAGATATGGACCACCCGTATGTTGGCTGCGAAGTCGGACGACTTAGAGAAGGTGGGTTTAAAAAGAATTATTACCCTCCTTCGAAGGGGGGTCCCACAAAATCCTCCTCTGATTCAGGCCGCCTTGGCCTTTTGGGACCCATCTTTCAACTTCTTTCGCTTTAACTGTGGCATGATGGCACCCACAGTTCTGGATGTTACCCAAATGTTGGGGCTTATTCCGTATGGCCCCCAATTCGACCCTACCAAGGAGTTCCATCCTCCCGAGGGATTTACTCGTTTGACTGCCACCAACGGGGCTTTTTCCCAGTTCTACCACAGAGAAAGGAAATTGGTAGGAGAAGTGACCGAGACAGAGTTTTTTGCCTACATTCTCTACACCCTCTGCAAACACATCTTCTGCCACTCCGGGAAAAGAGTGATGAATGAATTTGTTCCATTGGCACTGGCACTTGCTAGAGGAGAAGAGTTTGACTTCGCCTCCTGCTTCTTGGGCCATGTCTACAAAGCTGGGTTCGACTTCTACCAGAAGGGTTTGAACCATTCGCAGGGAGGGCCCCAATGGTTTATCCAACTTTGGCTTCATGCTTACTTTCCTGAGCTGGGTCCCTTCAAAGCACCCACATCCCTTACTGGTGTCGTCGAGGCGCCCAATGTTCATGGTGACAACTACGTTCACCCAGAGGATAGCACAACACAGACTTTGGTGTACTACCTCTGCTTTTTTGCTGGTCTAGCCTCAGATAGGGAGTGGCCCAATCCATACCCTACTCTTGTTGGGCCAACATGGTTGTTCGACATTCTGGCAGACAAACGGGGAAGATCCTCTCGAGCTCTCCAAGCATGGGGCAACATTCTTACAAGCAGAGAGATCTTCATTTCCTCGTCGAATACCCTCAAGTCCATAGCACATGCAGAGGTATATTGCCCTGCACAATTTGCTAGGCAACTGGACTTTGTTCAAGGCATACCCACTCCTTACTGTGGCCTCGCCAACATCTGTATGTCTGAACGATCACCGATCATGGCTGACCAATTTCTGACGGGGTTTGCCCAAGCCAGACATGCATTGAGGAGAACAGTCACTCAGGAGTTCAGGGAACCTGAAGTGCGCACCACCCCTGCATTTGACAACTGGTGGCACTCCAACTGCTCCTTCCTCTCAGGGATTAAACCCTTCAAACAGTTTCTAGCCCACATTGGGTTCGAGAAGTCTGAGTTTGGGCATGGAGGAAAAAATAACTCGTCATCTTTCTCCTCTGACAACGAATTTGGTTTGGCTGGAGGGATCGAAGACATTGCTGGAGGCGAAGTTGAACAAAGATTGACTCCAGTCGAAGCCTCCCCAATAGCAATGGTCGTTCCCCCCTCTCCATCAAGAAGACAATCTACGAGGGTAACACAAAAAAGAGGTAATTATCTCTGAACATCTCTTCTCTTTTGCTGAAACCAAACCTAATTGCATTCCATCCTACAGGTGCCACCTCTTTTCCAGAAAGTGCTTCGAAGAAGAGAAAGATTACTTCTCAGCCTACAGAAGTAATTCCTACTAAGCACTATCTTGAGCCCTCAGCTGCACCTCCAGGTTGGTTTCCTTCCCTCCAATTAATCTTTTAAACCCCCATACCATTTATCCGAGCCACCTTCTTACCCCTTTCCTTTCAGCTTCGAAGAGGACAAGGACCACCAGGAAGCGTGGTCCTCAGGTTTCTTCTAGTGATGAAGAGACAGAGAGTGACACAGAGATACTGGCCTCAAGGGGTAAATTCCTTCCTCATTTACGATTCAGTAGAGGATTTTACTGTAATTCTAATTCTTGAGTTCGAACCAGGTGAAACAAGACAGATGAAGGAGACCCTCCGCTATGTGAGGAAAACAACTCCTCCCAAGAGACCTGTTTCTCCAAAGAAGCCTTCCTCCCCAAAAGAGGTAAGTTAGTTTAAACTGCATACATTCTCATGTGTCTCCTGTGCTCGTGACTTGCTGTTAACTTCTTTGTAGGCTCAGGTTGTATCCCCTGTTGAGGCGGTGGACCTAGCTCTTGTTCCCTGCCCTCAACAAGAAGTGATAGAGCCCTTAATCCCAATGCCAGCAGATGCCCCTTACAAGGTATCTTCTGAATACTCGCCTTTCGAATTATGAAAGGATTTACTCTAACTTTCTTTTGTTTTTTACAGGCATCCCCTGTTCAAGCTCTTTCTATACAGAAAGACTTTGCTGCAAAGGATATTGACATACACGCCTTGCTGTCATTCCTTACTGAGCCAACCTTTGCACAGGTAGTGGCCAGTTTGGCTCCTTCGAAGACTCTGGGGCCACTTCCCATTCTTCAGGGAGACTTCCCCTTTACTTCCTTATCGGTTTCAGGGGAGGGACCTTTAAGGATGGACCCTACTTTGGCTTCGAAGAGCCATATTCTTAGAAATGCTGAGGATCAAGGCTCCAGTTTGACCTCCTCCTCAGATCAGGTACTCTTGATACTTAATCATACCTTTCCTTTCTTGTTTTACATTCTATTTAACCTTAACTTATAATTCTTATGCAGGGAACAGGCATGGCCCTTTTCTCTGAAGATCATCCCACATCTTCCTCTGCTCCAATTGACTTGTCCTTAGTGGTTTTCGATATATCCCTCTTTAAGAGTCAATTGGAAAAATTTTGTAATCAGATTGCTGATCCCATCCTCCCTTCCTCTTCGAATTCTCTCGAAAGCCTTCAACAACTTTTGAACCCTTCCATGCCTTCTGACTTACCTTCCTTTAGAATAAAACATGTTCCTTCAAAGGAAGAAGTTCTAACACTAAAAAGCTTTCTGAAATCTTTAAATCATTTAGGACTTCCTACTTTGATTGATCATAGTTTAACTTACCACTTCGAGGTATGCTATCAGGCCTTGTCCCTTTCCCAAGGACTCCCTTCTTCAATCAACTTCACTCTTCAAAAGCACCTCAAACAATTTAGTGAATTGATTGCTTATAATCACTTCTTGTCTGAAAGCATTGGCACAACTATTGAGAAAACCAACAAATTGGAGGCCAAAGCACTTGAGACTGCTTCTCGTCTGTCTCAGGGACAAACTTTCAGAACTTGACAAGAAGATGAAGTGGTTACAAGAAGAAATGAAGAAGGTCAGGGAAGAGATAGCTGAAGTTTCGAATGGCTTTCCAGAGCTTGAAGACGAAGCATTACGGGATGAATCAACGCTTCCACAGCTTATTCCTTTTCTTCGAAAGGAACAGAGAAGAAGAGCTATCCATACTTCACTTTTGGATGCTAACTCTAATTCTCTTCGAGAGCTACTAACCACTATTCGTGATGTAATAAGCCCTTTTTTGTAACTTCACGCAGCTTATATGTTTTTTTTTTTGTTCAATTTTGGGATAAGTACAACTGTAATTAAGATCGACACTAGTTCCTATTTTCTTTTGCTTAAAAGCTTACTGTGCCAACTCCTCTCCTACCGTATCTTAAAGAGTCATAAATGACTATCTACTAGTATAAATAGAGGTCTCTGGGAAAAGAAAAAACTTACAGATCATCTTCTCCACTTCTCCTTCCTGTAGTATCATTCAAACCAAGCTTTCAAGTAAGGCTACAAGAAAGATAACTATCATGAAGCCTCATCTTGTATTTGTGAAGAAAAACTTCGAAACATAGCCACATCAACCCTCATGATATTTCCCTTGAACCCTAAAGCCCTTAGGTATAGACACATCAACACTCATGATGTGCCTGTACTGGGCTGTTGCTTCGAAGACAAGAATGGGCTTTGAGCTCTATCTCCCTACCAATGGAGCTTTGTAGGGAGATAGAATCAAGTCCCCATGAAGCTAGGTTCAAGTCTTTGTATCTCAGTTGGTTGATCCCTAGAGATCCTCCTCCATGATACTATTATGCCCTAGATAGGTTCTCCAATGTAACCTTCTGTGTAACTGTTATGAGCAAAGAAATTATTTACCAATGTATCGATCTTTATTCTAATGGCTTTGACCAATAGACTGGTGTTCTTAGCCATCCCTTTCTATTTAATGTTATTAATGAAAACATAATAGCATGAAGGAAAATACAAACAGAAATCCTCCTTCCAATACTGTGCTCCTTTATTCCATGTATATTTATTACTTTTGCTTCGAAATGTGTTGATACTTCGAAAACTAATCTAGTGTAATTCCAATCGTTTCAACTAACTCATTTAATTCCAGTAGTTTCTTAGCCGTCTCCTCGTAAGTTGTAAAAGATCATATACTTCTGACGTATGACGCCTAATGCTCTCAAACCCTTCACCTTCCAGGCTTTACGCGTCTGCAACCCATTTAATAATGGTAATAAATGAGGCGGATTCCCCGTATTTCTTTGGGCTATAAATACACCTAGACGTCGATAGATCACAGCATCTCTTTCAAACAAACAACATGGCTGAAAACCATCCAAATCTTGATGATCTCACTAGTCAATTGGCCAACCTGACTAACATGATCATGGAGCTGAAGAGAGACGTCCACGCTGAGTCCCAGGCCCTTCGAAGTGAGATCGCTCAGCTTCGAAGCCAGCTGGTGTGTGTGGAAACAGCTTCACGCCTCTGCTTGGCTAGGACCTGGGATGATCTTTCGACCGTCCTCTCGGCCCATGAGGCAAAAAGTCCCCCAGAGGGAGGATCCTCTTGAAGATTCTCCTTTGGGACTATGAAGATCACCAATGGTCTTCATTTTTGCTTTTTGGACCAGAGTTGGTCTTTTTGTTGTTCAGACCTACTTGGGTCTGTTTTGTACTTTGACCTGCTTGGGTCTTTTTTTGTTTAGACCTACTTGGGTCTGTTTTGTACTTAGACTTGCTTGGGTCTTTTTTTTTGTACTAATGAAAATGAAACTCTTGCTTGGCTATTCTCGACTCTTTATAGCTTCGATTGGTAGTATGGTGACTCGTTTGTGTCTTCGAATGCTAATAGAGTAATTTTTTTGTAAAAAAGCTTTTAGCATCAAATCACTCAACACTAAATCAGCCAGTCAGAACCATCGATGTGTGTAACCAAACTTATTTACACTACCTCTTGTGGAAGGACTCCCATATGGAAGGAATATAAGCTTTCAGATGTCTTCCGTTTATTTTCCTTCGATGAACATAACCATTCAAATTTCTCAAATGATAAGCTCCCCCTTTCAAAACCCTATGGATTTGAAAAGGCCCATTCCATGTTGGTGCCCATTTTCCTAATCCATCTTTTTTAACTCTCCTATCCCTAATAGGGAGGATAACTTTCCATACGAGGTCTCCTTCATCGAAGCTTCGAAGAGCCACTCTTTTGTTATAGCTTCTGGCTATTCTTGCTTTTTGTAGCATAATCTGGTTTAAGGCTTTTATTCTAGCCTCATCAATATCTTCCAATTCCATATGCATGGCCTGATGATAAGATCCTGTGTCTAAATCATTCTGACATGCTACTCTCTGGGATCTTACAGTGATCTCCATGGGTAACACAGCGTCATGCCCATATGTTAATGCAAATGGTGTGGTACCTGTACTAGTCCTTTTTGTATTCCTATATGCCCATAACACATCAAGTAACAGATCATGCCAAATTTCTGGGTTTTGATCCACCATTTTTTGGATCCCCTTCTTGATAATTTTATTAGTTGATTCTGCCTGACCATTGGACTGAGCATAATAAGTACTAGTATATATTAATGAAATTCCATGGTTCGTGGCAAAATCCTTCACCAATCGTCCTTCGAATATGGAACCATTGTCCACTGTTATTGTTTGAGGACTCCCAAACCTGTATATGATTCCCTTTATGAAATCTATTACGTGGGTTTGTTTGACCTCCTGATAAGCTTGGGCTTCTACCCATTTTGTGAAATAATCAGTAGCTACTAGGATAAATTTATGCTTTTCCAATGAAGGAGGATAAATCATCCCAATCATGTCCATAGCCCATCCCCTAAAGGGCCACGGTTTTATTACATATTGCAAATCTGTGACTGGCAAATGCTTGAGTGGACCTGTTTTTTGACAGGCTTGACACCCCTTTGCATAATCTATACAATCTTTGAGGATGGTGGGCCAATAATACCCGTATCTCCTTATTAACCATCTCATTTTTATGCTCGCTTGATGTGCTCCACAGATTCCCTCATGCACTTCAGCCATTACTTTAAATGCATTTACCTTGCTCAAGCATTTCAAAAGAAGACCATCCATTCCTCTCTTGAATAGCTCATTATTATACATTATATAGTTCATTGCTTTTAATTTGGTTGCCTTGTCTGCAACACTGTCTGGCTTGGTTAAATATTCAATTAATGCTTGCCTCCAATCAGCATTTCGATGGGTTAAAGCATCGACGTTTAATACTTCGAAGTCCGTCAACCTATTGTGTAACATAGGCAGGGATTTCCTCAAAGTTAATTGACAAAATTCCTTTTCAACTTCTGATAAAACTTTGTAGCCGGACGCTCTTTGAGCTATTTCGTCAGCCTCTTCATTAAAGAACCTAGGAATATAAGTTAAAGTAAGCATATGAAATTGATCCATCAGCTCTTTAGCATGCTGATAATAAATTATCAGCGCTGGACTAGTACATTTAAACTGTCCATTTAGTTGGTTAATCACTAACTGAGAATCTCCAAAGATTTCAGCAACACTAACCCTTAATTTAAGCAAAATTTCTAGTCCAATAATCAATGCTTCATATTCTGCCTGGTTATTGGAACATTGTCCCTCACTGAGTCTAAAACCATATTTTGTTTTCAAGCCTTGGGGGGATTCCAGAATTATGCCCACTCCAGCCATCTGAATAGTTCTTGATCCATCGAACCATAATTTCCATGGCCTGATTTCAACTGTACTAGCCTCCAACGTTGTTGGTGCTTTGTATTCATTTGGATGATCGGCCAAAAAATTGGCCAATGCTTGGCCTTTTATTGACTTTTGAGGCACATACTCAAGACAAAATTCAATTAAAGACACTATCCATTTCCCAATCTTCCCACTAAGCACTGGCTTAGAAAGCATGTGCTTAATTACATCAGTTTGAGAAATAACATAAGTTATTCTAGGCAACATATAATGCCTGAGTTTCTTAGAAGCGTAAAATAAAGCTAAACATAGTTTCTCTACTGCAGCATACTTGCATTCACAAGAGTTTAAAAACCTACTAAGATAATAAACTGCTCTTTCCTTGCCATCCTCATTGTCTTGAGCCAACAGAACACCTATTGAATCTTGTGTTGCAGCTAAATACAACTTTACTGGCTTTCCTTCAATGGGAGGCGCCAATACAGGAGGGTTGGCTAAGTATCTTTTAATGGCTTCGAAGGCTTCATCATGCTCCTTTGACCACTTGAATTCCTCCCCTTCCTTCAGTTTCAACAAAGAAGAGAAGATTTTAGTTTTTCCCTGCAGTATTAGATATAAATCTTCGAAGGAAATTTAATTGACCAAGAACCTTTGCAACTCCTTCTTAGAAGAAGGTGGTTTAGCCTCAATGATGGCCTTAGCTTTGTTCTTGTCAACCTGTATTCCTTTACTGTGAACTAGATACCCTAAAAACTTCCCAGCTGATACTCCAAAAGCACATTTTTCTGGATTTAACTTCAGCTGATAGCGTTTCATTTGTTGGAATGTCTTTTCCAAGTGTTGTAGATGATCCTCATCAGAGTTTGACTTCACAATGATATCATCTATGTAACATTCCAGAAAAGTTCCCACTAAATCATGAAAAATAGTATTCATTGCTCTTTGATATGTGGCCCCAGCATTCTTTAGCCCAAATGGCATTTTGACCCATTCGAGATGCCAATGTTACCTGGGCAGGCAAATGCTGTTTTATGCACATCTCCTTCTGCTATGCAGATTTGATTGTACCCTGAATGCCCATCTAAAATGGATAATATCTTGTGGCCAGCAGAACTGTCCACAAGTGTATCCCATTAGGCATTGGGTATTCGTCCTTAGGAGTCGCAGTATTTAGGTTTCGAAAATCAACACAGATTCTGATAGTTCCATTCTTTTTTAGGGACTGGAACTATATTAGATAGCCATTCAACATACCTGGCTGTTCTAATGAAGCCTGCATCTAGAAGTCTCTGCATTTCCTTTTTAACACCTGCAATAGTTTCTGGACTCATCTTCCTGGTTGGTTGTTTCACAGGTTTGAATTGTGGCTTGATAGGTAACCTATGCTCCACCAATCCCCTGTCCAAGCAGGTAGTTCCTTGTAACTCAACTCCATGCAAAGCATTCCTTGTTGGCATTCAATAGTGCCACCAATTCACTTTCATACCAGGCTCAAGCTGTTTATTAATAAGCACTTGGATTGGGGTTTTTGGCATCTCCCACCTTACTTCTTCCACCAGATCTTGTGATTCACCCGTTCCTCAGAAGTGAGTGGATTTCTTGCACGAGGGTTATTGTTTCATGCATAACCTCTTCCCATATGTTTCCATGTAAAGGGAAGTAGATGATACTCATTGGATTCGGGGAGAGAGAAGAATGAGAGAGGAGGAAGTAAAATAAAAATAGAAAAAATATTAAAGAAGGATAAAAGGGATAGGAAGGAAAAGAGGGGGGGAAGAATGTTTGTTGGAGTGGGGGAAGGGGGAGGACAATCATGATTATGTCAATGACTGATGGGAGTTGGCCTCCTAATTTATTATTTGTTTTCTTTTATTTTTCATGGCTGGCTTCGCCGCCTCTTATACTGTTGTATGGTCGGCATAGCCGCCTTGTTTATATATATATATATATATATATATATATATATATATATATATATATATATATATATATATCAATTACCGGTGGGGAGTGCACAGTATGCCACCCATAGTAATTCTGGCCAAGACTTAGTAGCTAGCACCAGCAGGACTAGCAGATACATTGAATTGCCTGTGGGGAGTGCGCCGTATGCCACCCATAGTAATTCGCATAGTACACACATTGCCTCTATGAGGAACTATTTCTCTACTCTGTTACAGAGTCTCCCTCACACACCTGTCTCATTAAAAAATCAAATTATTTTCCCACAGGATTTTCCTGTTGATTTAATAAAAGATATTCAAAAAATGGCTAAAAGGGACGGCCACTATTTTCAGGAATTTCTATTCCAATTATTAACTGATTTGTCCACTAAAACTACTCCAGGTTTAGAAATATCTTGGGATACTCTTTATTTTAAAGACCAAGATAGGATTGAATGCCC
Organism: Rhododendron simsii; assembly: GCA_014282245.1. NCBI lineage: Eukaryota > Viridiplantae > Streptophyta > Magnoliopsida > Ericales > Ericaceae > Rhododendron > Rhododendron simsii. The sequence goes on from CM024961.1 coordinate 21,564,435, forward strand.
AAGAACAAATCCTATTTGCTCAAATTATCCTTTGCATCGTATGGATTGTCCCTGTAATTTAATATTTAGTGTTCCAAGAGCTTGCATCGATATGCAGTTCTTTAAAAATATTAATGTTGAATATAATAAAAAATTAATTGAAATCACTCCAATGACCCTATTGGATCATGGATTTTTGAGACAAGTTATTTTTACTAATCCGGAGCAGACTGATAATTTTACCAGAAAACTGGCTGTCTCCATTTTAAACCTTTTTGCTAAATATGGTTCATTGAGATGCCAAGTCCTCATCAAAAGCAAAATGCCAGAATGGACTTGGACTGGTAACATTATCCCTGCTCAACATATCATGCACATTGCAGTCAACTGGCCATTCAGCAGAGTTCATCTCCCTATTCACCTCGTTGGGGATGAAGAACCATGGCCTTGCTCAAAGTCAATTCGTAGTCAAATACGCCACTACAGGGCTTATTCAATTGCTGATAAACTTGGAGATGCTTATCATGATGATCTCCATGTCTATGTTGATCCCAGATCAATCTATTTAATTTGTGAAGATTCTATCCAGAAGATTCGCTGTATTGAACAAATTCAAGAAGTCCCATTTATTCACCACACTCAACACAAAACATTGGTCAATTATTATCTTGATCGACTAACCAATGATCATCTGAATGCTACAACTGTATCTACTCCAGTAACTGAAGACCCTATTGACGAAGGAGAAGATTATTGGCATAATCTTTCTTCTGAAGAAATGCACAACCTTGATAATATGATGGAAGATTAATCTGTTCATCCACTGGCATCAATTGGCCAGACCATTCAACCCGAACCTATTCAAACTCAATACAGTCCTTGCCAATCAACTTTCCTACACAGGAAACTATTCAATCAACAACTGACTATTCAATTACCCTCATTTATTTCCGGGTACTATTCAAACAGTAACGACTTTTTACTGTTCATCAATCAACTGTTCACTCAACCGACAGTTCACTGTTCAACCATCTGCTGTTTCACTTTTCCACCGAAAGTGGAAGGTTCACATGGTTCAACTTGGACCTCCTGTTTATTGTACAGCCTTTAATCCTTCATCTATAAAAGGATTGCTGGCTCTTAGTCAAAGGGCATCTCTTGGCATCCGAAATTGGAGAGCCACTTCTCTCTCTTCCCTTGCCTTCTCTCTTCTCCCCTTTCTCTCTCTAATTAAATGTAATACTGCTTCCTGCAGTACCCCTTCCCCCATTAACCCTGTTCATCTCCTTCTCCGAAGGTACTGATAATGTTACACTGTTTACTTCGAGGACTACTCAATCAATGAGTTGATCCTCTCTGATCTCTATCAATAAAATTGATGTTTTATTAATTTTCTGTTCTATGGTTGGCTTTGCCACCTACTGCTTAATGTTGTTTTAATTTCCATGGTCGGCTCAGCCGCCTTATTAACTGTTTAGTTTTCTGTTCATGGTCGGCACAGCCGCCTGTATATACTGTTTACTCTGATTATGTCTCTGTTCTTCTTACTGTGTCTCTCCTTCCGCCCCCAAATGGTATCAGAGCCACGTCGGGAGTAGTGAGGTAGGTGGTTGGTGGCATGGGTTGTCCCTGAGTCGGAGGTAAGAGTCCGGTGGATGAATAGTTACTAGGTAAAGTATTTATTTTCAGAAAAGAAAATGAAATTAAAAAATTATTTTGGCAAGTAATCTTGCTTATTCTTCATAGTCGATTGGACAGAGTTTATACTTGATTATATGAACATGAGTTGCATGTGTTTGTTTTGGCACTATGTTCTACACTCGGTATTTGACAAGTAAGAGTCTGTAGTTGATGATATGGGCATGAGTTCATGTTTCAATGGTTTCGGTGCTTGTAAAAATACTTCTGGTAAATTGGAGTAGCTGTTTCTGGCTGTCCCCATTCAACATCCTGGTTTTCTGTAAAAGGTCCCGTCGAGTAAGTCCCGCGGTAGGGCAGTTAAGGCTTGGAGGCAACCGTCTGGGTGTTGGGTACGAGGGAGTGGGGGAACAGTAGCTCCAAGTAATTAGAAGTATTAGGGTAGTTCTTAAACACATAAAATCAAATACAGAAATACTGCAGTGCCTGGATTATGTGTGTAGATGAGTTCCTGTCCAAGACACATACAAATCAAGTATAGAAAAACTGCAGAGATTATGAATGATAAAAAGGATTTTCTTTAAATTATAAATTTTTAAAATCCATTTCTTTTGTGTAAAGGAATATCTTATTTAGTAGTCGTTCATCCACCAGTCCCTTCCCTTATTCAGATACGGATCCATCCACCAATCCCTCTATTCACTCCAGGCTCTATTAAGATGAATCGAATATTTAGATGTAATTCGACTGCTAGTTCATCCTCAATGGCTAATTTATCGTCTATACCAGACATAGTAAACCAAGAAGAACAAGAACATCAAGATTTAAATACTGATCTCCATAATTGGAATATACCTAAAATACCTGTTAAAGAAGTTTATAGATCCAGTTTTTTAGGAGATTCCTTTAAAACTGACCAAGTTGCTAAAACTGTTGAACAAGTTTATGCTATTACTAAACAAGAAGAAAAATGTTCACTTCTTAGTAAAGATGCTATTAAAAGACATTTAGATAGAGGATATAATTATATCCATATTGGATTAATTCAAGTAGCTATTAAACCCCTATCCAGAACAGGATTAAATTCTTCTGTTTTACTATCTCTCAGAGATAGTCGGTTTACAGTATTCAGTGATAGTTTACTTGGTTTAATGGAGTCCAGTTTGCATAATGGCCCTGTTTACTTTAATTGCTATCCTGATTTACCACTTAGTTTAAAAGATAAAAACATATTAAAAGCATTAATGTTAAATATTCAAACTGCTGGTGCAATTACTAATATGCTTGAAGGAAGTCATCCACTTGCTTTAATATATCGTGTTTATTACAAATGTATGAAAACTAATTTAAATATTCATGCTTTAGTTAAAAGTCCCAAGGACAAAACTGTTTTGATTCAAAGTAATACTAATGCTAATATTCAAGTACCAAAAACTATTTCCTGGAATGATATTAAATTACCCGAGAGTTGGGTTAGTCAAAATGATAGTTATCCTCATAAAATGCAAAATGATACTATTGATCTTGATTACATAAAACAATATTTAGATGGAACTGTTAGAATAAGCTTTGATCAACAAAGAATAAATCCACCACTTCAGATAAAAGAATTAAGTAGATCAAGTAGTTCTGTTAACCTACCAAGACAAGATAAAAACCTTATTAATCCTCTTGTTAAATTAAAAGGAATTGATACGAGTTCCCAAATCAGTAAACCTTGTTATTCAACACAGTCACATTTTGATGATGAGACACCCCCAGGGTCTCCTACTCCAACTGATTTAGAGGATAATACGGTTGACCCATCACTTCGTGTATTAACTAGAATTACCAATGATTATGATGATGTTTATGCTGAATTTAAATCAAAAAAGAATAAACAAAAAAGAAAAAATTTTAGAAAAACCTATTCATCTAGTAGACAAGAGAAAATGATAAATCAATGGGAAAAATACATGGATAAAAATAATATTGATATTTACTTCTTTGATTATTTAGAAAATATTTATCTGCCTATGAAAGCTAAACTTACTAAACCTACTTATAGTTTATCTTCTGTTTATCTGGACTCTAGTCCCATTTTATCCTATGATAAAACAGTAAGTGTTATTAAGCAAGAGTCTAATAAATTAATAAATATCAGCAAAACAACTGTTCAAGATTTGGCACATGAAACAAAAATTGTTAAAAAAGACATTTCTAAGTTAAAGGAATCTGAAGATAATTCTGATAAAAATATTAAAAATAATCACCAAGATAAAAAGGAATATTACCAAAAATGGTATACAACTGTTAAATTGGTCATAAGGGACTATCAAATTCAAGTTAATGCTCTCATTGATACTGGTGCTGATTTAAATTGTATAACTGAGGGGCTAATACCCACAATGTATTTTCAGAAAACTACTGCTACATTAAGGGCTGCTAACGATAGTAAAATGAATATAGAATACAAATTACCTAAGGCACATATCTGCCAAGATAAAATATGTTTCCAAACTACTATTGTTTTGGTTCCTGATTTAACTGATAAACTAATATTAGGTACTCCATTCATCTGCTTACTCTATCCTTTTACTACTAATGAACAAGGTCTAATTACTAAGCCATTTGGTCAACAGGTTATATTCAAATTTCTAAATCAACCTGAATTAGTACAATTAAACTATTTAACTATGAATAAAATTGACTTAAAAGAAAAACAATTAAAATTTTTACAAGAAGAAATTAAATAAAAAACTTGAAGAACAACTCACTGCTAATTTGCTTCTTAAACAAATCAAAGATTTCCAAAATAAAATAATAAAAGAAATCTGTTCACATCTTCCAAGTGCTTTTTGGCACAGGAAAAAACACATAGTAACTTTGCCATATGTTAAAAATTTTAATGAATCCCAAATTCCTACTAAATCTAGGCCTATTCAAATGAACGCCCAAGTTTTGGAAAACTGTAAAAATGAAATTAATACTTTACTTGCTACTAATATTATTCAAGATAGTAAATCACCTTGGTCATGTCCTGCTTTTTATGTTAATAAAAATGCTGAAAAAGAAAGAGGCGTGCCACGCCTTGTTATTAACTACAAACCATTAAATGCTGTTTTGGAATGGATTCGTTATCCAATCCCTAATAAAAAAGATTTAATCAACAGATTAAGTAATGCTGTTATATTCTCTAAATTTGATTTGAAAAGTGGATTTTGGCAAATTCAACTGCACCCTGATGATAGATATAAAACTGCTTTTACTACCCCTTTTGGTCACTATGAATGGAATGTTATGCCATTTGGTTTAAAAAACGCTCCTAGTGAATTCCAAAATATAATGAATGATTATCCTTATACCTTATTTATTCATTATTATCGATCTATTTAGTGATTCTTTCTCTATTCATTTCCAAATCTGAACAACTCAATCTTCTTTTGCACTTATTGACTTGTTTATATTGATGATGTGCTTATATTCTCCAGATCAATTGATGAACACTGGAAACATTTAAATTCTTTTGTTCAAACCATTAAAAATAATGGATTGGTAATTTCTGCTCCAAAAATTAAACTGTTAACAAAAATAAGATTTTTGGGATATGATATCCATCAGTCTACTATAACGCCAATTAGTAGAGCCATTCAATTTGCTGATAAATTTCCTAATGAAATTCTTGATAAAAATCAGTTACAAAGATTTCTTGGATCATTAAATTATATTGCTGAATTTTACAAAGATCTAAGGAAGCTTTGCCAACCTCTTTTTGATAGATTAAAAGCTAATCCACCCCCTTGGACGTCTGTTCATACAGACATAGTTAAAAAAGTTAAACAATATGTTAAATCACTCCCTTGTTTGGGTATCCCTACAATAAACTCTTTTAAAATCATTCAAACTGATGCTTCTGAAATTGGTTATGGAGGAATACTTCTCCAAAAGATCAATCCTGATTCTCCTGAGCAAATTGTACGTTTTCACTCTGGTAAATGGAATACCACACAAAGTAATTATAGTACTATTAAAAAAGAAATTTTATCTATTGTCCTGTGTATTTCCAAATTCCAGGATGATATATTAAACCAAAAATTCTTGGTAAGAGTTGATTGTAAAAGTGCTAAATATGTTTTAGAAAAAGATGTTGAAAATATTGCTAGTAAACAGATTTTTGCCCGATGGCAGTCTATATTAAGTATTTTTGATTTTGATATTGAATATATTAAAGGCGCTCAAAATTCAATCCCAGATTTTCTCACTAGAGAATTTCTCCTTGGTAAGTGAATAAACATCATTCTGTACACCAGATACATCGCGCACTCACTAAGCATTAAAATTGCACCACTGAGCACTTAGTTAGCCAGATACATTATTCACTATATTTCCTGCAGGGTATCACGTTGCATTATAATACCTAATCAACGTTTTCTGCAGAAATGACGGACAAGAAGAAGCAGCTCACGTTACCCAATAGTAACCAAGCTGGATCTAGTAAAAATAGATACCAAGTTCTTGGCCAAATTCCCAAACTTGAGTATAAATCTGCTCTTGCTTATGTCCCTACTTCTAATCAGTCAACCCTTGCTCACATCCATGTTTCTACCATTACTACTGATCCTTTCTGTTCAGAATTACCCATTCAACCCAAATATTCTGCTAAACCTCCCACTGAATACTTGCTCAAACCATTCCCTACTAAACTTTTTGCTCTTGAACCTGTGCATAAAAACCTTCACCAACCCATTGAATTAGTAACTTCTTTCTTTCCCCCTGGATGGCAATTTATTCCTCAACACCCTGATAAAACTTTGTCCTTCTACAAAGATATTCTCTTTCACCATAAATCCATTCTGATTAAACCAATCACTGATAAACATGATTCTACTAAAGTAATTTACCATTCACTCTACATCCATAATATAGTCAGTCTTGATCAATGGGGTCCCCCTTTTGTCCACAAAGATCTACCTGGTCATTCCATTGATCATAATTATTATGATTATATTGATTCTTGGTTCAAAGTTTTGCTTCATCAGAATGAAAACTTTTCTCATTCCTGGTTTATTCAATTTGATCACAAGTTCAATTCAGTCATCCCTTCGTGGTTCAATCGTTGGTGGCAACAGCATGGAGCCATCCCTGATATTCTCCCTGCTAATCTGCTCGACCAAGTCAACTACTTCTCAACCAAGTTCAAAGTTACTAATCATACCAGTCAATTCCCAGCTTTGCTTCTATTTGTGTCCAAATACAAGGTCCCCTGGATTCTCAAATGGAAATACAATATTGAAGACCGCATAGTTATTCGACAGTTTCTGGTAAAATGGTGGGGATCATACAATTACCAAAAAATTATTGACCAAGTTAAACTGGAATTCCCAGTCAGAGTTCCAACGCCAGACATTCCTACTCCAATAACAATTCAACCAGTTCAACCTGAAGATCACCTGGTTCAAACACCATCACCAACGGTTTCTACCATCAGGCTCAACAGCCCTGTTCAACATCCTCCCAGACCCTCCAGGTCTAAATCAAAATGCTCAAAATTGCTCATGCTGGCACAGCAGCTCATTGCGCAGGCAAGTCAAGAAGAAGAAGATACTTCTTCTGAAGGATCAACAACTGATAAAAATCCATACGGATCTGCATTCCAAGATGCTCAAGACCCTTTTGGATAATTCAAATAAACATGTGGCCCTTGCCAATCAACTTTCCTACACAGGAAACTATTCAATCAACGGCTAACTATTCAATTACCCTCTATTATTTCCGGGTACTATTCAAACAGTAATGACTTTTTACTGTTCATCAATCAACTGTTCACTCAACCGACAGTCCACTATTTAACTACTGTTCAACCACCTGCTGTTTCACTTTTCCACCGAAAGTGAAAGGTTCACTTGGTCTAACTTGAATCCCCTGTTTATTGTACAGCCTTTAATCCTTCATCTATAAAAGGATTGTTGGCTCTTAGTTAGAGGCATCTCTTGGCATCCGAAATTGGAGAGCCACTTCTCTCTCTTCCCTTGCCTTCTCTCTTCTCCCCTTTCTCTCTCTAATTAAATGTAATACTGCTTCCTGCAGTACCCCTTCCCCCATTAACCCTGTTCATCTCCTTCTCCGAAGGTACTGATAATGTTACACTGTTTACTTCGAGGACTACTCAATCAATGAGTTGATCTTCTCTGATCTCTATCAATAAAATTGATGTTTATTCTGTTTTCTGTTCTATGGTTGGCTTTGCCACCTACTGCTTAATGTTGTTTTAATTTCATGGTCGGCTCAGCCGCCTTATTAATTGTTTAATTCTCTGTTCATGGTCGGCACAGCCGCCTGTTTACTCTGATTATGTCTTTGTTCTTCTTACTGTGTCTCTCCTTCCGCCCCCAAATGGTAAGAGTCCGGTGGATGAATAGTTACTAGGTAAAGTATTTATTTTCAGAAAAGAAAATGAAATTAAAAAATTATTTTGGCAAGTAATCTTGCTTATTCTTCATAGTCGATTGGACAGAGTTTATACTTGATTATATGAACATGAGTTGCATGTGTTTGTTTTGGCACTATGTTCTACACTCGGTATTTGACAAGTAAGAGTCTGTAGTTGATGATATGGGCATGAGTTCATGTTTCAATGGTTTCGGTGCCTGTAAAAATACTTCTGGTAAATTGGAGTAGCTGTTTCTGGCTGTCCCCATTTAACATCCTGGTTTTCTGTAAAAGGTCCCGTCGAGTAAGTCCCGCGGTAGGGCAGTTAAGGGTTGGAGGCAACCGTCTGGGTGTTGGGTACGAGGGAGTGGGGGAACAGCAGCTCCAAGTAATTAGAAGTATTAGGGTAGTTCTTAAACACATAAAATCAAATACAGAAATACTGCAGTGTCTGGATTATGTGTGTAGATGAGTTCCTGTCCAAGACACATACAAATCAAGTATAGAAAAACTGCAGAGATTATGAATGATAAAAAGGATTTTCTTTAAATTATAAATTTTTAAAATCCATTTCTTTTGTGTAAAGGAATATCTTATTTAGTAGTCGTTCATCCACCAGTCCCTTCCCTTATTCAGGTACAGATCCATCCACCAATCCCTCTATTCACTCCAGGCTCTTATTAAATATGGATTATTCTTATGATGATTCTTTTGATAATCATGATTCTTATAATAATTCATTAGACATAGTTAACACAGAAGAACATGATCATGAATTTGATCATAATAATGAACATGAAGATCATTTTAATCACCATAATACTGAATCTGCTTATGATGGAAAATCTATTTTTTCATCTAAAAAATATGATTATTTTTATACTCATTATGCTGAAAGTTCTTATAATTATAATGGCTTAAGTACTTCTCCTAAGGAAATAGGGATAGCACCAAATACTGATAAAACTGCTATGCTAAAACAAAGATTAAAAGAATCAGCCATTAAAGTACAACATGCTAAATTAAGAGAAGAAAGATTTGATAAATTATATCAAATCTAAACATACTAATCAGCCATTAAATCTAAACATACTAATCAAACAGATTTAAAAGTAATTACCAAATCTACTTGGAAAATGGCTAATAATACTACCACTAAAACCAGTCATCCTCCTTTAGAACCAATTATTATTGATTATAAAGGATCACTCATAACTGCTTCTCCTTTTAAATTACCCAGTGATAGATCTGAATGTAAGCAAATTATTGAACAAGTTAATTACACTAATCAATGTTTACAAACTATAGGAAAACAACTGGATAAAATAGAAACTAAGATTGATGATGGAATGCCAAATTGCAGCCCATCCACTAGTAAAACAATTGAAAAACCATTACTACTGTTGCCTGAGAAAAGGCCACATGTTAAAATAAATCAAGATATTAATATCCAAAAAATTGAAGAATTATTAACAAAACTAATTATTAAACCAGAAACTACTGATCCACAAATCACTGTCTTAACACACGAAGATTGTGATTCTAGTCAACATTCATCATCCACTGATAATGAGATTTCTAATCTCCAAGCTCAATTTACTGGTCAACCTATTAAACAAAATAATATTAAACGATTAATTTATCCTTCTGCTAATCCAACTAGTATCACCAAAAATTGGTATTCTAGGCCAACACCTCCTGATCTTCAATTTGAAGAAAATAATCTATTGAATCAATTTTCTGTTTCATCTACTAAATTATATGAATGGAATATTGATGGATTAACAGAACACCAAATTTTAGAAAAATTAAACCATATGTCCATGGCTGCTAATAGTTATCTTAGTAATACTGACCTTGATCAAACACAAATTGTTGATTTATTAACCTCTGGTTTTACTGGAATGTTAAAAGCTTGGTGGGATAAATATCTTACCAGTACTAACAGACAAGAAATTAAACATGCTGTTCAAACTGATGACAACGGTGTCCCTATATTTGATCATGAAATGGGAACTGTTGATCGCGTCATTTTAGATGGTGTTAATACACTTATTTACACTATTATTAAACATTTTATTGGTCAACCTAGTAATATTACCTCACGTATTCATGATCAACTTAGTAATTTGCATTGTCCAACATTAAGTGATTTTCGATGGTATAAAGATGTCTTTATATCTAGAGTCATGTTAAGAGATGATTGTACTAAACCATTTTGGAAAGAAAAATTCATTAATGGTTTACCTAGTTTATTTGCTCACAAAATTAGAGATGTTCTTAGTCAACCAACTGGAACAATTGAATATGATAGATTGACTTATGGTGATTTAGTTAGTACTATTCAAAAAGAAGGATTAAGAATGTGTATTGACATGAAACTTGCTAAACAATCACAAAAAGACAAAAATAAAGCTAAATATGAATTAGGTAATTTCTGTGAACAATATGGTCTACCCCCTGTAGCGCCATCACGGAAAAAGCATAAAATAATTAAAAATTCAAAAAATAAAACTCAACCTTCTAAAGACAAATATTATGATAAACCCAAGCCAAAGAGTCCTAAAAAGACTAAAGATAAACCTAATAAATCCAATGCTGAAAACATCACCTGTTTTAACTGTGGCAAAAAAGGCCATTACAAATCCCAATGCAAGGTTAAACAAAAAATTAATCAATTACTCATATCTGATGATGATAAACAAAAAATACTAGAAATATTCAAAATGGAAAATTTGAATGATTCTGATAATGATAAAGGAAGTCAATCCTCTGATTATCATTCTCTTAGTGAAAGTTCTAGTAATGATCAAATTAAAATAGGATGTACTGATAATTGTTGTAATAGGATAAATGTACTTACTAAAGAATTATCTGAAGAAGAATTGTTAATTGATCTTATTAGTAAAATAGAAAATGTTGAGTTAAAACAACAATATATTAAACAATTGAAACAAGTTCTTGCTAAACAAAGTCCAAAGCTCCAATATAATAAACCAATAGTAAACATTCACACTACTTTGAAAAGATTTAATAAAACTACTAAAGAAATCACTATACAGGATTTACAATTAGAAATTGAAACAATTAAAAATGAGGTCACACTGATCAAAGCACAACTTCCAAAATGGAAACAAAGAAATAAAAAATCTGTTAAAATAAAAAGCCAATCTTCTAAAGAATTTTCTGATAGTTCTGAGGATAATCCTATTTCTCCTCTTTCTATTCCAGAAACTAATCATCAAGATAATATCAGATTAAATTTGATAACTCAAATTCATATTCAAAAATGGCATGCAAATGTCAAAATATTAATCGATGATTTTGAATTAAATATCATTGCTCTAATAGATACTGGAGCAGATTTAAATTGTATTCAAGAAGAATTAATCCCTAATAAATATAGTCAAAAAACTACTGAAAAATTAAGTTCTGCTAATGGGAGCAAAATGATAATTAGTCATAAAATACAAACGGCTACAATTTACCAAAATGATGTTTGTTTTAAAACCTCGTTTGTTTTAGTTAAAAATTTAACTGATAAAGTCATTCTTGGAATGCCTTTTATTTATTTACTATACCCATTCACAGTTGATTATAATAAAATTACTTCCACATTTTCTGGTCAACAAGTAACTTTTGATCTACTTCTTGCACCTGATCAAAATGATTTGCAACAATTACAGGATAACTCTATTAACTATTCTGATCTGTTTACAGATGACTCAAAGGAGGATCAACTTCGGCAAGATCTACCTGCCAACTGTTCCTGAGGATTCTCCCCTCAGTTTTAAAAAATTAGACCATTTAACTAATATTGATAAGATAATTTATTGATGGTTTAAATTGCCTGAATTATTATTTTTGTGAACAAAATCTATTGTTAAAAAATAATGATGCAGCTTATACCTCAATGGCCTCTGAGTTACATCATTTATCTGTTAAATATTCAAATTTATGTGAAGAAAATGTTAAAAATCAGGCTAAACTGCATATCATGTATATATATATATATACATATACATATATATATAATATACGGGGCGGTTCTGGGGACATTTATAAAAACCCTTAAAAAAAACCCTCCAAATCTTAATCTCATAGTTCCCGATCAAATTTTGATGATCCGAGCCGCTCAATATTTTCAGAACGTGATTTTAAGGGTGCCCGCGAAAAACTGGCAAAAAAACTAACCGGGAAGGGCTTGATTTGAGCAGTTTTTTATTAAACCATTCAATAAAGTTCAATAAAAAACTGTTTGGATGAAACCTTTCCCGGCCATTTTTTTTGCTGATTTCTCGCGGACACCCTTAAAATCACATTCTAATTACATTGAGCGGCTCGGATTACGTTCTAATTACCATTCAATATATATATATATATATATATATATATATTGTCCCAATCAAGTGCTGCTGCTGTTACTTCTAAGCCGTGGATTTCTTCACTATTTGTGATGTACAAATCTCTTGTTCTGCTCTTGATGCCATCTTCAATCTTGGTCAAATTATCTTATCCATAATCTGCAAGATCCAAAGCAAGGTGGTTTCAGATTCAGTTGCCTTATCTAAAGCACTAAATTGAGATTCCATTGTAGAATATGCAATGCATGTTTATTTTGAAGATTTCCAAGATACTGCTGCACCACAAGTGTAAAGACCCCAAATACAGAAACCTTGCTGATTCTTGATTATTTCAGCCAAAACCAGACCCATTCCATCATCTCCATGCACAATCAAGCCGAAATACACCTGAAAGGGCTTTTAACCAGACTAACCAAGGCAAAGCACAACTCTATCAAGCAAAATACAGCTCTATCGGGGCAAAAAACCTGCCCCTTTAGGTGTATTTCAGGTCTTTTTTCTGAACATTACCGACGGGGCATGTTTTCATGAGCTATTTGTGAGCATCCAAGGGTTTTCGCCCGATCAAGTTGTGCTTTGTTCAGGCCCTGGGTCGACTTTTTTCCAAATTTTCGCCGAGTCAATCTTTTAGCCCAACTAAGGTATTTTTACCTCCCGACCACCATTTTACCCCTCTGGGCAGAGAGCTATTCTTGGTGGCTCTGTTTTTGGTGGTGATCAAACTTCCGTTATGTTTAGTTAGTCTGGACTGTTTCAGATCCATTCTTAGTTTTTGGGGGATTCTATTTTCGTGTAACTTGTATTTCTTCCAAGGTTTGGCTGATCTATTGCCAACCAAATTTCCTTTAGGGCCCGAGTAGCATATGATGATTATAGGAAGGCTTGGGTGTCAACATAGTTGGGATGCTCATCTCCCATTGTGATGCTTTAACTCTTGTCCTTTGAATCTATCGTATCATGTACATTTGATTAATAAAATCTTATTTCCATGGTCAAAAAAATTTCTCCATCATTTTCTACATATTGATTTCACGTATCATCTTTCGAACATATTGGGTTTTTTTATGGAAGACAATAAATTTTTTTGTTTTTTTTTTTTTAAGAAGGACAACATTTCCTTTAATTGAAAGGTTTCTGAAGACAAATAGGAAGTGTAATCTCTTAAATCCCACTCTCAGGGATCAAAAGTTCTCTATTTTGAATCAATTTCCTTTCCATCTTCCCTAGCTTCCAGGGACGACTTTTAAGTATAGCCCCTGACATGAACACGTTGCCTTCAGTTGGAGTCCATGGAAAAATTATCGGCCTTGTTTGCAGTGATTTTGTTTCGGAGGGCCACCTTACCAGATATATAGTATTTTTTATCAGAACATATAATTATTATATCATAAGATTTTTGCTTTTCAATTCATTACATTTGTACATTGAATTGATTCTTTAGATTATTTCAACTGTCAAGTGCTTATTTTTTATTTGTGAAAGAAATTGAGAAATGAAAAATGTCAAATAACCAGTTTTTTATCAATTCGAAACAAAATTATTATAATTATAAGTAACTATACACGAATAATTATTAATAATATTTAAAATCAAGTATATATAGAATAAAAATTTTAAAACTTAGACGCCCAGGCGCCCCCCCCCCCCCCCCCCGCCCCCGGCCCTTACACACCTCCGCCCCTGCTTATTCGTTTGGTAGTTTTGGGGTGTTTTAATTTTGGTAATGAGTGGAAAAAGAAATAGGATAATGATTGGAGAAATGAGTAATGGGTAAAGAGAGATATATAGAGAAATGAAAGTAATAATTTAATAAATAGGATAATAATCAGAGAGAGAAATAGAGTAATAATTAAAAAACTAAACTAAACTAAACTACAAAACGAACAAAGTCATCAAGTCCAACGCCAAAATCAACAAAGAAACATCAACCAAAAAAAATTTTGAAGTACAAAACCAAATTCGAGTCCGGCCAAATAACTCAACACACAATAAGGAATTGCTTCCTGATAAATGCATTTTTTTTTCCAAAGCTACAAATCGAGCCAATTTCTGACTGAGCAAGTACACCATCTCTGACTGAGCAAGCCAATTTTTTTTTTTTTCAAAAAAAAAAAAAAAGTACACCATCTCTGCTAACAAGTCATAATTTAACAATTTTTTTTTGCACAATCTATGTTCATCACTCACCAAAGAGGTAAAATTACTTTCACATGATAGCAATTTTATTGCAAATTTGATAGCAACTTTAACTTTGTAAATTATGCACATTATTTAAACCAAATAAAATACTACTCCCTCCGTCCCTTTTTAAATGTCCTGCTTCGTAATTCCAACTTATTAAAAAGATATCATCATTACACCTTTCACATCAACTTTTATCTTCACTTTCCCTCCTTACCCTCTATGAAAACATCATCATTACATTTTTACTCACCAACTTTTCAAAAAGGAATCTACTTTTAGGGGAAAAATGGAAAATTCACCAATTTTTACCCATTAACTTTACAAAGTGGACACTTATTAAGGGACAGCCCAAAATGGAATACTGAACTCTAAAAAATGGACGGAGAGAGTACTAGCATTGAACATGAAATAATTTAAACCAGTAATCTATTTGTAGAATTGTGCCAAAAAGATACCAAATCAATTTGGCAAGTGATTTTCCTACGACCTTAACTTCCATCCATCACCATAGGATCTCTCTCCAGATTTTTTCTTTTGCCCCGGACTACACTATACGTGTCAATCAGACCAAAACTTCCCAAGTTCCCATGTGCTGTTTTGCACATTTCATCGGTAAACCACAGATTTTTCCACAATTGACTCCTTTGGCTGTACAGTTTCGTTCATTACAAACTGATTGATTAATTGAGAGAGAGAGAGCGAGAGAGAGAGAGAGAGAGAGAGAGAAGAGAGTCAATGGGTCAAGGTCGCTATTGTGGTGGTGGGTCAATGAGGAAGGAGAGCAGGAAACACCCACTCATCAATGAGTGTTTTTCCCCGCAGACCATTCCAATGTAGAAGAAGAAATTAGCCCCCACCCCCCAAAAGCCCTCTTTTTCCCGACGACTTCCGCAAGTTTACAACATTTCCAAGTCAACTGGCGTGTCAACCTTAAAATCTAAACAATAATGTTTGGCTTCTTAATTGATTCCTGCAAAACCCTCATTTGCTAATCTAAACAATAATGTTTGGCTTCTTAATTGATTCCTGCAAAACCCTCATTTTTCTAATCTAAACAATAATGTTTGGCTTCACAGTGGAATGCCAGTTACAAACTGATTGATTGAGAGAGAGAGAGAAGAGTCAATGGGTCAAGGTCGCTATTGTTGTGGTGTGTCAATGAGGAAGGAGAGCAGGAAACACCCACTCATCAATGAGCGTTTTTGCCCTCAGACCATTCCAATGTAGAAGAAGAAATTAGCCTAGCTTTCTTTCTTGTCTCTCATCTGCTGGTTCCTCTTAAACTGTGGGGTTTGTTCTGTCGTGCTAAATTGGGAATTTAAAATGGGTTTTCCCGTCCTAGCTTTCTTTCTTGTCTCTCATCTGCTGGTTCCTCACTCTTCTGGTTCCTGTCCACCTTCCTTCAACTGCAGCGGACCTTTTGATCCAATGAAACCCGCTTTTGCCAACTACACGCACCCCCTATATGGGTTGTGTACTGTCAGTTGTGATGAACCAGATCCAAAGGTCATATGGGGGGGAATACCTTATCCAGTTAGCAACACAACCCCTGGTACAGTAAAAATTAATGACCCAGCACTAAAAACCCTTATCAAATACAAATATTGCGATTTTTCCAGTTACATCCCTACTTTCTATAATACTTCTTCCGTTTCCTTCACAATCTCCCCCAATCTCACCATCTTCAAATGCAACACCAGCAACCATGAACTTCGGTGGGAAGCAGATGAGTACTTCCGTGATAATCCCGATCGTTATTATGATGGATGTGGAGGCGGGTACACGATTTACTATCCACGTCTGAATGATCAAGTTGATCAAGATCCGACTCGAGGCAGTCTTCCGTCAAATTGTCACGGTTTCCAACTCCCATCAGTTGAGGAGAGGGGGTATCCGCCTAGTGATCTATTCTCCTTATTGACCTCTGATTTCTCTATTGAATATCATTTGTCATACGAATGTCTCAAGTGTCACGACGATGATGGTGGCCTATGTCTGCGCCGCCGAGGATGCTCAGACGAGACAAGAGGTACAACCATTTCGATTAATATATGAATATAAACTCATAATTTAGAAATAGTACTAGAATTTTGTTCCGAATGTTTTACATGAAATTAATATTGCATGTTATAAGACCTTATTTCAAATTAAAACGCCCAACATTATATAACTTGTCTCGATGATGGTGGCCAATGCCTGCGTGATCCCCGTGAGTTCCAATGCTCCAACGAGACAAAAGGTACTGCCATTTCGTATATGAGTACCAAATTTTTTATGAGGTGTCCTGTACACTGGAAACTTAGAACTATTTTGTAGGGTCTTTTATGGATGAGACCCGAGGCCCGGATGGAGTTTCTGTTGGAGAGTAGTTGGGATTTTTAGTCCCGCAATAATGGTTGCAAGCCACAAAATTAAACAAGCACAAGAAAAATATATAGCACATAATTAATATAGTTTGGTCTCAATACTCACTCCAAAGGCAAAATAAAACTTCATTAGATTGATCAACTACAATAAGATAGGAAAATATATATCTCTACGCCCACACTTGCTAATAATATTTTTATCTCTTCATAACCCTCACAATAGAAGTATACTTAAAAAATAAGTATTTAAAAAAATTAAGCATTAAAAAATAAAAATCTTAGCTGAACGGGGCTTACGTCTTCCTTAATTTGTTGTTTGTGTCAATCCGTTCAACTTGTTTTTAGCACAACAGTTTACTTGGTTTTTTAATTAAGGTGCTATTTTTCGATTAGTTAAGCTTATGCATCCGGGCAGAGAAGCTTTCATTGAATTGACTTCTTTTTTTCCTTTGACAGTGGCTGCAGGAAGAAATACGTTGGCATTGATTCTAGGAACGGGTACTACAACCCTGAACATTATCTTTAAGCCACTAAATTTACGTTTATAACTATGTGTCCTTACATCACCTATTTGTCTTGCCATTTTAAGGATTCAATCCTTTTTCAATGATATCTTTTGCTGCTCCCACAAATATGAATGACTGATATTTACTTACTGCAGTTATTCCTGGAGTTATCTTTTTTCCGTTGCTTATACTACTTATCTTCCGGTACCGGAAAAAATTGAGGAATTACATTTCTTCATGCACTATTCGGAGGAAAACGTCTTCCGATCTCTACTCAAAAGAAGACCTTGAAGAAGGCGGTGCCTACTTTGGGATCCCTGTCTTCTCCTACTCTGAACTTAAAGAAGCCACTCATAACTTTGATCCCTCCAAGGAATTGGGAGATGGAGGTTTCGGCACTGTATACTATGGTACCATACTTTCGGTTTTCTTTACTACACTATGGAGTATGGACGCTTTTCTGTGACCATAGCATTACTAGCATTATTGTTTTGCATAGTCATTTTTTTGTATTTCTGAACCAGGGAAACTACAAGATGGGCGGGAAGTTGCAGTCAAGCGCCTGTATGAGCACAACTGTAAGCGAGTGGCCCAATTCCTGAACGAAATTGAAATTCTCACAAACTTGCGCCACCCTAGTCTTGTCACCCTTTATGGCTGCACCTCACGCCACAGCCGAGAACTACTGCTGGTCTACGAGTATATTCCCAATGGTACTGTTGCTGACCATATACACAGTGATCGAGCAAAGGATCACCCACTCCCATGGCCTATTCGTATGAACATAGCCATTGAAACCGCCAGTGCATTGGCTTACCTTCATGCTTCTGAAATCGTCCACCGTGATGTGAAGACTAACAACATACTCCTTGACAACAATTTTTGCGTCAAAGTTGCAGATTTTGGGCTTTCGAGGCTCTTCCCGAATGATGTCAGTCATGTGTCAACTGCGCCACAGGGGACTCCTGGTTATGTTGATCCAGATTACCACCAGTGTTACCAACTTACTGCTAAGAGTGATGTCTATAGCTTTGGGGTTGTTCTCATAGAGCTTATATCATCACTGCCTGCTGTTGACATAAGTAGGCATAGGCACGAGATCAACTTGGCCAACTTGGCAATAAACAGAATCCAAAATGGTGCATTCAATGAGTTAATTGATCTGTCTCTTGGGTTTGAGTCTGATTCATCGGTTGAGAGGATGACTACCTCAGTTGCAGAGGTGGCTTTTCAGTGTTTGCAACTTGAAAAGGAAATGAGGCCTAGCATGAATGAGGTATTGGAAGCTTTGAAGGAAATCCAGGAGTACAAAGACGAGGAAATAGGAAAAATGCCGCCTCCCTCACCAGATGGGGATAAAGTTGAGCTGCTGAAAAGTAGCAAGGTGCCGCCTTCACCAGATTCTGTTACCAACAGATGGGTTAGTAGTTCTAACACTACCATTTCCGGTGAGTAAGGTTTCATTCAACTGCAATTTACCTTGAAAGGATTGAGAATCTATCAAAGTATTTTACCCTATATCTTCGTTGGTGTTGTAGATCAGATACTTATAGTTAGGGAATGTATATAGTTAATGGAGCTCTCATTTGTATACATGATTGGGTGTGGATATATTTGATGTCACAGTTAGTTACTTCCTGTTGTATTGGGTGTGGCTTTCTACTATAAACCAATACAAATATTTATCTTATATCAGAAGTTCAACTTTTATTTGTGGTTTGTGTCAATGGTTGGATACTTGGATAGCTCGTAATGTCAAACATTTTGTGTGTATGCGCGCGCACGTCTATGGACTTCTTTCTCTGTAATATTTCCATTTGGTAACAAGAAATGAACTATTAGGCAGCAAGGTTATATATGTTACTGGATGGGAACTGGATGTTCTGTAAAATAGGTGAAACAATGGGAAATTTTGATTGTCCTAGAAAATAGTGGTTCACTTCTTTATTTGCTCAGAAATTGCTGGTAGTGTCATTGCATTCAGAAACGGATGAGCTATAAACTCAGACATCTTGAGTTTGAAACTTGGCAACTACTTGCAGCCAGGCTGCATAGGGAAATTTCTTGTGAATCCCCTAGTTCTGGCGTGGATGGCCTGCTTTTGACCAAACCGGGTAGGGGAATAGTCTATTCGCGTAAGGGGCTCAAACACCCCGGACCATCGAACCAAAATAAAAGAAAGGGAGATATTACAAATTGTGACTACACTTTGGCTGGTTATACCGTTCAAAACAAGAGCAGGAGGAGTTGTTTAGTTTGGTAAATAGCGCAAGACTCTTTGGGGATTGTTTAGTTTGGTGAACAACAGCTATGAGTTGTTGTTTAGTTTGGTCATAGAAATGTCCATCAGAAGGTACTGTTATAAATTTACGTCATGCGTATTGTTCAATAGTATAACAGTGTTCCACGTGACTCCGGGGTTTAGGGGTTTTGGGTACAAAAAAACAGAAGCGAGCATGAGACAAAGGATGAGACAAGAAAAACGGCATTAACCTGGCAATGTGTATTCGTTTGTTGTGCCTAAGGAACAAAGTAACGAATGTTTATTTGGCATTCCTTTAGAAAACCGGTTTCTGCTGTAGAAAATAGCAGAACAGAAAACCAATATGGGGAACTTTGTTACAAC
The DNA here is from genome assembly GCA_014282245.1 of Rhododendron simsii. Taxonomy (NCBI): domain Eukaryota; kingdom Viridiplantae; phylum Streptophyta; class Magnoliopsida; order Ericales; family Ericaceae; genus Rhododendron; species Rhododendron simsii. The sequence continues at coordinate 21,584,506 of CM024961.1, forward strand.
TGTTTTCAGGGAATATAACTCCAGTTCTATATTCCCAGCATCGATATATATAGTTCATGATAAGTACTGCCGGAACATATTGACCAGGAGCATTTTATTCGCATTTGTACATAACATTCTAGGGTCTGAGAAAACAGAATGGTCAACAAGCTTGAACTTGTCTCTTAAACTTGAGAAAGTTCAGTATCATGAATCGACAAACTTTTATTCGAACAGGAAAGTATGTTCTGCTAATGAATAAACTCTTGAAATTTTACACGTTTAAGTGCCTTTTTATTCTTCTTTTTTGAAATTTCGGGGATGAAGCAGGAACTCAAGAAATTGAACATATGTTCATCAGCTACCTCCACCTAATGTTGTCATCTCCATCCATCGAAAGAGGCATGAAGAAAGATTTTATTCCCCCTGGGGAGCTGGAGCCCCCCCGGAATCCTGATACAGCTTTGCTTGCATTTGTGTGCGTTCTTAACTTTACCTAAACATGAAATTGTTCCCTTCCAAGCAAAAAACCCATGAATTTTACTATTTTAGCGTGGTTCCAATTTGGTGGATTGTGAAATAAACCTTCCTCGATGGACGAGGATCCCTTTGTTCATGAAAATCCATATATTTTTTGTGTCCCAATACATCTCAACATACACACATACTCTTGAGACACGACAATGCAGCTAGAAATACATGCGACAAAAAAAGTCGAATTTTGGCTGCACACTACAACAGGCTCGATCCTAGGGCTATGTTTTTTTTTTTTTTGGTTAGGTGATATACATCAGCAGGGGTTAGTGGGAGTGTTAGTGTTAGCACGGGATCCAGAGGCTATCCATAGCCCTAGCCATCAAAGGTCCTGCCCCCTGTGGGGCTCGAACCCAAGATCTTCCCAAAGGGAAGGCAGAGACTTACCAACTGCACGAAGCAGTGGTTGTCCGATCCTAGGGTATGTTGTATAGGATTGGTTACCTTGATTTTTAAGTTAAACTGTGCATGACCGTCTAGTTTGCAATTCTAAATTTAATTTTTTATGTTGCTGTTGATTCCCAATCAAATTCATTTTTCACTTGGGTATAATACTACGATAAACACACACTGAGGCCCACAATGGGTGGCGAAAACCATTGGGGTTTCCACATCATTCAGAAAGAATTAACTCTTCAGTTTTTTTTTTTTTTTGGGTCGTAGTTTATACATCATCAGGTGGTACGAAGACATCCTAGGTAGAGGAGGATAGGACCAATTGTATGATTCGTATTGAGACGACACAGTACATCAAAGTTTATAGAAGAAACACTAGGTGCATATTGTGGTCGTGGGGCAAACTATGTGAGGTCAACCTCACCGGCATTCCATCCTATACTAATAAAATCCTCTCATCTGCCAAAACCAATTATTGTGTTGTGCCAAAATAAATGTCTGCTGCAGAAACAGCTCTTTATCCGGGTAGTTATTTAATTTAATACTCTTGGAATGTCATGCGGCGTTGCCCACGCAATACTCCTAGAAAATCATGTAGCGATAAATTTTACAAATGAGATAGTACGATGTTTAATTTGTCAGGGTACCACATGGTAATGTTACATAATGATAGGGAAAACTTTTTTGCTGATAAATACAAAATATCACATAACATGATATTATGAGAATGCGAACCTAATAGTCATTGTCTATGTAAATTAAAATGTGTTTGAAATAATCCGCTGATAGTCAAATTTTACAGTGCTGGAAGTGTTACCAAGATATTGCCTTGCTACCTAGGGTTTGAGCCAAAATTTACACACATTCGGCAATTCTAATTTCATTGCGATTCACTTCATATATCATCAAATACAGGGGTGGGCCAACCTCATTCGAGGGTCAAGGCAAAATCTATATGCGAGGCCTTTTTAAAAAATTAAGTATCAATGTTCAAAATCTAAATCTAATATGTTTTATATTTTTTTAAATTATATATTTCTTACTTTTTGAGATGAGAAAAATTTAGTTCTAACAACATCTAATCTCTAGCGGCTATATTTTCAGTATTCTACATAGAGATTTAAAATGTGAAGAGTGATCAATGTTGTGAAATGATCACTGCTAACAAAATAAAGTACTGTGAAGGGAATTTGTGAAGGCCTTTTTGTACCTTAATGATCATTTTTTTACCGACGAAAGTAGCTTTGACAAGTCCAAATTTGCAATATACAACTACTTCTTCATGTAGCCGACCCCAAGTGATTGAGACTTAAGGCTTGGTTTGGTTATCTGATGCAGTATACAACTACACCTACATACACATGCATAAAAACTGCAGCCTCCCAAATTTGGAGATCCTACTCACAAACTTTAATCCCCAGGTGCTTGGACCGTTCCTGATCAAAGATTATGGTAAAGAGTGATATTTGTAGTAAATGGTAAGAAAGAAATAAAAAGACATTTGTATTATAGGAGCAACATCATTAAAAGTTGGCATATATGCATTGTAGCACGTCTTATCCATTTTTGGCATTGCCGCTTTTTGCGAAGACCAATGGAGTTGTTCTTAGGAAGTAGTAGAAGAAAAACTAGTGCAATCATGGTGCCATACACTACTGCGACTCGTGATTTATCAACTAGGAAAAAAGAAGTTGGTTTCTATTCCGTTTAAGTTGTTTTTGAATCTTTCACGAGCCCTCAATAATTGAAATTGTCCACATCTGAGATCTCATTTAGAACAAGAATCATGCCAAAAATATATATTTACTCCTATCTCAGTAGTAGATATGATTTCAGATTACATTTATTCTTAAAATAAATAGAATAAATACGTTTTGATTTAATGATAGTATAATTTTGTTTTTTCAAAATTGATATAGTGCAAATATTGCCCACTGGGCTACATGAGAAATTTTTTGGTGTAGGGTGGATACCACGTGATACCCGCTCAGCGCATCCGAACTATTCATTTTTGTTCTGGACGGCTTCGATTTAGAGAGAAAAAAAAAAGAGAGAGAGAAAGAGGAGAGAGAGTGGTGAGGTGAGAGGAAAGAAAGAGTCTCAATCTGAGCCATCCAATACACTTTTTGACGATCAAGATAGACTGCTCGAACATCACATGGTACCCACCCTATACCTAAAAATTTCTCGGGCTACACTCTTCGGTTATGCTTTTAACTTTACTGGAAAGCAAACAACCTTGAACCTACAAGATGTGGAAAGGTAAGCGAGAAGCGATATGTGCGGCTTTAAAATCCCCTGTAACTTTTCCCTTTTCCATGTTTCTGAGAAAATTATTTCCCGGCGAAAAGAGTTTCGTGGGAAACTTCCCTTTTAACGCACTGGTGCGTTCGAGACCACTTTCTCCTATTTGGTTTAAATTTAGAGAGAGATTTTTTAAAATAATGAGTGAAGAAAGATAAATAGAAAAAATTTATTGAAACTTATGCCCAGACAATTAAGGGTAGCTCTTTCTCTCACACATACCCCCTATTTATTTTCCCCAAAGTTGAACTTTTGAAGCAATTGAATCAAAATTTCTCATTAGTTTCATCTCCTTTGTCAATCCTCAAATCACATAGTTTTGTGAGTGTGTGGAAGAATGAGCACGAGTGTGAGAAACGCCTTTAAAAAAATATATCCCAAATTAATAAAAATTCAAAGCGAGTATTGAAGGCGCGAGCACAGATTGAGAGCCGGGGAAGCGTTATGAAGGATTACGTATTTATATGACTAAGCTCGAACCTAATGGGAAATGATTTTTTCCACTCCCGTTTTATCTTGTTTAACTCAGTTTTTTTTTTCCCTCATGAAGTGAAAAAACTGTCATTCATTTGAGAAAAGCGAGTTAGGTTGAGTTCTTGTAAACTTTTTTATCTTTTTCGTTTTGTGTGTTTTGTTTGTATTTTTTGAATTTTTCTTAGATTCGCGTCTTATTTTTTGGATTAATTATCAATCTCCATGAGAGGAATCTAAATAGTAAACAATTATGACCAAAACAAAAAAAATATATACTAAAGACGAAAGAAAGACCAAACAACTGTCTTCTTTTTATCTAAAATATTGTCTTATTATGAACTTTTTCAATGTCGGTCCAATTTTTATACTTTTCTGATTTCTCTCGTATAGACGAATAATTAATTTAAAAAATTACGAGAAAAACTCAATAAAAAGTTATGAAAAATAAAAAATATACCAAAAAAAATTTAGACAAAAAAGTTTACAAGAATTCCGCCTAAGTTAGAATATTGATAATTTCTCATGAATAAATATCTAAATTAATTAAGATTAAAAAAATCTAAGTTGATTGAATGGAGAAAATTAGTACTATTTCCGTTAATTACTCCAATAGGAAAACCTCTGTTTGGGTGTCTGGTGGAGGTGGGTGTTCTCCAACCTACCTGGCTTCTCATTCAAGAACTCCATTAAAGATATATCTGTAAAATTATGAGGGTATGTTCTCCATAACTTCGTATACATGCGTACATGTTCTCGCCATTTTTTTGTTATTTTTTAATTAGAACCTGATTGGGGATTACAGTTCATCTCTCGTCATCAATCCCGCGTTTTCTCTGCTGTGTAACATTTCTCCTGCTTCTTCTCGTTCCTATGTAATCGCATTTTCGGTTCTCGGTCGCAATCAGATCTGCATTTCAAGCATTCTCTTGGGTTGGCTTCGGTCCAAGATTTTGCAATTTATTCCATTTTCATTGTTCGATTGTGAACCGTTTGATAAGTTCCGATTCCGTTTGTCCAAAATATTAGATTCTGGGCTTCGTTGCGTCGTGGAGGCGATTCGGTACCGAATGGGTTGACACAAGATTCTCAAGAATTGATTTGGTGGGTCGAATAGGAAATTTTCTCTTTCTTTATTCTCTTTCATCAGATTTCCAGCATTTGCACCAAGCCCCCAACCAACAAGTGGGTTTGTTCTGGATCTTAGCTTGACATTAGTATGTGTTTGTAACTTCTAATGCAGATGAAATTTGAAGCATTAAAGGGTTGACTTTGTCAAGTATTTGAATTGGGTTTGTTAGAGTTTTCTTTCTTGCATGGAGAAATTGATTCCAAAGTTGGAATCTTAGGGGAAGGCTTCCTTGTATGTTTTGATGAAATGTTCAACACGGATGAAGTTGATCTGATTTGGGTATAAGGGATTAGAGAGTTCAGTGGCATTGGGGGAGCTGAGAGGGACTTCGTGTGTGTTAGATATGGGGTCTAGGGATGAGAGGCGCCGCCATAATCTTGTGCCTCTCGCTGCATTGATCAGTAGAGAGATGAAGAGCGAAAAGATGGAGAAGCCAACTTTGAGATATGGGTATGCTGCACAGTCTAGAAAAGGGGAGGATTATTTCTTGACGAAGACTGATTGCCAAAGGATCCAGGGGAATGCTGCTTCGGCATTTTCCGTTTTCGCCGTAAGTGATTTCGATTTTATTCTCGTGTTTAAATACCATAAAGAGCTTAAGAATTGCACATGATGTTCTTCTTTAGGCATTTAATCTAAGTTGTGTTGTTTATCTTCTTTAGGCATTGATCTCTTTGTTCTTCTTTAGGCATTTAATAGCTCAGTTGTGCTGTTTATCTTCTTTAGGCATGTTCGAATCCAATATACTTTTGGGTTTGGATTGGTTGATTCACTCTTAATGTTTTGACTCAGTGATGTAGCCAGGAATATGCATAATTGGGGCACTATAAAAATAAAAACTCCGGTGACAGCCAACCTCTGACAACATCTATCGACCCAACAATTGGTATGGCAAAGATAGTGTCATTAAGCACTAATGGATGTTGTGTGAGCTAGTTGGCTCAACTATATAAAAAGCAATTATTGTTTGATTCAAGTAAAACTAAAGCTATCAATTTTTTAAACAAAAAAGCCTAAAACTAAAACTTAAAAAAATTGCAGTGGGGCCTGTGCCCCAGGTGGTTCTTGAGTGGCTCCGCCACCGTGTTTTGTTGAGGATTACTGCCAATATACTCGTCTACAAGACATTAAGGACTATTAAAGCTGTGGAATCCTTATGCTGTGGCCAAAGAATAATTTTAGTTTCTTCACCATGGTTTTTTGTTTTATTTTCAGATTTTTGACGGGCACAATGGGAGTGCTGCGGCAACTTTCTCAAGGGATAACTTGTTGAATCATGTGCTGGGTGCTTTTCCTCGTGGACTTGGGCGGAATGAGTGGCTTCAAGCTTTACCTCGGGCATTAGTTGCAGGTTTTGTGAAGACTGACAAGGAGTTCCAGAGTAGAGGTACATTAGTTTGGCATTTCTTCAGGGTTTTTTGGTCCTCTCTCCTTTCGGTGTTATCAATGTGGTTCTTAAGTTGAGAAAAAAATTAAGGTTTTCTTTTCTTGTTTTCATTTCCTTCAGGGGAAACTTCTGGAACTACAGTTACATTTGTAATAGTTGACAGATGGACTGTGACAGTTGCATCTGTTGGAGACTCCCGTTGCATTTTAGACACTCAAGGGGGTGCTGTCTCTGAGTTGACAGTTGATCATAGACTTGAAGAAAATGTGGAGGAGTGAGTGTTTACTTTCCCTTTTGTGATTTGTCTCTCTCTAGTGGCAAGATTTATTTGGTTTTGTTGCAATTGCAGGAGGGAACGTGTAACTGCTAGTGGGGGCGAAGTTGGGAGGCTTAGCATCGTTGGCGGTGTAGAGGTGAGTTGTTTCTTGTTCAAAGGGTATATAATATATATAATATATTGGTCAATTGGGTAAAGAAGTTCATTTGGTTGCGTCAAAATAAAGGAAGTAGTACCTTTGGCTGGTATATGTGAGGTGGTGTTTGATCTGGTTCTCTCCAAATGGATCTCGGACTCGGATCTAGGACTGAGCTCCTCCTCTTGACCTAGATCTGCAACACAAGGCACCACCATTAGTTCATGACCGGCTGGTGACGACCGGGGAGACACTCCTACGGCTAAGTAAGTCTTTGCTTTAGGAGAGAAGGTAAGTAGGAGCGGTGTACCTCTTTAGCGAGTAACCTTGTGCTAGGCACACGCCCTTACTTACCACCTGGAAAGATGTCGTGCATCACACCGACTGTGACGGTTATGCTCACTTACTCGAACTGGCTTTCCGATAGATATGCGGATTGTCTTTCCTTGGCTCGGGGTGACCTGTGCTCGACCCGGCTAGGTCCAGCCCGTTCGGATTGGGCGCTTGGGCTGTGTGGGACGGTGCACCTGCATGCCGGCCCAAGCGCTGCCTCTTCCTAATAAGGCTGCTGATCGGTTAGGTCCATTTGGGCTTCTTATTTCGGCCCACTACAGTATATTGAATGGTTACTGATATATCTGCTTTTACAGGTTGGTCCCCTACGTTGCTGGCCTGGAGGTTTATGCCTTTCAAGATCAATTGGAGACATGGATGTTGGAGAATTTATTGTCCCAATACCTTTTGTTAAACAAGTGAAGGTATCTTGCTCTTCGATCATGTTCGTGTTGCTTGATGTTTTGTTTTTCACTATTATTTCTCTCCTAGCTTTAGTCAGGGTACTTTTAATTAGATCATTTATGGCATAATGATATTGATACTAATTCATTTGGAGCAGAGGTGCTCATTTACGCGCGCTCGCTCTCTCTCTCTCTCTCTCTCTCTCTCTCTCTCTCTCAAACCCTAAATCAGTAGTTTGCAACTTAACTCTTTGCTTTATGTTCTATGCTTTGAGTGTTCATTTTATGTCATGTGTATTTCATATGCCCGCTAAATCATTCTTTTAGTATCTATGGCTGTGAAGTTCATTCTATTGTTAGCTTGAGCTCTGACTTATTCTTTGTTATGACATGAAAAGTTATCGAGTGCTGGAGGAAGGCTTATAATTGCTTCTGATGGCATATGGGATGCATTATCCTCAGAAATGGCCGCAAAAGCTTGCCGTGGCTTGCCTGCTGAACTTGCTGCTAGGCAAGTTGTGAAGGTAAATTAAAAACTCTAGTATCCTCAATATTCTACTTCGTTGTGGTACTGCACATAAGCAGTACCTTGCACATATATTAAGCATAATTTTTATTGGCATTAACTAGATTGTATTGTATTGATGCCGGTGTACATTTGGTGAATCAACTTCCACAAAACTTTCTTATTGCATTTTATGGAATGGTTTCCTAGGAAGCACTGAAGACAAGAGGATTGAAAGACGATACAACATGCATAGTTGTCGACATAATTCCTCCTGATAATTCAATACAGCCTCTACCTACTCCGAAAAAGCAAAACAAGCTCAGAGCTCTATTCTTCAGAAAGAAGTCCCATGATTCTGCTAACAAACTATCTAAGAAGCTATCAGCTGTAGGTATCGTGGAAGAAATATTTGAAGAAGGCTCAGCAATGCTTGCTGAAAGGTTAGCGTTTTGTCCTTTAGGTCTTTCTTATACTTATTTTTATTTCACAAACAATCTAGGTAGCAAACAGCTATTGACCGCAACCATATTTTGTTACTTTTTTTATTTGTTTTCTAGCTTTTTTCCCTGGAAGTTATCGGGTTAGATGTGTTGATGTTTGGGTTTCTTATATGGAAGGGGAAAAGCAGCGATTCATTGGAGGGAAAGAGGAGTACATTAATCTGTATTTACTTCTGTTGTTTGAGGTGAAATTACAGGAGTAATCTTGCTGAGAATCTTGGATGGGTTTTACTCAGACTCTAATGTAATAGTGAATCTGACCTTGCTTGTATTACTGGATGCCTTGAGTAAAATTGGAGAGCAACAATCTATTGGGGCTTCCAATGTGCAAATACCTGTAAACAAACATGTTTGAGGAACATGAATGATACACTGAAAATGCCCATAGACCACTGAATTCATGTGGCGAGGGGGAGTTTAATCACTTCACTCACTGAACTCTCACATCAAATGGTTTTGTGATTAATTATGGAGGTTACTAGTAGGGGAATGGGAATGTAGAGAAGTTTTCGGATTTCAATTTTGTTATGATTTGTTTACACTCTGAACTATTGGGAAATAGAGAATTCTCAGCCTTGAACCTATCACGTGTAACTATGGTAAATTATCCTCCACCTGCTGCCCCAGCCCCACCAACAATTGACATAATTTATCCACCGCCTGGTCAAGGGAATACAGTACATCCTTGTATGGTTTTGAGTTGGATCTGTAAGATTGCTCATCATAAGGCCTGGCTGGAACCTGAGCTCCCTAATGGTGGTTTAAAACTCTATGAAGGCCATGTATCCCAGTGTTTGGCATAGCACCAGCATTTAGTTGTTGGAGTCCCGCTTAATTGTTGGACACAAATCCTCTTCGCTCATCCAAGTATCCAGCATGGGTACTTTCTGCCTTCAGAAATGTGACATAGCTTCGCATGATTTTGTGTTTTTGTCCGTTTGGCATTTCTTAGGGGATTTTTTTTACCCATGAGTTTTCTGATAGGACTTAAGGCAGAAGAGAAAAGTGCGGGTAATTGGGCTTGGATCAAATTTTGTGATCATCTTAAGTTGAGGGCGATGTGGGGAATTCTGAGCCAAAATTCTAGGCTGTATATACATCGAGAACATGGAGGGCTTGTTCGTTTTGGTGTTTGGATTTTGGATTTTGAGTGGAGAGAGATAGAGAGTGAAATGAGAGTAATGATTGAGAGAAAATTTATTGGGAACCGTGCGTGGAGAGAGAGTCCAAAATCCCAAATCCCAAACCAAACAAGCTTCAAGAGTGTGAAGTTTTAAAATGAACGAGAGTATCTCCGGATACCAAAATGGTTGACCACATTTAAAGTGTGTATTTCAGTTGTCTCATTTAATTTATTTCCCTACGTTAGAATATTCTTGTTTTCCGAATTGGAATTGAATTTTCTGGATGCCCCTGCAACATCTTGAATTTTCTTCATTTGGTCGGCGTTCTGAGTCAAAAAGCTTTCCTTAAACTCTCAATTTGTCATTTTTCTTCAGTTGCATCTATGGCTTATATTTTGTTTCCTGGCTAATTGCAGATTAGGAAGTGGTGAGTGTAGCAGTCAATCAACAACTGGTCTGTTCATATGCGCTGTTTGCCAAGTTGACCTTGCTCCAAGTGAGGGTATATCTGTTCATGCTGGTTCTATTTTCTCCATGAGCTCCAAGCCGTGGCAAGGTCCTTTCCTTTGCGCTGATTGCCGTGATAAGAAGGATGCCATGGAAGGAAAACGACCCAGTGGAGTTAAAGTGGCATGATTCTTTTATTTCTACATCTTAATTTTAATTCACCATTCTTTATAATCCTCATTCTTCTAGCCTAGGCCAGGTAATTGTTTTAGTTATATATTTGATGTCGCTTTGCATGTACACGTAATTTTTCCAAAGACTGAGATAGCTCAAGTTCTAGCAAATGTTTCGGAATTCTTGATTGCTTGAAGTAATCGGCTATGTGTAACCTTCTATGAGTATCTCTTGCAAGTTGCAACCGTGTATATAAGGAAATTCATTTGTCCTATCTGGTATCTTTTTAGTTCAATCCTCAACCTTGAGGAATCCCATATTGTTAAATCGCAACTAAACCCAGTAGTGTAGTGGGGCGTCTTGACACACACACAGAGAGCTGAACTATTTTTTATCAATCTTTATTCATAATTCTTGCCAGTAAGAATGAAGTGTCAGTGACCTTTCTAAAAATTTGGGCCATTTTGATAAGTTGTTTGCAATCAAGTGATCAAATCATCTCATTTTGCATTTATTTGGTGTACACCAATTTTCCTTATGCAGTGTTCCATTTTGTGAACCTCATTATACTGTTGTTGCTTCGTGCCCAAAGTCGCCACCATAACCTTATCGCTACCACTTATTTCTCACAAGGGGGCTAGTGCTCTTTGTTTGTTAACTGTTAAGTTTAGAAACCTTTCTTACCTGATTTGTCTATGGTCGGTCCATCCAGCTACAATGGGTGCTTTTTGAGATAGACGGTTGTGAACCGGTCAACTACTTTTGGAGCTTTGACGTTTCAGAAAGCCTGCATATTTTTCTGGAATAGACTTCTTGGGTAATTTCATGTTTGATAGCAGAATAAAGAAAGATAGTGAGAACTTTGAACAGCCAACGAGTCAGGTCTGTGGTGCCGGGTGAAATTAGGGAGGTGCGTAGGAAGGAAACTCCCTAGTCCCGAGTGCTGACTATTACAATGAACAAGGAGGAGGCCCATTTGGTTCTATTCTTGCAAGCCTTCCTATATTAATATCTCCAAAAAGCTGTGGTGGTTGTTTTCGCATTGCTCAGTTGAAAATATAGCACTGGGTGTTCCCTCTTTTTTGGCTTTGTGTCTTATATTCCATCAGCTGCTTCTTCACTCTGCTGGGGAAAACAACGTATGCCCAGGTTCATATGACTGGAAATCATGGGCAGACTGAACGCCCTTACTCCCACACTACGTATCCCCAGTGTGGGTTTTTCACCGTTGATTGTAGCGCATCACTTCCGAAACTCAATTTGGGGGTGGAGGGACTTTGGTATGAAGCAGAGGCAATTTTCTCGATGGATTCTGTTTATGCTAATGACCCATGCCTAGGAGACCTCATCAATACAAACAGTTGTGATGTTATCAGTTTCTACTTGAACATGACTCTTGTGAGTAAGCCTTCTATTTCTTTTACAATGCCCCCTGGTCTTTCTTTTACAATGCCCCCTGGTCTCACCTTGCTCAAATGCACCAGTGTCAGTGCTCAACTTGATCAGCAGACAGATGACTTCTCCCGTGGCAATGCAAGTTACAGAGGCTGCCATGGCTACACTGTCTATTGTGAATTTCCTCCTAATATAATTTGGTTACAGTTTTGGCGACTTTCCTCCCAATTGTGCAGCTATTCAACTGCCAGTGGTATCAGAAACTGGAGACCAAAATGCCAGTGATCTGTTCACTGCGTTGTCTTCCGAGTTCTCTGTTGAATTTCAAAGGCATGTCATAAGTGTCACCAAAAGGGAGGCCGATGTTCGTGACACCCCCGAGTTCCAGTGCATAAAGGACAAAGAAGGTATTTGCACTTTTGCATATGCATGTTACTATTTCGGTTTTCGTACAGACCAAATCCAAAGTCTAAGGGTAGCAATCTAGTTGTGGATGGTTCCTGACCTAGCTGTGGGTATTGCTTATGCTCTATTTATTTTCTTCTTCTTCCCCTTCTTTGTTGGTATGTCTAACTGATTATTTTTCTCCTTGACATTGGCTGCAGGAAGAAGAAAATTATCATTGATTCTTGGAACAGGCAATATGCCTCTTTCTCCAGTAACTGTTTGGACAAGTATGTACTTGTTAAGGTGCTTGTTTGATTCCTGTGCTTTTTTATTAGCTTAATTTTTTTCTAATTTATTTTGATTGCAACTGCTTCAGCTGCTGGTGGAACTGGATTTTCGTAATAGTAAGTTCTGTGTTGTAAGAGAAAATAGCTCTAAGTGAATTCAACGGATTTTTTGGAAGAACAAACATAGAACTACCAAAACGTTGAGGCCTTTCTAAAGAGTTGTGGGTCTATTTCTCCAGAAAGATACACTTATTCGGATGTTGAGGAAATGACCAAGTCCTTCAAAATTAAACTAGGTCAGGTTGGCTATGGTTGTGTCTTCAAAGGAAAGTTAGAGAATGGCTGCTTTGTGGCTGTGAAGGTCCTGAAAGGATTGAAAGGCAGCGGAGAAGAGTTCATTAATGAGGTTGCAATGATTAGTGGAACTTCTCACGTCAGTGTTGTCACTCTTCTAGGGTTCTGTTTTGAGGGTCACAGTAGAGCTCTCATAAATGAATTCATGCCTAGTGGATTGCTTGAGAAATTCATATATCATGGTGATTCCTCAACATATCGCCAGTTGGGTTGGGAATCATTGTACCAAATTGCAGTTGGCATTGCTCAAGGATTGGGGTACTTACACCATGATTGCAGCACATGAACTGTGCATTTTGACATAAAGCCTGTTCATATTCTTTTGGATGAGGACTTCTGCCCAAAGATCTCGGACTTTGGCTTGCTAAACTGTGCCCGTGGGAAGAGAGTGTCGTATCATTGTTGGGTGCCAGAGGGACCTCCGGCTATACAGCCCCAGTGGTATTTAGCAGAACCTTTGGGGCAGTTTCACACAAGTCTGACGTGTAAAGCTATGGAATGAGGGTTCTAGAAAAGGTTGGAGGAAGAAAGAATATTAGTGTTGAGGTTGATCGTACGAGCGAAGTATACTTTCCACATTGGATATTCAATCGTCTTGAGCTAGATGAAGAACTTGACTTGCAAGGCATTATGAATGATGAGGCAAATGATAATGCGAGGAAGATGATTATAGTTGGCTTGTGGTGCATACAAACAGATACTTCCTCCGGCCATCAATAAGTCGGGTGGCGGAGATGCTAGAAGGTAGCACCGAATCGTGCAAATCCCACTTAAGCCTTTCTTGTCTTCTCCCTCAAGAGCACCAGCTGATTCTTAAACTACACACTTGTCCTGACATTGTGACAAGGCATGATTCAATTTCTACCTCAAAGATCAAATGAGCCCCCCGCAGGTACGTTGAATTGGTTTTCCTTTTTTTCTTTTTTTTGAACGGCAACATTCCATCTCTTATAATCTTATGTGTCTATCCACGTACACATACTCAAATCTTGGTGAGTTCGTAATGCAACTTTTTGTAATTCAGTCTTTGAGGCGTATAAGTTATGTTACATGTTCTATTTTTGTAAAGCCCGGCCAGGTATGCGATAGAGGTCTGCCAATGTCTAAATAAGTTGCCGAGCTGCCAATGTCATGTTCTTTGTACATTGTATGGTTTGGTAGGATTTGTTAGGCTGCAATTTCAGCTTTTCCCAAGGGGTTAAAAGTTGTGCGGGGGGGGGGGGGGGGGGGGGGGGGGGGGGGGGGGGATTGGATTGGTGTGGGTGGGAATGAAGGCTGGGGATTCTTTCATTGAGTGAGATTGAAAGACTAATGGTATCTTTTTAGGATCAAAAAAAAAAAGAAAAAGGAGTACAGTTTTATCTAGTCAAGGTCCAAGATGTATAATAGAAATTAACTATCACAAAGACGATCTCTATTGGCAAATCTCCTATGTTGGTTACCAAGCGTTGTGGGGCGCACCTAGACTTCTTTTATCCGGTTTCCCAACAAGTAGGGGCTCTTTTAGTTATGCGTAAAGAGAATTGTGACCCGCTGGTTTTCTTCTCCTACTTTGTTTTTGGTCTAGCAAAAACATGCTACGGAAATACATTACTCCCTCCGTCCCTTTTTAAGTATCCTGCTTCGTAATTCCAACTTATTAAAAAGACAATCTACTTTAGGGACAAAATAGAAATACATCAGTTGCCATAAGTTGTTTCAATTTGTCTGCATATGGCCAAATAAGGAGATTAAAGCTCTCACTGAGACTCTAACTTGCTCCGAATAACCTTGTGTTTATATATAGCTAAATAAATAAGAGGTTGTGTAATCCATATGTTCGAGGTTCAACCGGATCCCTCAATTGGTAGAACGTCGATGAATTTCTAGTACTTTTTTGAAACCATTGTTAGCCCACAAATGAGAATGCTAAAACTGTTTTTGTTAATACCAAAACTGTAGTGCATAAAACACTTGTACCTTACACATGGTTCCAGTCTTTTGTGCTCTAGAATTTTAGCACTACCCAATCTTTATTGCCAGTTTAATGGTTGTAAGCATTCTAGAATGACACTATAAATTTGCCAGATAACAGGATTTGTACCTGTGAAAGTGTTCTGTAAGAAAGTAACGTATGTTTTAGGGAAAATTATAGTAAGCCCCCTTCAACTATACCTCGGTAACGAGTTGCCCCCTTCATCGTTTAACTCGGACATTTAACCCCCTTCATCTTTTATCTTGCACAAAATGGAAGATGTCGTTAATGGAATTGCTGAAATTACCAATTTATCCTCTTTGGGCTATTTTTGTTTCGCTTATAACTTTTCGTAGGAAACTCTGTTTCAGCCAGTTCTTTTTTCAGAACTCCTGTTTTTTTTCTCTATTTTATGGGTCTATAATAATTTTAGTATGGTTACTTTACGCTTTCTAAGGTTAGAGTGGCGTCCTCTATATTCGGTGATCAGCAGATTGGATACTGATAGCTGTTGTTTGTTCAGTGCAGCTAGCTGCTGGTTCCTCTGCAAATGGTGTAGTGGTTGGAATATAGATCAACCGGCCACCGGGCCTTCATCCAGGGGCTGCCAAAAAGCAAAAATAAAAAACAGGGCACTCTGTTTTCTCTCTCTCTCTCTCTCTAAGTTCTATTATGGGTCCAAGCCATTTCATACTTATTTTTATAAATCTTTATATGGAGATTTCATTCTCACATCTATATTTGTTATTTGCCACACTCAATTTCAAATTTACAGGCATGATTTGAAAAATCTATTTCGAAAGGAATCGTTTTATCAGCTCTATGTTTTCATGAGGAATGCACAACCATTTTCAGTACTCTATTTCTGGGTTGGAATGCACTACATTAATCAATGGTGCTCTGATGCCACAATTGCACAGCACATTTGGATCCCCATTGGAAGACCCAGTTCTACCTTCCATCACAGAGAGAGAGAGAGTACCGTTGGGAGGGGCACAGAGAGAGAGAGAGAGAGAGAGTTTACCGTTGTATGTATTTATAAGGGCATGACCTGTCATTAATAAGGTCATATACTGCTCACATGACCTTCCGTTTAAATTCATAACGGCTCACTAACGGTAGGTGCTTAAGTGTCACGCCATAAAAGATGAAGGGGGTTAAGTGTCCAAGTTAAACAATGAACGGGACAACTCGTTATCGAGGTATAGTTGGAGGGGGCTTACTGTAATTTCCCCTATGTTTTAAGTGCAGTTTGAATGAGTTTTTAAGTTTATTTAATGATACGTTTAGTCAAGGTCCAAGATGTATAATAGAAATTAACTATCACAAAGACGATCTCTATTGGCTAAAGAACCCTTGCAAATCTCCTATGTTGGTTACCAAGCGTTGTGGGGCCCACCCTTGCAAGTTGGGGCTCTTTTAGTTATGCGTAAAGAGAATTTTGACGCGCTGGTTTCCTTCTCCTACTTTGTTTTTGGTCTAGCAAAAACAAGCTACAGAAATACATTATTAAACTGAGATGTAAAAATTAGTTGCCATAAGTTGTTTCAATTTGTCTGCATAAGGCCAAATAAGGAGATTAAAGCTCTCACTGAGACTAAACTTGCTCCGAATAACCTTGTGTTTATATATAGCTAAATAAATAAGAGGTTGTGTAATCCATATGTTCGAGGTTCAACCGGATCCCTCAATCGGTAGAACGTCGATGAATTTCTAGTACTTCTTTGAAACCATTGTTAGCCTACAAATGAGAATGCCAAAACTGTTTTTGTTAATAGCAAAACTGTAGTGCATAAAACACTTGTACCTTACACATGGTTCAAGTCTTTTGTGCTCTAGAATTTTGGCACTACCCAATCTTTATTGCCAGTTTAGTGGTTGTAAGCATTCTAGAATGATACTATAAATTTGCTAGATAACAGGATCTGTAACTCTGAAAGTGTTCTATAAGAAAGTAACGCATGTTTTAAGTGCAGTTTGAATGAGTTTTTAAGTTTATTTAATGATACGTTTAGTTCAATCTACAATGAACATGCAATTCTCTCTCTCTCTCTCGCCATGAATGCTTTTCTGCGTGAATCCTCCTTCAATTAGTCCACAAATATCTTTATTGCCATTTTAATGGTAGTAAGCATTCTAGAATGATATAAATTTTCCTAATAACATGACCTGTAACTGTAAAGTGTTCTATAAGACGATAACTTATGATTGAAGTGCAGTTTTAATGAGTCTTTAAGTTTATTTAATAATACGTTTACTTCCATCTACATTGCACCTGCAATTTTCTTCCACTTTTCATCTCTCTCTCTCTCTCTCTCTCTCTCTCTCTCTCTCTCTCTGATTTTTAGCATGAATGCTTTTCTGCATGAATCCTCCTTCAATTACGAACGTTGTTGTGATCCTGAGAATACCAAAAAGAAATTCAAAGAGATTATCAGGACAGCTCCCAGAAACAGTGATTGGACAGCTTTTACAGATCTTTTCCAGTATGAAGGTTTCTGGCACTCCCCTAGATTCTTAGAAGGAACCCTATTAGCTCAAGAACTCTTCCAGGCTCGACCATGCGATATTATCTTATGCAGTGCCCCTAAAACTGGTACCACGTGGCTCAAGGCTCTAACTTTTGCTATTATGAACAGAGCCCTCTGCTTAGATGATTCGAAGAATCCGTTGCTCTTGGCCACCCCACATGAATGTGTTCCATACTTGGAAGTAGACATCTTCCAAAACAAACCCAATCGGTACCCGGATTCCCCCCTCCTGGCTACTCACCTCTCTTTCGATTCCCTACCAAATTCTGTAGTAGATTCTGATTGTAAACTTGTTTATATATGTCGCGACCCTAAGGACGTGTTTGTTTCTCTTTGGCACTTCATAGGAAATGTGAGAGCCAAGGAAGAGGGGTACTTATTCCCCTTGGAAAAAGCCTTTGAGTTGTTCTGCCAAGGGGCTTCACTCAACGGGCCTTATTGGGACCACGTTTTGGGGTACTGGAAAGCAAGTTTAGAGTTTCCCAAGAAGATATTATTCTTGAAATATGAGGATTTGAAGAGGGAAACTGAATTCTATTTAGAAAGATTAGCCGAGTTCGTAGGACATCCGTTTTCTGCAAGCGAGAGGCGAGAAGGTGCAGTAGAGAAGATTATGCAACTGTGCAGTTTTCAGAATTTGAGCAAGTTGGAGGTGAATAAAACCGGAGAGTACGCCATTTTCTCATCGGTAGTTGTAGAGAATAGCAAGTACTTTAGGAAGGGCGAGGTTGGAGATTGGAAGAACTGCCTTACCGGAGAGATGAAAGATCGTATCGACGGGATCACAGAGGAGAAGTTGAGAGGTTCTGGCTTGACATTTGATTAGTTAGAAGTCAAAGTCTCTTTTCTTTTTTGGTTAGTAGTCTGTATTTCTTGTGGAAAGTAGATTTCTTATGAAACTATAATGTGTTGCATTTGAAAGGAAAAGGAAATACAATTCCCATCGTCGCAGTGAGTCATTTCTAATATTTGCCGCAAGTCCAAAAAAGGAGGTTGGGATTGTAAAAAGAGGAGTGTGAAATTCATTTTTCGAAATCTAACTTCATAAAATTTCTCCTTTGTCTCTCTCTTTAAAAATATAGAATCCAAACACTTATTCCCCTACTATTGCCCTGAATTGTGGTCTCTTTTGATTATGTACTCCTATTACATAATCTCTCTAGGCATCATGTTTTTTTTATTACTCGGGATTTTCAGATCAACTTACACGCGCTTCAATTAATTCTCGAAAATCCAATCTCACCGCTTTTAGGCATCATGTCGTGTTTTGAAAATACAAAAGAATTAACAGCTTTATTAATAATGCTTTCATCAAGACTTCATGTGGTTATGTGACACACAATAATCACTTAATTCTACCTGGTTAATTAACAAATAACGTTATGATAGCCGTAGAAGCATTCGTCCACTGAACTCAGTTTTGATTTCCACCTTTGTTTGGTTGTTTAAGCAGAATGGGAAATGGGTAGTAGGCTCCCTACCCATAATTCATTTCGTTGGAAATGTTTGTTGAGCCTATTTTGTCCCAAAAATTGCCCCACATTTGGGACACGGAAAAAAAACATGGCCCCATCATATGAAAAAAAACTCATAACGAGCGTATGAAAGAAATGCCAATTTTCATAGGACTGAATGATTAACCATCACTTTAACAAAACCCATAACTTCCTTGCTGTTCGGGCTATAGGGCGGCTGATCCAGTCATTCATTTCGGCAATGGATGACTCGGATCAATAGGAGTTCGGATTAAGTCCGAGTCGTCAGCGTCGAACGGAATGGCTAGATTGGCCGCCCTGTAGCCCATGTAGTGCGGCTCACGCTACTGGAATTCCAAATTCTCTAATAAGAGCTACTCTCATTACCACTTAAATGAAAAGTTTTTTTTTTTAAGCAACATTTAATGAAAGTTAACTCGTTGTATTTGTGTTCTGAGTTTTCTGAAATGTAAAATTTTCTTTAGCCTTTGAAAAAAGGAAAACCATTTAAATCAAGTTTGATCCATAAAAATGAATGGAACCCAGGGCTTCGTAAAAGCCTTTCGACTTGAATTTACAAAAAAAATCCCTTCCCCTTAACAAGCAGTGGTTCATTTTTTTTGAACACAGCAACAAGCAGTGGTTCATCCTTCATATCACAAACTTTAGAATTAAGGCACCAACAATAGCTGTCTTGCTAAGCAAAAAAAACAATAGCTGTCTTGAGTTTTATGATCATGGGAAAACCGATCGAATCAAGATCCTCACATATGAAAATCTTAGTATATGTGATACAAAATGAAATTTACCCCGAGTTTGCTAAACTTTTCGAGTTATTAGTTTTGTAGATATTGATGCGTTCATCTTTTATGGAAAAAAAATTAAGTTGATCAGATATCGATAAAGACATGTTTGAGCAACATTAGTCATAAGAGAAATAGACGATTAGACATCAACCATCATTTCTGCTGTGGCAATTATGCTTCGTTTCTATGGACATAAATAGGGGATCGATATGATCGCTTGCATTGTTGATGTATGCGTAGAGGTCTACGAAATAAACAATTTCATATCATTAAATGCAAATCATAATGGGTCTTATTTATAAGAGACATGATAGAACATCACATTATAGTATGCCAATGATGTTCATACATACCAAATATTGATGGGAGTTAAGTACAAATAATTGGAAAGTGAGGGCTATTTGTCAAAAAAACATATTTGAGTGATTTAGGACTCGTTCCAGAAACCTTCTTATTTTATAAGTACTTATTTTGAAGCTTTGTTCCACAAAATCCAAATAAGCAGCTTATTTTCACATTTTCAAACTCAAAAATAATGTAAGTGAAAAACAATTTTTTAATTTTTTTTTCCATCGTATTAAAGATCTCAATGAGATCTATCAACCAAAATCCAGAATGATAAAAAAATTATTTGCGTAAGCACATGATTTTTGAGCTTGAAATTACCTTTTTTTAAAAATAAGTACTTATTCACCCTTTTATGGAACACACCTTATTATTAGACAAAAAAATAACATATATCCCTTCTACTTTTCGCAAAAGTTCAATTTGGTCCTTCAAATTCCAATTTCAACAAATTGAGTGATTTACTTAATTTTCAGTTGCTGTAACTATACAAGTATACGTCCGCATAATCGTATGTACACATTTCTAGAGGGAGAGAGGAACCGTTTTCAACAATCTCTCTCACTAGATTTGAACTTGTTTATGTTCCGAAGAAATGCAGAGATCGTTTACGGCGGCAGCTCGATCTCTCATAGGTACGCGAGGGTTTTGCACATCCAACAGTGATAAGATCGTGGCCTCTGTTCTCTTCGAGCGACTTCCTGACGTTGTTCCCAAAATCGATCCCGTTGTTTATGCGTTTCAAGAATTCTCGGAAGTTTCATTTTCTTGCTTTTCGTTTGGTTACTGGAAAAATGTTTCGATTTTCGAATGGGTGAAGTAGGGACAGTGGCGGATCCAGGAAATTGACATATCGGGGGCACCAATTTTTTTTTGTAGCCGTTATTATGAGTTACAGTTAAGCACATTTACTCCAAATTAATTTTAACATTCATGATAAATTAACAATTTTAAAAGTGTGTATGTATTTTAATAATTAGCTACTTGGGCAAACTTGCGCACCTTGACTATATGCATTATCACATGTTCATCGTCTATTTTTCTATTACTAACTCTACTATTACAGTTTTGGGTACAAAAAATATACAAATGCAATGTGGAGTTAGACTCGAACCCATGAATAATAAAAAATTAAGGTACGCACTACTATTTTCTATTGCCTTTTAGAAAGGAAAAAAAAAAAAACATATTTTCTACTCTTTGGAAAAAGGAAGATTTTTCTATTACCTTTTGGGAGAAAAAAGAGAACATTTTTACTCTGCTCTTTGGCAAAAAGGCAGAGTCTCCACAGGAAAACATGGGCAAGTCTCCAACCTGCCACCTCTTTGTTAAGCATGAGAGCACTTAACCACTGCACCAACAGCCAAAACCTTTCATGCATTCAACATAAATAATATATATACAAAAACAAAAAAAATAATTTTTTTTTTAAGGCTTGGGGCCCGTGTGGGCACGTGACCACACGTGCCCTATGGTGGGTCCGCCCCTGAGTAGGGATGCAAACGAGCCGAGCCGAGCCGAGCTTTAAAGTGTTTGAGCTCGGCTCGTTCCAAATAATCAAGATCGAGCTGTTCGAGCTCAGTTCGTATACTAAACGAGTCTCTATAGTCGAGTATCTAAAAACGAGCTAAACTTTTGTAAATGAGTCGAGTTACAAGTAACTCGAGCTTGACTCGTTTGCTAAATGAGCTTAAAACTCAAGCTCGAGCTGGACTCCTTAACTAAAGGGTTGAGCCTCAAGCTGCTCGGGAACAGCAAGCTGTTGCTTTTGCAGCTCTAGCGAGTTTAGACGAGAGAAAATTATATGGTTAGATACAACTTGGGTTTGGAAGGGTAGGGGTGGTGTTTGTTAAATAGTGATCAGTGGATATGCTGCTCACGAACAGCTCGGTGCATTTGCAGCCCTCGCGAGTTCAGAAGAGAGAGTTGCTGCTTACAGCTTTTTTCCTATCTGAGTCCCTGTCATTTTGTTTGGCTCACATCATACTTTTGATCCATGGGCCAAAAACAATCTATAAACTGCTAAAAGAAAGCTGATTTTTGAGAAACTGATTTGTTTCTGCTTTGCACTAATCAGCTTTTATCATAAGTTGAGCTGCAACAAACACCTACTTAAGGTACCCGTGCGGTTTGAGTTCAGTTGAGTTTTTTTTTATATTTTATCCCTCACATTATCTGGGCAACGATAGTACTTTGTCTTAGTTACTTTGGTTGGTGTAAATAGATAAATAATGAATTGTTGTACATATATTTTTAACTTTTTCAGCAATTTTTTTTGAGCTCCTTTTTATTTTATTTGTCTCAATGCTTTTAGGTTCCGTCGGAGACGGCAATATCATCGGGCATATCCAGACAAATTCTTGAAAAAATCTGATGCTAGGTAAAGTTTTTACATGTTTTATGTTTGTCAGACCGCTTTGCACCGTCTCTCCTAAAACCAATTGGTGTTGAGGAGGGTTTTAATTAAGTCTTTTATGGCATTCGATATTGCACCTGCGAGTCTATTTTTAGAGCGGTTGTAGGAAGTAGCATTGTGTAATAGGGGCTCTCCGGGCCGAACAATCCCTCACTCACGATGATGCTCCCGCGACTCGAACCCATGATTTTTCTGGCTGTAATACCACTTGTCGGATTGTTATTTCATCATCTCTCCTAAAACCAATTGGTGTTAGGAAGTGTTTCAATTAAGACCTCGTTCATTTTGGAATTTTGGTTTTGGAGTGAGTGCAGAGAGAAATAGAGTAATGATTGAAAATAGGGGTAATGATTGGAGAAAGATAGAGAGAAAAATGAGAGTAATGATTGAAGAGAAATAAGATAATGATTAGAATCCAAAACCCTTAACCGAACAAGGTCGTCTAAGTCTTTTATGACATTTGACATCGCACCCACGAGTCTATTTTTAAAGCGATCGCAGGGAGTGGCATTGTGTAAACAAATCCACAGGGCACTCCGGGCCCAACACCGTTCTATCAGATTGCCTCTAGGTCTTAAGTGAGTAAGTTAAATTATAAGAAACTTGAGTTCCTTTTCGAAGTATAGGGAGGCCGCTATTCATTGGTAAAACTTTTTTAGGGCAGTCACTTTGTTTATATATTGCCAAAGGTTAGGTCTGTTTCCAATCCTGACCCTCATACCCTCATTACTGGGGATTACATGGGTACTTTTATTGTTGTTTAAACTTGAAGCATACAAGGTTGAGCAATGATTATTGTCATCTTTCATTCATGTTTCTAAGGTGAAATCTGATCCAATCAAGTATTCTGCAAAATTGATTGATCTTACTGATACAAGTCTGTGTCTATTTGAGCTTTAAGCTGTCCCTGATATAGTGTTACATCTATGTTGCAACCAGGGGCAAAGGTGATTACCAAATTGATTATGTACCAGCTCCTAGGGTCACTGAAGCTGACAAAACTAATGATAAAAGGTACAATTTTTACATGTTCGGAAAAAAAAAAGGGTACAATTTTAATAGTTTACATGAACTGCGATTATTTAAATTTTGGAAGGGTGAGTTGGTAGTGGTTCGGATAGGCAATTCGTTGCTAATTGAGCTGATGTTATTTCTGCTTTAAGCACCCATTGGATCAATTTGAAGAGGACACGATCCTTCATGATCACAACACGAGCACCATTGTATTTATCCATATTTCCTTTTGTCATCCTTATATCGTGCAACATCTTAAGCCATGGGCGTGTGCCTTTGAATGAGACTGTTTGATCTCTTACTTCTCTCTTGAACCCGATGAGATTTTCCACGATCATCTATCGCTAAAATATGATCAGCTGTGAGTCATTAGCCGTTTGGTGTTTGTTATTTTGAACCTCTTTCGTCATTTTAATCACATTGCGACAAGGTCCTTCTAATTTTGTCGTTGATTTTTCATTGCAAAGGGCCTGATTGGTTTATTTTTTGGATTATTATGTGTGTTCCTAAGCTGGATTTGTGTTGTAGGCTAGGAAGTAGATTGGAAATAGGCGTTCTGTTGGTTTTTACTTGTGACACAATCGTGTTTTAAATAGGACTTTGTGTCCACAGTCAACACAGGCGTACTTTATTTCTTTGGTACAATCTTGTCCAAATTACTCTGTAACATATCTTTGGCAAGATGAGAATTATAACTGAGGACTCGTTTTGAATAATGACGCATGAGGAGGGGGTATAAGGATATCAGCCTCAGGCCGGCCCTCGGCCTCAGCCAGTCACGCATTCTGCTGATTTATTACATCTGAGTCCCAAAGTTTTACTAGGTGTCTAGGTTGCTTTTGGATGGATGGATAGTCGTAGTCCATGACAATTGGCTAATTTGAGAAACTCTTATGGCATGCCTGGTCCTTAGTGGGACTTACTTTCAGTCTGACATTTCAAGTCTTTCGCTAATGCTGTCTCTCCATACAATCTTTATAGCTTTTTGATGAATGTTTGCTTTTGTCTCCGTATCCCAAAGGTCATTACAGAGGGCACTTGACAGAAGGCTTTATCTTCTTCTCTATGGTAAGACAGTTTCGGCTCCACATGGGAGGTCTGTGTGGCATTTTCCAGAAAATGTTTACAAGTCAGAGGAGACATTGCGCAAGGTGAGAGTTGCTGTATACTTATTTAATATACCTTTCGTCGTCCTTCTTCATGAATTATAAGGATCCAGAAATTTTTGCAGTGTGCAGAGTCTGCGTTATTATCTGTTATAGGTGACCTTTCCGACACATATTTTGTTGGAAATGCTCCAATGGGCCACATGGTCGTTCAGCCTACAGAGAATGCACAAGATCTTTAATCTTGTAAGGTATGGAGTCAAACATGGTTTATCATTTGTACAAACTTCGGTGCTTATAATTCGGTTTTTATGCTTTATGTGGAAAATTCTATGTTTTTTTTTCCTTATCTCAATTTTATGAGTATACTAGTCCATTCTTATCATTGCATCCGCGCTTCTTCTTCAAATCTCAAGTGATTGCAACCAACAAGTTTAAGATTGGAAAGTGTGACGATTATGTTTGGGTGACGAAGGATGAACTGCTGGAGTACTTTCCTGAGAAAGCTGACTTCCTTAACAAGATGATCATCAACTGATGCTCTGCTTTTTTGTCCTGCAAATTTCCAATAAGATCTTTTTTGAGTCATATTGCTTGATGTATGAGTTTTCTACCATTGGTAAAGAATGTCCTAGTATTCCACCATCATATGATCAATTTTGTCTCCGTAAAAAGAGGGTTTAAGCCACTAGAGCAGGATTAGGGAAAGAAAAGCATCTTGAATTTTTCCGCGATTGATAACTAGATTCGCTAGTTTTACCTCTTTTGGATTTTACATCGTTTGTCTCACTTACGTTGCAATTTCTTTTCAATTTCGGATGTTCTTAAAGGCTACCTTAGTTCTATGATAATGAGAATCTTAATGGCTCTTTTTTGCTCTGATTGATGTTGGTTATGTCGCATCAAGGCTACTGATTTCTCTCCTTCGAGTTCCTTGTGGTATTGGCATTTAAAGTGCTTAAACGATTAAACATTTTGTGTTCGCGCGTTCTTAATAACACTATTGCTTCCAAGGAAAATCTCTTTCGGCACATTTTTTTAGATGTGATTGGACCTCTAGTGTCTCAGAAACTGTCGTTCGAAATTTAATTATCCTCCTAACCAAGTTATCTTGGAAAACTGTGGTTTGAAATTTAATTATCCTCCTAAAGAAGTTATCTCGGCCATTACTTGTTTTATGAACAAGTATCTCAAAGGGAGTCGAAATCTATGGATGAACTTTCGCTCATTGCTGTTGTGTGGTGGTTCATTTGGAGATCCAGAAACGAAGCTGTGTTTTCTAACTCCACCAAATCCAGTGAACACTCTGAAGTTTGCATTTTCTGGTAATGGGGATTTTATTGCTGTTGAAGTTCTCTGATTCTAGAAATCCAGGGACTCAATCCAATGCGGATTGTAATGTCCAGAAATGGCAACGTCTTCCTATTGGGCCGTGGAAGTTCAATTGCGGCGGGCTGTTCAATTCTTCCTGGAACCTTGCAGCTTCTGGAGTTATTGTTCGAGATTCAGGGGGTACAACTACTTACAAACACTTTTGAGCTGGTACTGCGTATTCTAGACTTAGAGGTCCCCGAACCATCTTGAACAGTCTTTATTTAGTCGGTGTTTGAGTCTGTCAGCTTTCCTTAACTCTCGATTTCTTGTCGTATATCTATAGTTGCATCAATGGCTTATATTTTGTTTCCCCTGGTTAGTTGCAGATTAGGAAGTGATGGAGTGTAGCGGTCGTATGTTCAAATGTGCTGTTTGCCAAGTTGACCTTGCTCTAAGTGAGGGTATATCTGTTCATGCTGGTGAGGGTATATCTGTTCATGCTGGTTCTATCTTCTCCATGAGCTCCAAGCCGTGGCAAGGTCCTGTCCTTTGCACTGATTGCATGCCATGGAAGGAAAACGAATGGAGTTAAAGCGGCATGATCTGTTATTTCTACATCTTATTTTGTTCACCATTATTTCATTCTTCCAGGCCAGGTAATTTTTTCATTATACAATGATGTTGCTCCATGTACACGTAATATTCGGTAGACTGATATAGCCTGAGTTCTAGCAAATGTGTTAGAATTCCAGATTGCTTGAAGTAATCAGCTGTGCTGTAATCTTCTATGAATATTTTTCTCGTTACCGTAGTTGGGATTTCTCCTATCTGGCATCTTTTCGACGAAATCTGGTAAAATGTTTCTTACATAGTAACATGCTTCTATGAATATACCGTATAGAAGGTATACCCTGTGGGTTTTAGATGGATCCCACAAAATGCCATAAAGTGCGAACCAAGACCCGTGATAAGAAAACCAAAATTAGAATAAGGAAGAAAAAGATATCGTGATGTAGAACAAGGGCAGTGCAATGTAGACACCCACCAATCACAACCACAACCCTCTCATATTCATGCAAACTCTAGGGCTAAAAATGAATCGAGCCGTTCGTGAAATGTTCAAGACTTGATTCGGTAAAGACTTGTTCGAGTTCGATTCAGGTACTAAACGATCCGAACTTGAACCTCAATTTTGGACTCGTTTAATAAATGAGTCGAACCTGAATCTGGCAGTATTCGACTCTAATAGGCTCGCGAACTTGGAGTACATGTATATATCTTATAAAATTTTACCTATAACCTTCAATATGTATAAATTTTCAAATGTATCTAATGAAAATTTTATTACTTTTACATGTATAAACCTTTAGAAATACCATAAACTTACATTTTAATATATTTTTATAATTTTGTGTATGTATGAACTTATTTATGTGCAAAATAAGAGTTTCACAGTACGTCTGCAGAAGATAATTTAAGTAATTGTTGGCCTATCTAAAGGTGCACGTGCTTGGTCTAGGCTTCTTCTTTGGACAGAGGACAACTGCATAAGGGGCCTCCTACTCACAAAAATCACGTGGGAGTAACGTTATATTCGGCTCCCGCTAACACCAAAAAAAAGTCTTGATTGCAGCCAGCCAAAAACGTTGCCGTTTGCTCATTAGCCCTTGCACAGTCGCACCTTTGTCAACTTGCAATGCAAAAGGAGGTGGTTTTTTGAATTCCAATGCTTTTAAAACTCATCCTATTTATTTAACCTGGTGACTCATATGTTGACCTCTTTATTCAATTTTTTTTTTTATTCTGAAAAGTTCACCTCTGAAAATATATAATGGCAAATATATATGCTAAATTCTGATGTTTCAAAAAATTTATACATAGATGTCCTATTAGGGATGAAATCGGTTCGGTTGGTTTTTTTTTCTTTTCTTATGAGAATTGTTTTACCATTATAATTAACGTGTTTCCATTTATATAAGTTTTTGGGATCCACACCTCTAAATAGGACAAATTAGGGGTGGGCACGGGTTGTGCGGGTCGGGTATGGCCCGCAACCCGAACCCGACCCGACCATGTCGGGTAGGAGAAAAATAGGTCCGACCGCGAACCGATCGATGTGTATACCCGCCCGCGAACGCGATTTTTTTGGTCGGGCCGGGTTCGGGTTCGGGTTCGGGTCCGTCGGGTCCGTCGGTTTTACCTTGGTCTGGTCGGGTCGGGTCGGGTCCGACCCCCACGGGTAAGAAATGACCAAACCCGAAACTCATTTTTTTCACAAAACCCAACCCGTACCCGACCGAAACACATGTTCGGAGCCGTCCGAAACCCTTCGGGTCGGGTCGGGTCACGGGTTTTCTGCACACCCCTAGGACAAATGTATATATGCACAGAGAGAAGTTATTAAGGCACTGCTTAATATTCACCGCTCAACATCTCATTGTCCGTCTCGGTAATGGTGGGGAGAGCGGTAAATATTGAGCGGTGGGCGTAAGCTTTTGGTTATTAATGTTTGTTTTCATGAACAAAATGTCTAGCAACACGAATTTTTTACACAACTTCGAACACAATTTTTTCTGAAACTGTTGAATGGATGTGGCCCAATGTGCATTCAAGGATTTTGGATATAGCTGTGTTCGAAGTTGTGTTAAAAATATGTACATGTAGCATTCCTCTTTCGTATGTTTTCTTTATCAGATCCAATTAATGCATGTGTTCCTTTTTAAGACAAAAAAATATTCAAGATACAAGGGGCCAAGGAGGCAACTGTATAAGAGCTGATGAGCAAACGGCAACGTTTTTTGGCGGCTGCAATTTGCAGTGCCCACCTCTCGCTGCAGGGATTCGGCTCCCATATAAAAATGGTTGTCCAATCATTAAGTTTAAATTTTTGAGATTAGTTAAAGTGTGCTTAAATTGATTCGGACACCTAATTGAAAAAAAAAATATCAGTCATACTCCTCTTCTCCTCACATGGGTGATGGCAGATACATATCTGTCCATGGGCAATAAAGGGAAGGCAAACATGGAGAGTTAAAGAAATAATTGGTCGTAAAGTTGGATATTTCTATGTTAATTTCCATTTTGGCGATCCAAATATATTCCGAACCAGTTTTGAAAAATCTTACAATAGGGCTATTATTTTAAGGTCCCATCTTTAGCTTAAAAATCAGTAACGCTGTCACAGCGACTCAACCAGACGTGTTAGGTACGGAATTGCTCTCACCTAGTAATTTTGGAGTAACAACAACTGACCTTATGATAGTCACAGAATCTCCGTTCAACAATCTAAAGGTCTAGGTTTCATCTCGGCAATAAACGGTTCAAATGTTACACGGTGCCGAGATGAGATTTGGACCGTTAGATTACCGAACGGACAGTTCAAATGTTGTTGTGCACCAGTCGCCCAGCACTGTCCCCGGGTTCGTACACAGAAGCATTCATCCACTCCATTCCACTTTTGGTTTCCACCATTTTTTTGGTTATTTAAGCTAAAGGGTTATAGGCTCCCTGCTCATGATTCATTGCATTGGAAAATGGCTGTTGAGCCTATTTTATCCCAACGATTGCCCCACATTGGGGACAGAAAGAAGAAAACATGGCCCCCATTACATGAAAAAAAACTGAACACCCATAAAGTGATGATACGTCTAATTAAGAAAATGCCAAATGTTTCCTCTTTTTTGTCCTTGGACCGAATGATTAACCATCGCTTTAACACAAACAAACACCCATAACTTCCTCAAATATAAAAAGCCACTCTCAATGTCTCATTACCATTTGAATGATAGTTTAACTCATTGTACTTGCGTCCGAGTTACTAAACCATAAAACTATAGGTACATCATTTTGGTGTATATCAAATATATACCGCTTTTTGTGAGATCCTTGTAAATAATCGGAGTTGCTCATTTCTCTTTTTTAAGGATCACTGTGCAAAAATCAGCTCATTCCGATATTGGTAACGGTTTGATCGATTTTACTTCCAATTTGCTGACACGATATTGAGCTGAGCTAATCATTGATAGAGCTCTTACCGATATCTGACTGAGTTTATTTTTTTGCAAGGACCCTTTCAAAAGTATTTTAAGAATATTGAGCGAGTCCGATCATTTATATGAGATCCTAAAGTGAGTCTTACCCTACTCAGTGTATATATTTGGTGTACTCATAGCAGAGCTCGTTGCTAAAATTTTCTTAAACATATGAAAAGGAAAAAGAGAACCCTGTAAATCAACGAGTAGTCATCAGAACATACATCATTACTCGTTGCCTTTGCTTTGTTGTACCCCAGGACTAAGCTCCTCACCATAATATCCTAATCTTTGGCCCCATTTACTAGCACTTGCGCCGGTGTTTGGAACCCACCGATCCGTGTGGCGGAGTTTCCATACCTTGTTTCGCTATGCCCAATGCACATGGTAGTAAAATCCTTGGTCAAGTTGATCCATAAAGATGAATGGAAAAGCAAAAGTAAAACCGACTCGACTGGACAAGTTGACAACTTCGAGAAACCTAATGTACAGTAAAAAAGAGAGAGATCAATTACGCCTTTTATCAGGTGCCGCGGCCAAAGCTTCGTTGTCGGAGTAAATGAGTAATAGTAAAAGCTTCTGTCCCGAAATTACGGAATTACCCCTTCCTTTTAAACTAGTAGCGGTCGTCCGTACCGCAAACTTCAACACTGGGCACCAACATGGCAACATTAGTTGTCTTTTTTCTTCGACCAACAAGATTATCTTAAAAATAAAGTACTACCATAGCTAAAATATCCAAGCAAAATACAATGGAAACAACAAAAACATATATAACTAACAAAATAAGAAAAGTCAATCAACGCCGATTTAAGACTCAGCACTGCGCTCGTGGAGGCGGATGAGTGGAAGATTGCTAGTAGATCGCACTCACGTTGCAGTATATTGCCAACAAATCTGCCTTCAATTGCTTTTATTGTCGCCGTTGAATAGCTTAGATAATTGTCGCTCGGACTAAACCGGTCAAGATCTCCATGGCAGAGTCAATGCAACGTTGGCTGTCTTGAGAGTTGAATGATCACGAAAAGTAGCTCACCGAGGTCCTACTCCCTACGCAATTGATCGTGATTATTTTTTGGGACCAAGTTGCAAGAAAGTACTATTTTCTAATACACACCTAGACTCACACGATGAGTGCGGATCAAAAAGAATAAAAATACTCACATGAGTAGTTTCTAGTAGTGCATGCGGGATCTATCATTTATGAGAATATGAATGTGTATTTGAGTGTATAAGTGAATGTGGTAATAAAATTTTCGTGATAAATTATGTCAGAGTCAATACTGCTCTGGTTCTCCTGTCTTTTCATTCATAACATGGTACATTCTTTTCAGATTACGGCAGGCGACATTACCAACGGCAGATCATCGGGAGCTGCTAACGCTATTACCACACACGTTTTTTTTTAATGTACACACGCCTGCATTTATGTATGCTATTGAGAACTCCGTTAAAAGGACTCAAATTAGGTCTCTTAATTTACTTGACAGTGTAAAGATTCCCACACTCCGTTATCCAATCTCTAACGACGTTATTATCATCGTTCCAATGCGCCTATTTATTAACCTTCAAAAACACATTTTCTTATTTCCGAAGGGCGCGTGGGTTTAAACAGAAGGCGTGTCTACTGAGACGACAAAAAGAAGTGTGCACATATCTCTTCTTCACTCTACTCACTCTCTCTCTCTCTCTCTCTCTCTCTCTCTCCACTCTCCTCCATCTCCGTGCTTTCGCAGAGCAACAATGGCGACAAAGCTACATCTCCTTTTCTCTCTCCTCCTCCTCCCTCTCTCTCTCCTCCAAGCCTTCTCCCCCGACACCCAACCCCTCCTCTCCTTCAAATCCTCCTCCGACCCCCTCAACACCACCCTCCACTCCTGGTCCCCCTCCACCGACCCCTGCACCTCCTGGCCCTTCGTCACCTGCGTCCAAAACCGGGTCACCCACCTCGTCCTCGAATCCCTCTCCCTCCGCGGCCCTCTCCAACCGCTCACCGCCCTCACCCACCTCCGCCTCCTCAGCCTCAAGCGAAACCTCTTCTCCGGCCCATTGCCCGACCTCTCCAACCTCACCTCCCTCAAGCTCCTCTTCCTCTCCCACAACAACTTCTCCGGCGACCTCCCCCCGTCGCTGCCCTCCCTCTCCAAGCTCTACCGCCTCGATCTCTCCCACAACAGCCTCTCTGGCCAGATTCCGGCCTCCCTCAACCGCCTCACCCACTTGCTCACCCTCCGCCTCGAGGCCAACCGGTTCTCCGGTGCCATTAACGATATAAACCTTCCTAGCTTACAGGACTTCAATGTGTCTGGAAACAGCCTCGTCGGCCAAATCCCCAGCTCTCTCTCCGGTTTTCCGAAATCATCATTCGGAGACAACCAAGCCCTCTGCGGTTCGCCCATGGAGGTGTGCAAGCCCGCTTCGGAAGACCCGGCCCGGCCCGGATCGCCCGGGGCCCTCGCCAGCACCGTGGTGTCGTCCTCGCCCGCGACCACGGCGCCGATCACGAAAGGAAATCCTCGCCACGTCGGCGGCAGTAAAAAGATAAGCCGGCTGGCGATTATTTCGATCATAATCGGCGACGTCATCGTGCTCACCGTGGTCTCGTTCCTCCTGTACTGCTACGTGGCGAGGAGGAGGGGCGGGAAGGGGGCGTCGTCGAGTCGCATACTCGAGGGGGAGAAGATCGTGTACTCCTCGAGCCCGTACCCGGCGACGCAGCAGCAGTCGGAGAGGGGCAAGATGGTCTTTTTCGAGGGGGCGAGGAGGTTCGAGCTGGAGGATTTGTTGAGGGCGTCGGCGGAGATGCTGGGGAAGGGGGGGTTCGGGACGGCGTACAAGGCGGTGCTGGACGACGGGGATGTGGTGGCGGTGAAGAGGTTGAAGGAGGGGAGCGGTGGCGGAGGTGGGAAGAGAGAGTTTGAGCAGCAGATGGAGGTTTTGGGGAGGCTGAGGCACCCGAATGTGGTGGGGCTGAAGGCCTACTATTTTGCTAGGGATGAGAAGTTGTTGGTGTTTGATTACATGCCTAACGGGAGCTTGTTCTGGCTTCTTCACGGTACGTTTCGCAAACTAAATCCTTAATTGTCTCGCTGCCGCATGATTGTGAATGTGTAGATACGTTGTTTGTTTTGTTTTGTTTTGTTTGGTTCAACGGGTGTCTGTCCGGTCAGTTTACGCGCACCTCGACTAATCCTGCCCCGGTCCCCTCAAAGGGACATCCATTCTGGGTGGGGAACTTGCAAGAAAGTAAAAAATTACTTTCTTGCGACCTGACCCAAGAATCGAATCCTCTTCAATTGGTCAGCCACATTTGGTTTTGATGCTTTACGAGAGGGACGCAAGTGTGTTTGCCAATGTTGTTGTGACCAACACTGTGAATGTTCCCATGTGGAATGGACATTGGACATGATCTTGAATCCTAGGTTTATTTTTTTTAAGGTTTGAATTTGTTTTTGCAAAAGCATGTCATTTTTATAGGAACCTTAACCAGCAATACGTTTTTGCTTAGAGATATATTGATTTTTTGACCAATTGTAGGGTTCACAAATTCATAAACTTGAGTAGAGTATCCTCTAAATTGAATGGGTGATTATTTTCTGACAGTTCATTAGTTTTGTTTACACTCAAAATGATCTCTCTAAGTACTAATAAGTACTGGTCTCAGGTAGTATCTGGGTAGTTGGGAACCATGAAATTTGTGATGTTATCCCATTTGAATTTTGATGAAACTGGACCATACCAACCAAAAAGTGAAAATTGATAACCAAGCTGTCAATTATTATAAGTCATTTTTGGATGCAAGTTTGTCCCAGTTTCGAAGATTAGATGATAGTGAATTTTGTTGCCTCTTGTCTCCCTCTGATTTTGACATTGTGGTCCACTCTGTGATCTTTCCCATAAAATTAGAAACAGTCACATATAAACAATGGAAAAGGCTGCAAAACCCAACATTTGAGAACAGTGATTACTCAATGCTCTGGCCTACACTCGTATCTGCCCTGACCCATCATTATCTTCCTCTGCTTTTTGTTCTTTCCTGGGTGCAGTGGCTCGTCCTCCTGAGCCCTTGTGTTCTAACCATAAAGGCCAGTTAGGGCATATGGCTTGGATTCCCAGAATTTTTAGGGTAACATGTATGGCCCAGCCCAATCAACACAAGTCTAACCCCAATGATCTTCTTCCCTCAACTCAAGTCTCATGCTTTTGTTTTTTTGTATATACTATTGTTTATGTATCCATATTGTGCGAATATTGAGGGCAAAAGATACGTTAACGTTAATAAACGTGAATATGCGACAATAACAGGCTACCATGATAGTATATGTGGACGAGACCTTTTCACTCTCCAACTTTTTTGAATCCTCTGAGTTGGAACTTGGTTGATTTTTCACGTCCGCTTGGGTAATGGAGAGTTTTAGATTTACAAAAATGTCAAAGTTTGATGGGTATTTGTGATATTTGCCACAGGAAACCGTGGCCCTGGACGAACCCCACTTGACTGGACAACAAGGCTCAGGATTGCTGCCGGAGCGGCTCGAGGACTCACCTTCCTCCACAACTCATGCAAGTCCCTTAGGCTCACCCACGGCAACATAAAGTCCACAAATATCCTACTCGACAAGGCTGGCAATGCACGTGTCTCTGACTTTGGTCTCTCCCTCTTTGCCCCTCCGACGGCCTCCGTTCCACGTTCGAATGGTTACAGAGCTCCTGAAGCATTGGACCCTCGAAAAATCTCCCAGAAAGCAGATGTCTACTCGTTTGGGGTCCTATTGCTGGAGCTGCTCACGGGGAAATGCCCGTCCCTGGGAGATAACTTGGGGCCTGGTACGGGGTATGGTGGGGTGGTAGACTTGCCCAGGTGGGTCCAGTCAGTGGTGAGGGAGGAATGGACGGCTGAGGTTTTCGATTTGGAGCTGATGAGGTACAAGGACATCGAGGAGGAAATGGTGGGGCTGTTGCAGGTTGCAATGACTTGTACTTTGGCCGCCCCTGATCAACGGCCTAAAATGAACCATGTCGTGAAGATGATTGAGGAGATCCGGGGAGTCGAGGTGTCACCCTCACATGAGGGTTTGGACTCCGACTCGCCTTCCATATCGGAAGATACTTGCGCGGTGAGTCAGTGATCCACGGGGTCTTTGTTTTCTGAAACAGTTTTAAGAGTGCTGTGTAAAGATCTTTTCATTCTAGCAGGTTTTGATCTGATTTCAGCTCAATTAGAGAGGTCGTTGTGCGTTAATTAGGTCTTAATTAACGATTTCGAGAATATCTATTATATTGAGCTTTCATATTAACAAATGTGTCATCTAATTAAGCCCTGGAGGATGAAACAGTCCTTGAAATCAGTTTTTCCAGAAGTCATGTAAATCATGCTGTGGTTCTTCAAGTTTGTGGGCCTGACAGTCCAAATGCAGTTATCAGTATCAGGGACAGTGCATGGAGATCGACATATACGGTAGGACAAGGGGCCAAGTCTGCTTTCAATTATCACTTTTACAGATTTTAGTAGTTTGAAATGTTTTTGAAATATATTTTCACGCTTGCGCTCCTGCTCACGTTCTCGCACAAGCCTCGTGTGACTTAGGCCAAGGGTACTAGCCCTTCACTAACTCACTCGTGTCGTGCTTGACATTCCTGGGCTGGATTGGAGAAATATTTGGGTACTGATGGGGTACCAGTTGGCCGCCGATCAGGCGATCACCGAAGAAGCAAAAAAAAAAAGGAATCAGATTGATGATTTCATAAGCCATTGGAATAAACCTCAACATTTCTTCTTCTTGTTTTACTTCAAGTAATTTGGTGACCACCTTATCCATCATAATTACAAACGAATTAAATACTCCAAAGAATGAGTGGTAAACTTCCTTGCAACCTATCCAAAGAATGAGTGGTAAACTCAAGTGAATCTGCACGCATATGAATATCTATGCCTAGCTGCTGAACTGCATAAGCTTTGGTGCCATCCTCAGCAACCTATCCAAAGAATGAGTGGTAAACTTCCTTGCAAACAAGAAGCAAACATTTGTTATCTCCCCATTGTACTTGCATTTTTTCCCACTTCTCAGTCTCTCCAGAAGTTCCACTGTTATATCGTATCTCATAAATTTAGCCGGGTGCGGACCCCCCTTCGACCAATCCACCCAAGTCAACGTTCGATTCGAATTCCTCTCCCCGAATTTGGCGCTCACAAATGAAGGCAGGTAGTGCTCATCAGCATAGCAATTCTTGCAGAACTTCTGGAAAATTGGAAAATACTGCCTATCTGAAACAACCTCAAGAGCAAGATCTCGACCCATTTCGAACCATTGGGCTCCCTTCCTCCATTGTTCAACTGTTATTTTGGGGCCCATGAAGTGGTTGTACCGGCCACGGCCCACTGGACCGTGTAGATCGTAGGCCTCGACGAAGTTTTGGCTCGAGTTCATTAGGTATGTGTAAATGGTGGAGAAGTTGAAGAGAGGGATGCATGATTCGGAGAGGAGTACAAAACGCTGGTTGGAGAAGTCGAGGAGTGCGTTAGCTAGTAGGCGACGCTCTGCTTCGACCATGTTGACATCTCCCCATTTCACTGCCTGTTTTACACATTTAAACTTACATTAGAGAAAGAAAATTTTGAGAATAGAAAGAATTTGTGAAACTTGTAGAGCCAAACCAATTTAAACCATAAAAAACTCACAAATTTCGCAAGAAATAGTAACAAATTAAAACTTATTTCTAACCTACTCCATTAAAATCATCCAAAAGTTACTGAAATCTATTAGTATAAAAGTCATCTATGACCGGGTCCATCTTTATACTAGTATTTTCTCTAAGTATTATTATGTATGTATGATATATATACACACACTAATGACTGATTGATTTGAAACCAAAACCATTAACATAAATTCAAAGACTAGAGCACTAGGAAATTGAATCGAATCATGTGGCTCGAAATGGTTCTGAGCCGAAGGCTACAACTAGAGTAGTATATGTAGTAATTTATTTCCTTATGCACAGGAGTATTTTTCTTTGGGAAAAATATCAAAACTACCCTCAAGGTTTCTAAAAATTACAAATTATCCTCTCACATTTGGAAAATTATAAAATTTCTCATGTTGCATAACAAATCATGTCCTTGTTGTGATGTAGCAGCTAGAAAATTCGACGGAATTTGTTTGACATCATCAAACCCCAACTATAATGGACCAAACTGTCTTTTGTAGTCTGTAAAATTCTATTTTCACACCTTAGTAGCCTTTCACAAGCTAAAAAACAAGTGGAGTGTCATCCATTGTAATCAGGATTTGATGATGACCGACAGACTCCATCGAATTTTCTAATGTCTACATCACGACATGGGGGTAATTTGTTATGCTACAGGGGATAATTTGTAATTCCTCAAACGTGAAGGGACAATCTATAATTTGCAGAAACCTCGGGGATAGTTTTGGTAGTAATTTACCCATTTTCTTTTGTTCAAACGAGTGAAGTGAAATTGAAGAGAAGAGAAGTGAAATTCTCTCTTTAAAAAACAAAAAAAGTGAAATTTTTGTTCTTAGCCAAAAAGAAAAGCCCACGAGTATGCCAATTTGATTCAAGTTCTAACCCAAGAGGCCAAGACCAAGACTAGATTCTAGTGGAAACTTCCAGCGTTAGATTGAGCAGACGCGTATATCATGGGTGATCACAGCAAGTTCATGAAAGGAAGAAAACAATTACTCTTCAGCAGTTTGACTTTTTGTTTTTCTCTGCAATTTGACTTTTCCTTTGTAACTTGTTCTGTCAATTTTTAGTTTGAACTGCAGAGCCTGGTCATTTAGATGCAAAAGTATTTTCAATAGCTGGATTTGGGAATAACCCGTCGTAGCAAAAACGTTTTTTGATGCCTCGAGCAAAGATGGAGCCAGGAATTACGCTAAAGAGAAACTTTATTATGTTTTTAAAACTTAAACCTATTGGTCAAACTTGAATAAAAAAAAAACTTTTTGTCCAAACAAGAGGAACATAGAAACATGACCTTCACTACTTTTGTGGATTTTAATTACATAAGAAAGCTAATTTCAAATTTTTTATATCACACGATCATAAATGTATACAAATTTTTTAATTTTTTTTTGATATTCAATTATTTATACAATCGGTCAAGAGAATTGTGTCCTTTTGAGAAACTTTTTGGTACGGAGTACTACCGTTGCACATGCGATGATTAATAAGGCTGGGTTTATCTAAACCGGCTAAAGCTCAAAAAAATACAAATTTTGAGATATATAATTCTCCTCATATACATTAATTAAAAGCCCCCATTTAAGGAGAGTTCATGCTCTTTTTTTGCCTTCTGTATTTTAGGGGAAACAACTTTGAAAAATTTTAAACTGCAGACAAACTTTTTAGCCTAAACACAGCCTAATTCTATTGAACCAATCATATTTAAGAGGCGTGGTAATCAAGGATGGATTCAGAAATTTACATCAATAGGCGCAAAGAAACTAATAAACTTAACCCCTATGTTTATAGTCCTTCAATTAGCACATATTTTGCCGGTAAAATAACAAATTGATGAGTATACTTGTTATTTTATCTTATAATTAGCAGTAAGAGATGCGTTTGCAAAAAGATGGTGCAAAAATTTAATACTCAAACAAATAAATCAGACAAATATCCTCATAATGAAAATCTAAAATATTAAATTTTATTAAAACACTATTGCAAATCTATATTGGGTATATAATTAAAAAAAATTTAAAAATGAATTCTATAATTTTACAAAACCGAGTAGGAGCCCGTGCCCCCCACTCATATCCGTACGTGGTACTGATTAAAGTCTCCGCATGGGTTCAATACGCTTCTTTTAATGGTATAATAAATTAGTTTTCCCTCAGTTTTTCCAAAACCCAAAATCTGCATGTGGCATTCCTGTTTTTTTGCCTTCTCGGGGTTGTGCCGACACCAGTCCGTCAAAGTTAAACCCTTTCTTAATTCTTCTTCTGAACTACTGCTGGGTCTCAGCTGAAACCTCAATCAATTGCTGTCTTTTTGCCCCATTCGCGCCCCACACCAAGAAAACACAATACAAATACTAATAAACCTCGTTTGACCCGAAAAAAATAAAGAAAGAAAGAAATAATTGAGGTTTGATCGTGGAATTCGATCATTCAAATAATGGTGCGTAAAAGTTTTTCCACCCACGAATCGGAATTGCTTTAGAAGTACTAAAGTAAAGTTAGATGTGGACGGCAGGCAAGAATCATCTAATCATCAAGTACGAATGAGCCCGACTATTGGTAACTCAAGCTCGACTCATTTTTTAAACAAGCTAAATAGTCTGTTAGAACTTTACTCGTTCCCTCGACAAACTGAGCCTTATAAACTAAACCTCGAGTTGCTCGTCAACTGCTCGGTTCGTTTGCAACACTTAACTCTAATAACTCTATTGATCCTGGTTAATAAGTATTTTCATGGTTAATAATCCCGAACCAATCCAACCAATGGA
The DNA here is from genome assembly GCA_014282245.1 of Rhododendron simsii. NCBI lineage: Eukaryota > Viridiplantae > Streptophyta > Magnoliopsida > Ericales > Ericaceae > Rhododendron > Rhododendron simsii. The sequence continues at coordinate 21,623,502 of CM024961.1, forward strand.
ATTGGCTCGTCTATTAGATCCCAATAGTCAATTTTCCTTCCTACCCAAGATTATGAGCATTCATATATAGGTGGCCTAATAAATTTGTACTAGTAAAGAACAAATTGAAAACTCACCTTACTGGGAATCCTCCGGCCGTAGAAAACCGATTTATCGGGATCCGATCCGTTGAAAGACGGATCCGAGTGGACGTAAATCGAGTAAAGACCTTCGTGCCCTTTGAAGAACAACTCCCACAGCGGCGCCAACAAAACTGGACCTCTCGTCAAGAACATGAAAGCAACTTTGGGCACCCTTTTGAACGGAAACTCGTCGATTTTCGGAACCATTGATGCCTTCCAGAGCAATTCTTCTTCCCCCATCTCGTGCATGGGGGGTAGAGGAGTCGGATGTAATTGTTTGGATTCAGTGTGGGTATAATTAATGGGATTTGGTAATGATGATGAAGCAGAGAGAGAGAATCTGGTCACTTGTAGATTTAGTGACAAGCTGGTGAGGTAGAGGGTGAGTATGATTCCAAAGGTTAGGCCAAAGGCAAAGAAGAGGGTATAAGAAAGGAGGTTGGAAAGATTTAATTTGGAGGAGTTGAAGAGCTTGGTAGCTGAGTTTAGTGGGTTTTGGTGTTGGTTCTTCATAGTAATTGTTTAGAGAGAGAGAGAGAGAGAGAGAGAGAGAGAGAATGATTTCCTTTCAAAGGATTTGGAAGTACTTATAAAGTCGGTAAACTACTACTTAAGGTGGAAGTTTGAGTAGAACAAAATTAAAGAATTGGGATTAGTGTTAAACTCTTTTAAGCTTATTGAAGATTTTTCGGCTAATATGGAAAGCTCAAAACGCTACGACAAAATTTGGAAAGGGAAACTACAAGGAAATCCTGAAAAAAGCTCGATTTATTAAGAAACACGAAAGTGGATTTACTGATTAAGTGCCACCAAACAATAGCAAATCAGAATAAGTTGAGTGATTCTCCAGATGGATAGAACTAAAGCAACGGACTCGAATACCCTAACCATAGCCTGAAATCCAACCCAGGAAATAACAGGTCATGCAGTACCGCGTGATCGATTGGAAAGATTGGACAAAAAGTCCCCAAACTCAGAAGAGATATTATTATAACTATCAATTTAGAGAGAGAGAGAGAGAGAGAGAGAGAGAGGGATCTTAACTCTATGGATGAAGTGGGGATGAAGCCCCGTGGCTTGTCATTTTTATATATATTGGAAATGGGAAAATATCGGTATGGTGAAGTCTGATGGCTTTGAAGCGGTCTGTGGTTGGGAACTCTTATTTTGAAGTTTCAACGCACATTGGAATTGGAACTCTTTTTATGCAGTGTTTTATTTCTATTTTGGAAGGAAGATTAAGCTTTTGTGATGCAATGGGAAGTTGTCTTTTTCTTCTTTCTTTTTTTTTTCTTATAATTGAATGTTTGGATCAACTTACACGTACCTAAACTAATTTCATGACTCTAAAAATAACGACCAGGTAAAACTCCGGGTGGCCCCAAGGCTTGTAGTATTTAACCTCCGTGAAAATGAAATTTGTGACCTCATAGAGAAACACTTATTGTTTTCCCATAACCATTTAACCAAACCTCTCGGAATTGATGGGACTGTCTTTAGATTGATATGATATCACGTTACGTGAATAGTGGGTGATTGGTGCCATATAATATGGTGTTGGGGGGGTACTTTAATTCCACGTTAATTTACTTTTTGCATGATGTTGAAAAGACATCTAATATTGTTTGAATTGAAAATTGTTTACTGTACAAGTCTACGTAGGAGTAATATTAGCCGCCAATGAGGTCTCGTCAACACGCTGCCGACGGCCGAGTATCATTCATCTATAAAGTGCCAGTCCGCTTGTAGCATCTCCAGTCCATGCTCTATTCCTCCATTTGAGCGTATAGAACTCCTTCAACCCATCCTTTCAAGCCTCCTTTATTTGAGATGATGAGATTTTGATCCTCCATATTAATATAGAGGATCTCCTCTATAACGCTATTCACCTTTTAAAATGACATTTATATCCTTATGAGCTTTTGTTTATGTTAACCATATCCTTTCACCATTGCACGTTTATGTCAACTTTTTAATACTGTCTATACTTCTACAACATCAACTTAATTCCACAGGAGTAAAGAACAAGTGGGAGGGAGGGAGAAATGTAGTGAAAGCCATCGGGTCTACAAAACTGGAGTAAAAAACAGGAGGGGAACTTGTTTTGCTGTGGCAGAGGTTAATTTTGGAGGGAATTTTTAAAGGGTGATTTTGGAGGGAATTGGTAGAGGTTAATTTTGGAGGGAAATTCTAGAGGGAAAAATAGAGGGTTTGTGGTTGGAGTAAATAAGAATAGTGATTTCCTCTAAAATCACTTTATGAATAAAATAAATATTTTGATGCTCTCAAATAGAGTATTGGATTGGAGATGCTCTTAGGCAAGTAAAAAGTGCAAAATATGAATTGTTTTTATTACCACCGAGGTGGTAGCCAGCTGGTGAGGGTCACCACTTCCCTTAACACAGGCGGAGGTTCGAGTTCCGGTAAGTACTTAAAAGTCAAAATCCATCTGCAGGCCAAAGGGAGAGACTTTTTAACAGCTGTGCACTAAAGTGGTGCCGTGGTGATGGCCCGTCTTTTCAGACAGTAGCTATGGCTCCAACCGAACATTCTATTGGCTGGTAGAGAGTCCCTATGGTCACGCCCAAAGGAAGTTACTACGCTGGTCGCCCCCTCCCATCCATTTTAATTATCAAAAAAAATTGTTTTTATTTAAATTTTTTTGCATTTATTTAATTTGTGCCAAATTTTTGTGATTATTAATTCGTCTTCAACAGCTGTGCATTAAAGTGGTGCCGTGGTGACGGCCCGTCCTTCCGGACAGTAACTATGGCTCGAACCGAACATTCTATTGGCTGGTAGGGAGTCCCTATGGTCATGTCCAGAGGAAGTTGCTACGCTAGTCACTTCCTTCCACCCATTTTGATTATCAAAAAAAAAAAATTTGTTTTTATTTAAATTTTTTTGCATATATTTAATTTGTGCCAAATTTTTGTGATTATTAATTCGTCTTGATAAGAGAATTGGGAAATTCAAAATTTTTTACTTTTATCCAAATATTTTGAAAAAATATCCACTTTTAAGCTAATTGCACTTTTTTAGCTTCAAGTGGATATTTTCCAAAACGTTTGGGTAGAAGTAAAATTTTTTATTTTTTCGATTCCTCTCGTTGAGACAAATCAGTAATCCATAAAAATTGGCGCAAAACTCAAGAACGCGAATTTTTTTTGAATAAGGAAAACTTTCTAAAGGTCCTAAAAGTTAAGTGGAAGTTAACCTTAGATCTTAGGGATTTTGTCCTTATTCAGATATTTTCGCATTTGTTAGTTTTAAGCCTAATTTTTTGCTTTAATTATCTTGGATATTTTCAAAAATATTTGGTTAAAAGTCACAATTTCTTACTTTTGCAATTCCTCTCGTCGAGACAATCGAAAAAACACAAAAGTTTGTCTTAAAATTAACAAATGCGAAATTTTTTTAAATAAAACAAAAAAAAACAAAAAAAGCCCTAAAATCGCAGAAACCAAGACGGGGATGATTTTGCTTGGGCCACACACAAATACAAACAATCACACGTACCCTGTTTGTGGCGTCCAACTCTTATTCGGGTCTGTGTTACGTGCTTGTATGGTGTTAGAATTTTTGCTTTAGGCAAAGGTCGATTGTGGACTTGGTCCTTTTGGTTTGGCACTGGTTTTAATCGACAAACCTAACTGAAAGGATTTGGAATCTCCGTACTATAAACTCCCACAAAAACATCTCCAAATACTCCACAGGAAGATAAAGGATATGCGTAATTAGGGCAAGGTACCGCATGTATCAAGATCATAATTCTACTTTACTTACTGACTTCATCGTCGGAGGGTTCTTGAAGACACCAAACCGATATCGCCAAAGCCATTCTCGTCCTTACATTCATTTTCAGGTTTTAGACCTGATCATTACCTGAAATATGTTAGGACGAAAGACATTGCATATATTTAATCCCACAAATTAGTCTGTGGCAAGTCCTATATACACATTAAAAAGGGAAAATAAAAAAGCCTAAGTTTTGATTGTCAATTTTTTTTAAACAAAGTTAAGCGCATTTTATTTGGCAAATACTAGTAGATGTGTTCTCCGGGTGACGAGGCGGCAAATTGTCACATATTTGCGTACCCAACAAGAGTTGTCTCTGCTCGCCAAGAGATTTGCTCTCATTCTTAAGGTGTGAGTTTGATTTTTAGGAGTAGGCCAACCAATTGAGAGGTGAAAGTTCATATGGATGGCCTTATGAGCGTGTCCAGTAATCTCCCTCCGGGTGCTTCTAACTGCTTTTCGTAGATGTTGGTTTTTGTGGTCGCCAGTCCAACATGAATTAGTCTTATCCCGTTTGGTTGCACAAATACCTTCTTAGTTGTTTTAAAAAAATCGTACGTTTCTGGAATTTTCTCATCACATAGGTATCTAGCTAGGAGGGGGTGCACGTATCCTGTGAAGATAAATCATTTCCAATTTGGTGATTGAGAGGGGCCGTATTGCGCCCCGCACTACATCGTGTAGTGCGATCAATCTGACCGTCCATCTTGGTATAATCGATTCGAATTTAATTCAAGCTTCTACTAATTCGAGCCGTCGATTGTTCAGATTAAAATCCGAACCGTCTATTATCGACATGGACAACTAGATTGGCCGCTCTATACGTATAGTGCAAAGGGTGCACTACAACACTCCAGATTTCCAATTTGGTGGCTAGAAGTCCATGTCCAATTTGTTTTTCCTGGACCATATTGCTCCGTCCCTTGCAACAGTGCATGAGGCTTTTACAATTAGATGATTAATAATTTCCCGCAAACAAGACGTGTTCCAATGAGTACTCTTTTCTTTTCTTTTCTTTTTTTTTTGCAAAGACCTGCCTTGGCAAAGGTCTTGACTTGGAGCGTTTCTTCTATCCACCTTATATGAAAACCCCAAGATTTCCACCACCACTGTTTGTGGGCCCTACCGTGTGCATATTATAATAATCTGAATCGTTCATCTTGTGGAACCCGTAGAATAATATATCTTCACAAAAAAGTAGCTTTACCAAACATTAGTAGGTTTCAAATTTGAGATTTTCCTTATACAGTATAATCGTATCGTTAACGATCTTTTGAATTAATGATGTAACTATCGATATCCGATCAACTTGATTTTTTTTTTTTGGCGTGAATAAATTACTCTGCGGGCCCCAAGATAAACGGTTCAGATTATTGTAAAAAACGCACAGCATGGCCCGCAATGGGTGTAAAGTACTTAAAAACTCTATTGGGTAAATAGAGTTTAGAAATTGAGACGCAGAGAAAAGAGAATGCACGTACGGGAGATGAGAGCAGTAAGCGGAGAGAAAACCGCAGTGAGATATGGGTTGGTTCCTGAACGAAGTCAAGTCAGTCAATTCGTGTGTCCTCTGTTGACCGTTCATTCATTATTAGACGGATGGTTCCTTCCTCCCACGGCCCCAACCCCCAAGGCTGGTTGGTGGCTTCTCTCTTTGCCCGCATTAGTAATGAATGAAAATTGCATGTGAATTTGTTGGAGGTCACAACTGGTAAAGTGACCCGCTGAGGACAGGCTAACTAAAACGAATTCAACTAGTAAATCTCTAATTAGTAATACTAGTATTTTTTTTTTTGATTAGAAAGAAGGGTGGGAGAGGGCGACCAGCGTAACAACTCTCTTCGGGCGTGACCATAGGGGCTTTCTACGCGCTGTGAAATGTCTAGTTCGAGCCATAGCTATTGTCTTTGAGAATAGACCGCTATCACAACACCCCCTAGGTACAGGATGGCAAGTGAACAAATCTCCCATTCTCTTGCCACTGACACCTGGAAATGAAGGACGCTTTTGCCATCCAGGCTACCACCATCGGGTGGTATAATAATAGTAATTTAGCAATTAGAATTTTAAGCTTTTATGGGGGAGGTAAGTGATTAGAAGTTACCAATGGGCTCCTCCAATGTCCCCGTTGCCAACTAATGTCCTCCCCATGTGAGAGGCCACGGTGCGAACTTCGTCTGGACGTTTTAAATTCAGGACTATGGATAATCTCTGAAATCCCCCTGTAAACTAACCTACTAACATGGTAACACCCCACTAACCCCGCCAAACTAATAGAATAATCATGAACTAATATGATTGATGATCTATTCAAACCTGATTTTTGCCTAGAAGAAGTTTGATCTTGAACAAACTTTTAATATCGGAAAGCAAGATGAGTCCACCGTCCAGTTTGTGCATTCGTGGGCCTTTTTAAGACTCATTTTGATGATTCGAACGTTCACAATTTAGAGCTTTTCGATGATATAAATCACGTCAAAAATCACGGTGTAATTCATTTTAATGGAGTGGGAGAAGGAGCCGATTCCAACATGAGTGGACCTTTGCTTTTTTCTTTTTTTTTTTCTTGCGTTTTGTGAGACCTTACACTCTTTAGATTTTTATGTGCCAGAGGATGGAGAAATTTTTTAGTGCCGAATGGGTATATCCCACATGGTTCTCATTCGGCACTTCCAAGCCATCCGTTGCACTTTTAGACGGCTCAGATTGAAAACCTTCTCTCTCCTCTCACCTCTCCTCTTTCTCTCTCCTTTTACTCTCTCCAAATCCGAGCCATCCAAATCGAAATGGACGGCCCGGATGTACTGAGCGGGCACCACGTGGTACACCCTCCGCACTGAAAAATTTCTCAATGGTTATGTCCCAACAAGTGGGTTTAAATCACTTTTTGAATTTCTTGTACTCGAATCTGCCACTACGTGGCAATAGCCGTAAGAAAATTCTAAGGATTGAATCCGATTAACCCTGGAGCCATCTCCAGCAATGGCTGTAGGGTACTCGGATGAAATTTCCTTGCGAAAAGGAAGCAAATGTGACTCAAACCACCATTGTATGTACAAGTAAATCCGTTTCTAACCCGGTTTAAGAACACTTTCGTGACATCCTTCCTCACAAATCTCGTCGGGTGTGACCCACCTCTGGCCCAATCGGCCCATGTGACCGTTGTATTTGAGGTGAGTTGAGGGCAGATTTTTGTCACCAGAGTTGGCAAGTAGTGCTCATCCATATAACAAGGGGGCCTGCAGTGGGCTTGGAATACTGGGTAGTACTTGGAATCAGATACTATTTGGATTGCAAGTTTCCTTTGTACTTCAAACCACTGGGACCCTTTTCGCCAATCGGAGAGCGTAATGGTGGGCCACATTCTCGGGTTGTAACGGCCGCGGCCTATGCGCCGGGGGTCGTCGAATGAGCCCAAGTAGCTGTAGTTAGAGTTGACGAGGTAGTCGTAGATTGTTGTGAAGTTGAATAAGGGAATGCAGGTTTCGGAGAGTAGAACAAATCTCTCGTTGGAGAAGTCAAGGAGGGCATTGGCTAGTAATCGCCTCTCTGCATCTATCATTGTTGCCCTTCCCCATTGCACTGGCTGCCAAAAACATGACCAAAAACACCTTAGTGACATGCATGCAGTATGTTCGAAATTTGATTTGTTTATCATAAATTTCTCGAGCTTCAAAGCCTGTTCAAATTACTCGAGTTATAAAGTTCATAAATTTATTGTATGCGAACTTTTAATGAACCAAACACGAGTAGTGTGATTCATTTTACTACCCTGTTTTTATTTTGTGTACAAATTCGAGTTTATGGTGGTAGATTGGGATGATTCTGACCTGGCTCGGTATTCTTCGCTGGTAAAAGACCGATGATTCTGGGGGCTCACCGGTGAACTCCAATGAGGTGTGTACGTATATGGAGAAGAGTCCATCATGTCCTTTGAAAAACTTCTCCCAGAGTGGTGCCAGTGGCAATCTCCCTCTTGTCAAGAACATGAATGCCACTTTTGGGGTCCGATTGTATGGGAACTCTGCGATTCCCGGCGCCATTGATGCTCTCCACATCAGCTCTTCATCGGTCATCGAGTGCCATAAGTTCTTAGGAGCTACCCAATCTCTCAAACCACCATTGTTTGTTGAAGAATGTGAAGAAGAAGAAGAATTGCATGAGAAACGGAAGGATGTGGGAAAAGTAGAGAGCGGAGAGAAAGCATTGAGTGGAGGGTAATACAAATCCTCGGAAACTAGAATTTTCTTAACACGAACATTGATAAACAATCCGAGAAGAACAACGAAGAATGCCGTGAATAAACAGAGGATTATGGTGGTTGCAATTCGGAAAGAACCCTCCCTGATTTCTCTTTTGATGCGCAGCCGGAGTTCTTTCGCAAACCCAGTAAACTTGCATGGCTTCATGTCTCTCAGCTTTAGCAAGGTTTATGCCTGTATCACTTGGTAACAAGATACGGTTTAATGAGGAATATAACGTATAATATGGAGAATACATTACCTTAGTTTCTTAGACGGGAGGGTCTGAAAACGTTTTGATACCAGAATGCTAAGGAGAAAGCTCATGGGAGGGGTTGGCTAGGATGAGAAGCGTGACTGGAACATGAGAGAGAGAGAGAGAGAGAGAGAGAGAGAGAGAGGGAGATGTTTGTGTGAAATCCAGACGTTTTTGTTACCAAGTGAAATTCTCGCTCACATAAACAGATAAACAAGGAATCCTGTGTTTGCCCCTTCACATTTCTCCAGCACTCCCATGCCCGAAAAGCCGAAACTAATAATGAGTTTTCTATATAGCTTCACAACAGAAAATGCAAGGAAATTACCTTTTATCCACTTCAAACCAAACTTGTGAAACTTAAAGTCAAGCATGCACTTCACTCATTGAATTACCATTTCCATTTACAGAAATTCTACAACCTACTAGGATAGTTGGCCCTTCCAACCGGGCATCGTAGACAGCTCTGATCAAACCATGGGTTGTATAAGACAGTCTGTAATACTTTCCATACTCTCCTAATTTGAGTATCTCAACAGTATACATTTTTGTACCACTGAAACATGACATAACTCTCATTAATTAGCCTGAAAGCGAGTTAACATCTCATTTGATCTTCAATATCTTCAACAGAGTATTTCCTTGCTAGTTTTTAACACAACTACAAGATGTGACATTACAACAACAGGTTTCCGATATAACAACATACGGCCATTTTCCTTACGCCTTTCTGGCTGGTTTGCATTTCCCAAAAGAAAGGAAGGATAGGGAATTTCTTAATTTGGTAGCAATGCTAGCAATAATTAGCTTCTTATTTACCTCCATCATCATCCACGAGTTTGAAGCTTCTCTCGCTTTTATTTAGACAGAATTTTGTATTTCACAGAGTATGCGACAGCTAGGCCACCCACTACCACTGCACCAACCATCGCTGGAGTTCTCAGCTTTGGATTCTTCAATTGGAAAGGGCTACTAAGGTACGCCAACATCCATCGTGAGAAGAAACGCAGTCCACAAGTCGTCTGGAACTTCGAAACAGAAAAGCCCTACAGTAATGAAGAAAGCTCCAAATGATGCTCCCCAAAACTTGAGACCAAAATTGCAAGCACGCATTGTTCACTTAGAAATATGACTATAATGTCTTTCGCAACGAAGTGCCTACTGCATGAAAATTCCATTTTAAGGGTCTATACAAAGATAATGGCTCGATTAAGTTGCAAAAGAAAGAATACACTTCTGGCAAAAGCACAAGAGAGGTGTTCTAACCTAAGAAAGGTAGGTGGTGAGTGGTACAGAGGGCAGTTTTTCCCAGCATGGACTTATCCTTTACGCACCATATCAGCAAATACAATGATGCTGCTGCTAAAGGTTTGTAGAGAGAAATCCTGCAAAATCTCAGATTTGAAATGAAGTTTTGAATTCGACTTGAGAAAATAAAACGTCAACACCATGAACACGCCTCCACTTCAACAGAACAAGTATAGCTGTCCCTACTTTTACAAGGAATTTGTGCTCATAGGCTATTAGGAAAACTGGAATTCCGGGACTCTTCGACCTATTTAAGGTGTATAAGATTACAAAAAACTTCTTGTAAGGCACCCACAGAGAGAGAGAGAGAGAGAGAGAGAGAGAGAGAGAGAGAATCTGCAGGATGTCCCATCACCTGTGAATTCAATCTTATTGTGGCTTGAGTAATGTAGCCATGTACCCATTACGAAATTTTAGCAAGGAAATAGGCAAATTACCTTCGGCAACTTATCTTGTTTGGCCAGATGATCTACATGAAGCCTCACATTTGATGCAGCAGGAATCCAGAGACCACGATCAACATTAGCATATGTATATGAAACAATATCGAACAATGTCTTTGCTCCATTTTCAATGGCCTTCAATATCGTAGATTCTCTACCTCTGCGATTTCTGAAAACAAAACCAGAGGTTCATCAATTTTTCTTTCTTTTTTCTTCCATCTATCCCCTTTACTTGAGTATTATTAGAAGTTACTATGTCAAGATGGTCCAATGATGTGAGAAGATTGAGTTTTCTTGAAAGTAGCAGTGACCAAGTAATAAAATGAAACTACGAATCCAGTAGCATAAACAATTAACTAAGTACTGATAGCTATGCTAGTACCTATATCATAGCAAATACTATGATAAATACCATAAACAGAACGATTCAACTTTAACTTTGAAAGTATACTGTTAACCAACAAATTTGGGCAAGAAGGAAAAAAGGATTGGAAGGAGAATTTAACAGAAGGGTATCTGTCTAAAGGCTGAGTAAATCACATTCAGATTATTTAGCTACTCATGGAATCTACACTGCAGACAAAGGTGATCATGAACAGAAGACAGAGAGAGAGGATGAGATTTGCATACTTGAGATAGGCACAAAGCATGTGTTTTGGCCAAAGGTTGAGTCTCCCATGCATGGGGATTAATACATGCGGAGAAATCTCCAAAAATTTGTAAGTTGTTTGAAAGTACTCCTGCATAAACAATCGAATCATCACAAACCATTAGCTTGAAAGAAATTTAACAGAGGTGACTATAATGATGATTAACAAACGATAGTCCGACACCCCATGATGATATGTAAAGCCTAATCCTCTTTCCCCTAGTTTAGTTTTTTACTTGGGTATTTCAAACTTTGTTAGAGCCTTAGAGGTAGCTCTATCCTGCTGACACATTGAAAGAGAGGCATGATTTTCTTTTGCCAGCCTCTCCACCATGTTAACTAAAACGAAGCGAGGACCTGAGCAGACACTAGCACCAGGTCCCTTTTTTGTGCAAAGCAGAAAAGGGAATGAGAAAGCAACCCCAGGCAACTAAAAATTACTAGTCACCTTAATTATTGTGGTTTCAGACTTTTGAGTTTTGACTTGTAGAAGTCTGAAGGATAGAAAATACATAGTACTATCAGTCCACAACAGGAAAGAAAACAGGTCCCACGAGAAAATACAATCCAAAAAAACTCAATCATTGATGATACCCAATACTAAGTTCAACATGTTGCAAACTCCAACGTCAACAAAATGAAGCTGTCGTATTCATGCCAGATGGGCTTAAAAAAGTCCAGGTAATGTGGGACACCACTCACATTGCGACAAGAAAGGATTAAAATATTATGAGGCACTAGCCACAATGCTATTTGCTACAGAAATCTAAAGTGGAAAGAAGCTAAGTCATCTCTTGTCCGTGCCCACAATCACTGCATCAATTAAAGATGTCACCAACATATATGGACATGATAAGTACCAGTAAGGTGGGAAAAAGACGCGACACAAGAATGACGAATGTATCATATTTATCTTGATTCTTTCCATGCTTCATATTTGGCCCACAACTTAACCTTTGTTTTCTTCATAACCACCATAGGTTTGACAATTTTACACGAAGATCGTGCATTTGAACGGTACTACTGCATACAAGAACCGAATTCACATTGAACACAACATCTATATTTGCATCAAATAGTGTACTATTCGTAACCAACCCCAAGATTTTACAATCGATTGACCTCTCTTCAAATATACCAAACAAACATTGTGTAACCCTTTCAACAATCTACCAAACCATCCCCGAGAAGAATATCATTGTTAAGACATCTTTCGAAGAATGGTCTATATTACTGCTTGAAAACGCTCTCCCCTGACAAATACCAGCTCTTAGGGTGACAAATACCAGCTCTTAGGGTAGAATGCAGAGTCCACAGAAGGAAATACCATAGAAGTCCCCTGTAAATAATATTTGGTTCATACTGCCATCCATAAAATAGAAGGATGAGATGTAAAAGTACGCTTACATGCATATTTCCACCAGATGTAATATCCAAAACAGCGCTTCCTTGGCTGAAACAAACCCACAGAAATGTTAAAAAAGTAGCTCTAGGTGACAAGATGGACCAACATTTGGATATACGAATAAGGAACCGGAAGATAGATTTATGAGTTTTAACAGATGACACATGAAACAAAGAACCAATGTTGTACAATGCTTAGATGACTTTATCATTCACAATATCAACAATAATTAGTATAAACGGCACTGAGGTGTGAAGCCCATTCATGAAAATTTGCCTTAAACAAGAGCCAGGGCTTCACATATCAACCAACAGCACTCATAATCAAAATAGAATACTGCATTGCTCATCTGAGCATAGCTATAGGTCAGAAGTACTTAGTACAAACTTTCTTCTTGTATAGAATCTTACCCTACGCAATGGTCACCTACAATCAATGAGTGAGTACTGACATGAAGTAATGCCATGTGGCCATCTGTATGCCCCTGAAAAACGAGTTCATCAGAAGTTAATATCAAGAAGCACAAAACAAATATCAAGAGGGCTAGAAATGGATCTGAAAGTAAACATGTAGATATTCTTATGTCTTAGTAAGATAACAGAATACGATATAAAAAAATTAAAAAAAAAACTCATAAACAGAAAATGACCAAAACCCCTTAACACACCTCCATTACAAATGGTGAATTATAAACATACAATGGCAAGTACAAACAAATTTGTTCCAGCTCTGACGATGAGGGCGATTTGGAAGGGCTTCTGCTCTGACGTTCTCCTGGTGTGCTCTCTCCTCGGATTTTCATTCGGTCATGGCTGTAAGTTCTCTTGATGCTTCTTTTCCTACGTTGATTGATGCTTTTCCCGATCGTTGGGTTTCTACTACGGACCCTAGGGTTTCTGGTTCTTCTCAAATGGACTCTAGTAATCTGGTGGGCTCTGTGCCTAATTCTGGTCTTCATCTCTCTGAGTCTGTTCCTATTAGTTTAACGGTGTCCTCGATAGATCCCGAGATTGTGAGTAGGGTTACGAAAAATGAGCTGTTCGATCTTCTTGATAATTCTGTTAGGGCTCGGTTTCCTCACCTTCAAATTGAGGACTCTGATGGTCCTAGTGCTAAAGAAATCAAGTGTTTGTCTACTGAGATTCTTCTTTTACGTCACCAGTTGGAGAACAAAATTGTGGAGAAATCTTCTTCGTCGAACCAGGTGGTGGGTGTTCCTGGTTTGTCTTGGAAGGATGTGGTCTTGCCTGCTATGGAGGTAAAGCGTTTGGCTCTGCAATTTTTTCCTCCGACCTCTGTGAATGATCGTATTTTGGTGACTCCACCATCTGGTTTAAGTGATGCTGGAGCTGAGAAGTGGAAAAATTGCATGGTTGGGTATTTTATGGACAAAAAGCTACCGTTCTTGTCAGTTCAGTCTATTGCTTTCAATGTGTGGGGTAAAAAGGGTCTGGTGGATGTGCTCTCAAATGAAAATGGTTTTTTCTTCTTTCAGTTTAACAGCAGCGAGGATTATCGTAGTATCATTGATCAGGGTCCTTGGCATTTTGGGGGTAAACTTTTGATGCTGAAACCGTGGGAGGTTGGTATGAGTTTGGAGAAGGAGAAACTCTCTAAGATTCGAATTTGGGTGCAGTTCTAGAATATCCCATTGGAGTATTGGACTGTTGGAGGTTTTAGTTTTGTGGCTAGTGCTATTGGAAGGCCCTTGTATGCAGATTCTTTCACTGAAAGTGGCAAGAGGATCAGTTATGCTAGGATTTGTGAAGAAGTTGATATTGATTCTGCTTTACCTGCATCCTTTGATCTTCGTTTGGCAAATGGTAATTTGGTTGAGATTAAGGCTAAGTATCCTTGGAAGCCATTACGGTGTGCTCCTTGCAAGGTTTTTGGACATGCTACTTGTGTTCCTCTTTCCACTGAGGACGGTTCCTCTGGCTACAACTAAGCAGGTATGGGTGGCTAAATCTCCTGTGGTTGCCCCTCCTAATGTGCCCTTGGTAGTATCTCCTAGGGTTGTAACTACAACTACTCCCTTGGATTCTAATGTCCAGCTAGGGGTTGTATCCTGTAATCCTTTTGGTATTCTTGAGGGGATTGACAAGGAAGCTTCTGTAATTGCCAAGTCTAGTACTTCTTTGATATTTCCGGTGGTAGGTAACTTTGTGGTTCAATCAGGGGGTGTTATTGATATTTCCGGTGGTAGGTAACTCTGTGGTTCAATCAGGGGGTGTTAAAGCTGTAGCTGGTCAACGTCTGGTTATATCTGTGCAGAGTGGTGATTCTGGGAAAGGACATGGTAAGGCAAGTAAGAGTCATGCTATTGCTGACAGCCCTGGCCAATCTTCTAAGACTGTGAAGAGTGGTGTTCTAGGTGATATTGCAGCTATGGGTTTTTCTGGGGCAGATATCCAAGTGTTGGGTGGGCCTACTGACCTTGTTGTTGCTCTCGATGGGAATGATGATAAGAATGCTAATTTGCCCTCTGACGAGGAATTTGCTGAAGGGTTGAAAACTGGTGCTGTTCCCCAAGATCCTGTTCCTAATAATAAGAAGAATAAGGGATGAGGAAGAGGTAGAGGCCCTCAAGATAAGGGGGGTGGGAAGGCTGTGTCTAAATGATTAAGTTAGCCTCTTGGAATATTAGGGGTCTTAATGATCCCTTAAAACAAAAAGAAATAAAAACCCTTATTAATCATGAAAAGTTGGGGATCATGGGAATTGTTGAAGCAAAAATTAGGGCTGAAAATATGGAGAAAACTCTGGCTCATTGTTTTCCTCCTAATTGGAAGGCTGTGGATAATTTAGGGTCCTGTGTGGCTGCTCAAATTATTTTTGGATGGGACCCTCTGTGTTTTACTGTGAATGTTATTCATACTTCTGCTCAACTGATTGTAGTTTCTACTGAAGAGATTACTACTAAGAAGCTTTTCTTTCTTTCTATTGTTTATGGAGGTAATTCTACTGTTCAAAGGAGGGAGCTTTGGTATGAGATGAGATATATTCATGGGATTATTGGGTCTCAAGTTTGGATACAGTTGGGGGATTTCAATATTGTTGGATCTGCTATAGAACGTTCGGATGGTTTTGATGTTCTTGCTTCTACAGAGTTCAATGATTGTTTATTTGATATTGAGATGGATGACATGCTTATGAAAGGCTTATGGTTCACTTGGTCCAATAGAAGAAGTGGTTTGGGTGAGAATAGAAGTAAACTGGACAGGGTTTTGATTAATTCTGCCTGGTTATCTACCTTCCCAAATGCAGAAGCTGTGGTATTGCCTCCAGGTATATCTGATCACAGTCCTATACTGGTTACTGTTGTGCCTGAGGTAGTGAGGAAAGTATCATTTAAGTTCTTTAATTTTTGGATGTCTAATCCTCGTTTTAAGTCTGAATTAAAGAATTCTTGGGGGGTTGAGATGTCTGGCTCTCCCATGTTTGCTTTTGTTGCTAAACTAAAGAGGCTGAAGTTGGTGCTGAGAGGTTTCAACAAAAAATTCTACTCTGATATTAGTACCAGAGTTCAGAATACTAGAGACCAGTTAGCTAGAGTTCAAATACAATGTCTCTCTCTTCCCTATGATGTGACTTTGAGTACTTTCGAGAAGGATTTGAGGGCACAATTTGTGGATCTTAGCATGCCTGAGGAATCTTTTTTTTAACAGAAGTCAAGGGTTAAATGGTTAGCGTTGGGGGATAGAAATACCAAGTTTTTCCATCATAAAATGTGTGTTCAAAGGACTAAGCATACTATTCTTAGGTTGGAAGATAGTATGGGTAGGAGTTTGGAAAATCCAGAGGAGGTAAAAGCTGAAATTTTGGGATACTATAAGGGGCTGCTTGGTACCTCTTTTGGGGAGAAATGGGAGGCTAGAAATGTTTTGTTTGACGCTATTAAAACCAAGGTGAAAGATGTGGATAAGGTAATGCTTACTACACCCGTCACAATGGAGGAAGTAAAGAAAGCCTTGTTCTCTATCAATGGAGACAAAGCTCCAGGGCCTGATGGTTATGGATCTGCTTTCTATCAGTCCAATTGGGATACGATAGGTCTTGAGCTTACTCAAGCTGTCCAATATTTCTTCTCCAATGGTTACATGTTAAAGGCTTGGAATGCAACAGCAATATCTTTGGTTCCAAAGGTGAATATGCCAGTGAATATTAAGGAATATCGACCTATCTCTTGCTGCAACGTTCACTATAAATGCATAACTAAAGTTCTTGCCAATCGTCTTCAAGAGGTGCTTCCCTATCTTATTGATAAGAACCAGTCTGCCTTTATAAAAGGAAGATCTATCATTGACAATGTCTTATTGATGCAAGAAGTCGTTAGAGGATATCATAGAGAGTCTGGTCCTCCTCGTTGTACAATCAAGGTTGATTTAATGAGGGCTTACGACTCAGTTGACTGGGGTTTCTTGTTTGACACAATGGTTGCCATGGGCTTCCCCTCTATTTTCATTCATTGGGTATCTCAGTGTGTATCTACTGCATGTTTCAGTTTGCAGTTTGGAGGGTTTTCCGGCAAGCACCGCCCATATCCCCTCTTTTCGCCTTCTCACTATCTTTCTCCGTGGTTTCATCTGTTCTGTTATCATCGTGAGAATCGTCGTCCCCCGGTAAGGTTATACAATTCTCAGCACTTTTCATCATTTCTCGATTTACTATTATGATATGCTTGTTTTTACCACTTTTCTGTTTCTTTCCTAAAAATGTTCTTTTTCTCTGGAGAGGGGCAATCCAGTCGCTTAGGGAGCTATGGGGGATGAAATGTACTGCTCTTCATACTAGGCGCAAGGCAGTGACTCTTCCTGTGGGAAATTCTTGGGTGTATACTGTCAAGTTCTTACAATGGTGGAAGAGCTCGCTTATTTTGTCTGTTGCTAAAAGCTACACCCAAATTTTTGTTATTCCCCCGTTCTAAAGTTGCCAAGCTTTGGCTTTTTTTGGTCTTGTGATCTGGTTGGCCATTGTGCTCGAGTCAAAGCATTTCCCAAAGATGAAGAGGAAGTTTTAGGAGAAGGGTTGCTGTTGCTCAAGGTGGGCTCATAAGGCTGTCTCTTTGGGTGATGGACGTATGTAATAAAGCATGGTTTGGCTAGGGGCTGTTATTATGTCTCACTCAGATATTCTTATTTTCCCTTATTCAGCTCAGGGAATATTCCATTTCTATGTTGACAATTATTTGGGATGATAAAAGGGGGGAAAATGTTCTTACATTGGAAGACTTGTAAGCTACGGTATTTCTTGGGTATTGAGGTAGCAAGGTCTAAGGATGGTATTAGTTTGTCCCAAAGAAAATATGTGTTGGATATTCTAGAAGAAACAGGTTTGTTGGGAGCCAAACCTGTGGAGACTCCGATGGATCCTAATGTCAAGCTTTGCGTTGATCAGGGGGAGGAGTTTCCTCATCCGGACCAATATCGTCGCTTGGTTGGTAAGTTGAATTATCTTACCAATACTCGTCCTGATATCTCGTTTGCTGTTAGTGTGGTGAGTCAGTTCATGTCTGCTCCTCGTCTTCCACATTGGGAAGCTTGTATTCGCTTTGTGAAGTATCTTAAGGCTCATCTTGGTTCTGTGGCTTAACAATTCTTGACCGTTCTCATAATGGTCATCTACGTGTTGAGGCATTTACTGATGCTGATTGGGCAGGGTCACCTTCTGATAGACGTTCAACAACTGGTTACTGTACTTTTATTGGTGGCAACCTAGTTACCTGGAAGAGTAAGAAGCAGACTGTGGTTGCAAGGTCTAGTGCGGAAGCAGAATATCGTGCTATGGCTCATACTACATGTGAGGTTGTTTGGCTGAGATCATTTCTTGAGGAGCTGGGATTTCGGGTGCAATTGCCCATTCCTATGTACTGTGATAATCAGATAGCGATACATATTGCCTCGAATCCGGTGTTTCATGAGAGAACCAAGCATATTGGGGTAGATTGTCACATTGTTCGCGAGAAGATTGACAGTGGTGTGTTAGCTACTCCGTTTGTGTCTACCGGAGCTCAGTTGGCCGATATCTTTACCAAATCATTGTTCAAACCACGTTTAGAGTTGTTATGTAACAAGCTGGGACTTTGTGATATTTATTCTCCAGCTTGAGGGGGAGTTTTAGAATAGTTTAGTCCCACATCGGGTAGTCATGTTATGTAATGGGTCTCGACATAATATAAATAAAACTCTTTATGTGTTAGGGTAGGTTAACACCCTATACACTTTTCCTTCTTTCTCTCACAACAAGAAGCTCGGGCTTGCTTTGGTTAGATGATGCCATAATTCAAGCTTCCCTCAGGGCCTCAACTTGATCGGAACTCATTCATTAGAATGGGCATAACTTGAAATAAGATGATGAAGTTGAAACTGACCCAAGCCAAGCATGAACGGGGAATTTTTCATTTGTTGGAGACCTTGGCTAGATTAGGCCAAACCAGTCGAAAGGCCCACTGCTGCAAATGAATCTAGGGCATACGGAACGATTTGATATAATGAGTGAAATTTTATATCCCATGTTATATCGCTAGATCTCCTATTTACAAACATGTATGTCTCAAATGCGTTTGATGCATATCAGATACTCTCACGCTTAACCTTTTCCTATTTGATTAGCATGGGTAACCGAAGAGTTCTTGAAACACACAATTTAGATATGTACCACTAATGTAGAAGGCCAGAAGAAATTTTCATGATCTTTCCAGTCACTTTTCAAGTTGTTATTTTTAATACAACATATGCCCCAATCTAACAGCCATGCCTCGTTGTTGTTAACTTGTTAACCCAGATGAACTTCAGTGTACAACCTAGCTTCTACCATGGATGTGCCTGGGACAAAACTCCTTATGCTTCTTTCTGAAATCTTCCCTATAAAATTCCACATTCAAATTGGCTACTTACACGTGGAAAGTAACTATAGTTTTTAATTCATTGCTTCTTTCATAATTGATGGTGATGTGCACAATAATTGATTTGGGTCTCTAGGCCTACCCTCTCTAATGCCTTTTAGCTTTGATTTGGGGGCATGGTTCCGTAGCAAACGCCCCTTTAGTTCCTCAATTCTTGGAGGTATTGGGGGGCCACTATTTCAGTAGTATTCAGAGAGCACCTACTTTGTGCATATATTGCCAAACGTCAGGTTTGTCTTTAATCCTAACCCCACCCATACCCCCCACTGATTAGGGACTAGATAGGTCCCGTTTGTTGTTACTGTTGTTGCTTCTTTCATAATTCACCATGATGGAAGTAAGTTAAGTCAACACGCTTCATAAGAGAAAATGAGGAATGGAGAATATTAGCATTGCCACTTTTAAACCATCCAACTAAAAACCAATTCGCAATGAGAGGAGAGGAGAGGCCGCCTAGGCTCATATACTGGTTTTTGAGGTCATAATTAACCAATGTGGGCCAAGCTCTAACAGCCACCACTGCAAATCTCTTCTGCTATGATTCAGCAGGATAGAAGCAAATTGAAAGTATGTCTTCCAAAACAAGCAATCATCTAAATGAAAATTACCGGGGCAAAAATAACTTTTAATAGCTGACCACCAATGCAAATCTCTTCACCTCCTGAAATTGCGGCACGGGCAAGAGACCAATGATCTGTACCATATAAATTGATCCTCAA
The DNA here is from genome assembly GCA_014282245.1 of Rhododendron simsii. Lineage (NCBI taxonomy): Eukaryota > Viridiplantae > Streptophyta > Magnoliopsida > Ericales > Ericaceae > Rhododendron > Rhododendron simsii. The sequence continues at coordinate 21,643,347 of CM024961.1, forward strand.
ATCAGTAGATGATATAGACATCTCAAGAGTGTACATTCGCAAATTTAGACACACCCACTAAGAGTGCATTAAAGTAAATCAGTCATTATCCTTTCCAGTAAAAATAGATGCATTATGGTGTAATCCATACGCAACTTCATTATATCACCATAGCTGTTGTTCCTTTTAAGTGTTTAAGAAAAGAAAGAATCAAGAAACCAAGTCCAATTAGGACAGACCAGATGGTGTGAATTGTTTGAGATTACTTCAGCAAAAGTGTTTTTCGCAGATCACGATCACGAAAAAAAAAAAACGTCTGGCAAAGATTATAGTTCCTTTCCTGGTCTTGGGGAAAGACTGGAGATACTCACATGACATGGCTACAAATACACAGAATCAAGGTCATTCATGGGTACTGAAAATGTATGTTATGAGTTCATACGAGAATGCACCAAGCTCTAAAAAACGACAAAACAAGTACAAGGTGAAGAAAAACAAGTACAAGGGGAAGAAACTATTCTTAGGTAGCCACATGAATAGGCTGATACATGTTGACTCACCCCTGACTTAGTTTTCCTTGGCACATCTACCATTTTCAGGAAAATTACTTCCTGCTGAAGTGGTGACAGGCTGACAGACCATCAGCACTTTGTCCAAAATAGCTATCACTAAGAAACATAATAACTTACATAGATCTTTATGCTTAAGTCGCATCTTTTCTGCATAATTGACACATATTCTCATCCTTTTGCAGATAGTTTTTTTAAGGTGAAAACAATCAGATCCCCTTCAGCAATGCCCAATCACCGTTTTTCATCAACAAGACCACCATATCCAAAAGAAGGTTGAATTACAGACGTCAAGGAGAATTGTAACCTTTTTGAATGCGTCCAATGGTATTCTCATGGGCCAAAAGTATAGCATCAGGATTGCTTTTCTGGACGACCGAAAGACCTACACCAAACAATCAAACAGAATGCTAAAAACAATTAAACACTAGTAGATAACATTGCACATAAAATTTAAATCATTCTGAACAGAATGCTAAAAACAATTAAACACTAGTAGATAACACAGCACATAAAATTTAAATCATTCAGACAGAATTTCCAACCAAACATAAGAATGTGGAGTGTAATTAGTTTGTAGCCTTGTAGCTAATTACAGCTCCGCGAGAGATAAAATGAAAGAAGTTACCTTTATATGAAAATTAACAACTTACCAATCCGGTCTCCTACCAGAGAAGGGAAAAAAAAAAAACACTTGGCTACCCAGCGGACCACAACTTCAAATGTATATTCCTATCCATGTTTTTGCCATAAATAGACACCCAAGCCCAAGGAGCATAAAACCAAAAATCAGACGATACGCCAGACTTTCTAGATGCCTCAGTCTGGTCTTGATATATTCCCCCTCTTCCACAGAAGTCCTACAGATATTATTCTTCACAAAGCACTGAAGTCTTTTTGAAATAGCAAATGAAAGATCGGACCAAACTGTCCAGAAACTGGATTCCAGCTCATTTATTCTGGAAATCTAGTTGTCAACTAGCTTTTGAGACAAAGTGACACCATTACATCAGATGCATAAGCCGCGGAGCTTTTCACTTGTACTCCAAACCTCATAGTCAACTCGGTTGGGTGTCAAAATGGCACTCGATGCCCAATGACTCAGATCACAGGTGCACAAGCTTAGAAGAGTGCTCACAACTGTGTCTCAAGTACTATTCTTGGATCGTACTTCTGTTGGTCACGTGGACCATGCTGCGAGCATCAAATTCAGTTTTTAGTTTTCATATGCTGCATGCATTGATGTTGCTTTAGTGGCATTGGCATAAAGTTTCATCATGCCAAAACAATTATCTGAGACAGACCTTAGGTTATCTCACCTAAGGTCTGAAAACGAGAGTAACCAAGTAGCCTACCTTTGTTTCCAACAGTTACCTGATATTCATGAAAATTTAACGAAACAAAAATGTTAGCGTGATTTCAAATACTGTTTGCATAACTTACCGTCAACGTGATCATAGTGGTGGTGGGTAACGAAGACCACTAACTTTCTGGGCAAAGCAGCAATTACTTCCTTGAGCTGCTTTTTTGAACACCAGTGCAATGAGATGTCACAAAATTGGGCAAAAAGTACGGTGGTGAGTACAGAACACTAATGTCAGTCTAATTTTCAAACAAACTAAAATAAAAATATCATCACGAAAGAAAATATGACAAAATGCAATGAAGAAGAAACTTAGCTAATAGTAGACCGCAACATGAGTGACTGAGGGTACAAACCCAATACAAGCAAGGAGAAATTCCACCACCCATACTGGAGTGCAGGATGTAAGAAAATTCTTACGGTTAATCATTCGACTACTCAGAGGGGTCATAACATAGTGAACTGAGGTTCTGTACAACTGTGATTGGGAGTGAGTTGATCCTTCGCTGATTCTGTGTAAGGTGGCTTAAGAATGCAGAACTTGGTCCTGGCGTTGTCCCAGATTATTTGGTTGTTCCAGAGGAATGTTGGATTCTTCCATGGGCGGTAACTAGGACGGGTAGGGAAGCCGAGGGCTGGGGCAGAAGGCCTGGTTGTTAGTGCATCTATGCTTAAGCTTGATTACTTGGAGGGCGCAGAACAAGAGAGCTTTTCAAGGAATTGGAGAGTCTACGCTAAAGCAAGAGTTTCCAATCTGTTCACTTTATAAGTTGAGTGTTGGGAGAGCTGTGGCAGATTTGTGTCAGCTTGTGGATTTTACGGAGCCAATAGATACACATTTGTTGGTTGGGCCTTCCTCCTTTCAAAGTGTATAGGGGAGGTTTTCCTTATTGGAAAAGGTTATTATGGTGCAATGTTTTCTAGGATGGCATCCCCCATTGATGCTTCCTTGACATCCACTACTTTACCTATCAAAAAAATTTGAGTGCAAGACGTGAAAATTGTGTGGGTGGGTGCGTTGGTAGGGGGTGGGTGGCTAGGTCGGTGGAGGTTGGGAGGAGGAAAGAAATAATTTATCCAGCATGTAGAGAAGAAAAACTATTATACAAGCAGGATCAAACAAGCTTAAGGCAATGTACTTGTTGTAATCACATGCAATAGTAAAACACAAATTGAAACATCAACTGAACTGAAAACACTAAACTTTTTTCCAAACTTGGTCCTTACATCAGTTATTGAAAGGACTTTATCTACAAGTACTATTTACATTTGGATAGTATGCAATACAGTACTCACAGGAGCGAACCCTAAAAATAATATCACACCTAAATGTAGTCGTCTTCTCATGATGGCCCGTGAGGGGACAGACTAAGGAGAACTTGGAGAAAAGATAACAAAAGCATGCCTGAGTAATCAATGTAATTATTGTCATCTTATGCCTACCGGCTACCGGTATGGATTTTGATGTTTGGACGAACCTGTGTTACCAATTACCCAGGATTGCTAATACCTAGCGACTTGTGTTCTGGACGCATGTTCAAAACGTGGTACACCTTCATTCCAAAACCACTGAAATTTACAAGATCCAAAGTGATCCACAAATTTTTTCAAAAAATCAAATCTGTAAAACAAAATAAAAAAATCTACAAATAGCTAAGTTTTGGCAAGGGAAAATGCTAAAAATTGGTCCTTGTGCTCCTAGAAATGTGTTTCACATTATAGTATTTTATTTTACTGGATGTTTATTGCTTGTAAGATCTGCATCATAATTTTGAAACCTGTAGACACCTACCCCTGTCGTACCATGATTTAGGGCATGTGGCATACCATTTCTTGTTCGTGGTGCTCATATTGGTATGATCTGCAATCCAGGTAACATAAAACCGAACTAAAATCTCTTACTTAGCAAGCTGAGATTCCAAACAAGCTAACTCTGCACTTCAAGTCTTTGCTCAGGAGACTAAACAGTCCAATGCGTGGTTTCATCTAGGTTTTATAATCTCTTAACCATAAATCATTTTGAGGTAAGTGTGCACATTCATTGCACTGAAACATGAGTTTTTCATTCTTAATATTATCATCATCATCATGTACCAACTTAAATTTCGGGAAGAACTAATACCACTACAGCAGTCACTACATTGAAACAATCTCAAGGCAGTTAGTTTTTCATACTACCCGAATCTGGATCCAAAAGAAGATCAGAAAAGGCATCAGAACTACATGGACAGTACAAATTGGTATCATACCTCATCATGGGATTCAAACCGGCATCCCGGATCCACAATCAATGCATCTCCATGAAAAGGAAACCTGCTCTCAGTTGAGCGATCCAAAACATTCTCAGGTGAAAATATGACCAAATTTGTAGTATGGAAAGGTTTTGCTGTTCTGCTTCCCATAGGAACTAGTTTCACACCAGGAGGGTATTCCTGAAAGAAGCAAATCATTTTACAATATGGCACAAATTATAGATATGATGCAAGTAGACAACCATAGATAAATGTCTTTAGTTTGAAAAATAAACTCAATTGTCAATAGTAACTAAATGCAGCATATCCAAACTGCAAAAGAAAGTAATAACAGCAACACAGTGGATGTTCATGCACATCTGGATCCAATTTTAACCAAATCCTGAAAGTTTTAGATCCACAAACTACTTCAGAAGATCGAGTGCAGATGTTGGAGTGGTTACAAGTATAGCCATGAGACATGATAAAAGGACCTGGTAAAGTAAATACTACAATGCTGGGTCGACCATATTTGTGCGCAATGTTTCGTTTACCACCTCATGTGCCACATCAATAATGATTGGACATTAGTGGCTACATGCGGCAGTGTCAGGGTGCATAAATGTAGTCACCATAGAACTATCAAACTAACAAACTTCACAATTTTCTTCTTAAATAGCATATTGACAGGTAATAATACAAAAACTGCATAGTCGACTCAACAAGCAAACTTCACAATGACAATCCCACATTACTTTGCTGGATTCAATTGGCCTCATTATTGAGTAGATTCTAGAAGAAATAGGAGTTGGATCAGATACGAAAAAGGACTAGTGCGACTTGCGAGTAAGGCATCCATTGGGGCATGCTCCTTTTGTATTAGGCTATTAGAGAGAGAGAGAGAGAGAGAGAGAGAGAGAGAGAGAGAGAGGTTTTGCAGCAGGCGCTATGTGGAGTCATTTTAGCAGCCATAACACTTTCACATATACATTCAGTGGGGGTACATGACACCCCCCTGACTTTCTATTAACACTCAATACGTAACATGTGTAAATATTCTAATAGCACTATTCTATTTTACTAACACCCCCTCTCTAAGGCCTGAATCTAGTTTAATAAAGGGGAAATATTAATCTGGATTGTGGCTCCTAATCAATCTTTTGGGTGTTAACTAATTGACTCTATGATCAGTATTCAGTAAGTTAGGCATTCTGTGCACCAAACCAAGAAGTTGCCTTTACCCACCAAACAAAAGTAAATTAATCAAAACTATAGATAATGCAGTTAGATTATATTTTGAGTCTTGCCAGTGGCAAGGGGGTATGGGGGTAAACACTTATGCCCACTTGTACCTAGGTGGTGTTGTGGTGATGGTCTTTCTTCTCGGACAGTAGCTATGGCTCGAACCGGACATTCCACAGCAGATAGGGAGCCCTATGGTCACGCCTAAGGGGGGTTGCTATGCTGGTCGCCCCCTCCCACCCTTTTACAGTTCCAAAAAAAAAAACTGTTCATATTTCTTCGTGTGGACTTTTGTTTTGCATTCTGCGTAATATATTTCTCATGCTTGAGCTTTCGAGTCGGCATCCCCTTAAACAAGATCCTAGTTCCGTCTTTCAAACTTCTCAGCCAAGTTAAATTTTTTTTTTGCCAGACCCCAATTTCTTAGTGCCTGATTACTTATGCGATCACTTCCCTTGATTATTTATGGAGCACGTCCAAACTAATGTCAAACACGCGATAAAAAACAAACCTGGAAATTCAAGGTCGGAGGGATTTTTGTATGAGTAGATTGAATTGCGTCATTTATGAGACCAATGACAACCAAAGATCCTACCCGATCACTACTTTGTTTCACTTCAAGAAGACAATTCAGGCAACTTTGGAGGGACATCCACTTACATAGCCCTGCATGCATTATTCGAACAGTTAATTGCACTTCAACCTTGCAAAGATGCTATAGTATTCCAACAACTATAAAAAGCTTGTGATACCAATTTGCTCTTGCAATCACATTAAGAAAATGTAGCAATGACATATTCATCATCACATATTCACATCTAATCGGATGATCTGATTACATACACACAAGCAACCAAAACAGTGAACAGTCACGAAGAAGTTGTTTACACAACAAATACAAATACAACTTTAGAATACAAGTTGTTTATAAAACAAATTCTACGTTCATGCATGTGCAACCTGCAATGTTTGAGCATGGTTCCCTGTAATTTAACCGATTGAAGCACAATGTCAGGTGAAACAACTTCGTACACGGGCATGCCAAATCATTACACATGTCTACGTTCCTGGTCTAGTTCAATTTGTCTTCCATAAGGTTAGCAAAATTACAAAGGTGATCATTACAACTCAAAGGACAACAGTTTCTGTAACCATTTTATGATTCCCACCCGCCCCACCACAACCACCACCACACCACCACCCCACAACCCCCCACCCCCCCCCCCCCCCCCCCCCCCCCCCCCCCCCCCCCCCCCCGCAATAGCAATAATTACCAATCTTGTCTGTGCTTGGTAATCTCTGAATTTTATCTAACCAGCTAGTTAGGATTAGGAGCACAGGATACAACAATTGTGATCACCGTGGACATTCAGCACAAATGGCTTTAGACAATGTTGCATATCACAAAATAAAATTCTCCTAGTCAATAAACCTACTAGAAATTCGAGGCCAAATATATAATGTTTGATATAGGAAACATGCGTGTAGAATTATTTAATGCTTATCTCTCTGTCTTGCCCAATTCTCTCTGTCTAGTGTCTACTGTGTACTCAACCCTTGAAAGAATTTGAACCACACCATGTTAAGTAGGACTTGTAGATCACTATAAAACAAGAAGGATAAGGTAAGACTTCCAATAGCTACATTGTAAAGAACCAACCGGGCCACTATAAACTGTATTGATTACATAGTTCCAGTTATCTTCTTGTTGAAAACTCATAAAACAGCCTCACAATTAGCACCGACGTCCAACATAATTGCCAAGGATACTACAAAAATTCCATAAAAATCACAATCATTAATCAAAGCAAACCTTGTAAATCTCCATTTTCTGGTCCCAATTTTCCAGTTATATAAACAGTTTGAACAGGCAATCCTGGTCCAAATTCCGGTTCCTCCACACACTTCAAGAGCTTCCACTGAACCCCGTTGGCTGTCCCAAAACCCAGTTGTTGCAAAAGCTACAATTGCAGAACTTCATATTACATGAAGAATTTCCTATGATTCAAAGCAAACCACAGTTCGCTTTCCTAGACATAAAATATCATTCTGTTCAAAAGCCAATACAGTTAAGAACCAATACATTGCCAATTTGATTGACAGGATTAGTCATGGGATCGGATTACAAATCCAAAGGGACCCGCATTTATAGCATTGGAAGGGTTGCATATCAAGGACAACAAATCCATCCTCCCATGCATATACTACAAGTGGCTGAGACTCTCGTACCCCTCACTCTTAGCCTGCGTGGAATCATATTATCATTGATGATATGAAGTTGTTTTTCATAAACACTCAAACAAGGGGAAAAATTACAGTTTGTCTACATCAAACTAATACCAGTACCAGTAATATTCCACTTGTGGAGGTCACGTGCATCCTTAAAAAATAAGCTTGCGGGCTCCACAACACATGGAGAGAACATATTCTCAGCATTATGGGTGTGCGAGCCATGCATCTGCTTAACCATTGCAGCCATGGTAGGAGCTTCAACAATACCATTAATAACTGAACTGTTGCTCTTAGAAACCCCCCACTGAGCCTTGGGCACCCCCTTGAGTAGCAACAACAGAGGCTTCGTTCTCCCTAAATTTTTGGTTTGGTACTTTTTTTTTTCTTTTGGTCATAACTTTTTACTTTTTAGACTCATCTTGTCGAGATGAATGCAAGCTCTGACCTTGAGATTTTAGGTTGGAAATCCAATCTCTCACCGTGTGAAATTACATGACAGTGTAGTTTGTGGATGACCTCTCTTCATAGCCTTTTTCCCATTGGAAACAAAGAATGCAATAAGAGACTATCCCGAACCTCGGCTTTATTTGTGACAACACAGACTTACCATTTTGCAAATCAGTAACTCAATGTAGCTCTCTAGTAAGTGTGATCAATTATCAGTTAAGGCTTTCGGGCACTTAGATTCTATTTCATGTTTCTTTTCTCTCTTTCGAAATGTCTGCGAAGCGTGCAACCGTTTCGAATTTTTCCGTTTCTTCTGAAACAAGACACCGAAACGAAATCTCGATTATTGGTCGTACATTACATGACTCCACAACAGGGTAAATATTTTCTGCGTTAAAAGCATTTGAGGCTACAAATTGAGTTCAAGGGTACCTGGTTGAGAGCCAAGCTGAGGTCGAATTTCGCCAAGTCCAGCTTGTTCAAACACGATTCGTTGACTTCCACGACGATTCTCGTCTGCGATTCTCCTTCTAGCGAGCCCAATTGCATCGAAGGCAAGTCCCAGAGGTCGGAATCGACGTAAGAATCGTACTCTTCGTCGCCGAACTTCGGCGGCGGCGTTTGCTTCACGAGAAGGAATTCGCTGTCGTTGGATGGATTTTTTATGATCACGGCGAGGTTGTGAGTCGCCATGGGAATCGAAGAATCAAATGGAAAGGGTTTAAGAGGTTAGAGACGGGAGAAGAGAGTAGTGGCCAGTGGGTTGTGGCGTTTTGAAAGGTGGAGCCACTCCACTGGAGCGCAGAGGAGGTAGTTGTACCATACGACGGTGCGACGGTTTAGGAATTACTTCTAGGGTGCGTTTGGATGCGGGATTAGATTTGGAGGTGTTATGTAAGAAGGGTGGATTGGATAGTAGGGGTATTAGTTAACAAGGGATGGCCCACGTTGATGTGATGTTTATGGAGGGGGTATTAAATAGTAGGTTGTTTGGATGAGGTATTTAAGAGGGGGATTAAATAATATTTTGTTTGGATGAAGGATTAATAGGGGGTATAACGAAGGATGGATGATATAAAAAGCTGTCAAATGATCATTTTGCCCTTGTGCGTCCCAAACTTAAATATATTTACGTTATATATATAATTACAAATATAATTAATCTTTCACACTTTGAGCCAAAATATTTAACTTTACTAACAAATGTACTAATTTAATGATATGAAATGATATCCTGGGGAAGATGAAGTATTGGAAACGTGATTATTCCTACATAACCGAAATGCCTAGCCGTCCTGGGTTTCGGTGGGATTCAAATGAAAACAAAGTTGTGGCAGAATATGAAGTTTGGACTGAATTAATCCGAGTAAGTAATAATTATATAAAGTCTTTTTCAGTAAATTTCATTTTATATGAAGTGTTGTTTAAAAAATTTTCTAAAATGTTTTCCCTTACTTGATGTAGGAACGGCCACACGTGAGACTTTATCAGGACAAGCAAGTTCTCAATTTCAATCGATTTTGCCGTATTTTTGATCGTCCGGGAAACTAGAAGGTCGAAGTTGAAGGCATGTGTTCGAAGAATAAATTTGTAGTTGTCAAATAAATGGATTTGCCTATTCATGGGTTCCTAATTTGTTTGATGTATGTGTGTGAGAGTGCATTTCTATTGTAGGGTTTGTATTGTATCATGTTATGAAATGAAGTGAATATTCGAACCAACAAATATTTCATCATAGTCATACGTTACTTTTGAACCGAATAATCGAACGAATATACAATCACGTGATTATTAACATAAAACGTACAACTTACGAAATTCTTACAACTTAAACAGTCTTTCCCAACCTAATTCGTCCAAATTTGTGAAATAGAACTTACAACTTCATTCCGAACCAGAAAATAGATGTGCCAATAAAATACAACATACGAAACCTAATAAAAAAGTTATAACAAAGTAAATTGTTAGACTAGTTTGATGTTGAACTTCTAAACCACTCGTGGATGTCGAAGCACCGTCACTTGATTGATGTTGGGTTTGAGCCAATTGCATGTCTTTAATGAGCCGGTATCTTTCCTCATGAAATGCCAACAATGCTTCTTCCGCTTCGTCTAATGTGTTATACTTTTTCTTCAAGTTCCCCGCGTATCCATTAACTTGCAATTCCGCGGCTGCCCAACTTGTATATATTCCCGGTTTATGGCCAATGAAAACCACCCAAAACTTATCCTTATCTTGACTTCCCATCGAAAATCTATTTGGATAAAACAATTAGGATATTTAAAATGTGAAACAATATTAATAGTATGCTTAGAAATTCTATTTGGCTCAGATATATTTTACCGGCATATAGTACAGTACTTGGCTACAAGTTATGTTGCCGAACGGTGATTGAACCGTTGACCCTCATAACTTATCCCGCCAAGATAAAGTGACATGCCTTCAAATGTCCCTTTTATATCATCATTGCCTTAGTATAAGAAGAAAAAGCCGAAAACCTGTCGCGAATCTATCTCAAAACATGGCACAAAACAGCCGTAAAGTATGCCAAAAAGAAGGCCAGAAAACAGGATCCAAACATGGCCATAAACCACCAAAAAACAGCCGGAGACATTACCACAAAAAGTAGTCCAAAACAGCCTCCAAACCCATGCCAAAACACACCACCAGTAGGACACACTTAGGACACGGTTAGGACACAGCTTCAACACACCATGACAAAACCCACCATAACACAAGCCACCATTCTAAATACACAGACCCCACACCATTCTAAAACACCACCATTTATGACATTTGGCTCAGAAAAATGTCATCATAGCCACTATACAAAACAGGAGCAGCCTCAAAACAGCAGCAGCAATTACAAAATGGGAAAACAGTCCAAAAACTGTAACGGCACAGCAGCGCATTGGTGTAAGTTCGACACAGAACAAATGAACTAAACGAACAATTTGGAACATCCAGCCAATACTACTCATAAGTCACCAAAAAACTGCACAAAACAGGCACCAAAACTGGTGAAAACAGCCACCAATAGAGCTTGGACATACACACACACACTCTCCACAAAACTACACGGCCCACACACCTCCAAATGCCCCACAGCCACCCCTAACCCAAAAAAGTGCAAAAACCATGTCTGTCTAACCATTTTAGTGGGCTCAGAAAAGTACTACGAAACGCACGAGGGTAGGCATGGCTGCAACCAAAAGTTGCCCCGTCAAGGCATGACTTTGTTTACAAATTAATTTTTTCATCATAGCCCTACACAGCCGTACACAGACACAGTTAGGCTACTGGACAGATGACCAACAAAACTGCAGAACCATAACATATCAAAACACAGCTTAACCAAATTTGCAGAACCAAAACTACAGAACCATAACAAAACCATAGCAGAATCAGAACCATAACAGAACCATAACAGAACCTGAACCAGAACAGAACCAGAACAAGAACAGAAGCAGAACAGAACAAAACAGAACAGAAACCATTCAACTCCCCAACTGGACAAAGCAGAAATCATAAAAGGCTCAGGAAATTACTAAGAAACGCACGAGTGTACGCATGGCTGCAACCAAAAGTTGCCCCGCCAAGGCACGACTTTGTTTACAAATTAATTTTTTCATCATAGCCCTACGCAACCGTACACAGACACAGTTAGGCTACTAGACAGATGACCAACAAAACTGCAGAACCATAACATATCAAAACACAGCTTAACCAAATTTGCAGAACCAAAACTGCTGAACCATAACAGAACCATAGCAGAACCAGAACCATAACAGAACCATAACAGAACCTGAACCAGAACAGAACCAGAACAAGAACAGAAGCAGAACAGAACAAAGCAGAACAGAAACCATTCAACTCCCCAACAGAACATTGCCCTATTAAGAACCACTTGGAACCATTGGAATTCAGAACAGCAAAGTGAACATATCAAAATCAGCATGCTAAAAACTTAACAGAGCAGAAAATTGGACACACACACTCTGCACCTTATACACACACACTACACCCCCTCCAAAACTGCAGAACCATAACAGATCACAACTGCAGAACCAGAAGAGAACACAACTGCAGAAACCATTCAGAACACAACTACTACAGAAACACAAACACAGAATCCCCCTTCACAATACCCCATCCAAACAGGCCCTTATCCAGAAGTGTGAATGGATGCCATTGGCTCAGAACAATTTCATCATCGCCACCATTAATGCAAGTACAATTTTAAGTGATTCAAACATTAGGCTCAGAAAAATATCATCATAGCCACCAACATAGCCAGCAGTTATGTAATCGATGTGGGCTCAAGCAATTAATGGAAAACCATTGGAAGCTACTCATGGCTGCAACCACAAGCTGCCCCGCCAAGGTAACTACCATTTTTAATTTATTCATCATCGCCCTATTTGTACTGCACAATCAACCAAACCCTGTCATGCAAAGATATTATAAATTACATAACAATCTTAATAATAACAGACCCACATTACTATAAACACATTAACATACATACGATAACAACATTCGCTTACATCACCAGATAGGATACAAATTAGTGCATCATGCATTGTTGTTGAAATTAGTCATTACAAATTAACAAATGGCCTAATCTGTACGACGATAACGTGCAGCCACTTCAAAAAAAGTGGGTCAAGTACCAATCTTACTTATAATGGTACTTAAGCCACTTCAAAAGGGCACTACTATTGCCACTAGACCGGACCATACACCTCACCGGCGAGGATGGCCTCCACCAAAGCTTGCCTCTCCTCGGGCTTTGTGCCATAGAAGTCGTCAACCCTTTCTTCGTGGCTCACGATTATGGCACTCAGCTTGAACTTCTCCGCCAATGTAATATTGAGCTTTGACAACTCCTCTTTGACCATCGTGCATCGGGCGGAGAGCTCCTTCTCATAGCCAAAGGAATTGGCCAATTTCTCCACATGGACATTGCTAGATTTCAAGAAATTATCCATGCTTGCATAGATGGACAACTCCACTTCACCAATTCTTGACCTCTTCCTCCCCTTTTGGGCTCCGGCATTGGCTGCCGGCAATGAGCCACGGGGAGCGGACGTAGGGAGTGATGCATGAGGTGTGAACGGTTGAGGAGTTATGGGAGTTGTGGGAGTTACGGGAGTTGTGGGAGTATTGGGGAGATTTGTGTCGTATTCAGTGAATAGAGCTTCATAGAAGTCATTGGAGTTGTGTTGCTCCACACTTTCGTTGGCAACATCCGGACGTGCCATTTCGTCATAATCTTCCGCACCCGCCCCCGTAGCCCTATCCTTGCCAAATATTCGTTGCCAATCCTCAAAGTACGGGAAAGACTTCCCGTACAAGCCTTTGGCCTTGTTAGGAAACGCCTACACAAATATTTGCACTTTCATTACGAATTCTCATGTCTCATTATTGAATTAAACCATTGGAATTCATAATTGGATAAAGGGCTACCTTTTCATACGCATCCCATACGGGTTGCTCAACGTCGATGCGATTGTTGATAGCATCCCACCCGAAACCACTTAGGCCAGTGATATCAACAATTCTAGCCCATATGGATTTCCAATGCTTCACCTTGGAGTCAATGTGGGGGTTAGCCCTAAGGTTGGACCCCGGGAGCACTTTTTTTAACTCCTTCTCCAAATGGGTGAAGTAACCCGTTTTGAAGCCATTATCGGCCTTCCATATTCCCCCTTCATCATTGATCAAGCACTTCATTAGTGCTTCCTCCTTGATTTTCCTCCAACTCCTACGTTTTTGCTTCGAAGGCCCTTCCACCTCCACTACTTCCACTTCATTAGTAGCCATTTCTGCAAATACATTTAAATTTATGCAACTATTGGGAATGTAGGACCTTAACCATTATGTTATAGAAAACATTGGGAAATACAATAGTACGTTACAAGTTATTCAATAACAACAATTAACTGAAGAAGTTACGAATAGTACAATTACAATGTCAACAAGATCACAACCAAATACAATCAAGGAATAATGCCGTCCACTGGTCCCCCACCATTTGCTAACCAATGGTTATACATGGCCGTCGCTAAAGCATCCCTCCCTGCAGTCCACTCATTGGAACTGTCTACAACACCAATGTGATCATCAACAGGGACATCGTTGATATGTGCTCGTTCCCACGCTGTGTACTCGTGTTCAATTGGATCGTTCGGCATCTCTCTCTTAATTAGGTTATGAAGAAAACAACATGCTGACACGATACGACATTGAGTCCTTATTGGGTAAAAGGAGGGAGATCTCAAAATTGCAAACCGCTTCTTGAGAACCCCAAAGCTTCTCTCAATGCAATTCCTAGCGGCGGAGTGTTTCATGTTGAAGAACTCCTCTTTGCTTGTTGGCAAATGACCTTGCCTCCAAATATTAATGTGGTATCGTTGGCCACGGTATGGTGCTAGAAAACCGTTCCCATTGGTGTAGCCAGCATCAACAAGGTAATAATGTCCTGTAACGAATGGAAGACAACACATTGATGGGTGGATAATTGTAATGGAGTGAAACGAAAGATCAACTTAGGATATAGAACATACCATGGGGGACTCTGAGACCGTGGGGTCTTTCCATGGCGTTCCCAAGGATTCTAGAGTCAGTGGCCGATCCTTCCCAACCAGACAATACGTAGACAAATTTTAGGTCCCGAGTACAAACACCTAAGACATTTGTAGCTATTTCACCCTTCCTCGACCTATATCGTGGCCTGTCAACGGCCGGAGGATTTACTGGGACGTACGTCCCATCCAATGCCCCAAGACAATTCTAACAAATTTGGACAAGATTATTAACGTTAGTGAATATGGCCAACAAGAGGAAACCTTTACAATGGAACGAATAGGAACAATTGAACACTACTATACCTGAAACCAATTCCACCTAGAGTCTTCGTAGTTAGCAGGTACAGGCTCGGGCGCCACTAGGAGCATTCGGTGAAGGCGCAACACAGCTTGGAGTACAATATTGAAATGCCTACTTATTGTTTCAATAGACCTATAGAAATCAAATTTGGTACGCCTCTGCTTCGTATGGTGAGAGAGGACCCACAAGAATATTGCTACCCTCTCCTCAAGACATACGTTGCGTGAGTCCCCTACCCCAACACCTCGGACTAAACAACAAAGTCTAAAAAAAGTTTGCCTATTCACCCTCAATTGGTCGTAGCAATCCAGGTCATTACCCCGTACAAGCCTATTGATATGGTTTATTTGCGACTGGTAAAAGTTCAGATTCGGAGACAATTCCGGACGAGGCTCTGGACGGCGACACATGGACGTGATAAACAAGTAGAGACGAAAAACACCAATCACAGCGTTCATAATGGCATGTAATGCCATGAACCCCTCTTGCTCTTCTCTTCTCCTTTTTTGTTTTCTGTTTAATCTTGGCATCCTAAAAAACACTTTTACAAGGTTAATGTGATATATAGATTACTTGTATCTTACAATCTATTGATGAATAACAGCTAGATTACTTCTACTATTTCCAGAACCCTGTGGGGGTTTTATTACTATATTTGATCTTCCCTAAAGTTGTGGGCATGTCTATGTACTTGGGCCTATATAAGTGGATGAATCCATGTAAGATTAGCAACAATACCGGTAAAAAAGTATGTCCAGTTAGTTCTTATTAATGAGCGCCCAGACCTAACATGTGGCATTAAAGCTTGATAAGATGTGCTGACTTCAAGTTATTGAGACCAAAGCTTGATAAGTTTACTTTTACAAAATTGTTTTATTCCCATTCAACTACAAAAGGCCAGCAATTGAATGAGAAATGTTTCAGGTAGTACACATGACATCCTACACAAAGGTGAAAACATGACCGTCAACTACATTTGGAATATCCTTTCTTTCTTCCCAATGGCACCCGTATGAATAGTATACTACATAAATCAAAGTACTTGGCACTAGGCATATCTCTTTGTCGGATCACCCAATATAAACAATGAAACCTAAAGTCGTGACTGTGTACCTTAGTCCATACGATACAAATTCCAACAAACAACAATGTATGTGTGTGTGTGTGTGTGATTACATACGGATGTGTATAGGTGTATTGTATTAATACGTAATTACATATCTTGTTGTTTATCTATATTACATTTCTGCGTGGTACTCATCGAGGAACAAAAAAAAATCTGCGAGGATTTTTGTGCATTACTGAATCAGGGATGTTTATGGACAGAGATTTAGTATTGAACAGAGATGGAGTTCGAATTGTGTAGCAGAGCCAAGTCGAAACTGTAAGATTTGATATTCCCAAATTCAAATAATATGTATTCAACTTTAATTTAGTAGACTCTGATCTATGGATATTGCATTCGATCTGCAAAGTTCTATACTATCATAATCAACCATTTCATTCCATCAATTTGTATCAATTGCTTGTTTTGACACTTGTTAGCAGAATTACATAATGACCCGTTAGCCGCAAATTGACGTTTTCTGTCTCGAAATTGCATATTTTCTGCCTTTTATTAGTACTACATACCTCCAGTTGTCTCAAACAAGGGTTTTCTTCTCATGACACCATTACCAAAATAATGCAGCTACTTTCTCTCTCTCTGAGTAATAACATCATTATTGGAAAATAATTTCTATCGCGTGCTTCATTTCTATGATGAGCTTTATGCAGGCTCAAAAACACTCTTGATATCAAGTTTAAAAAACAGTTCATCTTACTCTAAAAAATTGCAATTTTTAGGGTTTAAACTTTCATAATCTACAGCACAAAATCAAGATCTAGGTTTTGGGTTTCATAATCTTCACCCTAAAACATCTGCAACAGAACCCTAAAAAATTCGAAACCCATTACCAGTCGAAAATATCAAGATCTAGGGTTTGGGTTTCGAAACCCATACAAATTCGAAACCCATACCATTACCAGTAGAAACCCTACCATACAAATTCGAACCAAACACTGTCGTGGAATAGAAATAGCAACAGATAGTGCGGGAAGAGTACCAACAGAAAAAGCACAAAAAATTCAAACCCATACCTCACTGAATCGAACTCAAATCGAAAATCACCCAAAATCGCCACAAATCGTCTCTTCGAACAACCAGTGCGGCGAAGACTTGCGAAAGGAGAAATGGGTACCTGGGGGGTGGGAAAGGGTGGGAAAGGGGGATTACGAGGGTAGATTGGTCTGAAATAAAGGGGGATTGGGGGGTATTCCACAACAACTGGTCTGAGGTAGCCCATCGGTAATACCCCCTCAGCCGGTATTAGGAGGTGTTGTGGATGAGGGGGTGAAGAGATATCCGGCCTCCATTTTGGCTTCCCAAACGGGGTGTTCACCTGGGGCCCACGGCTTATAAGGGGGGATATTGTAATCCCCCTTCACAATACCCCATCCAAACGCACCCCTAGAGTAGAGTCTATTGTACTGTATTATAGTAACAGTAAAGATATAGGTACCGACCGGCCGGGAGGGAAATCGTACCGATCGGCCGCACCAGGCTCTCTCCAGCCACTGGACGGCCGATTCGAGCCGTCCAAAAATTTTATAAAAAAAAACTGAGGAGCCTACAGCGGGAATCAACGGCATCCAAGATGTGTAGGATACTTAATCCGAGCACCTCCTTTTCGTGTATATATACGTGTATATACACGAAAAGGGATGCTCGGATCAAATACCTTACACACCTCAGATGCCGTTGACTTTTGCGGTGGGCCCCTCGGTTTTTTATTTTAGAATTTTTGGAAGGCTTGAATCGGCCGTCCAGTAGTCGGAGATGGCCCGACGTGGCCGGTCGGTACAATGTCCCTCCTTGGTGGTCGGTACGAATAGCAGCACTCCCATTATGTTTTATTAGGTAGATAATAGTAGTTGAGAAAACCTTTGTAACAGAGAGTTTCTGTCAACAATTATCTACGGATGTGAATCGCGACTGCATAGTGTTTTTGATGGTCAAGTATATTAATGAATTTTTTTCGAAAATTGAACGCTTCTTCAAAAAAAATTCATTAATATTCGAACCATCTCAAGTCAAAATGAACAGTTGAGATCTCGCGACTCACAAAGGCTCCGTGTGAATAAGCGAATACAAGAACACAATACGAGGGAAAGGAAGGCAATGTAAAACTATGGATGGAAATTTCTGACACGACACAATAACACGAAAAGTTAAACAGGTGGGGTTAGGTTGAGAGAATTTTGATACAAATACGAGATGACACGACATGAACCGGACATGAAGTTAGTGGGTTAGAATCAGTTATTTCTAACACGGAACACAAATATGACACATTACAATAACACAAAAAACTAAATAAGATGGGTTAAAATTGAAAGAATTCTTATACAAATACGAGATGACACGACAGTATGCCGTGTCTTCCGAGAATAACATATAAAATTTAGAACCTTTATAATTTCATCGGTTTCACAAGTATACTCCCCTTACTTCTACTTATCTCAGCTCAGATCCTAAACTTCTAACGTAACAGCAATATCAACCCCGTCGCATTTTGTACTTGAGTTTTCTAACCGGGGGGGGGGGGGGGGGGGGGCGCACGTAATCACAACTTAATTTCCGTGCTAGTATGTCTCTGAATATGATACGGCTTGTTTGGATGGCGGAGAAGAAGGGCAATTCGTGAGCCGGCCGAATTTGGAGTCCAGGTCCCACTCAAATTCGGTGTTTGGTTCAAATTTTGGGAAGCCGGAGTAGAATACTGCAGCGGCTTCAAATCCCCTTGGAGGTGGATTTGTGAAGAATGGCTTTGACCCTGTCGTTGGCAAATCCGGGGGTTTTTAGGACGTTTTTACCCCTCCAAATCCCCCTTGTCGATCATATTTGTTTTCTCAGATAATTTGTTTTCTTTTCTGAAAACCAGAACAACAAAGAGAAGAAAGAGAGAGAAAGAGAGAAGAGAGGAGGTCGCCGATCTACTTTGGTGACTCCACCGCCGTACTCCGACGGTTTCAACTCTCCCTCATCTTCCTCGTCATGGGGCTGAGGTATGGTTCTAGACTCCATTTTCATGTACTGTACGGTATGGTTTGTGATCGATTTGGGGGTTTTTGACGTTAAAAGTTGGGGTTTCCACCAACGATTCGAACAGACTACTATATGATTTTGCGATCTGAGTTGCCTATAGATCAAAATTTTTGTTGTTGATTTTGCCATAATATGTTGTACAGTTGGGGTTGCGATCTGAGTTGCCGTATAATCTCGAAATTGGTTGGGTTTTTTTTCTTATTCTCTTCATTTCCAACTGTGATTTGAACTGAATACTCCATGATTTTGCGATCTGAGTTGCCTTGTTAATTCTAAAATTTCCGTACAAGGATTCGAACAGGTTTGTAAATGAAGAACAAGCGATCTGAGTTGCCCTATTTATCGCACTTTCTAATCTGAGTTGCCCTATTTATCGCATTTTATGATCTAAGTTACCGTGATAGTTTTAACATGCTTGTGGGTTTACGGTGCTTATGTATGTTTCTGGGTAGTTGGGGTTTCTTGTGTACTGGTATTCAATTTGATGTTTAATGGGGCACCCTTCAGAGAACTCTCTCCGACCAAGAACAAGTGCACAACAACTCCAGTCCACCCACACATCAGAACCCATTGCCTTCCCTCACTCAATCCACACACCTGCAAATCATCATCATTATATAAATACATATATACATATCGATCAAAAAACAGAGGACAATGTGCTTTGTGGGTATATTTTCTTGGGTCTGTTCTGTTTAGTGCCTAAGTCCTACATATTTTCAGGTGTGTGAGTTTAGATGAACACAAAAAACAGTTTCAATATCCTAGACTATGTTTAGGTGCATAATTGTGCATATATATAATTTATTGGGTAATTGTGCTAAATTCTGTGTAATCAATGGTTGATGTTTTGTAAATTTGAGATGGAGAATATTGTAATATACAGGTATGCAAATTATTTAATATCTGGGGATTCTATTATGAAATTGATCCACAAATTGTCAATATCATGTTATGACATAAAGACAGCATGCTAGAAACAAAACCAAGACTTGTAATCATCTTACTAGTTGTAAACATGTTATTATGTACTAGAAGAACATAAGTAGGCCATCTGTCACGACCCAAAACCTACCTTGGAAGTTATGACCGGCCAAGCGGGTGTTAAGCTGTCGAAGGCCTGCACATATACTAGTTTAGGGATTTCTAACATCATCGTCTTTTTAAACCATATAATTCAAAATATGCGGAAGTGTAGAATAAATAAGATAATTCCAGAGCTTTTAAGTGTACAAGTATAATAAATACAAACCATTAGACACCACTTGAATCTCCACGGTTACTCTAACACCCCATTCAGCCCTTAACTTGTTATCTACCTTAACCTGAAAAATTGGAAAAGGTTTTCATAAGCCGAAGCTCGGGTGAGAAACGTATACCAAAATTACAAGTTTGATCATGGAAATACCCCACATTATAAAACAGTCCAAGCAACAATTCAAATATTTCGTTGACCATCCAATACATGCATTTTAGTCCGTAAACTCATTTCTTCGGTCCAAGAGATGGACCCTTTTCATTTTATTTCTCTTTCAACTTTTGCACTTTTAAGCGATAATAGCATTCAACAGTATTTTTGCCAGTCGGTTGGGGAGCGACCCCATTGAAGAGTGGTAAGATATCATTAGCCGGTGATGCTTGACTGCATCTCCTACCTTATTACTTCACGCCACTAGTATCTTTACCCGTCCCCTAGCGCTCGGGACACCGTTCGAATGAATCATATTATCACAAGCATGTACTAGCAACAAGTAAAATTCAAGTTTCAAAACATATTGCCATGGTCTAATTTAACTGAAACTCAAAAGATTTATAAACGAGCCATCGCATGCATTAACATCAATTAAGCCAAGTAGAAAGTTCAAATTCCATATTTACCAGCAAAATCAAGCAATGGCATCTCATTCCAAAATTTTAGAATATACATGTAACCAAGGTATGTGCAACTCACCTAAAAAAAAGTGGCGTATAACTTTAACACGTAATCACTTCACTCCACAGTACTTGCACCTAAACACATAATTATCAAGACAATTACTCGCAAAATTACTTATGCAACTAACTTAGTTAAAGCTAGAGTAATATGATTTTTAGGACTTAGTTCTGGGCATCAATCTTGCAACCCATCTTAGGATACAGTACACAATTTAGGAACTATTTTTCCACGTTCCAAACTCGGGGTCTTACAGCCATAACTTGAAGGCCAGAGTTAATTGTGTTTTCTTCAATTGATCGAGTAGGAATCTCAATAGGATTCCTGGAAAGCCCCAAATTTGATTAAGAAATTCTTTTTATATTTCCGGCATAGATGGCGAACGAAAATTGGGTAATTAATTTAGACACCTAGATTCCTGATAAATCATCCTCTTACGATTACTTTAAACTAAAACAAAGTTGCGGCGGCGAGTCCCGAATCAGAACTCTTTGCCGGAAGTAGTAGTTTTACCCTATAATTAAGTTCTTCGGCACATCAGGTGCGGTAAAGTTATTGCGCAAGAAAGAAAGGTGCTCTGTGCACAAGTGTGTAGTTGAATTTGATTTGCCCGGACTCTACATCTTCTGATAGCTAAATAGTGTATATATATATATATATAATACCTATTGTGAGTAATTAAATCAGTGAGAGCTTACCAAACAAACTGGTAGATTTTCCCCAGTGAAAACTAGAGAAGAGGCAAACGGTGGGTCTCGGTCTTGGGTGAAGTATATATATAGGAGTCACCCTTTGTTTTGCTAATCTCCTTCTACTTTGTTTTGTCTTGTAAATTAATGATTACCCATATATATATATATATATACAGTGGGCTTCTGATGCGGACGCCCTTAAATTGCAAAAATGCGGACTTCGCGTGTGAGCCGTTGGATCTCATCCAACGGCTGTGAAACAGAGGAGCAACATGCGGGTAAAAAAGGGAGTGGGTCGGTTAAAAACAGTTCGCGGGTCACTCTGGGTTATAACAACCGGATCCAAACAAAATCCCCAATCCCACTGTACGCTTCATTTTTTCCATCAGACGAAGAGAGAGAGAGAGAGAGAGAGAGAGAGAGAGAATAGGTCAAACGAAGATGAATCGAAGGAGCGAACTCTGAATCGAAGACGAATCAATCAAAGAATAAAAACTCTGAAAGCTCCTTTCCCATTCCCTTCCCGTTCAAACTCAAATAACGAAATCGAAGAAGGAGGATACAAACCATGAAATTGAACCAGAAACCCTAGACGAATCGAACAAGGTAACTCCTCCTCCTCCTCCTCTCTCTCTCTCTCTCTCTCTCTCTCTCTCTTTCTCTCTTTCTCGATCTTTCGATCTGTATTTTTTGATTTCGAGTTAGGGTTTTTTATTTCGTTCTTTAGGGTTTTTTTTTTTTTAACTTCAAGTTAGGGTTTCGTTTTTTGAGAAAATTGGTATTTTAGAAGTAACTCATCTGTAGTTTTTTTTAACTTCGAGTTAGGGCTTTTTTTGAAAGAGAAAAAAAGCCAATTGTGATACAACTTGTCGATCTGTATTTTAGAAGTAACTATTCTGTTTTTGCTTCATATATGTTTTTGGAATACCACTTGTGGTCTGTTTCCGTAATAGCATTTGTGATGTGATCTGTTTTTTTGAAACTCCAGTAGTTTTTGGAAATATTGGTTTAATGCAGTTGTTTATACTTTCTGCAGTAGAATTTGGAACACATGGGTATATTCTGAACTTAATAAACTTATTGGTCTATGTTATGAAGCTATTAAGTTTTCTGTATCATGTGTTTGAGCTCTCTGAACTTAAAGTAGTTGTGACTGTTTTACACCAGTTTTGCACCTATTGTGGATGTATGCACCGTTTGGGCAGCTTCAAGTATGCCAAATGATTCAAAATCCCATAAAAACGATGTGGTGTATAAACCATTTTCGTTTGTGATATTTCGTATGCTATATTTAGTTTTCTAATCTCTGGTTCGTTTGTGACATTGTGGTCTCTCTCTCTGGTTCAATTTACTACCAGATATCTAGTTCTTTGTGGAGCAACAAATCTTATTAACTTATGGAGTTCTTGTGCAGGTCGGCATCTTAGCTGAAAGAATGTGCATTGTGGATGGCAACACGTACTGGACTAGAGCTTCAACTTAGAAAACTATACTTTAAAAGTACTCTTGTGTTTCTTTTTTGCGACGTGGGCAATGGGAATGAAAATCTGTTTGTTAAGTTCCCAAATGTCACAGGTTTAGAAATTTTAGGATTCGGTTGCACTTTTATAATTTTGAGGCTTGTAAAATTGAAGCTCTGTAATTTACCAAATCAAACCAGTTGGCTCTTGTGAGTTTTTTTTCCCATATTTGGCTCTTGTGAATGGGAATGATTTTTTTTTTTTTGGTGTGGTTTACATCTAAGTTTGGAGACTTGATACTTGATCTGGAAAACAGGGGACTTTTGTTTCTTTTTTGCGGCATGGGGAATGGGAATGAAAATCTGTTTCGATTAAGTTTCCAAATTTCACAGATTTAGCAATTTTAGGTTTTGGTTGCACTTTTATAAGTTTGAGGCTTGTGAAATTGAAGCTTTGTGATTTCCCAAATCAAACAAGTTGGCGCTTGTGATTTTTTGCCCCATGCGTAGACAAGAAGTGGGAATGAAAATCTCTCCTTCCTTCTTGTCATTTCGTTTTTTGCTGCCTCCATTTTTAACTTGTGGGTCCTCCATAACTTGTGGGTCCATTTTTAATTGGTAATGCATGGTACAAGAAGTTGAAAATGTTAGAACGCACTTTAAGACAGATTTGTGAAAAGCAGCAACATGTAAATCGCAGAATTACAATCTCTTTTAACATGAAATAAATGCAGATTTCCTATAACACTTCAAGAAGCACAACCACCACCATAACTACTCAAATTCTCCATTTTCTTGTGATTCAAACTAATCTCCAACCAAGAAATAAACACAGATTAATCATTTGCCAGAATGAAAGTAACCATGTTCATAACAAATTTTCATTCCATTCATTCATAAATCAGTAATCACTACAAAAAACATGTCTATGCCATTCATCCTCTGGTGGCTTCCAAGCAAACTCAGGATCTCCGATTTCGAAAAACTTCCTACGCCTAAATATTTGAGTGATTTGCCACAAACCTTTGAAAAACTTCCTACAAGTAGAGGAGGTTTCTTGTTCTCCTTGGTCATGCTTCTCAGCAAATACCTCAGATTCTCTTTACGATCAGCAGTCAGCCGTCATCACTGGCGAAGAAAACACAGACTATCTCAACCCCTCAAGCCTCGAATCCCTTTTTTTCGCCGATTCGACCTTTACACCAAGATAATTCGAAGTTATAATTCAAACACATAATGTAGAAAACTTAATAGCTTCATAACATAGACCAATAAGTTCATAATACACCCATGTGTTCCAAATTCTATTGTAGAAAGCATAAACAACTGTACTAACAGCTTCCAAAATAGAAGGCAATAAAAGGCAGCAACAACAAAGAAGAGGAGTTCCAGGGCTACCAAATGACAAATGAACTTGGATCATAACATAATCCAGATCATGATTCAAGCTAACTTTCTTACGAACAATAAATGAAATCCATAGAGACAGCATTTCGAAGCCCGAACGCAAAATTAAAAACCTCTGAAAATTTTCCTAGTGCAAATCAGAGAGAGATACCTTCAAATCGGGTCCAAACAAACACACACACAAACGTGTGCCCTAATCGAAAAAATATAACTCGAAACTAGGGTTTTCTTTGTAAACATACTGCTAAAATACCAATTTTTTCAAAAAAAAGCCCAAACTCGAAATTAAAAAATACAGATCGAGAAAGAGAGAGAGAGAGAGAGAGAGAGGAGGAGGAGGAGGAGGAGGAGCAGTTACCTTGTTTGATTCGTCTAGGGTTTTTGGTTCGATTTCATGGTTTGTATCCTCCTTCTTCGATTTCGTTTTTTGAGTTTGAATGGGAAAGGAGCTTTCAGAGTTCTTATTCTTCGATTGATTCGTCTTCGATCCAGAGTTCGCTCCTTCGATTCGTCTTCGTTTGACCTGTTCTCTCTCTCTCTCTCTCTGTGTTTGATGGAAAAATGAAGCGTACAGTGGGATTGGGGATTTTGTTTGGATCCGGTTGTTATAACCCGGAGTGACCCACAAACCATTTTCACCCGACCCACTCCCCTTTTTACCTTCATGTTGCTCCTCTGTTTCACAGCCGTTGGATGAGATCCAACAGCTCACACGCGAAGTCCGCATTTTTGCAATTTAAGGGCGTCCGCATCTGAAGCCCACTGTGTGTGTGTGTGTGTGTGTATATATATATATATCGGTAGAAGGCTGTGAAATAGGTAAGAAGGACACCTGTTATAATTCTTCTCATGACTCAGCAGATTTCTCGTCCCGTTAACACGAATTCTAGCCAAACGCGTTTGGATTTCAATTTCCGAAAAATTTCAAAAATTCAACACAAACTAGTAATAATTTAAGGGTCATCGTGGCGGTGTCAGATTTTTAAGGTAAAATCCCAACGTTGCGTAACTCATACCGTGTGTCGGGTTCTTATTCAGACCACATGACTAAACTACTACTTTTTTTTTCTTCTTAAAGAAAAGGCAAGATTTTACACCATCATGGGTCTAACACTCTTTAATTTTGTTTTAATTTCATTATCAAACAGAGAGCAAGACTAACGAAACGTGAACGAAGAACGAAGGCAAACCGTAAGTTATTGTTAGCAGTGTTATGTATGATGAGAGTCGTGAATACCGTTCTTCAACTTTACTTGTTAATTACGGACTTGATTGCCGAAAGACATTGACAAAGGCTTTGACAAAAGCCTCATCTTCGTGCCAATCCTAATTATTACCAACACCAAATAGACGCTCTTAATCGGTTGGTACACCAGAGTGACACTACTTGCCACAACCAATTGAGGGTAAATAGGCATACATTCATGACGTTGTACCATTTACTTACTCAAAATGGGCTAAAGCCGTCTAGGAATGTCACCATTGTAGAAAAGGTTGTGATATTTTTGTGGATCCTCGCGCACCATACGAAGAATAGGCATTTCAACTCAATTTTGATCGCGGTATTGCGCCTTCACAATGTCTTGGGGTATCATCCTCAGCTTATTCCTGCCAATGAACCAGATGCTAGGTGGAAGTGGTTTGAGGTACATAAATGTTATATGTTAAGCTATAGTAATGCACTTATTGATTATAAATAAACTATAATAATAGAAATTCTCATCTCTCGTAGAATTGTCTAAGGGCTTTAGATGGTACTTTCATACCTATCCTCACCCTAACCGAACACAAGGCAAGCTATAGGTCAAGGAAGGGTGACTACGCGACAAATGTGTTAGGCGCTTGTAGTCGTAACCTACAATTTGTATATGCGTTGTCTGGTTGGGAAGGCTCTGCCACAGACTCAAAAGTGCTCGAGAACGCCTTGCTAAGGCCTCACGGGTTGAAAATTCCACACGGTATGTGACTTCAAAACCTTTCCAGTAGTGAACATCCCTCCCCATATCTGTAAACATACTCATGTAACGCAACTAATATCATTTGTAGGTCATTACTACATCGCTGATGCCAGATACACTAATGGGTCAGGAATATTAGCACCTTACAAGGGTCAACGATACCACATTAATATTTGGAGGCAAGGACACATGCCCCAGAGCCGGGAGGAGTTCTTCAACATGAAGCACTCCAAAGCACGAAATGTTGTGGAGAGATGCTTTGGGGTGCTGAAGATGAGATGGGGAATTTTGAGATTTTATTCTTTCTACCCCATTAGGACTCAATGTCTCATCGTCACTGCCTGTATTCTCCTCCACAATCTCATTAAGCGTACAATGGAGGTGGATCCCGTTGAGGTTCAGTACATGATGAGCACCCAATATTGCAGCTATTTGGTGCGACTAGTCCCGTTTTATGTTGTTTTGTCTTACGTTTATTTAACTTCTATAGCGATATTGCACGTAAGGTGTGGTTTAGTAGTTTCAGGTAAAACGTGCAAATAAGGAGCGTTTGAAGGCCAAGGAATGCTCCGGAAGCTTCTAAGTACCCAAAGACCCTGTCGGCCCCCTAAAATCTGTCTAAGTATGGAAAAATGACTTTCTGAAAAAGTTTCGATTTTCGAGATAAAAAATGGCGGTAATTGATCCTTGAATTTTTCTAAGAGTAACTACAAAGTTACAAGGTTTAATTTGAAGAGTAGGGTCATGTTTTGAGCCATTTTCTCTTGAGAAAAACGTGCAGTTTTCCATTTTGTACTAAAAGTGGGGGGTTAACATTTTGATTTAAATGGAATCTTGAAATTC
Organism: Rhododendron simsii; assembly: GCA_014282245.1. Taxonomy (NCBI): domain Eukaryota; kingdom Viridiplantae; phylum Streptophyta; class Magnoliopsida; order Ericales; family Ericaceae; genus Rhododendron; species Rhododendron simsii. The sequence goes on from CM024961.1 coordinate 21,670,740, forward strand.
TGGTAATGCCATTGTTTCCAAATGGGGGGTACTTTCTTATTTTTATTAAATAAATTAAAGTAAAGGAAAGGTAAAAGAAAGGTTTAAAATGTAGACTTTACTTAAGTTTAGAGAATGAAAATAAGTGCTGAGAAGCTGTGAAGTTGCTGGGAGCTGTTTGCTGAAGCTGAAGCCAACCTGAAATCTACAGTTTTGAAGAATGTTATCGATAACATTGGTCCCATTTTGGTCCAGAAGTTGTCCAGAAGCAAGGGTATCGATAACATTTTGTTGGAGTTATCGATAACAATGTTCTCCGGGGGATCATTTGAAGGATGTTATCGATACCTTTGCTTATGGTATCGATAACTTTTGTCTTCTTCAGATATTTTTACTGCTTTTTGGACTTTCCATTTATGGAATACTTGCCACTTTTGGCAAGTTCAGAGATATTTTGTGGAGAGAAAAGGCTGAGTTGTATAAGTATTCCTCTCTCTCTCTCTCACTTTAAATCTATCTACTTTATGTCCTAGTTTAAGTTCTCTCTCTAGGAGAGAACTCCATTAATGTCCTTCAAGTTTTAAGTCATTTCCTTCAAGAATCTTAGTAAGTTTAGTTCGTTTGTTAATTTCCCGTTTATTAATGTTGTAGCTATACTTTAGATTCTCCTTAATATCAAGTTTATTTCCATTTCTATCGGTTAATCATGTTTTCTTCCTTAAGCAAGCTTTCTAGTCTTTTCATTATGTGTGAGTAGTCGTTTAGGCTCGGCCATAGGGTGAATAACACCATGTGACTTCGGTTAATCTTGTCTTTCGCAACATAAGACTTGAGGTTTGGTTTGGAAATGTGCGTGGTTCGCCTTTTATGTAACAAAACTTGTCGATGTTAATCTCCGGTGATCATATGCTCGCTCATATGGTTCCGAGAGCTATGTCTCGGTTGGTGTTTGCCAAAAGAACCAAAGAACTTGCTCGCTTTCCAAACTATGCTTCTAGTTCTTGACCTTGATATTTAGTTTGAATGCAAGTCTTGGCGTTGTTAATCTCCGGTGATCATGTGCTTGCTCACATGGTTCCGAGAGCGATGTCACGCCTTGTGTTTAGCTTGTTATTCAAACTCTATATCAAGTCTAACCATTTTCACCGCTAAATCTTCCGGTTGATAACCTATGCCATGTGATTCAACCGTGTTTTCATTGAGAAGGGTTGGATGGCCTAAGTTATGGGTGTTAAGAGCTTCTAGGCCTTGCCGCCTTTAATTCTTAGTTCAAACTCATTTTCTAACCTTTTTCATAAGGGCAATTCTCACCTTTCAAAGGAAAACTAAAAGTTGGCCGCCTAAACGCCGCAAACCCTTACTTCTAACTCCCTGTGGATCGACTTGGACTTCCTCACTATACTATGCAAATCTTTAGTTGTAGTCTGATTAATAAATAATTGAATTTGACGGCCGTTTGATAAATTTCAACGACTACCGAAAGGGCCGCAATCAGTACACAGCGTGGGAGCATGCGAACTTACATAATGTACCACCTGATGACTACATTAGAACCCTCGAAAGTACAAACCAATGGACCCAAATGAGGGATAACTTGGCAACCCAAATGTACAACGATTGGTTAGCTCATCCTGGGGGTGGCCACTAGGATATGTTTAACCGTGCTATTTATTTATTTGAATCATATTTGCATGTAGACTTGTTAAACCAGTGGAATAATGGTTGTGTTTAGTTTGTCAATGTAATATTTAGGTCTTTCGTGACTACAATTCCTATGTCATATTGTGATTGTCATTAAAATCAGGTTACCAAACATAATGGAAAGTGAAAGAACTGCGCAATCTCAAACAAGTGGTAAAGAAAAACAACCTCGTAAGCTATGGACGCAGAAGGAAGAGGAGTGCCTACTTGCTGCCATGATGGAGTGTATATGCGATAAGTATAAAGCTCATAATGGTTTTAAACCGATTTACTTCAATGAAGTTGAGAAGGAGTTGAGAAAGAAATTGCCCGGAACCACGCTTAAAACTCAACCGAACATCGAGTCAAAGGTGAAAAATTGGAAGGATAAGTATAATGTAATTTTCATCATCACACGTATTTGTGGGTTTGGTTGGAACTATGCAACCAATTCCATTCAAGTGGATTCCCAAGAGGTTTGGAAGAATATGAGAAGGTAACTTCTCTCCTCTTCCATTATCACTTACGAAAATTGTTGTTGCCTCCCACTTAATATATTGGTTTAATAGGTGTAAACTCATCCGAAGGCAAAAGGGATGAATGGAAAGGCTTTCCCCATGTTCGAGAGTTGGCAAATGTTATTTCGGAGGGTAGTGCCGCCGGTGAAATAGCCGAGGATGCAGCAGAACTTGATAATGTTCAGCCCGAACCCGTTGAAACTCTTAAGCCCGATGACTTGTTCAATGAGTACTATACCCCATCTTTAGCAAATGGTGACCCGGCATTTGTTGACATATCAACTTCTGCTGGGATTCCAAGAACTAATGTGAACGCTCCGGCGATGAATGTTGTGCCGGAAAGGCCAAAGAAGAAGGGAAAGGTGGACGCAAAAGAGGCGTCCATTCATGACGCATTTGGGAATTTCATGGCACAACGCAGTACGACATTTCTTAAGATTGCCGATTCGGTCGGATATGAGGACCGACTCTCTGCCAAAAAAGAAAGGGTGTTTGCCGAGCTTGAGAAGCTTGACCTTCAATTGATTGATATGTTTTTTGCACACGCCATTATTGTGTCGGCAGAAGAAAACGTGGACACATTTTATGGCATACCAGAAAACTATAGACAAGCTTGGGTGGAGGCCATATTAGCGGGCCAAATCAAATTGAAGACGACATAAGGATGTCTTCAAACTTATGCATACAACGTTGAATATGGCGGAGGATGTGATTCCTCATTTTTGTAATTAACTAAATAGTACTTATGACCCGTTTTGTGGAGTATTGAGCTCCTCTTTTTGTAATGATTACTGTACAACTTTAAACTTCTCATCATGTATATTTCGTATTTGTTAGGGCAACAATAATGATCGTAGTACTTATAACTTTTTTTTGGGCAACGATGATGATCGTAGTACTTTGAACTTTTTTTGGGCAACGATGATGATCAAAGGGGATTAGGCCCTCTTTATGACTTTGTAATGATGAACTTTACTACCTTAAATATGTTTGGGCAATTATGATGATCCAATTTAAGTTGGGCAATAATTCACTTTACTACTTTAAACTTGTTTGAGCAACTATGATGATCCAATTTGAGTTGGGCAATGATGATACATTTTATTGATTGATCCAAATGCAATAGTTGGTGCAGCTATGAGGGTATTAATGGCAACTTAGTTGTACGCTAGTGCTTCTTTTATTACGTTGATTACATCTGAGCCAAATGTTAGTTTGTATGTTGGGCAAAATGAATGTGGAAATAAGGGCAAAATCTGACCCCAAAGTGTACTAAAGTGACTCTGTGTGTGTGTGTGTGTGTGTGAGTTACTGTTGGGCAAAATGTAGTCAGTTCTGTTGGTTTGCTGTTGGCTGAGTTTAGTTGCTGTATTGTGGGAAGTTTTATTGATGGTTTCTGCCTCTTTTGATTGTGGCTTCTGACTGTTTTGTTAGCTGAGTTTAGTTGCTGTATTGTGGGCAGTTTTATTGAAGGTTTCTACCTGTTATTGGTCTGATTTCTGGCTGTTTTGTTTCTAGTTTGGGCTTATTGTTATGCCAAGTTTGGCAAGGCTTGCATGTCCTTATTTGGGCTGTTTTGTAGCAAGTTTTTGGATTGTTTTTTTTGCTGTCATTTGGCCAGTTTATTTGTTCTTCGTTGGGTTATTTTATTGGGCAATGATTAAATGTCAATTACAATGTATTAGTTGGTATTGCTTTTGCAAATTATGACGGCTTTAATAGCAACTTAGTTACAAATGGTAGTACTACTTTGATTATGCTAGAATTGTCTGAGCCCAAGTGTTCATATGGTACATGGCAACATAGTGGCTGTTTTGTGGCTGTATTTTTGACAGTTTTGGTTCTTCATTCTGGGCAGTTTGGTGGCTGATTTTTGGACACTTTTGGTGTTGCATTCTGTGCAGTTTTGTGGCTGATTTTTGGACAGTTTTGGTGCTGCATTCTGTGCAGCTTTGGGGCTGGTTTTTGGACAGTTTTGTGGCTGTTTTTTTGATAGTTTTGGTTAAGCATTGTGGGTAGATTTGTGACTCTTTTTTTGGACAGTTTTGGTGCTCCATTCTGTGCAGTTTTGGGGCTGTTTTTTGACTATTTTGTGACTGTTTTTTTGATAGTTTTGATTCAGCATTGTGGGCAGTTTTGTGGCTCTTTTTTTGGACAGTTTTGGTGCTGCATTCTATACAGTTTTGGGGCTGTTTTTTGACTGTTTTGTGGCTTTTTTTTTTTTTATAGTTTTGATTCAGTATTGTGAGCAGTTCTGTGGCTCATTTTTTGGACAGTTTTGGTGCTGCATTCTGTGCAGTTATTGGCTGTTTTTTTTTACTGTTTTGTAATGTCATTCTGGACAATTTTTTGGCTCCTTTTTGTGGCAGTTTTGGTGCTGCTTTAGTGGTGTAATGTGGACAGAAATGGTGGTTTTTATGGTTTTGCTGGTGGAACTGTTTTCTTGGCATACATTATTGGGAATTTCATTGGTGGTTGCTAGGCAGTTTTTTGGCTTCTAGCTGGACAAGTTTTTAGTGTTTTTGAGCCTGTTCTCCTAGGTTATGAGGATATGACAAACAAATTTAAAGGCGAGGCACTTATCTTGGTGGGACAACCTATGAGGGTCAATGATTTAATTACCATTCGGCAACAAAAATTGTAGCCAAGTGGTGCACTATGCGCTGGTTAATAAGAATATCTGAGCCAAGTACATAAAAACATAGTATTAGTATTCTTATAAATGTGATAATCGATATTTTCTCGTAGATATTTCAATGAAAAGTCAAGATAAAGAATCCTATTGGGTGGTTTTCGTCGGCCGTAATCTGGGAATCTATACAAGTTGGGAGACCGCGGGACTGCAGGTTAATGGATACTCGGGAAACTTGTTCAAAAGATACAAGATGTTTGACGAAGCGGAAGGAGCATTGTTATAGTTCCATGAGGAAAGATACCGGTTCCTTCAAATGCAGTCGGTTTGAACCGAACATCAATCAAGTCACAGTGGTTCCTCATCTGCAAGTGGTTTGGAAGTTCAACATCGAACTAGTCTAACCACATACTTCGTTGTAGTTTTTTTCTTAGGTTTCTTATGTTGTATAATCTTGGCACATTTATTTGATTCTGATTGAACTTCTACGTGTTTTTCAAACATTATGAAAATTAAGACTTTAATATGAAGACAAAATAATCATCTCAATTAAATTGAAACATTTAATTGAGGTACATTACGAAAGGTACAAATTTATTGTCCAACGTCTGTCTTAAGCTTCCGACTTCTCCACATCAGTACTGACGTCCAAAGCAATGGTACCATCGATTATAATTCGAAAATTGTATTTCCCTTATACGCCTATCTCGTCAATTGACCTACACAAATAGTAGCAAAATTATTTATAAATTACCGTAAATATGAGTTTATATAAATTGCAAAAAATATTGATTACTTACTTGGACATACTGATTCTAAATTGCATCTTCTACCAGCAGTCTATTTTCAGTTGCATTCCAACCAAACCCGGGTATTTGAAGCACGTAATTTAATTGGAAACAAGTTTGTTTCCAATTCTTAATCTTTGCCTCAATATGATTTTTGGCAATACCTCCTTGGGGGAAAGTAGATCTCATTTGATTTTCCAAGACTCCCAAGTACGCGGGATGAAACTTGTGCTCAGCTTGCCAAACACCTTGATCTACAAGAGTCGTAAGTTTTTCTAATAAGGACTCCTCCTCCTCATCGCTCCAAGCTCGGCGTGCTCCACGTGCCATTGTAAGGCAAAATACGAAAATAGTTGGAAATTACTTGTAATGGACAAGAGATATGGAATGGGATGAAGAAAATGGTACAAATGTGTGCCTTTTATAGAAAAAATTATCAAAAAAATTTGGTGAACATGTGCTTTCAATTACCACACCCAACAAATTTGTTGACCATGTGCTTTCAACTACCCAACTAATTTTAACAATCAAACAATTTTTTGGGATATTTCGATTTTTACATTTTTTCCGAAAAATCATTATTCTATTACAAAAACGTTTTAAACATTTAACAGATTTATATTTTTCATTATTTTATACAAAAAACGAAATCTGTTTTTCCATATAATGTCATAATAATTGAAATATTTTACAAATATTACATCATTTAATCTGTTTTTCTTTAACAAAAAAAAATTTATGTGCTTTAAACATTTTCAAGATAACTTACTTTAATTTTATCCAGTTTTTTAAAAAAATTATTTATTTCTTTTTTCAATTAAATTAACCTATATTACCCATTAAATTAAAATATGGGGGCAATAAAAGCATTTCACATCTTATCCCATCATATCCACCTTCCAAATCCCCATTCTCGAAAAACCATCCAAACACCTCATTATAAATCCACCCTTCTTAAGAGGTGGGCCCACCCTTCTTAACATATCACCCCTCATTACATATCTACTTTCAAATCCCCCATCATTACAAATCCACCAAAAACAAATCCTCCATCTAAACTGGCCGCATGTGTGTTGGTAAACCTCCAAATATTGACCTCGTGGGATTTAGGAGTTTTGCACGCTAGACGGATCTCAATGAGATTTATCAAACAAGATTCATGTTGCTAAAAAAATTATTTGTTTAAACACATGATTTTTAACTTGAAATTACCTTCTTAAAAATAAGTACATAGAAAAATTATTTGGATAAATACATGATTTTTGAGTTTGAAATTGCATTCTTAAAAAATAAGTACTTATTTTTTAAGAAGGCACTTATTTTTTTATATTGATCTTATTTGATAGATTTCGATGAGATCTATCAAACTCTGCAAAAAATTAAAGAATTATTTTTGTAAATCTATTTTTAAACTTGAAAATAGGTTTTTATTTTTTAAATATTTATTTGAGAAAACGGAACAGGACCTTAGTCCCTCATAGACTAACTCGGGAAATATTAAATGGACTATATAAGGAAACCCAAGCAGCTAATATATAACTTGAGATTAATCTTTTGAGCCACGTGGTTCGGCGAAGGTTAGCAAGTCAGTTGGTGCGAGTCATTACAGTTGATATCAAAGCACAAGTCTAGTCTACATGGTGGGGCTCACCTCTAGAATCTGGTTCAAGCACACTGATTGTGTTATACAAAACTAAGTGTCACACCATAGCTACCAAGGGAATGTCGTTGTTGGGCCAATACAACGAGGATCTTACACCCCACGGTGTGGAGGTTGTGACATCCCATATTTGGGACAAAATTTGACCTCATTTGGCTTTAAAAGTGGAACAGTAACTTTTTTTTGCCTTTATTAATTTTTTTTTCCATTTGTTAGTTTTGAGTCAAACTTTTGTGACTTTATTGATTCGTCTTGGCGAGTTGAAAAAGACAAGAATAAGTAAAAAAAAGCTGACTTATTTTTGTCTTTATTCAAAAAATTATGAGTTTCAATTAAAATTTTTTTACTTTTTCTATTCCTCTCGTCAAGATAAGTCAATAAGTTACAAAAGTTTAACGCAAAAAAAAAAACAAATGCAAAAAAAAAAAATTGAATAATGACAAAAAAAAAAATCACTCAACTTTTTAATTCAAACCCATCCTTAGTCCCACATTTACTAATTTGGGAAATACTAAATTCAGTGGTATATAAGGAAATTCAAATAGTTACCGTATAACCTTTTGAGTTACGTGATAAGACAAAGATTAACAGGTGGATTATAAAAAAAATAAAAATATCCTTCAGTGCGTGGATAGTGGAAACTGACCACACAAAATCCTAGCACGTAACATAAACAGAATTTCTAGCAATAAAAAATTATAAAATATTAACTCAGCTAACTGCTAGTACCCAAATGGCAAGCAAAACTCGAGCTTCTTCCCTCTTCCTCCTTCCCACTACACTACCACTAGTCCTTCTACTCTTATCCACGACCTTGAACATTCACATTCAATCCCAAACCCAAGACTCCGGCTCCGACTCCGACTACAACGCCTGCAAACCCTTCGTGTGCGGCAACATAAACTTCACCTTCCCCTTCGCATCCTCCGAGAACTTCGATTCCGGCACATTCCACTGCGGCCTCCCTCGTTTCAAAATCTTCTGCGACGCCTCCTCCTCTATCCCAAGGCTCCAGCTCTCCGGCCGGTTCTACCGAGTCAAATCCCTCTTCTCATCCGATCGCCTCGTCACCGTCGTTGACGACGAGCTAATCAAAGACTTGACTTTCAGCTCCTCGTGCAAGTCCCTTCGCAACCTCACGATTTCAGCCGCCAATGACACTGCCGGAGCGGGGCTTTCGCTTGCTCCCTTTGGCGCGAATCTCACCGTACTCGAGTGCCTTGACGGGCTTTCTCCCTCTAGCCGCGACGGATTTTTTGGGAATTACAGCTGTAGGGAGGGTTCCAAGCTTTATTTTTTTAGGGATCAGGTCCGAAGGGTGAGTCCGGTGGTTCCGGTGGAGGTACCGAGCGGGTGCAAGTACGTGAATTTGCCTGTACTAGCTGTGAGCCAGAACGGGAAGGCGTTTATAGACACCCAGAATGTAACGATACTCACTTATTGGTTGGAAGATGGGTTCCCCTTGCACTGGCCTGATTTCGAAGAATGTACGGGGTGTAACAAGACGGGTGGACGGTGTGGGTACGACGGGAGATCCGGAAGGATAGTATGCTTCTGTGAGGATCTCCAACCAAATTTACATGCCCAGGGCGGCTGTCTGTAAGTTTTCTTCTTCTTCTTCTTTTTTTTAGAACAGTCTTTTGTCTTTTGGCTTGCTCGGTTGGTCATCGGCTTGTTAAGGCTCCATTCAAGGCTCCATTCATTTAGAAAGGTCTTTTGGCTTGTTCCAGAAAAAGAGTAAAGCAAGGGTTGGTCATAGCTCAGCCTGTGTGTATGAACTCGAATCGAGTTACACCAAATATTGATCGATCTCGAGATCGAAGATTTGGGCTTTATTCAAGTTTGAGCTTGGCTCGGCTTGTTTACATCCTTTGGTTTTTGGATCAATATTCGATAGAATATGAATTTTTGCTTGATAGGTGTTCCCAATGGATTTTAAAAAGTAACGCCTCATTTGGATTAAGATTTGGAGATTTTTTTTCAACTCAAAAAATATTGATTATTCCTACTTTCAATCATTATTTTTCACTCATTATTTCTATCTCCAATTATTATTTTTCTATCTATCTCTCCTCTATTACCCCTACTTCTAATAATTACTCTCACAAAATATTTCTCAAAAACTCATCCAAACACAGCATAGCGATTTCAATCATTAAATTGAGTTTGCAAAAAAACCCACACATGCATTGAACATGATGCTCCAATCTTCGGGGGAAACTGGACACGATCTCTTTTTCCCACGTAGCTTTGCCCAACCTTCAATTTTGGCCGTCCCATTACTGGACAGTTTTATTAGTTTCCATTAAAAGAATGCCAATGTGAGAGAGAATTAATATTTTTTTTTGAAAAGAAGAGAGAATTAATTTCATGTCCTTCTATTTGCTATAAGAGAGTTATGCTAAGTAGTTCATAATTTTATTCCGTCCCTTCACCTTGCAGGCGCAAACCGAAGAAACCAAACAAATGGAAGGTCATTGCAGGTAACCCCTCGTTCTTGTAAAGAACCTGTAGAAGGTTGAGATCGATACATTAGTATCATTTTTGTTAACCCTTGCATCAATAAGGTTTCTAGAGTTCTCTATATTTTGGTAACAGTTTGGATTTTATTTTTGCATCAAATGAATAACATTTGTTGGAATAAAAGTTCTTAATTTGGGGTCATACAAGTTTTAGTTATTTCTATCGCGAATTTCAATTCATCATTAACATCTCTGTAGGTGCTGCAACTGGAAGCCTCTCTGCTCTGCTTCTTGCAGTTTTACTAGTCATGTTCAAATACAAACACAGAATTTCAGCAATCCTCAAGCCAGCATATGATGGTGAGAATCATATGACCGGAATAGAAATAAATGCAAAGGAGTTTGTTAAGACCTATCAATCAACCTTAGTGGCGAACTACTCATACAACGATATAAAGAAGATGACTACCGGGTTCAAGGAAAAACTAGGGGAAGGCGGCTATGGCACCGTCTACAAGGGAAGATTGTCTGATGGCCGGCTCATTGCTGTAAAATTGCTTGAGAATTACAAAGACAAGGGCCAAAATTTCCTTAATGAAGTCACCACCATCGGTAGGATCCACCACGTTAATGTCATTCGTTTATTGGGTTTCTGTTGGGATGGCTCAAAGCAAGCTCTTATTTACGAGTACATGCCCAATAAATCACTAGGGGATCAACTGTTCCAAGGGGAAAGAAGCGTTTCATTAGGATTGGCGAAGTTACTTGAAATTGCAATAGGAGTTGCACATGGAATAGAGTACTTGCACAACGGTTGTGACTCACGAATCTTGCATCTTGACATAAAGCCTCAAAATGTGTTGCTGGACCAGAATTTCAACCCCAAAATCTCAGATTTTGGATTGGCAAAGGTGTATTCTCGAAATCGAAGTGCAGTTACGATGACTGGAGCAAGAGGAACCATTGGCTACATCGCTCCAGAGATATTCTTGAGAAATCTTGGGAATCCTTCTCACAAATCGGATGTTTATAGCTTTGGAATGCTGCTGTTAGAGATGATTGGAGTGAATAAGCGTGTCGAAGTCAAACCAGATGTGAACACTTCTAGTAGCGAAGCGTACTTTCCTGGTTGGGTTTATGACAGGTTGATTGAAGAGAAGGAAATGGATCTTGAACTTGGAGATTCTATCGTGGGAGAGGAAGTGTTTATAGCAAGGAAGATGGTTATGGTAGGCTTATGGTGCATCCAAATGAATCCTAAAGATCGACCATCCATGACACGAGTGGTGGAAATGTTGTGCGGCGATACAGAAGCCATAGAAATGCCTCCGAAACCTCTCTTCTTTTCTCCTCCTCGTGTGCATGTTGAGCAGGAGATTACGTCCCTGGAGAGTGAAAGCAGTGAATTGCCCCTTACAAGTGAAGTGGTAGTCAGGAGCCATGAGAACTAAAATCCTAGTGACAAAGATGAAGTGGTCCATTGTTGTAAGGATGCAAGAATAGTCCCCCTTTTTGAAGGATGTCAAGAATGGAGACGAAGAGAAGATGCTGCTCGGTTTGTTCCGGTTCCATTGAGGTGCACAGATGCTAATCGGGAGTCGGGACACCTAAGTCGTCCAAATTTTAAAAATAAAAAAATAAAAAAAAAATTGGCAGCTCAACTCAAACTCTTGAAGCGTTAATCGTTTTTGAAATCAGTCTCCTACAATTGAAATTCATCAAGCACAAGGAAGATCAATGGAATGTTAGATGGCTTGAGATCCGCGGATAAATAAGAATCCTTCTACCACCACACCCACTTACACACCCATTCACACACCCACACTCACAACAAGGGTGGGAGCCCCCACCCTTGTTGTGAGTGTGGGTGTGTGAATGGGTGTGTAAGTGGGTGTGGTGTTAGAATTATTGGATAAATAAATGGTTCATCTTTGTGTGATGGGATGGGCGCCTGTCATTTTTCTTGTAATTGTGCAGCAAAGTTCCCATTGAATTTACTGCGGTGGAAGGGATGTAAGGTACCCATATAGCTTCATATACATTATTGGGTTAATTTTCTAACCGGTTAAGTTTTTGGGATAATTGGTAACTTAAAACTAAATGCAAGTGGTAATGAGAAGGATCATACGACTTGTTAGAACTGATTTTTTGCATAATATCTGAACGAATTAGTTTTGTCCCAAATAAATAATTTCGATTATCAAATCAAATGAATACATAGCTCACTGATGTTGGCTTTTCCCTAAACTTTTCTTGAGTTTTAGCGAAAGAACCAAGAGAAAATATGGGAGGAATGGACTGCTTATTCAGTCGGCAGAAAAATAGAGAAAACAGGGGAGGAGAGAGTTATCTCTCTGGAAAGAGAGGAAAATAAACGAAACGTGGGGCTCCTCTCTTGCCCTAGGCACTACACATGGGCTCTACCTAGCAATTGGGCTCATGTCAAAACAAAGAAAACTAGCCCATTACAAACATCAACTTTGGTCCAAATAAATAAAAACCCAACAAGGAATTAATTTCAACAACCGAACGTGGGTGAAGTTGCCCCACCCAAGACGAGGGCCGACAAAATTGCTCTCAATATGTAAGCGTTTGAGGTTAAACGGTCGGGAGTCGTTGAACGCGCCAGGGAATTGGATTTTACCGGTTCTTGTGCTGGGCAGTGTGTGCAATTTAGTTTCATGCACGTGTTCTTATTTGTTTGTTTTGGCGAGAAAGCAAAATTATTTACTCGAGGATGAAATTATTTTCTTAACATAACCTGCCTTTTCAAAAACTAATACTGGCAATTAAAACAACAATTTTGCTTCTTTATTTTCTTATTCCCATTGGGTTCATGCAAGTTTTCGTTATTTATATCGTGCATTTAATTCCTCATTAGCCTCTCTCTAGGTGCTGCAACTGGAAGTCTCCATGCTCTACGTGGTGTGGTGGTTTCGCTTGACTTCTTCAGATCCTCCTTCTGTTGCACTCCAAGGAACCTGCACAAAGAGGTAGGGCGGTCGGTCACCGTACGTCTCTCCAACGAGCAAGTTAGCGAACAGAAGAGGAATTAAGGGAGAGCACTTTAGTATGGTGTGAGAATGTACTTTCCCTAGTGCCTCTCATCTCCTATTTATAAGCAAGTGTACTTGCTCCCTAAGCTAGGTGTGCCCAACACGTGCTCGTGACATCACACATAACCGCCTTAGCTCGGTGACGTCACCGTGACACTTGGCTTGCGCCAGCCCTAGCTCATGGAGGTTGTAGGAGTTTCTAGAACCAATTGGAGTCCTTCTGCGGATCCTTTGCCTGGGCCGAACCGTCCCATGATACCGAATCGACCCGAGCAACCAACCTGAAGGGACGATCCACGGGTTTATGTCTGGGCCGCCCGAACCAAAGATCCGTCCCGGATCGGTTCATCTCTGCCTCAGACCAGCCCTCGCAGCCCGTGGGCTCACATCTCCCCTTGGGCCCAAATGGAGCGGGTGGGCTCGGCCCATCATGCTCGGCCCACCAGCTTGTTCTTATTCGATCTCTCTGCACCATGGGCCGACCCATGGCCGAAGTCGGGTTCGGCCCACCACACTCTACTTCTTTTACTCTTACCAATCATGTTCAAATACAAATAGAGAGAACCACTTGACTGCTTGGAACTGAAACAAATAAAAAGGAGTTCGATCACTCAGGTTAACCTTAGTGGCGAGCTACTCATACATGATACAACATACAACAATATAAAGTAGATGACCACTGGGTTCGAAGTAGAAAAACCAGGGGAAGGCAACTATGGCACCGTAATATTGCTTCATGTTCGGTTCATTGCTGTCATATTGCTCCAGATTTACGAAGACAACCACCAAAATTTCTCTTGCAAAGTCGCCACCATTTGTAGGATCCATCGTGTTAATGATATTCATGGTTGGGTAAAAAAAAATCATTCGGCAGCTCAAGCACAAGGAAGATCAATGGAATGTTGGATGGTTGAGATCCCTAGATTAATGATTCATCTTGTCAAACATTCATCGTTGTGTGGAGGGGCTGTACCATTTTCCTTGTAATTGTTCATGTTGCTACAAAGTTTCAACTGAAAATATTGCTTCAGTGGAAGGGAAAACTAAATGGTAATGAAAAGGATCATATAACTTCTAAAGGATCAAAATTCAAAACTATATATTTACTTTAACAGACAGAGAAACTTCATTTCTTGTTAGTAAGACTACATCTCATTGTTCATATTTGTTACTGCAGTGGAAGAAAAACCAAGAGAACCACCCCTATATACATGACTAAATAGCCAAAAATGGTTGTTTGGTCACTTTGTATTTTCTGGTTAACCCAACCCACTGATGAGATGGGTCATAATGGATTTTCACCAAATTAATAATTGGAGGTGTAGTGTGTGTAGGTTCTGTGTGAATGTGTTTGTAAAAGTATTTGTATAGTGATAATGCCAAAACTGTTTTTATTGGTGCCAAAACTCCAGTGCATAAAAGTTTTGTACCATATGGGATGTACAAAACTTTTATGCACTGGAGTTTTGGCACCAACAAAAATAGTTTTGGCATTATAATTTTCCATTGTGTAAATGTAAAGTGTTGTAGAAAAATTGTTATCCAATTTGACTTATTGTAGATGAATCTTAGATGAGTGGGTTAAATTAGTTGTATTACCCAATAAATTATTCATATACCAAAATTTATGAACGCCACTCCAAATAATGTCACACAAAATTACTAACTCTACCTAAAAATTTACTAACGCCATCCAAAAATTAATAATGTCACCCAAAATTATATTAGCGGCACCCGATTTTTTTTCATTACGAATATATATTGGTATATAATTGTAACTATATGTATATAATTGGGTTAATGGGCGGGTTGAGTCTTACTCTTTATAAATGGGTCGGATTGGGTGTGAGTAATAATTAGTGCTTTCTCCGTCCAGATTTAATAGTCCTTTTTGGGAGTTCATGCTACTTTCAATCGATTATATCTTGAACTAATTTATAATGTTTTATGTAATTTTGAAAGAGAATAAATTTTGTACATTGCCGGTGTAAACATTTGTTTCTTCCAAATCAATTACATTGTCCCACGTTGCAAAATAGTGGTCTCAATCAATAGAATATGACGACGTGGCGCAATATAATTGATTTGGAGGAAACAAATGTTTACACCAGTGGTGTAAAGAATTTATTCTCATTTTGAAAACATTGTCTCGTAGAACTAATTGAGATCTATCAAGCAAAATCTATATTGGATATAAAATTCATTACTAATTTAAAGATATAACTCATTTTTTATCCGGTTATGATTGATCTAAGGTGTGTTTGGTTGGATAGAATGGAATGTGAATAAGAATTGAATTAAGAATGGAATAGAATTGGAGGAATTGAGAATGGAATAATCATTCTCATTCTCATGTTTGGTTGTGCTTAAGAATAGTCATTCTCATCTCCAATGGAATAGTGTAGCAATAGCAATTTTTGGAGAGACAATAGTAATTTTTGGAGTAGCAATAACATTTTTGGAGTGACAATAGTAATTTTTGGCGTGGCAATAGTAAATGCTGGAGTGACACTAGTAATTTTAGTGTAACAAAGAAATGGAATAATAATTCCTTAGTTTTTTTGGATGAAATGATAATTCATTTACTAAAGTGAATAGTGATTTCATTTGGAATCATCATTCCGTTATTCATTGGTGAATCAAACATTGGAATAAGTAAGTCAATAGAATGACTATTCCATTCCAACATTGATTCCATCTATCCAACCAAACATACCCTAAGGACTATTAAATCCGGACGGAGTAAGTATTCAACCAAATGGATTGTCCAGCCAAAAATAAAAACCAAATGGGTTGTAAATGGGTCATTGACCCATCACATACCCAACTACATACAACCCGCTGATTAAAAAAAAAGGCTATATACAACCCGTCCAAACTGAACAAAATCCACCTGTTTGAAATCCTAGTTGAAATTAAATTCTAAATTTTTTATTTAATCCACATGTAAACACGCATAATATTAAATAAAATTTTCACCAACATTTTTTCTTCCTCTGTCGGTTTTTTAGGAATTGCCAATACGGAAATGCCACCAAATGTGACACATTGGCTTCTAACTCTAAACCATTTTATTGTTTGATGGAGTAACTTTACGGGAAATTTTCAAAATGGCACCTGAACTTTGCACCAAATGTCACAGAGACACTTGAACTTAAATTTATTTCAATTAAACACATGTACTAATAAAATTCTCAAATTTAGACACCTGAACTTAAGTTTATTTCAATTAAACACCTGTACTAAAAAAATCCCCAAATTTAGATCCCACTGTTATATTTCGTCCTAAAAATTGTTGACATGATATCTCCAACCCGTTTAAGTTGCCTCATTGCACATGTTTCCAATAAGGGACGATGCACACAAGCGAAACCCATAGGCAAACTTCATCGTCCTATGTTGGAAACAGTGCAATGGGGTAACTTAAACAGGTTGGAGATGCCATGTCAGCAATTTTTGGGACGAAATATAACGGCGGGAGTCTAAATTTGGAGATTTTGTTAGTACAAGTGTTTAATTGAAATAAATTTAAGTTCAGGTGCCTAAATTTGAGAATTTTGTTAATACAGATATTTAATTGAAATAAAGTTAAGTTCAGATGTCTCTGTGACATTTAGTGTAAAATTCAGGTGCCATTTTGAAATTTTCCCTAATTTTACACCCCGTTTAGAATTTAAAAAAAAGAAAAGAAAAGAAATGTAAGAGAAACTCCAATGAAAGTGTAGAGAAAAAGATTCACTGTACTTGCCTCTCTCTCGCTGTTTCATCTGAATCCAAACAAGATAAATTAATTTTTCTTTAATTTCCTTCCCTTTTCATTTATAGATTCCAAACTAATTAAAAATCGGATTCTCATTTTCGGCAATAAAATATTGTGTAAATTCCTTTTAAAATAAAATTAACGGAGCAGAGCCGCAGAGGTAACATAACAAACCGAATTTCCCATCTTGTCTTTTTTCCTGAATTCCATTTGCTAATACATCACCATTCGAATTCCCGTTCTCTCGCGGAGGAGTTGAAGAAGGAGAAGAAGAAAAAGGTGGAACCTAGTCGTTGGTCCCCTCTCGCTTTCCACCGTCCCGTGTAAGTTTTCAAAAACCCTAGCTGGCTCTTCCCTTCGATTAGATCTTGCACCTTCTTGTGTTTGTTATTGCACTTTTTGCCTTTATTCCAAGAAAATATCGATCCGATGCTCTCAATTTCGTGAAAATCTTGATGGGTTCTTGGTTTGATTTTCTTGACTTTGATGGGTTCTTGTTATCTTGATTTTCTATGATTGTAGATTTGCTTACAAACCTTTTTGGTTGACTCTGGCAATTGAGAAGTGTGGTACCTGCAGAGATTCTAGATAGAGAGATTAGGTAGATTTGGAGAGAGAAAGACGAGACGGGCAGCGGGGTTGAGAGATTAGAGGAGGAGGGGGATGGGCGGTTCGAAAATGGAAGGCGGTTCGAAAACGGAAGGGACCTCGGCCCCGGCCCCAGTCCTTCGTCGAGACCCATATGAGGTTTTATCGGTTACTAGAGATTCAACTGACCAAGAGATAAAAACTGCTTATAGAAAGCTTGCTCTCAAGTAAGTTTGTTTCATGGTCAAGATTCAGTATTACTTCCTTTGTTTATAAGTCTGTAGGTTGAAATTTTAATCTGCTTTCCTAAACCTGTACTGCCCTGATCCTTGTGGTTTCTGAATGCATTTGGATTCAATTGCAAACTCAAATCATCTTAGTTTGTTCGGTACAATAAATGAAGGTTTGTAGGAGTTGAAGAGTTGGTTTACAAAGTTTTACTCTTTACAATTTTTTTTGAATGGCGTTTTACAAAGGTTTAATCTTTATACTGATGTTATAATGCATAGCTGAATGGCCAAAGATTGAGGAAATTCCTTTGGTGAAGGCAAATTCATAAGAGGAAGTTGGACTTAGAAGAACGGTGATAGATAATTCTCAAACTTCGAAGGCATGATGGTTGTCAGTGGTTATTATTTTATTTTGGTCTCAGCGACTCAATTCTTACCATTGTTCATGAGGCTGTTAATAAACCATGTAAACCACCAATGGGTCATTCACAAAACACTTGTTTCATGTAGTTGTACTCTAACGCAAGACTTGAAACTACAAGTCATGTAGTTGATGTTATGATAATAATGATTCTAATTAACATGGTGATTCTGATTGTGAGTGAGCAATGGAACTGAATATTTGAATTATGTTTTTGCCAAACTATTGACCAATTAATGGGCAGGTACCATCCCGACAAAAATGTTAATAATCCCGAAGCTTCAGAGCTTTTCAAGGAGGTTGCGTACTCTTATAGCATCTTATCTGATCCAGAGAAAAGAAGGCAATTTGATAATGCTGGGTTTGAGGTCATCTTCTTCCTGCCTCATTTTCTAAATATTCTTGGGTTAAGAGGTTTATGATATTCTCATACCTGGAGCTTTATTGTGGATCTTTTTTCTTTAACATAAAAGGAATATGAAACTACTTGCCTTTTTGTGACTGAAGAATAATCAGTGTGGGAAGGCAGGACAAGTGGCATCTCTCTCTCTCTCTCTCTCTCTCTCTCTCTCTCTTCATTTGGTAAATTCAGATATAATTGGTTACTGAATTATCTGGAAGCACATGTTTTAATTTGGGGACCTCTATACTAATGTAGACCATCTAGAAATTTAAGTGCTCCAGTTCTTTACTTTTAAACAATTATTGACCATAAATGTTAGTGGGATTAAATGAAATGTGACTATGAATTACCTTCTTATAAGCTATCAACTTAGAACCTAGAAAAACTGTTCGAGGAACAAGCAGCTCCCCCTCTCACTACCAGTTGATCCTCAGACCTACCCCCTTGATGCATCAACTAATCTTAATCTTATTCTTGGATCTTGTTGGGAGAAAGCAAATATTTGATCTATAAAGGTGGGTGGACTCGCACGCATTGTGTTCCTTGTGGTTCCCCACTATTTTTTGACTTTTCTGTTAAAAGATTACACCACAGGAGATTTAGTTGCTACCGTATCTGGCTCAAAATTACTTGACTGTCAGTTGATGGAAGGATGAAAGTTGGAGGTGTTCCGACTTTTGGCTTTTCTAAGAGGCGAATGAAACAATGCTATAGGTGGCATTTTAGAATATTGGGCAACAAATAAACAATACATTAGTAAAACTGGAATATATGAGAAGACGATACTAAGACATTTCTGGGTTGTCACGGAAGAAGTTGAAAACTATAATTCGCAAGGAATTCTATCCCACTGGGTCTGAGGAGGACTAAGTAGATTTGAGGGCAGTGCGCCAGGGAAAGGGTATGTGGTAAGACCACAAAGGATAGAGAGGATAATCGTTTATGGAAGTGCTATCGCAAAGGAAGACATAAATTAACATGGGGTGTTGTAATGGAAAAGGATGTGAAATTGTTAAGTTTGACAGGGCTTTTATCTCTTGAGGCTTTGACAGATCTGAATGGCCGAAAAGGGTTCATGTAGGTGACCAGATTGATTAGGACAGCGGATTTAGTTTGGTTTGATTTGATTTGAAATGGATTCCGAATTGTTCCAATTCCTTAGCAGTGACACAGAATTTTTGCTACAAGCTGAAGGGGAGAAACCTTTATAACTATACAGTTTGAAAAAGTCAATGGGATACTCCAAGGACTAGGTCTAAGTACATTTGAAAAGGACAAATGTTGTTACTACTGTTAAGGTAAGAAGACAGGAGTCTAAATGATGGAGCAGGTTTCCATAACTTTTAGTGTGGTAGTGTATGAGGGGCAATGATCTCTAACCACAGAGGGTGATCTATGAACTCCTGCTTCAGCAAAGTTATATAGACACAGTTGTTCGATGCCTTTTCTGAGTTTCTTGACAAAGAAGGCCTCTCTAAAAGGGGGTAGGCAATTATGGTTATCACTTTTGTTCAAAGATTTTGAGATTTAGGATGATCTGGAATACCTTGGATGGTTGTTTAGTGCATCCAAGTGCTAGCTAAGGAGTGCTGCTATTGGTGCATATAATTTGTTCATACAATGTACATATCGATTTTGTGGGGCCCAATTCGGTTCCCATAAAGATGATCCGAACCGCTCATTATTTTTAAAACATCTTTTTATGGAGTCCTCTAAAAAATCAGCTCAACCCAATATCGGTAAGCAATGTTCTCAAAGAAGGATTTAATCGCCGATTAATCGGAAATTTGGCCTAACCGATTAGATTAATGCTTAGTCGGTTGAATTAGTAGGTCAGGAGGTCAATCGGAGTTAGTCGGCGATTAACCGGCGATTAGTCGGTCGGCGTCTAGCGGCGATTAGTCAATTAATCGGTTAATGGGCAATTAGTCGGCTATTCGGCGATTAATAGAGGTAAAGTCTATAATTTTGGAAAATCAAGGGGTGTAACTATTATATACTCATACCAGTTTAAGGGCTTCAAATCATAGTTTGTAAGGCTTGTTCAACACTCAGTCATCGATTGATCAATCGTGGAGAAACCTATCATATCTATGTGAAACCCTAAAATACGAGATCTCCGAGCCACCTATCGCCCCTCTCTCTCTCTCTCTCTCTCTCTCGCAAATTCGAGATCTCCTCTCACTCCACGTCTCCACCGACCTCAAACATTAGTTTTTTTTTTTAAAAGCCCATACCCATATGGACACATTAGTGATTATAGAAACAAAGTGTAGTAATATTTTTATTAAATCTTAACACGAAGTGTAGTATTGTTTGGTGTATATAAATAAAGTTATTATAATTGGTAAGTGAATAATAAATAAACGGCCCATACCCAGTACCAGCTAGTATTATAATCATGTCAACAATTTTGTGTAAAGGAGAAATTTCTCTGTCATATTTGAAAAACAATTGATGTTGATGGATTGATAGATGAATGTTCAATTTTTTATAAGAATTGTCATTGGGGAGTATTTATATATAAATAAATAAAAACCCGACTAATTGTTACAAGCCGATTAATCGACGATTAATAGGCCTCGAAGCTCGAAGGTGATCGACCGAGCGACGAATGCCGAGCGACTTTTAGAACATTGTCGGTAAGGATTTTTTCTGAATTTGTAGGGGCGAAACTAAGCAGTTATGTAGTTTCGCCTCCACAAATTAAGAAAAATTCCTTACCGATATCGGGTTGTGCTGATTTTTTACAGGGCTCCATAAAAAAATGTTTGAAAAATAATGGGCGGTTTGAATCATCTTCGCGGGACCCGATGTGGGCCCCACAAAATTGATATGTACATAATATGTACATTTCATATGTACCCCTAGCATTTTTGCTAGCTAAGGTGGCATTTCTTTGCGTGAGATCAGCCTCACCAAATTCTTTTATGCTTGCACAGTAGCAAATGAGATTGCAAACTGACTGCTCAGCTGCCATCTGGTAGCAAGGGAAGTATGACCTCCTGTCATTGTGATTTGGGAGTTGGGACTGTTATCAGTGTTCTAAATGGCACTTGGTGCTAGTAGGGCGGTGCCCGCCGCCAAGCGCCTAGCCCGCCTAGGTGCCGCCAAGCCATTTGGCGGTTTTTTTTTTTTAATTAATTTTTTTTTTAATTTATAAATTTTTTGTGCAGTTTATGTGAACTCTAACCTGATACTTTGACTCAATTTGTTTACAGTACACTAAAAGGCTTGCAAGGCTACAATCTGTTTTTTTATACAGAGGAGAACCAATTACATATACAGTCAGCACTCAACAGCCATAGACGAGAGAGAGAGAGAGAGAGAGAGAGAGAGAGAGAGAGAGAGAGAGAGAGAGAGGCGAGTCGGCGACTGACCGACGCCGATGACAATGGACGATGGGACCTTGCTTGGAGTTCCCTGGGTTGGGGCTAGGGCTTCGATAGACTGGAGGATGGGTGTGGGAGTAATCTGTATTTGTCTAATTGTAGTATATATATATATATATGATTTTGTAAAAATTACATATTACGCCCTTTTAGTTTAATACAACAAATTTTAGGCCGCCAAAGGCCTCCAATGACGCTGACGACGCCCGCCAAGACCTCCAAGCCCGCCACACCCGCCAAACACCGCCAAGCCTCCTAGGACGCCAAATCAAACGCCAAGGGGTATAGGCATGGCGGCAGGGTGGCGGCAAGCGCCTAGGCGGCCGCCTTGGCCGCCATTTAGAACACTGACTGTTATGTTTATGCATAGATATGTAGATGGATGAAGTTGTTGGTGGATGGTCGTATATATGTTTGTATCCATAGTGGTGCATATGGAAGTTTTAAACCTGTGTCTATAGCGGCGAATCATGTGCAATGTAAACATTGCCAGTTCATTTAATTTCGCTGTTTCTTTTTACCTGTCAGCGACCACCAATTATTTTAAGCACGTTTTGTTTGCTATAGTAAAGTTTCGTTTTTCAAGTTTTATGTCTTTCAAGTTTTTTGACGAACTAGTTCGACATTTTAGTCGTTAAAATTTTGCCATATGAGCAGGCTCTTGATGCTGAGGGCATGGATATGGAGATTGATCTTTCCAACCTTGGCACAGTTAACACAATGTTTGCAGCATTATTCAGGTTGTTTTCTTGTTTTTTATTTTGAAATGTAGGCGCTTTTTACTATCGTGGCCTATATAACTGACTTCTTTTTTTTTTTTTATTTATAGCAAGCTAGGTGTCCCTATCAAGACTACTATTTCTGCTAATGTCCTTGAAGAAGCTTTAAATGGAACTGTCACAGTCAGGCCTCTCCCAATTGGAACATCAGTTAGTGGAAAGGTCTTTATTTGCTCTGTCAAGGGAAATGCATATTTTTTTAGACTTCCCGGTATACTCCCTTTCACTCTTCTGTAGTTTCACTGCAGGTAGAAAAGCAATGTGCCCATTTCTTTGGTGTAACTATTAGTGAGGAACAAGCTGAGTCAGGAATTGTGATTAGAGTCACTTCGGCGGCTCAGAGCAAATTTAAGGTAAATTAGCGCACTGTACCAATTAGGCTAACTAGCATGCATTTACGGTGTGAAGGTCTCTCTCTTGAAGTGTTTTGTTATCTGCAGTACTAAGAAACAACATTTCCACTTATGTTACAGCTACTTTATTTTGAACAAGATGCCAATGGTGGATATGGATTAGGTTTACAGGTATTCTCAATGTTTTCTTTTTGTTTCTCCTTTTGTTCTACTTGTACATGACGTTCCCTTTGCATTGCTTTTTGCAGACTTGTGTTATTTTGAAGAGAGAAAAACGGAAGTTCCTTTTTTCTCTCCTTTAGGATATCATTTGTATCTGTTTGAAATGATTTTCCAAATAAGGAAAAGAGAAGGAAAACTCAGAAAGTTGTGTTTGATTATTATTGCTAATTTGATAGTTGATAGGCATGTTATTGATAGTTTGATAGGCATGAATCATGCTCTCATTTCCATATGGGGACTGCAACTGCCTTTATGGATATCGAGGGATACAAGTAAGCGACAGCTGGTGGTTGTTTATCTAAGAAGCACCCACACGGCTATTAGGGTTCTCTACCAGTGTACAAAAATTGTCAGACACAAACACAAATTCAGCATGCTCCGGCGTTCGTGACACTTCTACTAGCCACCCCTGTTCATAGAGCTGCATCCCAAATTGTTTGATATCTCTGCCTCTTTCTGTCAAGGCAAACCTCTCTTCACCTTCAACCCTATCATCATACAAAGCTATAATTCTCGAACCAATTAATTGCACTCCCTTCAATGACTACACCTCAATTTGCTGGTGTTCAGTTCTTTTGGGCTTGCACTTCAGAATTAGTTTATTTTATGTTCACCTTTATCTCAAAGCATGGACTATCAGCACTAGCAGTTGTTCGGCTTTGGAAAGAAATAGTTCAAAACAGGAACAACCACAGCAAAAAACCAGGGTTAATCCATGAAAAATCCCCTTCCCATGGCATCTTTGAACACAAAATGTGAGTCGTGACCGAGGGAAGGGACAGTCCATCAGACATGATGAGCTCTTCCTTCTGCTCTGCTCCAACTATAGCCAATGATCTGCACTTTGATAGACTTGTCTGTTGGTACGGTTGAGGTGGAATTTTTGTCCACTAAGGCTCTTTGTAGGCAGTTGGGAGGGCCTCCTTAGCGCACAAGTTGGACGGCTTGAAGAGAGTTGGACTCAATTGTCACCTGACTCATTCCTTTCTCCAAAATGATAGTACCCCCATGTAGATATCCCAAAGTTTGGCTTCAAGGCTGTTGGCACTTGGCACATGTACATCTTCCATAGCAGCCGATGGCCCATCTTCCTTCTTCATTCCTGAAAATACCACCCAACTCCCCTGGCACTCATCGCTTTCCTAACAGCTCCCATCTGTGTTTAATGTTCTGCTTCTTATCATATTGAGGTTTATCTAGAAATCGGTCAGTTTGCATCAAGGGTCTAATGGTTACCAACTTTCATTTCAATAATTTTTTTTGTAGTTTGTCTTCAATATTCATGTTCCCTTGAGCATTTGGCAATCTTGCAATTGACCTCTTGTGGCTGGATTAATGTATTATATGGTGTCTGCGTACAGGAAGATAGTGAGAAGACTGGTAAAGTGACTTCTGCTGGGATGTATTTCTTACATTTTCAAGTGTACAGAATGGATTCCACTGTGAATGCGGTACGCAAGTTGGACCTTCCATTTTTCTCTTAAAAATATCTCATAATATCATGGCTTATCATACAATGACTTTATTGATGTGGCGTTGCAGTTAGCCATGGCAAAGGACCCTGAAGCTGCCTTTTTCAAAAAACTGGAAGGCCTTCAACCTTGTGAAGTCTCGGAACTAAAACCTGGCACTCACATATTCGCTGTTTATGGTCTGAACAGCTTTAATGCTGCTTATCTGCCCCTTTTCTTTTTTGGTTTCTGCCCCTTTCCTTATAGGCTCATACTGAACTTCTTCTCTTACTGCATAGGCGATAACTTCTTTAAAACTGCTTCCTACATGATCGAGGCTGTTTGTGCAAAGTCATATGAGGATACAACAAACAAGCTCAAGGAGATTGAGGCTCAGATTCTGAGGAAGAGAACGGACCTACGCCAATTCGAGACGGAATACAGAAAGGTAGTTCTTCCTTCTTGGGGAAATTTTTTATTTTTATTTGGCAGTGCATATCTGATTTTATACTTTTCTGCTGATGTCTTGCAGGCACTGGCAAGATTTCAGGAAGTGACCAATAGATACAGCCAGGAAAAGCAGTCTGTAAGTTCTGTTTACTCGGACTTGTTATCTGATAGAATTTTCTTGCAGTAACAGCTTGACATCTTTCCTGTTGTATCATACATGCTGATTAAACGTTCAGTATAACAACCTTGTGATCAAAGGTAAAGCCAGTCTTATCCAAAACAATGGCGCCCCCTCAAAAAACAAATAACATACACATGTACACACACAATGGCGGATATCAAATAGGGGTTTCACGACTGTCAAACCCACCACACACATCTATAGGACTAGCTTGACATTTAGGGAGGTGGAGGACCTTGTCTACTTACTTTAAGGTCTCGCATCTGATGTCAGATGAGTGTTGAGTACAAAGTTATTTCTCTTTGGTTCTTAAGTACGGAAGGAATGCTCTATTACCTACTGAGGGATTGTTTCTTTTCTCTTGTGCATTTTAAAGATACTGAATTTCTGTGTTTCTTTTTTCTTTTCTAGATTATTTTATCACTGAATTTTGTTAATGTAAAACATGTCCCTTGTTCCTCCAAGTCACTAGCTATACCCTGATCACATCTCATGTTTAAAATTTTGTTATAATTGGGTTTCATAACATTCTGGAGCCCATGATCATCTCACTCATCTTATGCCTCTTCCTATGATCATAATCTTTAGTGATACCTGAATCTGTGTCACAACTCACAAGTGTGGTTCAGTTTCTGTTTTCAATATCATCAGTAATTATACGCTGAATTTCGACCTTCCCTCTCATTGTTTCGTGTTACAGTAGCCATTATCCTGTTTCCAGAACATTAAATTTTCTGCCTCTGGAGTACAGGTTGATGAGCTGCTGAAACAGCGAGACAGCATCCACTCCTCATTCACCATAGCCAGGTCCGTCGTCATCAGTGGCGGGAGTGGCGCTCATGTTAGTAACGGAAGTTTAAGTAGCAGCAGTAGTACTAGTAAAGTTCCAGGTGAAGATTTTAAACCCGAGAGCCCAGGGGAAGATGGAAGCTCGGATGGGAAGGATAAATCATCGAGGAAGAAATGGTTCAATCTTAACCTGAAAGGATCTGATAAAAAGGTGGGTTAAGAAAAAGGTTTGGTTAGATAGTCTTGCATTGTTCTAGGGGTTTGGAATTTCATACCGTGCATACGTACAGTTGGGCCACCGGTTTCTGCCCGTGATAGGCCCTTGTGTTACTTGGTTAATTTGGTTCTCCATTGTGGGTTCCCCCCAGGTGGTTCTTTAAAAGTTTGTTGTAGTCTATTTACGGAAACATTGACAGAAAAGGTGCGTGCGTGTGTGTCTATATCTTGTTTTCACTTTTTAATGGCGTTGCTTGTCAGCCCACCCATTTCTTGTAGCAGCTACATCGTAGTTTTGAGATTGCAATAATAGGTTTATTCCTTGAGTTTTGTTGCAATATTGAGTTCTTCGTTTTCTGCTGCTCCTGTCTCCCTGATTATAAGATCTTGAATCTAATCTGGCCGGAGTGATGATTACTGGCGAAATACCCTGAACCGAAAGCATTCAAATCCAGCATCAAAATCTGAGTGAATCAGTTTTATGATCCGCACCGGACTTATCACCACTTGATTTGTTTCAAGAACAAGAACACCAAATGTTGCTGCATTTGTGCTGAAGAGTGGTAAGACCAAGTCGGGAGGGTGAATCACTGAAATAATCTGGCCTTGTGAATGTGAGATTATATATGGTATGGGTAATTAGGTCAATCCGATATCGGTAAGGGCTGTTTTGGGGCACAAAACCATTCCCGAGTCGTATATGCACGAAATAATTCAACTCGAATACAAGCGTAATGTTCATTTTTTTTAAAGGTTGGCTCATATCCTATTATTAGACCTGTATTATGGGCTTTCCCAACCCTACGCATTAAGATAATGCTTGAATCAACCAAGCAGTTTGTTTATACCTTAATGACAGATTGATTAAGAAAACATTTGCATTAACGTGCAAGCACGGGTTATACTATAAAACGGAAAACGTCATCTTAGGTAATCTGTTCCATGACTTCGATTGGCAATTAATCTTAGATCCCATGAT
Source organism: Rhododendron simsii (assembly GCA_014282245.1). Lineage (NCBI taxonomy): Eukaryota > Viridiplantae > Streptophyta > Magnoliopsida > Ericales > Ericaceae > Rhododendron > Rhododendron simsii. Next base: position 21,697,729 of record CM024961.1, read on the forward strand.
ATGGCTTACAAGAATAATTAAGGTGATGACCTAACTAATAATGTACAGAAACATGAAAAACAACTCACTCAAACTACATTTCTTTAGAATATCTCAGGTGTTCGGGCCAGCTTATTACAGACGCCTCAATCAATCCCAAGAGACTATTTCACTGTCCACTTGCGGGGTCCCAATTATAGCCTGAGCAAAGTTTTGTATCCACTGGCCCAAAAGGAGGAGTTGATCGCACCCGAGAGATTTCGAACCTGAAATTTTATGATAGAGCAAACCACTAGGCACTAAGTTTCAGGCCTTGACCACCAGGCCAACCTCTCGGCCGAGGTTACCTTCATTTCTTTAATTCCAAACCACTTTGTCTTGACCTCTGTTGAGCCAAAGTCATTTGCTGGTTCCTGTTGTAAGACTAATTGTCCTGTACCTAATTGGATTCTTTTAAAGGGGGCAAATGCCTGGGAAATTCAAAGACAGTTTATCTGAAGCCCTGCTTTAAAGAAAGCCCATCATGTTAACAAAGGATATGCCTAAACCTTATTCTAAGACCAAGTCCAAAACATGGATAATTAAAAATAACCATAGATCTTAATCGTACTTTATACATGCTTAGATTCCCAGTTTAGTTACAAGTATGTGAATGTATCTGCTTTGTGCCACTGGTTTACAGGTGGCAGCCGAATTGTGGGTCCCCACTTCACCCTCCAACCTGTGAACAAGAAAAGTTTAATTTCAAAGCTTGATGGGCTTTAAAAATGCATTTAAGCTAGGGTTGGATATAAGCGATTCAGCTTGGTCGGTTCTTAAGATAATTTCGCTCTAAGCCACTTACACGGAGAGGGTAAAATCATTTGGTGCGACGATTCAAGCTTCAAAATCCAGTACGAACATAAAACTTTTTTATTTTTTTTTTCCTTTATGTGGTGCAAGAAAGTAACTTTAATAAGTCCAATTGCTATCCTAAAAAAGAGCAAGAAAGTATAGTAATTAACTCTTAACTATATATTATTGTAAACTAGATATAATTCTGACCCAACAAATTTAGAGTTTTAGTCCAAGATTTGAATGATTGGATCATGCATTTACCGAAATCTAATTACGTCAAATTATCAAGGGAGTGGTTAGAATGTCAAGTCCTACAACTCTATTATCAAAGTGAGATTTCGCGTGGGTCTCAAACAAGGTAAATAATGGTTATCAACTTAAAGGGTGAATAACATAAATAAACCACTGCCATATACAAGTTATGGGCCGATGATGTGGACAATCATTCGTAGACACTTCGATTTGGCCGAACAATTATTTCAAGTCCCACCTTTGGGACCATCTCGATGATGAATGGATACAGTGATTGCAGATTGACTTCTCGTAAATCCATGGACTTTTGGTGAGTACTTTTAGCTACTTAAAGGACCCAATTCAGAGCAATATAGCCTTTCAGACAGAAATACAGCATCCTAGGAAAATACATCTTTCAGCCATAACATTGATCTCACGGCCTCAACATCATTCTTTCATCCGTGAAACATGTTGCTTGAAAATCTCCCTGAGAGATTGATTCCTCGACAGCCAAATCTATTCTTCAGCCGCCATGTCTATTCCTCGGCCGCCAGATCGTCCTTTTCCAGATTCTGGAATGTTCTGTCAATCGTTTGATCTGTTTTCAAAACCCTAGCAGCCAAATTCCGATGCGTCTGGGCTACGTAAGGAGATTATGAAAAGAGATCTTTTGGTTATATACTTTCCATTCAAATCATGGATTATGATTGGTTAGAATGAGATTGATTGACTTGCTTCTCGAAAACCCTAGGGTTAGGATTTGTACTTCAGGGGTTTAATTGTCGGATTGCGGCTGCCTTCGGAAAGTTAGGGCTTTTGTAGAGAGAGTATGAGAGAGTATGTGTGCAGAGTTTCATGGCTAAAGAAGGTGATTGATCTATATAATTTTGGAGCCAAATGCTCCTTTATATAGGCATGGAGGTGACACCCTCAATTCGAAGCAATCAAGCAACTGAGGGATCAATGTGGTGAGGCCCAGGGGCCTATGATTTGATCTTTTTCATGCCTTTATACATTAATCGTAACGTTTTGACTTTCTGCTAATCTTTTAGTCTGTAGTGAGGAAGAACATCGGTTGGGACTCCGTTCCCTCAGTCGGTACATCAATCCAGGAGGATCCCTCAGCTGTGACATCTATTCACCGGCCGCGGGATCCATCTCCTTGGGATAGCCTGTTTTGTTCTGCTTATTTTGCATGCTTTCATTACCGTACTGGCTCACCTTATTCACTATTAAAGGCTAAAAACAGGCTATGTGTTAGAATTAGATAAAGCATGTATTAATCGTATGTTGAACAACTATAGGTCAGTCTCACGACTAGGCAAAAAAGGGTGCCTAACACCTTCCCCTTATTGTACTTTTGGCTCTCGTACCCGAAATCTCTATTTGTTTTTCCTAGTTTTTATAAACTAGGTGGCGACTCTGTTTTGATGATAACCATTATCGTGTGGCGATGTTCCTAGCCATGGGAATATCCACGATCTTGGTTTATGAAGTGGAAAGCAAATAAACAAACGACGATTAAACTGTAGGCGATGCCCCGCTTGGGAGGTGTCTACATCATTTTTACACACGGCATGTCAAAAAAGTTTACCTAATGGAAAATGCGTTGCGGTTGCACTCATCCACTTGTTGTGAAACAATTGGTAAGACAATTGGTTAATCCTCTCTAGTGGAATATTAACCTATGTAGCCTAATTAGATGGTTAATTATATAGTAATCCAATTGGTTAATTTAATTAGTCATGTGCAAGTGTCCCCCCCAACTAATGTGCCTTTGCCATCACATGAAATGGAGAGTTTATGTAGCCGTCTAAGTGTCTACTTTATTGCCAACCCAAAGCACATTTAGTTTGTCTCATTGATTGACCAAAGTCCCCCTCCCCTCCAAAAGTCCAAACCCCTCTGCTAGCTCAATTCACGGGACTTTAATTATGTTTCTTAAACTAAAAAGACGGAAACAAGAAGCGTCACAAAATTACACAAATTGGTCTGAGACATCGTGCATTACAAAAAAAAAAAAAAAAATCTACAAAATTATTAGATGGTCCATGTTGAAATTGAAATGGGGGAGCCTGCTGCGCACACAATCTGGGTTGTCCATTCGGCCATTTGACGGTCTAGATCTCATCTCGACAATGAACGAAAGGCTCAGATTATGCACAACAAGCCCTAGGGTTTGTTCGAATTACCCAAATATAAATCCCCTCCATAATGAATTTGAGATACACATGAATCTTTCTAAATGAATTTGAATCACACATTGACCTTTCTCTCTACTTAAATTTCTCTTGTTTATGTATATCTAACATTGCTCAACTTTGAAATTCAATAGCACCTAATGGGAATTCATTGGACTTGCTTTAAATTTTTTAAAAGCCTAAGACATTCTAGACTGTAATCTAGGCCTATAGACTTCATGTTGGGACTATCCAATTATGGGTTTTTAATATATTTACAAGTCACTTCACATGACTTAAAGCTAACTCCACCCAACCCCTCCACCTTTTTTAAAATTTTTTTTATAAAAGAAGTAGGTATTGTCACTTGGAATGCGTTGGAGGGGGGCTTCTTGAGTCATACCCACATTGTTTGGGATTGATTAAAAATGCTTTTGAAACATATCCCAAAAAGGGGATTTCAACTTGAAAACTAAGTCACTTTTTATGGGGTTATCGATCTTTCATCTTTTTGGATCCTTCCAAAGTAATGGTTATTACAAAAGAAAACAAAAGATTGATTAGAAAGTTAATGGAGTTGTATTATGATACGATTATGTCTGCAATAGGATACTAATTCTTGTTTTGTTTATTTCCCTCATTGGCTGATTTTTCCTTGATAAGCACAATTTGGTGGGCCATAATCGCGATTCGGTCGATCTTAAGACGATAATATCGGCATCACTTCAATCAACTACAAAAGAAAAGCATAATTAAGGTCCCCTAATATATGTTATTAAATTAGATGGTGGAAACCATCAAAACAAGAAAACCCCATTATTGAGAGTTGTTGATGATTCAACAAAGGTTTTGAAAGTGTCATTGGAAAAACACCATCACCCTACTTAAAATTCTGGATGGACCCCGCTCGTGTTTTCGCAATTGTATCTCGATCGTCTATCTCAATAACCAATGGTCTGGAATTTTAAAAAGTTTGTATCGAGAAAAAGTCTTTCAATAAATTCGAACCCTTCAAAACACATTTGTGCAGTCAAAATAACATGAATGGCTCTAGGCAATCCAAGTCTTTCAATAAATTTGAACCGTTCAGAACGTACACATTTGTGCAGTCAAAATAACATGAACGGCTAAATAACGTGAACGGCTCTCTGCAATCTGATCTTGACAAGGGATCCAAGAGGGGTTTAGGTGGGGCCAGGAGCACAAATGAATCCCATGTGGTCCCAACATGGCAAATGTGTACCTACCAATGTTCTTGCTTGAACAGTTAGAGACCAACTGGATGCACATTCACATGTGTTTTTCCCCTACATCAATGGAGACTAGAGAGAGAGACCATGTGCAATTCCCTCTCTCTCTCTCCTCTGCTGCGATCTAGCTATATATTGTACCACTCTTAAGCCTACCATGTTTCAATATCTAACGTCAAAAAGAATTTTGGTTTGGATGTGGGGTCCTCTTTGCCCTTCAAGGACTGCCATTATCAAAAGAGTACAAGAAAAAAAAAAAAAAAAAACTATACAACAACTAGGGTTTCATATATATGGTCGCCAGATCTCATGGTTTTTAATCCACCACAATCTTCGCCGGTGAATTTCTTTTAGGCGAACTGCTTTGTTTTATTGTGGTTGCATGTATGTGAGAATTAATTCTTTGAGATGTGTCGAATCTACAATTATTTGGCAATTCATGATGTGGTCTTCCGGTAATCGTATAAACCAATTTTAGATGGCTTAGGTGAGCGATGTAGGATAAGTCTAACGTACAACCCGGTAGCTTGTGGAGTTACTTATGCGCATTGGTGAGGAGAACGAATTGACTCGGGCAGAGAATTGACCCGTGTTTTGGTGAGGCCACAAAACACCTAGCTCTTATACCATGTAATATTTCGTAGAGATAGAGGTACAACCTAAAATCAATTAAAAATAGGTTGGAGTAGCTTCAAAATTATACTAATAACTAGCTTGGAACATTGTGTGACGCCATGAAGTCTAACTAAATAATCACATGATTCGTTCTACAATGCTGCGGTGATTGATCAACATAGCAAAATTTCACTAAAATAGTCCATTCTATTTTGTGTCCATTCTATTTCATGTGTTTTGCATCTTTGATTCTGCGTCCATACTACATAGGTTTCCTTTCTCTCTTTTTTCAAACAAAAATATTATAAAATCCTAAAAAGAACAAAGCCTGGAGTATTTAACCCCTACCAACTACGACAATTAAAAGCAGCCTGCACAAGCAAGTCCGCCCCTCTATTTGCTTCCCTCTTCAGATGGGATCCTTCCGGCGCATTGCTTTGAGTCAACAGGGTCCTGCAATCATATGTTGAAGGGCTGAAAGGATGAACTTCATTGTTGCAAGAAATATTTAGGTTTCGTAATGCATGAATCCCACATATTTTTCAACTGATATATATATATATATATATATATATATATATATATATATATTTATTGTCTCCTAATTCATTCAACTTAATTGATTAAAACCCTTGAAAAAAAATGATCGACACTTATTTTTTGTTCTTTTTGGATCTTGGCCTTTACCAAACCTTGAATCCTTGACCTTGGGGTTTTGAGAAGTAACACCACCCATGTCAGGTCAAGGAAGCTTAGTAACAAGGGACACTTATAAAGCCAAAACAAGTACTTATTTAGCCAATACTTGTTTCACCAACTATGTGAACTTCCCCACCCTTTACTATGAATATGACTACTCACACATTAGCATTGAGAAGGTCACTTCAACACATTTTCCCTTTATGAGTCAGACCAAACTCCTTGAGCCCCATAGTGGGTAATTGTGGCCCAATCCCTAGGCTAGCTTCTAACCTTCCCAAAGTGAGAGAAAGAAACCAAGGACAAAAATCATTGGATCCGCATAATAAAGCAAAAAGGTGGTTAGGTGTTGGCAAAACATTTCTAAAATGATGGAGATTCTAATCTAAGTCCTAAATCTATAGCCATAATTTCAGGTCTCCTCAGAGGCAAGTCAGGGGCTAAAAATCCACCCATAGATTGGTCCCACGTGTATCATGCATGAGTTGAATCATAACCACATCGAAAATTTAATGAAATACTTCATCAAAAGAAAAAGAAAAAAAAGAAGACAAGGTCTCTTTTCGCTAAGGTTCATATTTTTTTAAGTACTTATTTTTCGCTTTACGAGATATAAAAGTCATTATCTCAGAATATATCACTTTAGTTCACAAAATAATTATTTATTGCACAAAAAACGAGAGAAAGTTTCTTACAAGAAATAACATATAGTCTAAATTCAAATATGGTGTACTTAGTATCAGATTGGTGACACTGAATTTCAACGACTTTAAGCCACTCATTGATTTATCGTTTTTCTGAAGTATGTCTGTAAATTTATTCTAGCACCATGGTGTTCATGATGGTAGCAAAAATAATGATCACCAATGTTGACTTCTGAATTACCCATGTCATTATTCATGTTCATGTTCATGCTTAAGGATATCCAAATTATCCACCAATCTTTGAAGCCCCACTATTCATCATTCATGTCTCGAGTCACCGTTAATCGGGGTAATTATGGTTAATTTATCAAGTACTATTAATTTATGTCTTTGGAAGAATATGAGCTTTCATACAAACAGAGGTAATCAAATCATGGAGGATCAAATTTTCTTATGTGGGAAATTTTGACTTTGATGAGAGAAGGTATGAAAACTATGAAGGGAGCACACATAAGAAAAGGGGGACAAGGTGGGCCATGTTGGGAGTTGCAGGCAAGACTTTGGAAGAGCTTTTGAATGTAACACTACACATATATAGATATCAGCAGTGTTATGTCCACCGCAAAGTTTTACCGCCCATTTTGACTTTCACAGTCATCTCAATCTCAATCTCACCGTCTCTGTCTTGGTAATTAATGGTCCAAAACACTTTTGGATGGTGCGATGAGAGCGGTGGGCATGGACCTTTCGTATAGATATACATATATACATACCCAATAATTCTTTTTTGCTTTAATTTATGTAAATTAATTACTCTGTTATCTTTTGATTTTTTCATAAATTAAAATAATAACATGAAAAATTTACATGAATAGAGAAACACAAATTCAAATACAGATAAGAGTGAAAATGGTTCCTATGTGTAATACACACATGTAATTTATATAGATATATATGCTTTTTAAGTGACCCATCTCTTTCTCTCTCTTGTAGTTAGTAAGATTCGCAGAGATCTCACCTAAATAAATAAAGCCACATAAATATATAAAAATATAAGACTTCAACGTCAATCACGCAAACATCCTAAACAATCATTCATCATCAACATGTAATGGTGGGGTCTAATCTAAGTTGTAACACCTGAACATTCATACCCCTTTCAAATACTACTACTAATATTTAAGTTATACTATTACTAATTTAATTATTTGTCTAAAAGTAATCCAAAGAGTTTGGTCAAGTGAACATGAGAAAACCACCCATTGACAGTTTGTCCGTTCATTAATTGGACCTCGAAATTAGTCAAAATGCGCGTAAGCTGGCTCGGACATCTGCTTATCAAAAAATATATGTCTAAAACTATAGCTCAACTTAGCTTAGCTTTCACCAGAAATATTGTAATACTCCCATGTTGACTTTATTCACAAAACGGCCACTTTGTTAATTACAAGTGAAAATAAAATACTGCAACAGCTAAAATAATTAACAAAAAATATTAGTAGTATAAAGTTTTGTGCATGGTTAATTTGAAATATATTTATGTGCGTATAAATCTAGTACTAGATATGCACCGCGGTTGTGATGTTGACACGTGGGCCACACGGAGATGATTAGATGAGACTTGTTGATCAAAAGTGTGTTCTAGGTTAGATACTGTAGTAGTTAATGTAGATAATCATTAATCCACATTTGAAGTGTTTGCATGCATGGGATGTGTTGGTTTTGACTTTTGGAGTTTGGAGAAAGAGAGATTGGTGGGGTGGTGTCGGCTCCTGAGCTCATGCCACGGCAGCCCTTGGAAAAAATTATTTGGTGCTTCAAAAGTATAGTACTACTCTAGATCGATCCCTCAAAACAAGTGTCTGGGCCCACCTCCAAGCATGTGGAATACTTAAGGCCGCCGTACGAATTCTGAAACCCCCTACGAATTTTTGAGTATCGCCATATGAATTTAGAGTATCGCCCTACGAATTCAGAGCACCGCGCAAATAACCTCAAAGTTTGTGGGGTTGAGACGAGAGAGGAAGGATGGATCGATGGGTGGATGAAATTGCAAAGCTGCAATACCACAGTTTTGTATTTTCTTTAGAGTAATGGTATTTTTTCCCTTAAAACGTTAGAATTACACTGGTTTGTCCGCCCAGTATTTTCCAACACTATTCAATATCCGCCTCTCTAAGTTATTCTGATAAAATTCTTTAACAAAATATCCCATCCGCCTCTCTAAGTCATTTCGATAAAATATCCCCTCCTAGTAATAAGATTCTTCCTTTGCCGATCAAATTTTTTTGAAATACAGAGTATTTAACAACCTATCCTCCTTGAATTGTAGGAATTTATAAAAATAAATAAAAAATCAAACACGGGATTCAAATTTCGCCTTTAATAGAATGACCAAAATTCTCCATACCATGATTATAGGATAATTGTTTTTTTGAAAATAGTTTGATTAAATCTAAAACAATGATTTTGGTAGTATTTTTGCAATTTGTGTTAGACAAAATTTGATATCGCCCATCATATGTTGCACAAAAATTTTAAGCACTCACCCACATACTTTTCGAATAGTACTGAGTCCATCGATCCTTACTTGAGAGGGAAAAGAAAATGAAATTTATTTGCAAATTTAGCAGTGTTAAAACACTCTTTTTCATATTCTTTTCAGCCGGAAAGTTTTTTGAGAATATTTGGATGACAATTGTTAAAAAAAAAAAAAAGGAGTTATTTTCTGAATAAGTTTCATCGGAATATAAAAATTGTAGAGGTTGCTGTCTCACATGAGAGTCGGTAAAGGGAAACAGAGAGATGGGCTTCATGTTAGCTCGTTGGGCATCGTACCTCTGCAACTGCTTGCATCTTTAATACTATAATTCAATTATTAGTGCAAATAGTACCATTCAAAATATTCTATTGGCAAACCGTACATGTGGTTGGATAAATCTTGTCAACTTCTCATTCCAGTGAGTATCAAATAATGAGAAAAACTTTCTACCGGCGGAGCCGTGAATGCTTGTTTACGGAGCTCATTGCGACCATCTAAAAGTATTTTGAACGGTTTAGATATTAATAAAAAATTTCAGAGATCGAAGAGTTAAACTTTTCCCCTGAAAGATTTTATTAAAATTTTGACCGTTCAGAACACTTTTAGACGGCTGCGATTGGTTGTGGCCAATAATAATGTATATGATACGTATATATCCCAAAACATGTACACATGGGAGTTTGGGTATTTAATGGGTAAAAATCCTTTTCACCGTAAAGAAACGAGAAAGAAAAAAAAAACTTCTAGCTAGGTACATGCATCATGCATGAGAAAATATCATACTGATATTATATATATATATATATATATATATATATCTATAGATGATCCCCATTCTTTGGACATTGGATACTTTCTCTCATTTCTTCCCATTAGTGTTGTAGTCACTCTCCGAAGTGAAAGGGGAAAAAAAAAGTAGGACTGAACAACAAATCCAAAATATTATGCAAATGGGGTGGCAAATCCCGGAAATTGGTTTTGGCACTCCACTTTTAGTCATCGGCACTAGACCTTTTTGTCCTTTTTCGTTTTTTAAAATTACCAAATTACCCTTTATTATAGGATAAACACAAAAAAGTGGAGTGCCAATGACTATTGTGAAGTGCCAGAATCACTTAAATCCCACACTGACTATTTGTTAACATATCAATTCATATGTACTATAGGTTGATGAGATTGATTATACAATGGTGATTAATTTTATTTTATTTTATTGGATTTTCTTGCTAAGTTAAGGGTGAGGATGATTGTTGGGTACTTCACCACTAAATTGTTTAACCAAGTTGTTAAGACTAAAATCAAAAGGTTTTGGAAAGCCGTGAAAATCTTGTTCTTGACTGATCATACATTTTCTTCTTGATTTGAGCTAAACAAGAACAGGGCAAGAAAACACCAAACTCTATTGTTTGCTCAAAGTTGTGCACAATCGATCGATCTCAATCATTTGATTGTTCAACCACCCTACACTCTACACCCTCTACCCAACACTACTACTACTCACATGCATATATCACTTTATTCTTCACCCCAACCAAGTTTACTTTCCTTGATTCACGAATCAATCACTAGCCAAAAAAAAATGACATTTCCCATCTCCAATGGAGCAGCTCCTATCCACTAGGAAAAGCCCTATCTCTAACTTAAAAAAACTTGAGCTAGCTATATACTAGCTGAGAGATTCTAATACACTGTATATTAATTAAGTTGTTCCTCATGTCATAGCCAAGCAATGTGGAACTCGTACTATTTAACGTCCCCTCGTGTCTAGCAATTTTAAGGTTTGTCACGTGTAATATATTTTTTTTGAAGTCTATCATGTTGCGTTTTTTTTTTTCGTGTTGTGTCATGGGCTCACCTTATCTTATGTAAAACTTCAAACACTCCAAGCTATTTTATTTGCTATAAGGCTCCTCATATTAGGTTAGTCCATTAATTGATCACTCATTTTGTACCCAACCATCATGAGACTTATTTTATTCGATCAGTAACATTTTTTTTAATAATCTAATGTTCGGATTAGCTTGCGTGCATCTCGACTAGTTTTGAAATTTTGAAATTAATGACTGGATAAACCGTCCAATAACCTTAAGGTTTAGAATGTTTGACCTTTGAAAAATTCTAACATACGATCTCATGAAAAACATCAGAACGAACATTCATTGATTTCTCATGTCCACTTGACCGATCAAACCAATCGGGTTGATTAGTAACAATTATTACTACAACCTATCCGATGATTATTGTGACAAGGGCATATTAGTCATCTCACAATTAAGCTGAGTGAACCAAATGTAGTGGATGATGATACCCCGAAGACAAGTGCAATCCATTGGGTCCCCAACTGCTTATTGGTTCGTGTTCCCAATTTCACTCATTTTCCCTCCTCCTTGGGATGTCCGCAACCATCTCTCTCTCTCTCTCTCTCTCTCTCTCTCTCTCCACTGCAGTCCACAAGCTTTAAAAAAAACTCTCTTAAGTCTTGACCTACTATAAATACCCCACACATGCAACAACTCCCCTCTTAACATTACCCCATCCTCCCCTCTTTCTGTCTCACTTTCACTCCCCCCATCTCCACTCTCTCTCTCTCTCTCTCTCTCTCTCTCTCTCTATGGAAGAACTCGAACTCGAGTACCATACCAAACCACACCACCACACACCTCCCACCACCAACACACGCCTCAAGCTCTTCGGCTTCAACGTCAACTCCTCCGAGCCCGAAGACGAGGCCGACTCCTCCACCAACAAGTCCCTCTCCCCGGACTCCGCCGGCTTCCCCCCCTCCGACGGCCGGAAGTACGAGTGCCAGTACTGCTGCCGCGAGTTCGCCAACTCCCAGGCCCTGGGCGGCCACCAGAACGCCCACAAGAAAGAACGCCAGCAGCTCAAGCGCGCCCAGCTCCAGGCCAGCCGGAACGCCGCCGTTTCCTACATGCGCAACCCCATAGTCTCCGCCTTCGCCCCGCCGCCGCACCTCCTAGCAGCCTCCGGAGGAGGCGCCGTCATGCTCCCGCCGCAGTCCCCGTCGTGGGTTTACGTCCCACGCGCCGCCCCTCCGTTCAACGTGTCGCACGGGTGCGTCTTTTCGTCTGGGGGTGCAGGGGGGTTACCGTACGCCGGCGCCGTAGGGGAGTCGACGCTGACGAGTAGTACTGGGCCGTTGTTACAGCAGCAGCAGATTGGCCGGGCCCACGGGAGAGTCGATAATGGGCTTAATGGGCCTTCGTTGAGTAGGTTCTCCAGAGGAGGGGAAGATGGGCCCAGTTTCGATGATGGCTTCGGCTTGGACTTGCACCTCAGCCTGGCGCCAGCCGCGCCGTGAGAAAGTGGCTTTGGCTTGGCTTGGCTGATGGGTTCGGCTTGGACTTGCACCTCAGCCTGGCGCTGGCGCCAGCCGCGCGGTGCAAAAGTGGCTTTGGCTTGGCTTGACTTGGGTGGGTACTGCCAGCTTATAATATGGCTGAATGGCTAATGTTCCGAGCTGTCAGACGTGAGACAACGATGATCTTGTAAATTTTTTGCCAGATTTTATTTATTTAATTTTTTTCAGAGAAGTAATTTAACTCCCACGTGGATTAGCATATAACGATGTCGTTTTTTTGTTTGCCTGGACGCCAAAACTATATCCAGAAAATATGGTAAATGACAATTTACCATATTTTTGCTAGGTCAATTAAGCGTGAAAAAAAAAATGCACGGAATTACCTATCTGGTTCTCTAATTCCCTTCAATCTTAATTTGGATTGTAAAAATACTAATTTGTTCATCACTTTGTGCAGCACGGAGGGACTAACAAGAGGGGTATAGAAGATGATCATGAGGATAATTTTGTCTTAAAATGAGTATGTCTTAGGATAATTTTCTCTTAGAAGGAGAAATAACTTATTTAGGTTAGAGAATTCTTATTTTTTTTTAATTGGCAAAAGTAACATTTTAGAGAATTCTCATTACAATTCGTTGTAGCTTTGTCAGGTTTAGATATTTTAAAATCCTTGCCTCTTGCTACTCTAATATGGTTATATTTGTTTCGAAGATATCTAAAATCCTTTATTTCAAATATGGATAAAATTCTCTTTGCCGTTCAAAAAAAAAATACGGTTCAACTGTTGATTTTGCAAATGGGTTTGGTATAGGCTCCTTGGATTCTGTTGTTCCTTAAAAGCATCTCTAGTCCTTACTTTTTTTTATTTACCCAAACCCACAATTTTATTAAGAGACTAAACTTTAATCAAAAATTGTATGGCTATTTTTTGCTCTTTAGCATTCAACTTTGGCATTAATGCATTTTTTTTATCGGCATTAATGATATTTTTACGCAAATTTATAGTGAGATTTGTATTTTCGATTAAAGTACTCCGTAACAAATGAAGTTTTTTACTCAAATTTAAGCCTTCATAAGAGTATTACACAGCCTTCCATCACTTCCTCTTCTTTTTTTAATCAGAATTATCTCAAGTGAGGGAATATTAAATGCTTCAACTTGTACGAACATGGTGTGCTTTCGTGACTGTTGATTGTCGAAATGAACAACAGAATTGGCTGCTCAGCACCCACTTGGCAGGGGGTGTTTGGCAACGTCCCCATTCCGTGTTTTGGGTTAATTACTAATTTTTCCATCGGTTCCGTAACCTTGATTTTCGGAACGTACGATTGCCGATCATCAATTTTGCAACCCAACTTTACCACTAAAGTTTCTCTTAGTAATTTCTTTCCAAGCATGTTTTAAAAATCCTTTTGGTAGCTTTAGAAATCCAAGATCCAAGAAAGATAGTAGTAAGATGCAACTGCTGTCGGGTATGAAAGTAGTGCAACATTTGAGGAATAAATGTCCAAAAGTACAAATCACTTTGACCATTGAGTTTGACACCAAGGGAAAAAGCATCGTATAAAGTTCTCTAATATGGGTACGGATCAGAGCACTGGTTCTCATCACCGTCCATAGGCCGGGCAGGGAAGTCCGATCATGTTCGGTTTGGGTTTTTAAGGAAAGTTTTTTAAAGTAATACTAGTATGTAAAGAGGTAAAGAAATTTTATTGGAAACCGTATTTAGGAACTTTTTGAGCCTCCAAAATGAACAATGCCTTAGAATTAATTTGAAATCAAGTGTAATTAATGCATGAAGGGTTTTGCAAGCGATGCAACCTGTAATTCCAAGAGCAATGCGTCGTAATACGGTAATACAGTCCTAGCCAGACAACATTTTTGTTTGAAGTTGTATTTTAAAATCGTGTTTCTAGACTTTTCGTAATTCCCGGTTGGCAAGATTTTATTTGCAGAGGTTATAGCTGTCAATCTACTTGCATTATTTCAATTGTTGAAACCCTAATTTGCTTAATTGGTTTTGTGTTGAGAGAAAGAGAAGAAGATCATGAAGGAAAATCATTTTCGTTCCCCACGAAAGATTTGTAATCCCATTTAATCCATAGGCCCTGGTTAATTTTCTTATTAATAATTAAACTTATGACATTCGAAAGTGAACTCCACCATGCATTATGATTCCTATAATATTTCCAGCTAACGATGAAGATAGTGCCAGCTAACAATGATGAATTCCCTTCCTTATGGTATACTCCACTCTCTCTTTTTTTTTTAATCATCAAATTTTAATTTTATTTTTTTTATAAATCTTTGAAAAAGACTACAAAGATTTAACGGATCACGAGCACACTGGCGAAACGCCACCCGATCAAGAACCATACTCCACTCTTATTTTATCGCTAAAAAATTAGTATATTTTACTTATGATTATCATTGTTATAAGAGAAAGAAGACATCATTAACAAGAGTACTCTTAATGAGTCTTCCGAAAGTAAACTATAAAACTTAGTACGTAGAAACTGATTAATGCAATTTCTGGGACCAATCACATGCACATACCAAGTCCCTCCTAGCTCTTTGTACTATGGAGTAAATTAAATTTAGAAAGTTGTACTATATCACAGGGTCTCCAGACTAGCTGGTGTATACCTCGAATATTTTTTTTTGGACCAGTGTCATTGTTCTAGTTCTAGCGAGAGGCCCGATTAGTACTGCTGGGATGAAGTTTCCTACAGAATGACTTCACAAAAATTGATAGGACCTATGAGATTTTAAATTTGAGAATAAGAAGAAATTAATGTAAATCTCAAATCTTGACTATCAGGCCAACTGTTTGGAGTTCAGAAATCATTATTGTTTTAACGTTTTAATAAAAGAAGGTACAATGTGTATTGTAGAATTATTGTCCTATCATTAGTCTAGGGGCATAGTCAGGAATTCCAGTTAGTGGTACCAAAGATAGATATACACTGATAACTCTAAGATATTAAGAGGTTAATTATAAGATACAGATAATTCTAATATATATGTATATATATGTATATCATATACATTAAGAGATTAATTATAAGATAGATATACACTGATAAATCTAAGTTTGCTTTATAATTAGTACCAAAGATTTATCATATTTTGAAAACAATGAATAATGAATGAGACTTGGGTCCCCATTTGTCACTACATGCCTCCACCCTTATCATTACTTTACCATTACAAAATTAGTGTATAATCACTGGCCTTTAAAAAATAAATAAATATATTCCAATTGTCTCTACATGCCTCTGCCCTTCTCTATATTCTTTTCTATATTGTATATTGGGCAACTCAATTTGTGACTCGTATAAATCCTCCCAATGATCATAAACGTCGGATGAAGAAAGCTTGATTTGAATATCAGAGTTGGCACACTTCGGTTGAACCTTCTCGCAGGCTAATTCTTTTCTGTTTTCATTATGTGCATATTCTCACAGGCTAGCTAGCTAGTACACTACTACTTAGCACGTACGCCTCTCACTCTCACAAGCTAGTTCTTTTCTATTTTCACTATTTTTCGCATTCTTCAATTTTGCTCATCTTAGTTCCATGTTTATGTGTTTTACTAATCCCTGTGCTCAGATAATATATTTGAATGAACAATAATTCTAACATTTTGGCTCAAATTAAAACACTAGTATTTTCCTTCATTCCCTTCTATATATCATTAGCTAGCATGGAAATCTTATATGTTTATTTGGCAGATATGCGCACAAACCTAAAACTAGCTTGTTGTATGAGAGAGAGAGAGAGAGAGAGAGAGAGAGAGAGAGAGAGAGAGAGAGAGAGAGAGAGAGAGAAGTATTGTTGGGAAAACAAGGGGAAAAGAGTGGCTTCAAAAAGTTGTAATTAGCTCTTATAAATCAGCAACCAATGGCTTGTGTGATGAACTAAAGCTTAGGTGTAACCACGAAAACTATTAATGCATGCCAATTAGCACCAAAAGCTTCATTTTAAAGCTAAGCAATATATATATATATATATATATATATATATCATCAGTTTTAAAAGGACAACACCACAAAACGGTCAAAAAGAGAGGAAAAGAAGGAATGGAACCCTCGAAATGGTGGGCTTTTTTTTCGGTGCAAAGTCATGAAGCAGCTTATAAAAGGGGTTCGATTTATGTTAAAGGTCGGCAAATGTGGGGACACTTCGCCCTTCACCTGTTTTATGATTTGTGGGTACGTAACTGCCCTACGTACTATACTACAGTATATATCCATTAAGAAAAACGTGACTTGCAAATTCTAACGGCCGGAAAATAGAAGCGATTGTCCTTTCTGAAGTTGCATATTCGAATTTTACGGAGGCTAAAATTCTAAACCTTGGGACCAATACTGGAGAGTTTGCCTGAACGGTATTGAAGTGCACGCAAACTGATCCGATCCAAACATCCTGTTATCAAAACTGTTTAAAAAAAAAAAAAGGAAGCATGACTTTCAGACTTTTAGTTTTTTTTTTTAAACAATAAAGAAATTTTATTAATTTTTGAAAACAGATTAAAAGGATCCAAAACACGAGACATCAAGCAGAGCAAAAGGAACCCCGACTATCATATGCCGCTTGAAATCCAGAAGGGAAAAATAACCTCCCTTGGATGGCAAGAAGCTAACCGAGACCTAAATACCTAAAGAAGAGACAAACACACCCAATTACCCAACCACCTGCCCCTAAGATGACTAAGGATCAATCATATATTTACTTAAAGCTTCCTCATCAACACCCAAATAATCTTTGCCCAATATTTTCTCAATAGACCAAGCAACCTTAATTTGCATCATCAAGGTGAAACCTGTTGTTATCTCCGGAAAAATCGAATAAAGCAGCAGCAGCGATCATAGATCTAAACACAACGCATTTTTTCTTCTTTCTTCCCACTTTCTTCTTAGATTTAGGAATACCCAACATTTTCTCAGTCAGACTTCTGCTTCCATATATACATTTATTCGCTTAGCTAAGTCTCATATAATTTTTCAAATGCCATGTGCTCTCGCTCTCAATTCTCGCATCGCGCTCGTACTCCCAAGTTTTAGTAGTTTGTGTGTTTTGTTCACGCTCTCACGCCCGCAAACTTTATACATATGCCAATAATTATGTGACTCAAATTATTCGTATTGCTTTGGATGGTGCCTATATATTTCTGGATTTGTATTAATATATTAGGCCAAGAGACATGAGTGATAAGCACCCATGTGGGGGCCAATGGGACTGATGGGAGTTTAGGTTAGTAAGAAAGAACAAAGAAAGAGAGGAGAATTCTAGAGTTCAGTTTGGATTGGATGCCTTTTTCTCATCTTTAGAAAAACACTGAGATGATATAGAATAATGATGCAGACAGCAGAGAGAGGGGAAAAAAACAAAGAAAAAGAAGGGGGCCGGGGTTCGCAAGCATCATCATGGATTTGAAAACTTGTGCACTGGAAAAAAGTATCTTCTCCCATGGAGCTTTATTAATGTTTTGACATTTGAGTTCACAAGCTAAAGATGCAACCCTCCAGTGGTTGGTGAGGCAAACCTCAGAAAAAACCTAATCCCATTCCCACAACTTTTTCCCGATAATTATTCAACGCTCCCGAAGTATCACACATGACGATGCTTATGTGGTACTTCCGGTCCAACCATTTACGTAGCGACAAATGAAGCGATAGAAATGTTACCGGTCATTTGTGTTGGACAGCTGGGACAATGAACAACCCGTATTATGTACTGGCCAATCAGTATACATGACAATGCCACGTAGTATTCCGGGAGTACTGGCCTGACTTTTATGAAACAAAGATAAATAGTCTTACTAGCTGTTGGTTGAAGGGGGCCCGGCCAATGGGTTCCTTCATTAGTGCATTTATCAGATGTGGACTACCACTAGTACTTATGATTAAATCCCTAAACCAATCAACACCAAATCTAAAATTTCTCTCCCTGTCTCCAACTTCGTTATCGGTGGGACTTGGGAGAGTCACGGTCCAATCAATGAACTCTCTCTCTCTCTCTCTCTCTCTCTCTCTCTCTCATGTCATACTTATATAAAGAAGTTATTAAAGGCAGTATTCATCTGCCGACAGTATGATTATGAACCAGAAATTAAATCATTGAGTTAAGCTAGCTAGTTAGGCCTTTTTTTTTTCCCCTTCTTATAAGTCAGGCCGAAAGGGTATCCAGATCGATGAATTTTTATGCAACTCGATTAATTCCTGAGGAATCAATATCCTACTATCCATGCAATAACAAAGGGTCCAATTCAAAAGGGGACGAAGCCCCATATGGACGGATCCCCGTAAGCTAGGCACTTGCTTATATTCCGCCAAACTCTTGCCTTTCTAGCTGATCAAAAATAAACTCTTACCTTTCTAGATGCCATGGTTGTTAAGACAATTGGGAAATTGGCCAAATAAGTAAATCCCCATGGTTATACATTTTATCTTGAAATGTTCCAAACTATATTTATCCTTTTTGACAAACAACCATCACAAGTTATTAAAAGTAATTTAGGACTGAAATAAATGTCAAAAATCCTTATCAAATGTTTTAAATGTAGATACATTTATATGTGCCCTTAATTTCCCGTAGAAGACGACCAATGAGGAACCACGGAAGTAAAACAATATTTTGCAATTAGTTCCTCTTTTCCTTCTTAGGTTTTTTTTTTTTTTTACTCACAGAAATAGTATTGTACGCATTTTTAGAAGTTTTTTAAGGGTTCTACCTTTTGGCAAAATAATGTTTTCTCATCCATATCTCCTCGTTTAATTGATTGTGGAAATATATCGTAAATTAAGTTGTAATTATGCTTAAGTTTCTAGTTTTCCAACATGAATCATTAGTCAGAAGATTCACAACTATCATGCTGAGCAGAGAAATTTTCCTGTTTGTTATATATACATGAGTTGCAAAATTTGATTATCTTGGTAGATTTAAATTCTATCATCTATTCACTTGGAAAAAATTCAACTTTCTAGGTAAAAAAAACATAATACCTTATTATAAGAAAAATTAACATAAAAATGAAAAAGTTGAAGGCTAGGTATGTGTTTTAGGAGATTACTATACCCATGATTTCCATTAGGATGGGCTTTGCACATCAAATTCATATTATATATGGAATTAAGAATAATAATTCTAAGGACTTTTGACCAATCCACAGCAAAATTGGCTTTCATCACCCAAGTGGGGAAAGAAATTGACAGCCAATTACATGATGCATATGGCTTGACCAACAAAAATAAAAAATCTTAAAAATAAAACAGGTATATGAATTATGTATGCACTTGACAAGTCACGTGCTTTTTCTATTAGGTTATATTGTCCAATCACAGCTCATGAATGACCAAATTGGTGTTTTTCGAATTTCAACTTTCGGTAAGAAAAGGATAGGTTATACATAACACCATGGCATTGTGACAACCTAATATATAGTAGTATAAATTCCCACTATTATTGACCAAAAAGATTAACTCCATTAATTAATAACTAACTAGTGGATGATGTAAACCCCACTTTCTTGGCTAACTCCTCAATGGTTGTATCAAAATAATATGTTTCATTAGTGAACAATTACCTGCGTGCCCATATATGGTGAGGCAGTTTTAAGCAAACATTAACAATATACTCCTTCCGTCCCTTTTAAAGTATTTTAATGAAAAGAAGCGCAATTGGTTCTTTAAATTGGTACAAAAAAAATAGCACCACGGTACTTTTTTATCTCAAAATTGCACATTTTCCGTAGAGGACACTTAAAAGGGACTGGGGAAGTACTAAAGTATAGCCGAGCAAAAAAAAGTACTAAAGTATAATACTCCCTACGTCCCAATTTAATTGTCACCTTTGGGAGTTCGTGTCACTTTTCAATTGATTATATCTTGTAATTTATTATGTTTTAGGTGATTTTGGAACATTGTATTATAGAACAAATCGAGATTTATCAAACGAGATTCATATCGGATATAAAATTCATTACCAATTTAAAGATATAATTAGTTTTTTTTTATCCAGTTAGAATAGAACTGGGACAAGTAAATTGGGACGGAGGAAGTACTATATGTTACATAATCGAAAACCAATATGGAGATTTGTTTTTGGTTTTTTTTTAAAGAAAAAGAAAATTTTATTAATCTTTGAAATTGTTACAAAAACTAAAGGGAATAAGGATTTGATGGCGTTATATCCCTAAACAAAGCTAAGAACAATCCCGTGTCAATCCAAGATTGGCAAGATGCCAACCAAGGAAATACTTCATTGGGTCAAGCCCAAACCTATAAAAAAAAAAAACCTAAAACCTAACAGCTACTGAAATTGGCACTGCGCCATATCCACCAACAGATCCTCCAACTGCAGCCACCACCGGACCACATCTCCGTTCCAAAACCTACACGAGAAACCTTGAGGAAGAAGTGATCAAAAGCAGACGAACTGACAACGGCGGCAAGATCCAACCCGCTAAAAGGCACAGGAAAGAGAACAGCAGATCGAAAGCAGACAAGCAACCCAGCAGATCCCGAGCCTCATTGCCAACTTGATCACCACCACCTGACAAGAAATCACTTCGCCGTTAGGCCCCAAACCGGATACACCCAGTATAATTTAACCCGGCGAGAACTCGCCTAAATGGGATCAAGAAAGAGGAGGAAAACCAAGGAGAGAGGGGGTGGGGGGAGGAAACACCAACCCCCCCCCCCCCCCCCCCACACACACACACACACACACACACACACACACACACACACACACGAAACCCTAGTTGGCATGAAAGTCTAGAGAGAAGGGGGTTAGCTGTGGTAAGATTATGGAGATTTGTTGATTTTTCCCAAATATTGCAAGGAATTTTACCTTGAATTCTCTAAATACTATAAAACCTTTTTCTATTTTTTTTGGGCTAAAACTTTTGTATAGATTGATCTATTGGGGGAAGTGAGTTTTTCTTTTTTTGGTACGGGGGAAGTGAGTTTAAAGGGTGGGCACGACTAGTACTTTTGGCTCTCAGAGGTACTAACATTGTTGGCCATGCAATTAAATTAAGGACATTAATTTATACTACTATATATATGTAGAGTAGCATGATTTTCAGCAAGCTAGTTTCACAACCAACTGATGACTGCTGTGTGTCTATGCTACTAGCTACTACTATCGTAGATCGACCAACAGAAACCAAGAAGCTATTGAGATATTAGTCACTCCAAAGGCTAAGATAAGTACTAAATTGTACTCTTATTAGGCACTGTTTTTGATCGACCAGGTTTGACTATAAATCTGAAGAGACGGAATTTTTCGGTGTTTGAATGCAACAATTAAAGGGGAGATTATGTATTTGTCGAACAAATAATTCATCAAGCATGATAATTATGTAGTAGTATTACATTCGGAAGTTGTTATTATTAATTTCTTCACTTTTCTCGCATGATAGCCGATAAGATTGCCCATCCTGCCGAATCACATATGAAAAATTCTACAGCCAAGACGCATGCGCTTAAGCGAATCCTGACCTCTCATTTCGACTCAAAGGACAGCTTTCTGTCCAAATTCTACGACTGTAACGCTGCATTACTGCTAATTATCCTCCTTGTGAGTACCCGTCGATTGCCTTCCTAGTTGTCACAATCGATCATCGAGACGTCAATTTGTGGTTACCTAATGTGAGAGATAAAGAGAGATGTGCCCGATTTTCCCGCCAAACATTGCACAAACACAGAAATATCTACACATACATGTGGAGTATACTATATGTCAAGACCGTGACAGACAGGGATGGTGGGATGAACTTGGGCAAGGAAAGGACGATTCTCTCTCTCTCTCTCTCTCTCTCTCTCTCTCTCTCTCTCTTTATACACACATTTGAGGAATCAGAAAGTCCTCACGGTACTAAACACTTGCTCTACTTTTATGTTCCAAATTAAAGCTCTTCAAAGTAGCCCACCATTGATCAAGACATATGAACTTTATAATTATATTCCCCTAACATTTTGTCTTCTCCACATGTTAGTCCCTAGTACATGGTACTCCTGTATGTATGTCCACTCTGTTCACATCAGTGTTTAGTACCATCCCCAATAACAACAACAGTGCTATTTGCACATATTTTTTGCACCTATCATGCACATACAATTTTATGGAACTCATATTTGGGTCCCACAAAACGATTCAAACCGCTCATCTTTTTTAAAATATTTTTTGGAGGATTCCCGTAAAAAATCAGCTCCAATGGATATTGATAAGGGCTTTCTTAGAAATCATGGGACGAAGAAAATGTATGTTCATGATATGTGCACAAAAATTTGTATGGAAATCATTACTGCCCCAATAATATGCTCTAGCTGTAGCTGCATTTCAAGTACATATGCTTTTTAATTCCATCTGTTCCAAAGTAAATGCACCAACTTCACCATTTAGTACTAAATAAGTTGGGCTATCCTCTTTTTTTTTCCCCCCGACAGTCCGGGTGTCCAGGTTAGGGTCAATTTACGCACATATCAACTTATCCCCTTCCCGCACCGGTCAAAGGCAAGTCATTCACGCCGGGACTAGAAGATTCATAAAAAATTTCTTTCTTACGGGCTTGATACCAAGAATCAAACTCTGTTCAATTGTGTGGTGAACAATCCAACGGGTCAGTTTACACGCATATCAACTAATCCCCTTCCCGGTCAAGTCAAAGGTAGGTCATCCACGCCGGGACTAAGAGATTCATAAGAAATTTCTTTCTTGTGGCTTGACACCAAGAATCGAACCCTGATCAATTGTGTGGTGACTGGTGAGCAAACCCTCCAACCAATCAGACCAACTATTGGGGCTTGGGCAATCCTTATCCTTGCTGGCTTGAGCCTACAACTTGTACAATAACTCTGTAGCCACAAACACACACACATACAAACAAATAACATGCATACATAAAAGCTAAGGTCCGATCTCAAATGGTGGAAATAATGGTGTGAAATTCCATACTTCACTCGCCCTTTCTTAAGTTTTACCTCCGGAGTTATGCACTTCGAAGGCCTCGTTTGATAGAAGTATTACAGGGGTGGGATTCGTAAGAAGATGAGATTAGGATTGGGATTGGTAATGAGAAGGGATTGGTAAGGAGATGTGATTGGTGATGAGTATGTTTGTTTGAGATGGGATTAGATGATGTGATTATTAATATCATGTTTGTTTCACATGGGATAGGATTGGATTGATAGTATACATTTTCATTTTTGTCCTTCACATGGGATATGATTGGTAAGGAGAAATGATTGGTGAAGGCTATCTTTGTATTTGTGCATTGACAATGAGGGGATTGGATTGTTAATACCAAGTCCCCCAAGGTATTGGTAATACCCCCTGACGAGGGGATTCACATGCCCATGGGACTAATAGTCCATAGCTTCATTATGAAAACAAACAAAGGATTAGTAATTCTTTGGGATTATCAGTCCAATCCCAAGACTGAAAGAGATTAACAAACGGGGCTTCACGAATTAGTGGGGACAAAGTTTGGGACACCCCAGAAACGTAAAATATTTATCGGACTAATAATAGGGTCCTAACTCTCCTGGATGCTGCTATCAACTAATCAGAGTCTTGTACAGTCGCTCAGATCTTTTTTTTTCGTTTGTAATCAAGCTTCAATTAGTTTTCTTCTTATTAAGCATCGTCTCAACTCATTGGTTATGCAACTTTAGGAGGCATTTACGTACCATAGTGGCGTAACACTAAGGCTGCATTTGGATCTCAAAGGTTGTGCTTCTCCTTATGCTATGTCGGGATCTAGAATTCACCATGTGGAAAACAATTGGTAAAGAAGTTGTGCCAAAGAAATCTATCAAGTTCATTTGGGAAAAGGACCCGGCTTCTTTGCCGGTGCATTTTAGCCATCCATCTCAGCAAAAGATTCTTCCTGGGAAGAGTCTTTCAACAAATATGAACAGTTAAAAATATTTTTGGACCATCAAGACTACACGGACTGCACTCCCCCTAACCCTACAGAGAAGCCATATTCTGGTTGGTAACCCACAACTAAATAATTCCGTCTTAACAAATTTCAGTCCCCTTTTATTCTCATCATTTGGAACCACGCAATTTTGCTATGGCATCCCTCAAGAGGAGAATCCACACAAGCAAATATTTGCAGATCTACAATGGTTTCTACCGTAAGAAAAGGGCCCAAGTACACCCACAGAGATTGATTCCACAGCCAAATCCTAGAAAACTAATTCATGACTATTTCTGCTTAGGTCGGGAAAGGGAGATTAAGCAAGCTGAACAAAAATGCTAGAACTACAACCACGCTCACAAGTGTGTGGGCCCTACGCACGCTGCACATATTTAGTGTGTGAAGCCCACACACTTGTAAGTATCGGTGCGTAAATGGATCTATAAGTGAGTGTGATTTTAGCATTGCTCAGACTGAAATCACTTATACCATTTTCAATCCTGAAGTTAACTTGTGAGCTTTTGAATGGTGATTGATGATAGAACTACCACCACTCCACCAGTATATCAGTCATTCTATACTAGTGCCAATTGAGCACGTTGTGATCAATCATCCGCAAATACCACCTAGAGCAGTTCTTAAAGATGGGGTATGAAGTGCACTTCTAAAGCTACCAAAACAGTGTGCAAATCGCTCACCGAGCGGTTCCACGGACAACCAATTAAACACTTAAAAAAACACCACAAATCTCAATCTCAAAGTTCCCAATCAAATTTTTATGATTCGAACCGTTCAGTGCCTGAAGAATATGATTTTGAGGGTGCCCGTGAGAAATTAGCAAAGAAATATGACTGGAAAGTGCTTGTTTTGAGCAATTTTTAATTGAACCGTTCATCAAATCTAAGCTAAAAACTGCTTAGATCAACCCCTTCCCGGTATTTTTTTTTTTTGCTGATTTCTCGCGAGTACCCTTAAAATCACGTTCTGATCACATTGAGTGGCTCGGATCATTAAAATTTGATCGGAAACTATGAGTTTTTTTTAGGTGTCTAATTAGTTGTCTCCAGAACCGCCCTGATCATTTAATATGGATATGTTAATACATATGAGTGTTTGAACCGAGAAAAGAAAAGAATGCTTTAGCGAGTGTGTCCAAATTCAACTGTGCAAACCCAACAAAAAGAGAATCAATGTGAGTGTCCATAACATGTCTCGAGTGTTGGAGCAACTCACTCACATAACTTGATGCAATCAAAATATGAAAGGGGATCCAAGATTCAAAGGAATGAGCAAAATCTCATTTAAGGGGATAATTCCCAAAGGGTAGAGAGAGAAACTATGTTTCAATCAATATATTCAATATTCTTAATAATCAAAAAGCTGCCAAATGAAATAACAACTCACTTATTTATAGACTCAATACCCTAACAACACTAAGGACACAAAATGACATAAAGGACCCTAGATCCTACTGCATTATACACTCCCTTTGAAGAAAACAACTTGTCCTCAAGTTGGACAACAAAACACAAGACACTAAATAAGGAAAACACAGAAGTGATTATCATGCAGCT
Source organism: Rhododendron simsii (assembly GCA_014282245.1). Lineage (NCBI taxonomy): Eukaryota > Viridiplantae > Streptophyta > Magnoliopsida > Ericales > Ericaceae > Rhododendron > Rhododendron simsii. The sequence continues at coordinate 21,723,540 of CM024961.1, forward strand.
CCGACCTAGACATGTGGCTGCATTCCTTGATCAACGCATCACCCTCATTCACAACCAATCTTCAATATGAGCTTCTTATTGTATACATCCACCGTGGCCAGACTTAGGTGTGAATAAGCAATCCATTTGGCATGTCTTCGGTACAACAAAACACCATCAAAATGTCTCTAAACACATAGTCCCAAAATATACTTAGACCGATCGTCATTCAAAGATTTTAAGAATGTGCACCACCCCATACCCAAGACTTGCTCGAGTGAACACCATGCCCAAGGGGTCTTCAAATTGTCTAATGAGTGCTTCCGCTTCTTTTGTTAAAGTCCGATGGGTCGGCGTGCAAAGAAGTGGTGGCTTGGGGACCAATGTACCACAAACTTGAAGATCTTGCAATTGGGGTAACTCGGGAGGCAAAACTTGAAAGCAATCCTCGACCTGTTGTTCAACCAACTCTTCATCAAATAGTGGAGCTTCCAAATCATTTTCATACTCTTCAAGTTGAGTGTCTTGTACCAAAGGCAACTTGAAAGTATAGTCTTGAGAGCAATCTTTAATCTCAAGATCATGACTTCCCTCTTCTCCATAATCTTCCGCCAAAAGTTCCACACCACCTCGTCTAGGCCTAAGGAAACTTTTTTTGAGCATATCAATAAACATTTCCTTTTCATTATCAACACCAAACTCATCAAAGACGGGCACATCTTCAAGTTCACCTCCAAAGTCTTCATTTGGAGATTCAACAAAGATAGGAAAATCTTCAAACTCATAGTCAATCTCAAAGACACAATCATCTTCAAGAACACCCTAAAGTTCGTCATTAGGATATTCATCAAAGATGGGAGCATTGTTGAAATAACCGTGTTTCATCTTATCATCAAACGCATACGGATTGAAATTCATCTTCTCCTCTAAAAAAAGGGCATCACTTTGATTCTCGTAAGCATTTTCACCCACCTTTAACTTGAAACTAGATTTCCCACACTTACGGCATTCAAGTTTCTCATTTATAGAAGAATTTCCAGCCTTCAAAGTGTCAAATAAAGGTTAATTTTGTATTGGGACAGCACCTATGTCAACTTTGCTTTGTACTCCAACCCCAAAAAACTTCCCACAAGTCCTATACCAAGCAACATTAGTCAAAGAACTAACATTGGCAAAGGAAGGGAACGGTAAGAACCGTTCCTTGTACGTTTTCATCTTTTTCCCCTCTCTAATCTTTCCCTTGTCTCTCCTTTTTCCAGCTATCTTGTAAACTGTTCCCACCAATCGGAGGCTCTTCCTCGAAGGTGTTTAGAAACGAACTTTACTTTCATTTCATCCGAGATAACATGGCATTCAAATACTCTCTCAAGAGTATTCAACCAATCGACAACCTCCCTAGGAGTGAAGTTTCTATCAAATTTAGGGAGTTCATAGTCAATGTTGTTCGACATGCTCTACACCAATACGGAGCACCAACACAATGGTTGTACTTAAAAGAATCCATACCTTTGGTCGGAAGTTGCAAACGTCGCACCTTTTCAACCAAGGTAGCTACTTCTTCCCTCAACTCTTTAATCTCTTCCCGATTTTGACTTGCATTTTTATACTCAAAGCCATCACCATTGTTCACCTCAAATCCTGTACCTTTAATACATCTTCTTACACTAGCCCGATAAGCCATTACAATACCACAATCAACTCCAAAAACAAGCAATCAACCATTCAACCCCAAATAATGAAAGCCCAATCAACTCAAGTCTCCACACCACCGCCAATCTCAAGTAATCAACACAAACGACCCCCAAATCACAAGAAATTGCAGAAAATAGCAAAAAAACGAGACAACCCAGTTGAAATCGAACCTAAAAATGCATATTCGAGTGCCAAAAGAGCAGTTCGGAAGCCCTTACCTCTGATTCAAGTACAATTGAAGGCTGTACAAGTCCAATCGAGGCTGTACGAGTCAAACTGAGGCTATACGAGCCTCAATAGGACTGTTTCAAATTGGTTTCTGCCTTTTCTGAGCTCGGATAAGGCTGGGTCAAGCTCGAAAAGCTAAACCAAGCATGGATCTGTGAGTTTTGAGGTTGTTTGGGCTTCGAAAAGTACAAAAAATCAATTGTACAGGTCCAAAATGGGTTTTGGGTGTTCGAAAATGACTGTACAGTGCTCAAATATGTGTTTACAACACAAAACGAGTTCAATGCGAGTTGTTCAAGCTTGAAAACCCACGGATCTGACTCGAAATCACTGTGGCAAGGCTCGAAATCACTGTAGCAGGCCCGAAATCCTCTGAAATGGGTTTTGATGTTTGAAAATAGCAGGCATAAGCTCCGAAATGGTCAATTAGTGAGTTTTGAGGGTTGAAATCAAGGTTTAAAGGCTTGGGTTAAACATATCTGTAGGAGACGAGTGGATTGGGAGCTTCGGCGAGATTTCTAGCACCGTCTTAGGTTTCCAGCAAAGTTTACGTTTCCGGCAAAGTTTCTGGCAAGATGAACAGTGGGGATCGAGCCTAGAAGCTTTGATACCAAATGATGCAATCAAAATATGAAAGGGGATCCAAGATTCAAAGGAATGAGCAAAATTCCATTCAATATTCTTAATAATCAAAATGTTGTCAAATGAAAGAAAAACTCACCTATTTATAGACTCAATACCCTAACAACACTAAGGACGTGAAATGACATAAAGGACCATAGATCCTACTGCATCATAACCACCACCCAATCACTCTGTAAATAAGCCAGTATGATAACAGTTACCATATAAAAATAGCATTTCCTGCTTCTTCATGGCCCAAAACCCTTGATCAAGACAAAGCCATATTGTACAGTTGAAGAACCCCTTGCATTCCTTTGAAAACCACCCAACAAGGGTTGTTGTATAAGGTGAAAATCCAAATTTTACAACATCAACGGTAGTACATGTGACATCTTCCATAAATTCGTAGTTCCTCAGCTGACCTAATTAACATAATGGATCAAAAATATTGATCCAAAATAGAGTTCCACAGCATCAAGTAGAAACAGGCAGTACCTGCTCTTCTTGTCTATCTGGCACAGAGGGCTGCTCTTTTTGAACGGGCAGAGATGGCTGCTCTGGTGGTACACATGGCCTCCAAATTGTTTCCTTTCCCACATCCATTAAAGCAATGCCCTTAGCAGCTAGTTCACTCCTAATCTCATCGCCCCTGTTAAAATCTTTGTTCTTCCTTGCCATTGCTCTTTCTTCAATCAGATGTAAGATGCCTTCTTCTGTTAACCCAGATCTCTTTAATGCTTTGTCTTTCAACTGCTGCAGAACCTGGCAAAGAAAGCAAACAAATCTGCTTATGAATTTCATCATCAGCAAGAAATTGGAAACCAATATTACCCCAAAAACATCTGAACAATTGTTGCAGTACCTCAGAATAAGTTGACCCAGCAAGCAATCCAAGGGTGCTCAACACTTTCTTAACTTCTTTCTCTAGTTCCGTAAGGGACTGAACCAATGATAATTGTTGCTGTTTTGGTTGCTTCTTCTGGTAAATATCAAAGAAGATAATTCAGGAACAAAAACAAGCAAGCACGCAGGGAATAACAGAGATGGAGACAGAAGCAGAAGCAGAAGCAGAAGCAGACAAAGACCCCCAGAAAAACCACAGGCAAGTACCTTGAGCAGGTTCATAGAACTGTTCATGAATCTCAAAGCTTCTTGGAGAGCAGCGTTCAGTATGTAAGGTGTGTGCAAATCATCAGACAATTTCGTCTCAAAATCATCGCGTAGTTTACTGATGCAGTCTTTGGCGGCCGGGGTAATCCGAGCTATTTTTCCATTTTCAGCTCCCTCTTGGCTTCCTTGTTGGAATGGTAATAGAGCATCCTCACAATCTTGCAGAGTCTATCAATCAGAGCACACTACCATAATTGTTTCCAACACAGAATATAAAGGAGCAGAATGTATGAAGTCATGGTAACTTATCACAAATACGACCAAAATAAATTAAAGAACGCTACTGCAGCTATCAACAATTTATTAATTAGAACATACTGAGTTTGTAGCTTCATTCGAATAGAAACATGTAAAGATTCAAACAACAAATACCAAAAAAACTTACAAATTTTGCTAGTTTAAACTGAGGTAATATACTTCTATAGATGCATAAGATTTTAATCATTGCTACAAGAAATAATACTGGTTCTAGTACTATTATTATTGTGATGATGATGATGATAATGTAGTTATTGTTGTCATTGAAATACCGTCAAGAGAGGAACATAGGAGTTTGTGTCCATGTATTTGACCATTTAGCATCATCCCGTTCTCATAGAACTTGTCGCTAAAACACCCCCAAGAGGAAATCTTGGAAGTATGAATATGCAAAGCAACAATGGGTCTTCATGAGATGTTAAACAAAAACTTTTTTTACTCCAAATAATTTTTTAAACAAGAGAAACATCACTTAATATGAGATGCCAGAATCACGTAATGCTACTTATTGCTTCAGGACGTTTCATGCATCTGGTTGTAATTTCGTTAGCTTCGTCATAGTAATTAAGATATCCACTCACACCACTTGCGCAACGGACCATAAATTCTGATATTACAAAACTGACTCTTTTCTCTCTTGGGTAAACCAAAAGCAATTTTGCATCCTCGTCTATGTTAAAAACACTTGCAATTTCCTACCTGATATATGTAGTAAACAGCTTCGGATGCAATTTCTATCTGTTGAATTGAGTAGTTGACAGGAGACCTATAGTGTGTGCTCATCAAGAAATGCCTCAAGGCCAGCGGGTGGTACAGTTTAGTAACCTAAGAAAGAGGAATGTGTTAGAATACGCAAAATACGCTGTACACATTGCAACCATATACGTCTAGATAGGTACCAAATGTATTAGGAATGTGCATTTTACCTCACGAATGGTGAAAAAATTCCCAAGGGATTTTGACATTTTCTCATCATTTGCAGTGACAAATCCATTATGCACCCAATATTTCACATGGCACTCTGGGCATGCAGCACAGCTTTGGGCAAGCTCATTCTCATGATGCGGGAAGATCAAATCCATTCCGCCACCATGAATATCAAAGGAATAAGTCAGATAATGAGCACTCATAGCACTGCATTCTATATGCCACCCTGGTCTTCCAGGACCCCAAGGGCTGCCCCAACTTGGTTCACCAGGCTTTGCAGCCTAACATGAGAAAAAAAACTAGAAAAATCACTAGGGTCAAAATTATTAATCTAAGATAGGGCAGAAATGAAGGTAGCTTACCTTCCACAGAGCAAAGTCTGCAGGATTTCGCTTTCTTGTATCAACAGCAACCCGTTCACCAGCTCTATTGTCCTCTAGCTTTCGTCCAGATAACTGACCATAACTTGGAAACTTTTCGACAGAAAAATACACATCCCCTTCCATTTCGTAGGCACAACCATTACTGATAATCTACAAGAAGGAAAGAAGACTATTCAGGATACCATTTAAGATATCTGCTTCGCTTCTTCTATCTTCAACCAAAAGCCATTAAGAAGATCATAGAACTCTATCACAAGAAGCAATTTCAGGTATGCAACTCAAAACATCATCTCCCAAAACCCAAAATGTAACTCGATAGGGAACTAGATCCAGTGAGTTCAAATTCTTCAGGAAGCCCAACATTTCCCAGATGCAGCACTCGAAGAAGGTAAAATTTCATGTAGTGACGAGACCATTTTCCCTCAAAAGAGTCCCTCCCAGCAAAAAGTAAAAACAAATGCAGACTTGCTTTGCTTTCAAGATTTGCCCCTAATTGAACTAAAGCACTAATGAGCGTTGACTTCCAACTATATCCAGTAAGGGGCTTCTCCATTTTATTTAAGTCCAGCCTCCCAAACTGGTCTAAGAAACGGCGTCACTTCGTTGATCTACCTTTGTTGATTATTGAGAATGTATAAAATGTAATCCACAATAAGAACAAGCATAATTGTTTAACTTCTTTTGTCGACGTATTCTTAAGCATGTCCACAAAAGAAATTAACCTCACCACAAAAGACAAGTTCTTAAGCATATGAAATACTCAAACTAAAAGTGGAGTAATTTAGTGCTACTGCAATAGGTCGATACAAAGGCAATTTCACTAAGCAGTCTATTATTGCAGTCTTGTCTTCAGACTTCACATACTCATGCAAGAAGGCTCTCACTCACTAGTTTTTGTGGACTACGTTAGCACAGTGCACATGCATGTGCCTGAGAGAGAGAGAGAGAGAGAGAGAGAGAGAGAGAGATCTAAAAATTAAAATACCATGATGGGAAGAGAACCACCTGAGCTATCATACCCTTGATTTGTTCCATGTGGTCAGAAACACGCGGCTGATACGTAGGAGGAAGGCACTGAAGATCAACCATGTCAACGAGAAATTCTTCGCAATAGCGGCTACTCAAAGCTAATGGATCCTCCTCAAGCTCATTTGCTCTACGAATTATCTGCCAAAATTAAGACGTTAACGATCACTACATAATGTTATCTATACTACTTCTTTTAAATGTACGAAGGTCTTTTCTACTTTTTATTTTCCACAAATGCCACGACCACTTGCAATTAATACTTTGCCCTATCCTACACCTCTTCCCAACGGACACAAAACGGTTACAAACTGAACACCAATGGGTGCCTCTTAAATAAATAGAGTACTTACAAAATGGTTACAAACTAATTGCAACAGACACAATTAATTGCATAACAAACATGCAAAATAATAATTTTATAAAACTAATTATATACATAGTCTAATGCACCCAAATCGAAGTGGTGCGTGGCTAATGTCTTCCTAACTAAACCACTGCATGTATGGCTTTTCGAATATGGACAAGTGTGTGGCTTTTCAGTAATGAACCGAACCAGTGCAAGGTTTGGAACATTGCATCAGTTGGTTTCGAACCATTGCTACTTTTCGATTGTGACCCCCTGTGACCTGAATGGTACAGTTTCGGACAGTCATTTGCATGCCTATATAAACAGATTGTGTACAGCCATTTCATGCCTCCAAAAATCAGAGAGCACACACACTTCCGCATATATAGTCCGAGAGAGCTCTGCATAGTTTCCGTCCCTGGGGCACGCATTCAAAGTGTTGCATTTGCGTGCATAAAGATCGTTGCATCTTGGGAAGCGGACGTCCAAAATCGTGAGCACCTTGGCAAGGGCAAAATCTGCTTTTAAGAACTCAGTGACCCATTCGTTGGACTTGATCTACTTCTTATTTTCGGAGTCAACAGTTTTTGAGTTGTATCTTTCGATCCCGTTTACTGCTGTTGTTCAATCTGTTTTTACATTGGGCTAATTAGTTGTAATACACAGTTTGTAATACGCACTGCACTGGTCCATATTTGAAAAGCCATAAACTGGTTTAGTTATGAAGACATTAACCACGCACCACTTCAATTTGGGTGCAAAACCGTGGAAGTAAATTCAGGTTAAGTTAAAATAAGATAGGCCCAAAAAGAAAAGAAAATAACCAATTTATTTTAATCAAAGCCTGAGACCGAGCGGCGGTTCCTTCCATACCGAATGACCAATAATATTCACGACCTCAATCTCAATGACATACCCACTCCAAAAAGAACTACAATGTCAACGGTACTTGGGCTTCAAACAGTTGCACATGGCAAAATGACTGGTACATTGAAAGCATAGGGATAAAACTTCAAGCAGATGAAAATGTATCTAAATGGCTGTCATCAAAAGAACTAAAAAGATGCATCAATTCAACATCACTGAAAATCAAATCAGGCTGAGTATTTTCCTTGTTCTGTACAGTGAGATGGCAACTAGTAAGAGAAACATAAGCCGCATTTGATTGCAGTTCAGCCACTGATCTGGAATTAACCCAAGTAAACCATGTAAGTTGACCTTTTAAACTATTTTCTCACTGTTTCAAAGCTAACGTAGGTTAAAATTGATCACAACAACAAAGTCAACACATGAAACAAAGTCAAAACTTTTATAAATTTTAGAACATGCATGAAAATATCCAGACACATTCCTACTTCCTACTGAAAGTTGTATTTATCAAATGCGTAGAAAAGCAGAAGAGACATGAATCAATTCGGAGGCTGGGGCAGAAAACACGGTCAGTGACTCAGTGGGTTCAAGGTCACGACTAATATCTTAATTTGGAACTACTGCAATTGCTAATATATGTGGATTCCTTGGATTAAGAAGAGAGAGACACCCTTGTGCATCATAGAATTGTTGATGGAGAAGGAGGGGCCACTCTGGTAAGAACATGGTAGGCACAGAGTTGCAGACAGCCTAAAAATATTGTTAAGGAAAAGAAGGGGCAAATCCAGTACTTCAGTCACAATATGATGTCAAACCAAACCAAACCAAACCAAACCGAACCTTAAGTCCCAATCATTTGGGGTCAGATACATGAATCCTTTTTCTCCATTGAGCTCTGTCAAGAGCCATTTGTTTACACACACCTACTATACTCATGTCGTTGCGTACCACAACATCTAAAGTCAATTTAGGTCTACCCCCGAAACTATCCTATCTGCTCTCGAAACTATCAAGTTTATTTTTTTCCAATGCTACATTAGGTAAGGTGGTGTTTCAAGGCCAAACATAAATTTTCTAAGGAGACTAACCTCACCTGATTATGCCCCAAAAGATCAACCACCTTTAATTCTTCCCAAATGATCAATAGGGTTCAGGAGACAAGTTGGGGGGGGGGGGGGGGGGGGGGGGGGGGGGGGGGGCGCGGCGTGGAAAGGCGTCAAAGTACCCTGCATCTGAGAGGGTTCACTTGCAGTCACTGACTTTCAGCTGGTACATCCCCCCCTGAATCAACTGAAATATTTTAAACTGCCTCACACACAATGCTGCATTCATGCGTATCTTGTTAAATCATCTCCCACTTCAGTTCATTAAGAGTTGAAGAGGAAAACATAGAATAGCAGTTACCCTTTCCAATAAATTGGTAGTAACTGAAAACTGATATTTCAACCAAAAAATTCATAAGCAACAAACTAATAGAGTCTGGGTACAATGACAAGTGGAACACAATATCATGTGTTCAGAAACACTCGGTGATGAAAGAGATTAATTGGGGAGAAATGACCGGGTGTCCCTGTTCACTGGGATATAGGCCTTTGAGGTGAGGAATCCATGCCATGTCAGCAGAGGGATGAGTCGACAACACTAACAAAATGGCCTCCTCTTATAGATGATGAGCATATGACAGACCTTAGTTGCACGAAGAGTGGGTGCGGGGGAGCATGAGTATGCAGAAGAATCAAAGGTTGGGATCATCTTTGGAGAGAGCACATAAAAATATAAGTTCTCCTAACACATTACTCTCTAGTCCTAGTACAGATGTCAATCCATTGTTTGTGTCAACTACAAAAATGAGAAAGTAGTGTTTACACTAAGTACTTGAGCTAACTTGAGTAAATATTTTTTTCAATTGTATCGTTACTTCAAATTTTCTCTTACTTGGTAGCTTTTTCTTTTGTTTCTTTTGGGTCCGTCTGGCGCAGGAGTGAGGTTTGACTTTTGAGGTGAATTCACCACCTAGATAGGAGGATCCTGTTGCTAAGTGACAGACTACACCTAGATAACAAGAAATAAGGAAGCCCAAAGCCAAGGGCATAGATGACTCGCAACTAAAGAAGGTATCTGAAACAATAACATAAACAGTAACAATCTGTCCAGCAATGATCATGCTACCAAGTGACAGACTTCATCTTCATTAAAAGTAATAAGGTTAATCCCAAAGGCCTGTCAGGACTCAGGAAGGTATCCAAAACAATAGTCTAAACGGTCACTATTTGTCTAGCTATGATCCTGTTACTGAGTGACAGACTACACCTCTATTAAAAGAAATAAGGACGATTCCAAAGGCAAGTTGCAACTCAGGAAGGCAAATGAAACAATAGCATATATGGTCAGTATCTCTGTCTAGCTATTTGTCTCCTTTCAAGCATAAGAAGGGAAGTTGTTCTCTTAAAAAATGCAAAGCAAAAGATTTGGGTCATAGAGAAAACCTTTGACTTCAGCTTGTTTGTCGATGTATAGGTCATCAGGCAAGGTGATAACTGACACGCTCAGTAATCAACCACTGCTTTTGCAAGCTTTCCTAGGAAGACCTAGCATCACTGGAATAGCTATCTTCCAATTGCAGATAACTACTGCGCTGTGAAAAGGGGTTTGGGACTCTGGTAACTTTTTTATTATTTTCTTCTTCGCACAGAAACTATAGACCCCACTCTGTTGAAATTTCTACCACTATTGGTGGGCATAAAAAATTTCACTTGGGGCATTCGCTCCCACCTACTTTGGAAATAAACAAATATAAAGAAAAGACGAAGGTCTAGCATCAGGAAAAGAAAAAAAAAAGACGATGAAATAATCCAATTTCCAATCATAAGTTATAAACCTATTAAATCACTAAACCATTGCCTGAAACATGAAGGCATAGAATGCGGCATAACAAAATATGCATGAATTCTCACCTTGTCATCAACATCTGTGAAATTCCGTACATAATTCACTTCGTAACCTAAGTGCTTCAGGTACCTGCAAACTACCAAATTGACTCAAAATCCTTGAGATTACAGTTTAACATGCAAGATGAAAACACGTGATTGGCTATGCAGCTGAAGGCCGAATCTTCTATTTATTTTGCAAAAGGAGAAATACATATGCGCACTGCAAACTTCCAAATATCATATTTGCAAGCGATCGTGTAATTGACCACCTACTAAAATGTCAATAAGGTTTAACAAATGCCAAAAACAAGGAGATTCATAAAATGCATTTTACACAACATAAAACATTTTCACATACTCAAATACACTTCTTGGCGACTTCTCACATACACCAACACACTTTTTAAACCTCATTGACAACCTTGTGGGCTTTTACCATTCGTTTCTTTTCTATATAATTGAAATTCTCACTTTAGAGGTGTTGATTCTAAGCACTATCCTTGTACTTTGGACATAAGATCTCATATAACTCAAAAGAGATGAAGGCAGCATGTGTCGAAAACTAAAGAAGTTAATTTCCCCTGAAGCAATGAAGCCGAAAATCTAGCTAATATGGTCAGGGCAGCCATTATACTAAGTTATGTTCAAGCAAACCCCACAACTTATATTCGAAATCTTAGACAACGCAATTGAAGGGTAATACTGTAACTAACGAATAAAGTACGTCTACAATGCTAATCAGGAAGTGCTAAATGCTACGGGAATAGCATCTGGCATAATCCCATCTACAAAACACTGCCAATATAAACGAAATGGGGACGCATAAGGTTAGAAGGCCCAAAACAATTAACGAATAGCACATAGCACTACTACAGGAAATAACACAAAAATTACAGGTATTTGTTCAAAGAACTTATTTTCAAACAGGATTTCCAAGATGGATGAAAAGAAGGAGCTTTAACAGTGTGAGGTGAACCTGAAGAGGATGTCGAAGGCTACATAGGCGCGAGCGTGACCGATATGGCTGAGGTCGTAAGCCGTCACGCCGCAAATGTACATCCCAACCTTGCCTGGCTCTTTCGGCACGAAGATCTCCTTCTGCTTCGTCATGCTGTTGTACAACTGGAATTCCTGCTCTTTCGCCATTGTCGACATACCCTCCCTCTCCCTCCCTCTCTCTCTACCCAAATCGCAGAAACCCTAAACCTAACTGTGCGGTAAATCTCGGCAATAAATATTCTATGGTGTTATAAGATCCACGAAATCTTACGCACCCGATTGGCGCTGTTAATTTCGTTTAAGACTCCAATTAATTAACGTGGGGCGAACAAATTACGTTAGATTTTACTTGGGTTCTCATCCAGTGTGCAAATCTCCCGTTTTGTCCGGTATGTGGTGAGGATCAACTCCATCCAATGATATTGAAATCAACGGGTAGTTTTAGCCACAACATGGCTGCCCCACTAACCCTTCAATTGGAAAGAAAAAATGGAAAGAAAGCAATAAGTATAAAATAAAAAGGGAAAATTAGCTATAAATAATGGGAAAATAATTTTCATTTAGTGGAATGACGTCAACAAAATAGTATTCAGTGGAGTTTCTTCAACTTTTTAAGTTATTGAGCCATAAGGTCAAAACATGTTTTCACGGACAAATCTATCCTAGGGTAGTACCCTTCCCTACGATCGTAGAGTACCCTAGGGTTTAGGCACTTTCATAGTATTTTAAGGTGCACTTTCCTTTTATAGGGTTTTAGTGGTTTAGACACTTTCATAGGGTACCTTATACCCTATTTGTTTTGAGATTTTGGATTTGGATTTGTAGTTAATGAGCGTAGAGAAAAATAGAGTAATGATTTGAGAGAGATACAAAAAAAATGAGAGTAATAATTGGAGAGAAATAGGTTAATAATTAGAATCCAAAACCCTTAAACGAACAGGATCTTAGGGTTTTAGGCACTTTCGTAGCATTCCCTAATGTTTAGGGATTTAGGAACTATCATAGGGTATCCTAGAACTTTCAGTTATTAGTGAACTTTCACTAGTTTTGCATAAAGGGTATTTTGGTAATCATTCAATGTCCTTATATTTGATTACAAAAGGTGTTTGCCTGAACTTGATATTGTTTAAGGGACTTGGCTTAATTTTTTATCTTTATACAAAAAACACTTGCATTTCCCAGTTTTATATAAAATTTTGGGAATTATTGGTTTGTCTTGGCGATAAGAATAAAAAATATAAAAAATTATTAACCAAATTTAAAATCGTGTGAATAAAGATGAAAATAAGCTAAACATCCAAATTTTAAATTATTTTTGTCTTTATTCACAAAATTTTAAATTTGGATCATTATTTTTTTTTTGGTCATCGAGACGAATTAATAATTCACAAAAAATTTAAGACAAACCAAGTGACTTTTTAAGTGAAAATACTTTTAATAAAGACAAACAAAAAATAATCCATGTGACTTTTTAAGCCAAACCACGCCGTAATCAATGGATAATTCTAGTAAAATCCAAAGGGGTTGGGCCGGTGGCATGGCCTAACACTTCTGAGTTTGCTCTCTTATAAAGTCTCAAGTTTGAAATCTTGCGATGCTATCAACTTGGGATAGTCTATACTGAGCTTTGGTCCAAATTTAATTCGGCTTTCCACAAGTGGGTAGTGAAATGGGACTCGTAAGATTTGTCGAAATGAGCGTAAGTTAGCCTAGATCTGAGCTATAAAAAAAATTATTGGTAAAAACCCTTAGCCATGTCTGGTGGGTGGGGTAAAAGAGGTAGGTGGTGTTTACATCCTAAAAAGTGCTACCCAATGAAAAAATTCCACGTGGCCCCGAACGGTACGGCAGTTGCATAAAACCTGTCCCAGTCGAGTACCAATTACAGAGGATTGCGGGAGTTAAAAAGGACACTGTTTTATGACAAACGGTGTCGTTTTAGAGTGAACCGATGTCGTTTGAGTAGTAATTAAAGGATGGTTTGGGAGGTTATTGGATCTAACCATTAATTTGGACTTTACGATCATCGAACGGTGTCCTCACTGCCCTGTTTTATAACTGAAATTAGATGCAATTGCAGGGAATCATTTTGGAAGGCAAACACGTTGCATTGATTCACGTTGCTTGAAAATAGGAACCACGATCCAGGAAGTGGCCATGAACACCATGATCGAAGCAAGCAGGGGAAGAAGGAATTCTGGAAATATCAGGGTAACCGTTCGAAAGCCCCCTCAACCGTTTTATGTGGCCAACGTGGGTATCAATCGAAGACGTGGAGATCGAAGGCAAATGCAGCGTCTATAAATAGAAGAAGCAAGTGAAGAGAAAGACACACAAAAAATCCATATCATCTGACAATTCATACAAAATGATTGCTCAAAGATTTATCTTAGAATAGTTTTTAGTTTAGAGTAGGGTCTTTTTTTGTAAGTTGAAGGCTTATTTGCATGTAAGATTACTTTCGATTAAATTCAAGTTTTCTTATTTCTTTTAAGTTTTTTCTTACCAAAGAATAGTTGTTTGCAAGTTCGCTTTTGATTAAATTCAGTGTGCTTGCATTTCTTTATTATTCTTGATAGAATCTTAAGAGTGTTTGTATACAAACTTACCTTTGATTAGATTCAGGTTTGTTTGTGTTCAATCATCTTTTCTGATTTCGAAGCTCGTCAATCTTTTATTTGGTTGATATCTTAAGGAAAAATCCTCTTAGTTGAGGTAATCGGATGGATAACACAATTGCGTGATTGAAATTAGTTGTTTCAAATCATTTTGAAAAGAGTAATTTCTTCTTTGAAGTTATTTCTTTTCTGGCACGCCCGCACACAATTATTTGTCGATTGATTTGAGTTAATTCAGCCCAAACAATTTTTGGCACGCCCGGTGGGACTTCGAAGGTGCCAGAATGCCAAGGCTTCGAAAACAGATAGGGACACCTGTTGGTGGTCAAGTGCCAGAGGAACAAGCTGTGCCAGAACAGGCCACGGAACAGGGAACGCCTATGAATCATGAGTTCCCCCAATTGGCTTCCGAAATGGGAGAGCTTCCTTATGAGGAGCCTTCTTATGAAGTACCTCCTTATGAAGGGCCTCCAAATTTCCAGAAGGGACAAGCCAGTGGTAAAGACCATGATAAGGAGGAAATGTTCAGAGAAATGATGATAGCTTTTCGAGAGATGGCTCAAACCCAAAGAGCCATGATCAAAAGCATAAGAAATAGGTTGCCCAACTTAGAGGTAACAAGAGACAGTCCAGGGAATATTGGGCTAGATGATCATGCTAATTCAACTACTCACCAAAATCCCTTCGAAGGAAGGCTTGGAGAGGATGTTGGTCAGGGTAAGATAAGGTCTAGAAAGGGTAAGGAAAAAATGTATCCAGATGAAATACCACAATCTTGGTATGAGCCTTTAAAGCCTACAAAGCTTGTCTTCGAAATCCCAGATCAATCTCATGGAATTCCTATTGGGATTCCAAGAAATGCCAGAGACAGGCAAAGCGTTAATCCTCTTTTCGAACCCACACTTGGGGGATGGGAGGATGATGTAGAGCTAGAACGAGGTTATAGACCTGAGAAAACGAGGGATAACACACAGCCTTCTCGTCAAAGTCTTCCAAATACCAAAAATCCCACCACAGCGGTTTATGGAAGCCATAGGCCTGCTCGGGTGAACACTACGGCCGACCCAATGCAGCAACCCTGGTATGGGAGACTTCCCAAAGAAAACCAAGGGGATTTTAACACTATAAGGGAAATGCATAGAGATGACTTGGTAGAACCAAATCCACCGGTAGGAAATCAAGAACAAAATTTTCTTGTAGGCAACCCAATACTAAGAGACCAGGTTATGGATCTCATACAAGAAGTTTGTGGGCCTCGAACTCGGGGGGTACAACCTCAAATCTATAAAAAACCATATCCAGAATGGATTGACACAACATTTCAGATCCCTAGAGAATTTAAAATCCCAGACTTTACTTTGTTTTATGGGGATGGGAGACAATCTTCTATAGAACATATTGCTAGGTTTTCTGCCCAATGTAAGAACTTGGCTCAGAATGGTTTCATGAAGTTGAAATTGTTCCCAAATTCTTTGTCTGGGCCAGCTTTTGCATGGTACACAAATTTGCCTGCAGAATCGATAACAAGTTGGTTTCAAATAGAAGAGGCATTTCATGCACAATTCTTTAATGCTGAGCCTGAAGTCTCTATGGCAGATTTGGCTAGGCTAAAGCAGAAACCGGATGAAAAGGTAGCAGATTTCATATCTAGGTTCAAAAGGGCTAAGACCAAGTGCAAACTCCATCTGCCAGAGGCAGAGTTTGTGAGATTGGCACAGGATGGTTTAGAAAGGGAGCTTCGAAAGAGGTTTGATTCTACAGAGTTCAGGGACTTTGCAGATCTAACCTATAAAGTTGCTAGATATGAATCACTGCTAGAGGAAGATATGGATAGGCATAATTCCTCTTATCCAACATACTATAGGGATCTTAATTATGAAATAGATGCTGCTGAAATTATAGAGCACGAACCTTATGTTTGTGAGCCCTTAATTCAAAAGAATGTCTCTCTTGGGCAGAAGTTCAAACAAAAGGAAATTACTAAAGTATATTCTTTTGATATATCTAAAGCTGATGAGATCTTTGACTTCTTGTTAAGAAAGAAAATCATTAAGCTGCCTTTGAATGTGAAACTGCCCACAGCGGAAGAAAGGAATGGAAAGACCTATTGCAAATGGCATGATTCTTGGTCTCATTCAACTAAATCTTGTAATGTTTTTAGTGACAGGATTCAGGAACAAATCAAGAAAGGAAGAATCAAATTCCCTGAAAAGACTATGGGGATAGATGCAGTGCCTTTTCCAAAGGTAGAAGAGGTCAACACCAGTGTGCCCTCCTCACTGGCTCGAACTGTCAAGAAATATTGGCAGGACAAAGAAGCACCAGTGAACATGAATACTGTTCAATATGGAAGGGGCAAGCCATACGCTGGCCACCCTCGAGGCATGGGAGCGAGGCCAAGCTCCTATAGGCGAGCCAATGATGGTTTTTCTTTGCAGAAATTCTCAGGTAATAATCACCTGCCTATGCTAGAAGCCTCATTTTTGGAGTGCCTGTGTGTAGGATGCAGGGCCAACTATTTGATTTTGAAGGACTTGGATAGAAAGGGCGTGAGTTTTTTCCCAAAAGAAATGGGAATGAAAAGAATGGCCCCAGTTCAAGCAAAGCCAAGTGACAGCAAGTCTTGGTTGGCACCAAAAAGGGACAAGGCCTGATAGCATACCTCGAAGTGATAAGTTAAACTATGATCAATCAAAGCAGGAAGTCCTAAATGATTTAAAGATTTCAGAAAACTTTTTAGTATTAGAACTTCTTCCTTTGAAAGAACATGTTTAATTCTAAAGGAAGGTAAGTCAGAAGGCATGGAGGGGCTCAAAAGTTGTTGAAGGCTTTCGAGAGAATTCGAAGAGGTAGGAAGGATGGGATCAGCAATCTGGTTACAAAATTTTTCCAATTGACTCTTAAAGAGGGATATGTCGAAAACCACTAAGGACAAGTCAATTGGAGCAGAGGAAGATGTGGGATGATCTTCAGGGAAAAGGGCCATGCCTGTTCCCTGCATAAGGATTATAAGTTAAGGTTAAGTAGAATGTAAAACAAGAAAGGAAAGGTATGATTGAGTATCAAGAGTACCTGATCTGAGGAGGAGGCCAAACTGGAGCCTTGATCCTCAGCATTTCTAAGAATATGGCTCTTCGAAGCCAAAGTAGGGTCCATCCTTAAAGGTCCCTCCCCTGAAATCGATAAGGGAGTAAAGGGGAAGTCTCCCTGAAGGATGGGAAGTGGCCCCAGAGTCTTCGAAGGAGCCAAACTGGCCAGTACCTGTGCAAAGGTTGGCTCAGTAAGGAATGACAGCAAAGTGTGCATGTCAATATCCTTTGCAGCAAAGTCTTTTTGTATAAAAAGAGCTTGAACAGGGGATGCCTGTAAAAAAAAAAAAAAAAAACAAAAGAAAATTAGAGTAAATCCTTTCATAATTCGAAAGGCGAGTATTCGGAGGATACCTTGTGAGGGGCATCTGCTGGCATTTGGATTAAGGGCTCTATCACTTCTTGTTGAGGGCAGGGAACAAGAGTTAGGTCCAACGCCTCAACAGGGGATGCAACTTGAGCCTACAAAGAAGTTAACAGCAAGTTACGAGCACAGGAGACACATGAGAATGTATGCAGTTTAAACTGACTTACCTCTTTTGGGGAGGAAGGCTTCTTTGGAGAAACAGGCCTCTTGGGAGGAGTTGTTTTCCTCACATAGGGGAGGGTCTCCTTCATCTGTCTTGTTTCACCTGGTTCGAACTCAAGAATTAGAATTACAGTAAAATCCTCTTATTCTTAAGGGAATACTGAATCATAAATGAGGAAGGAATTTACCCCTTGAAGCCAGTATCTCTGTGTCACTCTCTGTTTCTTCATCACTGGAAGAAACCTGAGGGCCACGCTTCCTGGTGGTCCTTGTCCTCTTCGAAGCTGAAAGGAAAGGGATAAGAAGGTGACTCGGATAAATGATATGGGGGTTTAAAAGATTAATTGGAGGGAAGGAAACCAACCTGGAGGTGCAGCTGAGGGCTCAAGATAGTGCTTGGTGGGAATTACTTCTGTAGGCTGAGAAGTAATCTTTCTCTTCTTCGAAGCACTTTCCGAAAAAGAGGTGGCACCTGTAGGATGGAATGCAGTTAGGTTTGGTTTCAGCAAAAGAGAAGAGATGTTCAGAGACAATTACCTCTTTTTTGTGTTACCCTCGTAGATTGCCTTCTTGGTGGAGAGGGGGAAACGACCATTGCGATTGGGGAGGCTTCGACTGGAGTCAATCTTTGTTCAACTTCGCCTCCAGCAATGTCTTCGATCCCTCCAGCCAAACCAAATTCGTTGTCGGAGGAGAAAGATGACGAGTTATTTTTTCCTCCATGCCCAAACTCAGACTTCTTGAACCCAATGTGGGCTAGAAACTGTTTGTAGGGTTTAATCCCTGAGAGGAAGGAGCAGTTGGAGTGCCACCAGTTGTCAAATGCAGGGGTGGTGCGCACTTCAGGTTCCCTGAACTCCTGAGTGACTGTCCTCCTCAATGCATGTCTGGCTTGGGCAAACCCCGTCAGGAATTGGTCAGCCGTGATCGGTGATCGTTCAGACATACAGATGTTGGCGAGGCCACAGTAAGGAGTGGGTATGCCTTGAACAAAGTCCAGTTGCCTAGCAAATTGTGCAGGGCAGTATACCTCTGCATGTGCTATGGACTTGAAGGTATTCGACGAGGAAATGAAGATCTCTCTGCTTGTAAGAATGTTGCCCCATGCTTGGAGAGCTCGAGAGGATCTTCCCTGTCTGTCCGCCAGAATGTCGAACAACCATGTTGGCCCAACAAGAGTAGGGTATGGATTGGGCCACTCCCTATCTGAGCCTAGACCAGCAAAAAAGCAGAGGTAGTACACCAAAGTCTGTGTTGTGCTATCCTCTGGGTGAACGTAGTTGTCACCATGAACATTGGGCGCCTCGACGACGCCAGTAAGGGATGTGGGTGCTTTGAAGGGACCTAACTCAGGAAAGTAAGCATGAAGCCATAGTTGGATAAACCATTGGGGCCCTCCCTGCGAATAGTTCAAACCCTTCTGGTAGAAGTCGAACCCAGCTTTGTAGACGTGGCCTAAGAAGTAGGAGGCGAAGTCGAACTCTTCTCCTCTAGCAAGTGCCAGTGCCAATGGAACAAATTCATTCATCACTCTTTTCCCAGAGTGGCAGAAGATGTGTTTGCAGAGGGTGTAGAGAATGTAGGCAAAAAACTCTGTCTCGGTCACTTCTCCCACCAATTTCTTTTCCCTGTGGTAGAACTGGGAAAAAGCCCCGTTGGTGGCAGTCAAACGAGTAAATCCCTCGGGAGGATGGAACTCCTTGGTAGGGTCAAATTGGGGGCCATACGGAATAAGCCCCAGCATTTGGGTAGTATCCAGAACTGTGGGTGCCATCATGCCACAGTTAAAACGAAAGAAGTTGAAAGATGGGTCCCAAAAGGCCAAGGCGGCCTGAATCAGAGAAGGATTTTGTGGGACCCCCCTTCGAAGGAGGGTAATAATTCTTTTTAAACCCACCTTCTCTAAGTCGTCCGACTTCGCAGCCAACATACGAGTGGTCCATATCTTCCAATCCTTGTCCAATGTGGGCCAGCAGGGCAAGGATTTCTTTGGAAAATTTTGCCAATCGAGGCTCAAACAAGCCCGGATTTCGGCATCCCCCAATCGAGGATACTAGAGAGAAAGGCTAGCAGGGATTTCTCCTATGAGTTGAGGGCCTAAAATATAAGTACCTTCTTCGCTAGGGTTTGGAATGAAGACCCTGGCATCAAGATAGGGCTCTTCGGTCGGTCCTGGTGTTTGTCCTGACACGAACCGTCTTAAGGCCAAAGAGGGAGTAACATGTTCTCGGGCTGCTGGATTGCTGGAAGAGGCCATTGATTCAGTTTGGGTTTAGCGTTGTTGAAGAAGAGAGGGTTCTGTTCTTGAGAGTTTTAAGTTTGAGAAAGCTTGAACGCGTAGAGTGTAAGGGGTGGTTTTGAATTATTTCCGCTTTTATACTCCTGCAGGTGGGCCAGGCCTGTAGTGGGCCCGTACCCCGGGGTCCGCTGGGGTTGGTTTTTTCTCTTTAGTAGAGTTATTATTGTTAGAATTTCTATTTTAACAATAAACCCAAGTCCAGCGTGTTGATAAAAAAAAAAGGGAAAATTTCATTGAACAAGCCTACTGGATTACAAAATTGAAATTTGCGTATTTACAAAAAAAGGCAAAACAAGGGAAATCCTAGTTCCTATGAAAAGAAGTACAAATTAGGCCTTCGAAGGGCCTGGGTGCTGAGAGGTTGCTTTTTTGTTCTCAAAGTAATGAGGAAAGGACCAAGTAACAAGACTATGGAACTTGTTCCATGCAAACTTGAGGAATTTCAGCTCCATTTTCCTCATGTCTTCTTTGGAGTCTGATTCCAATTTTTTCTCCAGCAGAGGCCTAAAGCGGAGCACCAGTGCTTTGGCCTTCCTTCGAAGCCGAGCCTCCTTTGTTGGACGCTTCATTTGTTGCCTTTTGAAGCGCCTTCGAAGCTTTTTGTCAGCATGGCCAGGCACCACTTCGAAGGACTCAGCAGTGAAGTTATGGATTTGGTCATGCAGTTTTTCAATCCTTTTCTTAGTAAGAGCATAGTCTTGAAGGGTTTGATCGAAGCAATACGCAGCGGTATTGGCTTCGAGCCATGACTTGATTACTGGTAGAAAGTCCAGGAAACAGTGGATTTGATAGGAAACCGCAGAGGGGATGGAGCATAGCACCAGTGTTTCGCAAGCCCATTTGAAATTGGTGAGTGGGACTTGTTCTTCCAGGATATGGATATCCAGAAAGGAGAAAGCTGCAAGAAGCTGCAAAGCTTTGCTCTTGTCAGCAAGGTAGATGGAATAACCATATTGCCATTGGAAATGAGGGGTGTTAATGGCAAGGTTATTCACCTCATTGAACCAGTCGGGCTCTTCAGGAAGAGGAATCAACTTGTTGGTCTCTTCGAAGTCAGCTGGGAAGTGTGGGGTTTGCACCTCTGTGAGCCAGAGGGTTTTTTGGGCTTGGGCCATGCGTTTGAAGTCGCAATAAGGGGCATGCCCAAGATAGTTTTCTTCCTGTTTGAGGAAAGGAGAAAACTTGAGAGAGGAATAAATGGATTCGAGCATGCCCATGTGAACGGTGTCGTTACCGCTCAAAGGCAGGAATTGACTCGCAAAAAGGGTTCGAAAGTGATGAAATCTATTAGGTGTGGGGTCAGGTTGGTCAAACTTGACCAAGATGGTGTCAGTATTGGTGTTGGCAGAGTTTTCTCCCCATGAGCCCCAGTTGGACCCATCGAACTAATTCGAACGGGTTAAAGAGGAATCCCAACCTGTGGAAGATGGGTTGGGGGTATGGAATGTTCGATCAGAGATAATCTTTCCTGCCAACATTCGAGGAGAATTTGGAGGAGACATTTGGGGAGAGTAAGAGTGATGATCAAGGTTATCTAGTATGAGATTGATTTCTGGAAGAGAGTCCATAAACGTAAGACTTCTTAACAGAAAAGACTCAAATTCGAAGGGGTTTATGAGGGGTAATGTAATTCGTTAAACCCTATCATTAACTGCCATTTATAGGGAAATTATTGTAGCTATCTTTGGGAAGCTCAATAGACGTGCATGGGAATGAAATCCTGTCATGCTTCGTGCATCCGAAGTTGAAGGGATATGGGCAGAGAACGTGTGCCATTAACATTTATTTAGCATAAATAAAATGTTAATGCGGGGGGTGTGTTTACATCCTAAAAAGTGCTACCCAATGAAAAAATTCCACGTGGCCCCGAACGGTACGGCAGTTGCATAAAACCTGTCCCAGTCGAGTACCAATTACAGAGGATTGCGGGAGTTAAAAAGGACACTGTTTTATGACAAACGGTGTCGTTTTAGAGTGAACCGATGTCGTTTGAGTAGTAATTAAAGGATGGTTTGGGAGGTTATTGGATCTAACCATTAATTTGGACTTTACGATCATCGAACGGTGTCCTCACTGCCCTGTTTTATAACTGAAATTAGATGCAATTGCAGGGAATCATTTTGGAAGGCAAACACGTTGCATTGATTCACGTTGCTTGAAAATAGGAACCACGATCCAGGAAGTGGCCATGAACACCATGATCGAAGCAAGCAGGGGAAGAAGGAATTCTGGAAATATCAGGGTAACCGTTCGAAAGCCCCCTCAACCGTTTTATGTGGCCAACGTGGGTATCAATCGAAGACGTGGAGATCGAAGGCAAATGCAGCGTCTATAAATAGAAGAAGCAAGTGAAGAGAAAGACACACAAAAAAATCCATATCATCTGACAATTCATACAAAATGATTGCTCAAAGATTTATCTTAGAATAGTTTTTAGTTTAGAGTAGGGTCTTTTTTTGTAAGTTGAAGGCTTATTTGCATGTAAGATTACTTTCGATTAAATTCAAGTTTTCTTATTTCTTTTAAGTTTTTTCTTACCAAAGAATAGTTGTTTGCAAGTTCGCTTTTGATTAAATTCAGTGTGCTTGCATTTCTTTATTATTCTTGATAGAATCTTAAGAGTGTTTGTATACAAACTTACCTTTGATTAGATTCAGGTTTGTTTGTGTTCAATCATCTTTTCTGATTTCGAAGCTCGTCAATCTTTTATTTGGTTGATATCTTAAGGAAAAATCCTCTTAGTTGAGGTAATCGGACGGATAACACAATTGCGTGATTGAAATTAGTTGTTTCAAATCATTTTGAAAAGAGTAATTTCTTCTTTGAAGTTATTTCTTTTCTGGCACGCCCGCACACAATTATTTGTCGATTGATTTGAGTTAATTCAGCCCAAACAGGTGGGTGAGGAGTTTTTTTCTTCTTTCTTTCTATTTTTTACCGGTTTATCCTGGTCTCTCCGCTGGTTCGATTGTGTTATCAGTCTGGGATTCCCCCAGATCTGGTGGGTTTTCGATCTTGGTCTCCCCCCAGATCCGATGGGTTGTGGGTAATAACAGTAGGGTTTGTTTGGTTAGTTCGAACTGGTTTTCCAAATCCCAGCTTGTGCTTGCAAGGAGGTTTGGCTTGTTGTGGGTTGTCTGGTCAACTACCGCACCCGGAGTTTCAAAGTGCCAGCAGAAACTCGCACTGGAGCATCCCTTTGCAGCAATCAGGGATCCGTCCCTTACGCCATGAATGCCAACATTAGCCATTTAAAGGACCGATCTAATGGTTTGAGCTCTAGCCTGGTTGCTCATCTACTGATTCTCGGATGGACCCTATGCCGCATCGCGTCAGTCTACTTTTGCAGTAATGTGTCTTTGAACTTGTATGCCCTTTTGTGGTTTTGCTCGTTTCCTAGTTTTCAATAGACTTAGCTTTTACCGACTGTTATGTTTATTTCATGTAAGTGCCGCTAGGTTTCTTGGAATGAAATTTGTTGTTGATAGTAAGAAAGAAAAAAAAGTCCGGTGGGTTTAACAGTACTAAGGGATCACTAGTAATCCCTCATCAAAAGATTCAAAACCAACCCCAAATTCAATCCTTTCTTCACTATCAAATATCAATCTCTTCCAAGTTCCAACCTACTCCATAACAGAGGCATTTGTCTTGATTTGAACGTTTGTTTTTGTCTCTCGACACTCTCAATTTTTTTGAGCCCATTCATAGTCCGAACATAATCCTCTTGAATCATTAAAATTTGCATCCGATGAAGTACAAATACGAATATGACTGTTTAAAACTAACTCGAATAGATATCAATAAGCACGAGAACATGTTAGTAATTTTTATCTATATTACAAAAAGAAAGACAAACATAATTTTAAGTTAGACTATCTATTTTGCTTAACAAAATGCAATTTCATTTTGTTTTGGTGACTATTGATATTCGACCAAACTAAATTTTCATACATATGTTCTTTTCTGTTGGTTTTATAAAGAGAACGATTTAAATCTTCTTTATGGGATGTGAATGAGACAACAAAATGAGAGAATGAAGTGGTCGATCGAGAGATTGAGGTATGGAGGGGGAGCTTAGGGCATCCGCATCAGCCTCTATAAATTTTGGACCAAATTACACCTTAAAAACTCACTTTATTACTTTAGCTACTCACTTTTCAAATGTTTATTGCATCAAGCTCTTTACTCTCACTCTCTACTCAATTAAATATTAATAAAGTTGTCCCCACGGATGAATAGTGCCGGATTGGAAACAAATAAAAGGAGTAGGTGAGACAAAATAAATTAATATAAAAACTTTTACTGGATGAACATTGCCTCTCTTAAGATAAAGAGGAACTGTTGAAAAACTAAAACTTTGGCAAGTGGTCCCTACTAATAAAGAGGCTGATGTGAGGGTATTTTTTCCATTTTGCTTGTTAAAATGAAGTACATGGTAGTTTAGCTACTCTAGTGTGGATGCTCTTATCCTGATAACATGATACTCTGTACTACATGTCTACGAAATTTTAGAGATATGAGAAAGGGGCTCCTCTCACCAATAGTAGGTGGGCGCTTTCATCATGAGTCTCATTTTAACAACTTGACCCATTTTAACAATTTGACCCGGTGATATTTAGATCTCAATATCTATATCCCTCATGGGAAAAAAATTTTGGGTCAACCAATTTGATTGAATCACGTTGATCTTGAAACCGAAGGATGATCGGAACTCTGGTTGACCAATTTTTTAAAAATACAATTATTATTCCACATTTGATGAACCTGAATTTTACTATTATTTTAGCATATAGACAATGAATGAAAAGGGAATCGAATTCCAAAAATATTTGTTAGTGACATCAACAAAAATAGAATGTCCGGAACCAACTTGTAGAGTCTCCCACCAGGCGGGCTGGGCGGTCTTGCGTTTTATTCGTCAATTTATTTCTTTAATCCAATTTTTTTCTAAAAATATACATAACCAGCATTATAGGTAATTAATTCAAGCTTACGTGTTTATTTGCGGTCATTTCCCTCCGTCATTTCCGTCATTATAGTACAACCCTGCTACACCCTGTCATATCCTCCCATCTAACACACCGACTCTTTCGGCCACGTTTTGGGATCAAAAGTTATTTTGAGTAATGAGTAGATAGTGAGGGATAGATATAAAAATGAGAGTAGCAATTGAAGAAAAAATTCATTGAAAACGGCGTGTAAAGAGAAAATGTTGAGACTTGAGACCCAAAACGAACATGACAAAATATGTATTCACTCTTTTTTTCTTTTCTTTGTTTTTTACTCTGCAGCATGTCTACACTTAACGGCGGGCAACTTCCTGGAAACTTGGCCGTTCCAAAAAATTCTTCCTGAAGCTTTGCAAAAAGATGAGTGACCTATGTATGCGGTGGCGGAGGCAGCATGGGACCAGTGAGCAGTGAGGGCACAGGCCCCGCTGCTATTTTCAATAATTTCATTTTATCTATAATTTAGGCGTTTGCGTCAGTTTTCATACATTTTGATTAATTTTGAGAGTTTATAACTCAATTTTCAAGCTAGCTTTAGCGCACCTCGGAAATTTGAAATCAAAACACTTGCGGGAATTCCAATTAAAATCAAAGTAAAGCTATCTATGACTTGGCCCAAAAGAATTGATACCACCTAAGATATTTCAAACCTAAGACCTTAGAAATGAGCATACCCTTAAGTCTCAAACCTTTACCAATAGGCAAACCCTTTTTAAATTACTCCGTATTTGTTTTACACGAGGATCTGTTATCTATACATGCATGGTAGCAAATTTTATGTTTTCACTTATCTTTTCACATTATTGTTGTTTATTATAAGTACTCAAAAGATAGAAAATTGTAAATCTTGAAGTAACTGGAGAGTTTGTCGGTCATTGATTTTATAGCCCTGAAATTAGTCGATGTGGCATAAGCTGGTCTGAACATTCGGTTTTTTGAAAGAAAATTTTTTTTCTAAAACCATGTTCAATATTGCCCCCACTGAGTGAAATTCCAAGCTACGCCGCTGTTTGTATG
This sequence comes from Rhododendron simsii, assembly GCA_014282245.1. Taxonomy (NCBI): domain Eukaryota; kingdom Viridiplantae; phylum Streptophyta; class Magnoliopsida; order Ericales; family Ericaceae; genus Rhododendron; species Rhododendron simsii. The sequence goes on from CM024961.1 coordinate 21,749,536, forward strand.
CATGACCCATATAAGACGTCACGTTCTCCTCATATATACTATACATGCACATGGAGATATGTAAACAGTGATGTTGTCTTTTTCACGGAGGCTCTGTAAAAGAGGTTTTCGCGCTGTCCTACCTCACCGTTCATCTTGATAATCAACGGTCCAGATTTTAAGTAAACTATTCGAATTTTAAACAAATTATTCGCGCGAATAGTTTACTTAAAATCTAAACCTTCCAAAACACTTTTGGACGAATGAGATAGTTCGCCTTCGTGAAAACCTTCTTTACTGAGCCTCCGTAAAGAGGTTTTTCTTGTAAACAGTATTCTTCTTATTATATATACCTTCCCTAGTTAGTAGGTATGTTAAGGTAGTTGGAATCAGAATATATCAGTCAGAAATCAGAATGTATAACTTTGACCTGCGCCTTGTTGTCCCAGCACTTATCAACCTCACCCTCTTCCTCCTCCAACACCACCGAGCTGGAAACCCCACTCTGAACATGGATTTGAACAGCTGGTGGTTCTCTTGCATTGTGGTTCTAACACTCATCCTCACCACCTCAGTCAAGCTTACTCTTTCTGTGACTGCGGAGCGTCGTATCCGGGTCCGAGCCGGAGACTTCTCTTTCATCGTGGCTGTTTTACTGCTGGGGTCTGTTTACCTGTCGCAGCCCCTTTTCTGGTTCGGGTACGTGGTCGTCATTTGTCTCTCTCCTTGGCACGGTGTTCTTTTCCGATTACTCATGGGATTTCTTCTCTGGATATGGCATATCTTACGTGGGATTCCTGTTTTCATTATCACTTGTATTGTCCAGAACCATCAACAAGATGAAACAGCAACGGGTCCTCCCCGAGTTGTAGGTGATGATGACATAGGAGGAAACCCGATATTGCTCGAGCAACCTACCTCAGAGCCTAATACTGTTCTTGTTGCTGAGCCTCGAGACACTGAGGTTTTTGTTTAGGGAAGGGAAAATGACGGTCAATAATGTGTTTTGATAATTAATATCCGTCATGGACATTTTCAGCATTAACAAATGTTCTCAGCATATTCTTGATGGATATTAATTATCAAAACACGTTCTGGGCTGTCATTTTCCCTTTAGGGATTGGACCATGATCCAATTCTATAAATGGACCGGATGATCCAGTTTCGGCCCCTTTAATTGGGGTCATTTTCGGGCTCAAAATAATAATTCAAACTATTCTCTTTTTAGAACTCGTTGAGAAAATATACCAAACCAAAAATTCAGCGAAAAAACTTGAAAAACCTCCTGCACCCGCCTCGCTTGGTGCACTTAATAATGTAAAAAAACCACGGTAACTCTTTAAAAGTAAAGAGGCACTGATCACTTGCTATTCACTTTTTTTTAATGTTTTTCCTGCACTTCGAAAGCTCTCTCTCATTTTTTTAAATATTTTTTCTGCACTTCTAAAGTTCTTTCTTACGGTGGGTTTGTTTCGTGCCTTTTTTTAAAATAAAGAAATAATATTTTTAATGAGATACTTTTAATATAGAAAGGCCGATACAGTAGAAAGGCCGATACAGTAGACATTTTAAAAAAAGGTAGTGAAAGTAATAAAGTGACTTCTTAATGTGTAAATTGATCCAAAATGTAGAGAGTCTGATGCGGATGCTCTAACTGATTAAAAGGAATTGGTATTCATGAATGTACCTGTAGTTGTAATGCTGCACAAGCTTCAACTTCTTCAGCTTTTACTTGATTTCATGAGGAAAATAAGCTCCGAAAGAATTGGTTTCTTCATTTTGGGTAGGGGCATAGAAATTCTGGGGCCCGGGCAGATTCGAGCCTTTTTGGAAAATGGGCGATCTCTTTTTGGGCATATTTGGTGCAGGATTTTCAAGATATATGCAAGGTTTGGAATTGGTTCTGGGATTTGGGGGGGGGGGGGGGGGGGGGGTGGGAATAAAGCAGAGAGCCGTTGAACCACACGATGGGGAAGGTCCTCTCATTAAAGTAGAGCATTCAAATTTGTGAAAGGCAGCCCATTCAGAATGGGTTTTAGACATCTAGCTGAATTCCACTAAAAGACGAGGAAAAAAGCAGCCGAATAATTCCACCAGTTGTTTTTTCTCGAAAGTAATACCCGTTTTTCTAGTTACTAGTGAGATGCAAGGCGCACAATTTAGGACCATTACAAAATACTTCGCTCAGAGAAATAGGAAGAACTCACCTCAATACCTGTTTTTCAACTTACTAGTGAGATGGAAGGCGCGCAGTCCAGGCTCGTTACAAAATAGCTCAGAGAAACAGTAAGAAATCACCTCGATACCTGTTTTTCTACTTTTTTTATAGGCAACAAAATTTTATTAAATTATCAACAAAGAGTACATCAAGAGGGGAAATAGAACGGGGAATCCAACCAAACGCCGAGCCCAAACCATGCCCTGAGGACCAGGCCCCTAACAATAAAGCCTTAAACTCCATGGGCCTGACCCGAAACACAAGCCCAAATCAAAACAAAGACCAAAGCAATCACAAGCCCAACGCTGCACGCGCACATCCACCACCGCAGCAACCTCGAACACCCACCGCATCCTATTGCCACCACCGAAACCACCACCACCACCAATCAATCCCCACCATCAGACCACCCAAAACCAAGGAGCAAAGCCCATAGGAAACATAGGCCAAGCCCATAGGAGACATAGGCTAAACCCAGCAAACCCAAACCTAACCCAACCTTACCAGAAAACCACCGTTGGCCATCCACCCAGACACCGGAAACCCCAAGACCAGCCCCAAAACGAATGAACCACCACACGCCAGCAACAGCCCCCGTGCACAGTTGGAAACCCACCAATGACCGTCGAGACACCGTCGATTTGGCTCCAACAAACGCACGCCGACCGCTGTCACCACCCACAAACGCCCAAGCACAGCCTTAGACCAGATCCGCACCTGACGCGAGACCACCACTTGCCGTTAGGCCCAAACCATGACTACCCAAGAGTAGAAACATGGTGGGTGGTCTCACGGGCTTCAAAGCCACCTCCCTCATCAGACGATCTTGCCGTTAAGTCAAAACGATTACCTCAAGAGGAAAAAATCGGCGGCAAGAGGGCTCCTCCCCCCCCCCCCCCCCCCCCCCCCCCCCGGGGGGGTTAAGAGGTTGAGCTCTAGGGTTTTGGTTTAGAGAGAGAGAGAGTGTGTGTGTGTGTGGGTGTGCGCGCGCGGGGTGTGTTTTATACCCTTTTTTCTACTTACTAGTGAGATGCAAGGCGCACAATCCAGACCCGTTGCAAAAATCCTTCGCTCAGAGAAACAGTAAAAACTCACCTCAATACCCATTTTTCTACTTAAAAACTCGAACAAACCCCAAGGGCCAAAAGGTAAAATTGACACATACGTTCTTCCAAGGGAAAACTCCACCATTGATTTCCTCTCAGCCGTTGACTAGGCCCAAACCCAAGGGAATAAAAGGATGCTGGAGGCCCATTCCGCCGCAGGCGGTGAAGCCGAGCGGAGATCCAACCACGCCACCACTTGGCCCGCAGAAAAAGATGAGGTTTGTTTACTCTCTGAGAGGGTCTTGAGGTAGCAGCGAGAGCATGATAGGAAAAACACTAGTGAGGAAAAACAAGACTCGCACGATCATATTTTGATAATTAAAACCATTCCTTTTATAAGTTTAGATAAGTAAATTATCCGCGCAAAAGACCAGATTTATCACACCTAGAAAACCAATCAAAAGAGATAGCCACGGGCACAAACGCTCTGCTAAAGAACATTCGCAAATCAGAAAGATGGGTTGACCCAAATAGGTGGACAAATAGTACTAAAAGACTCGCCTCTGTAGAAAGTTGTCCGGCTTCCAGCTTCCAAGTTGTAAATGCCCATGTCCTGGCCTCCTCCTCGCTTACAATGTATGTACGATCGCCAACAATCATCGGTGTAATAGATGCAATCGGCTTTAATTCTTGGGAATTTAGAGGCTTGAACAGAGATGGAAGCATTATCTCCGACAAACAGGCCATAGTCCCCTAAGCTCTTTATCTTTGCCCATTCCATCTCATTACATAAATCCACCTTAAATACTTGAAATTCTTTAACCCCATAACCAATCTTAGACTCCTCAATAGTTTCATCGACAGAGCACGGCTCGTACATATAGGTTTCCGGATCACCTATAAGACGATCTCGAACAACTATCAATAGATCCCCATCCAATTCGACTAGGTACGGTCGCTTGCTATAAACGAATCCTCGAGGTATTCCTCCAACCCCTCGTGCTTGTGCCGGAGTTTGATTATGCCCACCAATGTCGCAAGCAAAAACATAGCCCCAAGAATCGACTCCATAAAATTGATCCTTGTAATAAGTGATATCCTCAAAGTCAAGGGTACCATAAAATTGATCCTTGTAATAAGTGATATCCTCAAAGTCAAAGGAATGTGGGTGTTCGATGGTGGTCCAGGTCTTATCTCCAGGTCTCCAGAAGCCCAGCCGTCCAAGACCTCCATATATAACCATGACTACATAGTTGCCGTCTTTTGTACTCCCAGAAGGACTAGAAGACAATACTGCTTTCCTGATGAAAATAAAGTTAGTTTTCATGCGATCTTCGTTATAGTATTTGACAGTACAGATATGAGGAAGCCCAATTTCAACCCGAGATAAGGGATGAAGCAAATTCATCTCGCCATCTTTCGATATGGTGACGAACCAGCCGAGAGACTCCAGACACCGCTTCCCCTTCACTTCCGGTAGCGTTGCTTTGCAAGTCATCCCACACTTTGTCAGACTAACAAATCGACGTTCATCAGAGCTTGTCTCTTCTTCTTCGGCAAGCATAAGCCATGGAATTTGTTGAGACACCTTAAAATTCTTCTTAACTGCAACCAATCGCCATGATCTACAAACTCCACCAAAAGAAACAAAATCCTCGAACAGTGCAATTCGTTTGGCAATGAGAACGAGTAGATCTTCTTGGAGTTCTGACCAATTCCCCATCTTCAGCACCTCTGCTCTTATTTAACCTAGTTCTTAGAGGACGACCTTAAGTCAGCAATAAAATAAGATTACAACACATTAGTATTTAAAGATTAAACATTTTTCGTTTCCAAGAAAATGGATTTCGTCGCTAAAGGTTCTAGAGATGAAAATATTTTGCCGCAAGTTTAATCATCTGAGTCTTGTCGCCAAGGATCCTCGAGACAAACCAAAATTCCTCGCCTAACACAATACTCTAGCGGCCAAAATTTTCCTTGCCTTGCATCAACAATTTGAAACTTCAATGCACACTTAAGCTGCCTACTCTCTTCTACTGTAAAAATGTTAAAGTTTGGTTATTCCAGAGGAATGTTCGCAATCGCAAAACAACCATTGGCCTTGATAGCAGTATGACTCAAACACATGCGCAGTCATGGATAAACACACACATATGAAAATACTTTATCAATGTGCTTTGAAAAGGGTTTAAAAAAACGACGACAGATTAGTCTCACAACCCCAATTCTATAACAAAAACTAAGTAGCCCACCACGAAAGATCATAACAGACACACCACAAAGGCTCATAACTGAGTCCTCACAGCACAGTCGCTTAACAAATGACTTTTCATATAGTACCACCCCTTCACTAAACTTTACAATAGTTTGTAACTACAAAAGTCTAAGAACGCAACTTTAAAACACAACTCCAGTCACAACTGTATCCGGAGTCGTTGGATGTATGTGAGCCCATGTGCATCCAACGGCTTCTGACACATTCGTGGCCGGAGTTGTGTTTTAAAGTTGCGTATGTATCATTGCTCTTGTAACGAAGACCCCAAAGATCTATCTGGACAATTGCTATCAATGATATGTACCATTTTCTCGGTACAATCAAATATTTCATTGACTATAAGCCTATAAGCAAGAAAATTTTTATGCATTGCAACAGAACAAGGAATGGTTAAGCGTATATATTCACCAGGGGGAAAAATCAAGTAAACAAGGTGATTCTCCTTCTGACCATTTAAGCATAAACACCATAGGAAAAACAATATAAAGATGCTTAACTACAATCTACGAACCACATGCTTAATCATCAAAAAAAAGGAAGAGGGGGGGCGGGGGGGCGGCGGGAACAAAAAAATCATTGATCGGAGATAGAAAAGACATGCAAGGATGCAAATTTAAAGCACGAACAGTTTCGACTCCGCCTCAGACAAATCAAAACGAACTTCACACAAATGAAATCCAGCTAGGGTTTCCGAATATTTGGGGTAGAGATAGGGAGAAAGAGAGAGAAGAGGTACCTGAGAAACGAGTGAGGCGCATAGTAACGACACGGACCACGAAGAGAGGGAAGAAAAATTGGGCAACCCACTAGGAGTAGGATCTTGGGCGCTGCCCCCTTTATTTTTTTTTCGATTAAAAATTTTCAATTATACTTAACAGTTAGTTACCGAAATTGAGATACATTTTCAAAATTTAATTACTGAAATATAATATTTTTTTCAACAGTTATTAACCGAAAATATATGTTCAGCAGTTGTTAGTTTACCGAAAGTTGAACATATTTTCGACACGTAGTTACCGAAATATAATCTTATTTTCAACAGCTATTTGCCGAAATGTTATTTATGATTTTCAACAACCAGTTACCAAAATGTAGTGGGCTATGAGAGAAAATAAAAAGCCGCAAATAGTCACGCCCTAGGATCTTTTTTGTCTTACCAACGAAATTTATTTCCATTTATTTCTGAATTTTTTAATTGAAAACATTTTATTTTTAAAATTTTCCTGGAAGAAATTGAAAAATATAAATACGAAAAATAATTGCAAAAAAAATCTTGAGAAGAAAAAAGTATTTCAAAAAAGTTGTTATGTTTAAATTATCATTATTTTTTAAAAGTTCGATCTTAATTTATAACATTCTATATTCCTCTTGACAATATTAATATATCAAGACGCTTCAACTATGGTCGTCTTTAGAGTTGGAAAATGCGGATTTCTGTTTGCAACCGTTGGATTGTATTTTAAATGGTCTGGATTCGCAGACAATCTATTCGCGTGAATAGATTATTCGCGAATCCGAACCATTCAAAACACAATCCAACGACAGCTGGACGACGTCAACATTTTTGTGGTATAAGGTGACCTTAGCTGAAATGCCCTAATTAATATATTTTCTTATAACCAGATGTCTAGGATAACTTGCGTATATCTCTACGAATTCCGAAGACCTGAAATTAACGACTGAACAAACATGTGTTTGACTTTAATGAAATTTGAATTTGCGAATTTCTTAAAGGGCAAACCCTTTATAATATTTAGGATCTGAGACGACCCATTGTCAACACCTAAAGTTTTGGCGAGCAAGAACGTTTGGGTTAATTTTGCTCAGTAATAACATATACACAAGACTAGTTAAATACTCAATCTTAGGTACTTTACATATGCAAAATGAGAAAATTAGGGTGCAGCAGACTAGGTAAAAAGAAAGGTAAAATACATTTGGTATTTTTGCTTGGTTGTTTTGGCGATGTATTGTAGCACAGGTATAACCGTATAAGTAAAATACTATTGTTTCTCTCCTCCTCCTCCTCCTCGTCCTCCTCCTCTCTCTTTCTCTCTTTCTCTCTCTTTCTTTCTCTCTCCCTGTGACTAGGTAGGCAGCGGTGGTGTGCAGTGTGGGTAGGTAAAGTAGGAAGGCTGCTGTAGTATGGGAGGAGAATATGAATAGGTATAGTAAATATTTGGTACTATTCATAGGCATTTTTTCTCACAACTAGTGTACATGCTCTGAACTGGTCTTCTCTAATTTCTTGAAATTAATGTAGATAATTTTTCTCACCATGTTTACGCTTTCTTGCTGTCGGACCGCTTTTCCACCATCTCTCCTAAAACCAATTGGTGGTAGGAAGGGTTTCAATTAAGTCTTTTATGGCATTCGACATCGCACCCGCAAGTCTGTTTTTAGAGCGGTCGCAGGGAGTGGCATTGTGTAACCAAATCCATGGGGGCACTCCGGGCCCAACAATCCCTCCCTCACGATGACGCTCCCGCGACTCGAACCCATGACTTCCTGGCTCTGATACCACTTGTCGGACCGCTTTTCCACCATCTCTCCTAAAACCAATTGGTGGTAGGAAGGGTTTCAATTAAGTCTTTTATGGCATTCGACATCGCACCCGCAAGTCTGTTTTTAGAGCGGTCGCAGGGAGTGGCATTGTGTAACCAAATCCATGGGGGCACTCCGGGCCCAACACTTGCATGTATGATAAGTTCATAAGTTATATCTGGTTTGGGATAATTCTCAAAATACTTGTTAATTACTAGCTGTTTAAAATATCAGAAATTATAATCGCAAGGAAGATTTGTAGGGAATCACGTAAGAAAAAATGTGTTTGGGCCCATTCCGGGTCTCACAAAAATCTAAAAAATATCCAAAATTTTTTGAATATTATGCTTAGTTCGTCTCTACGAATTCAAAAATAATAGTTACTAATTTCTGTTGGAACTGGTTTTTTATAAGACCCCATAAAATAATATTAAAAAATTTATAGATATTATTCTAGATTTTTGTGGGACCCAAAATATATCCAAACGCAATTTTTCTTGTGTGATTCCCTGTAAATCTTCCTTGCGAATAACAAAACTCTTAAAATATAAATAACAGAAAGATAGTTGTTGCTTTATGGGGACCAGCATCCATCGTGTACCCAAGACGCCCCTTGCTGGCATGAGGCAAGTGTATTGGGAGGACTGACCGCTTTCATCCGTCGGTGCTGTATGGGCAGCATTGCGAAGCCCCTCATGTCCATCTGTCGCTAAGTGTAGGGTTCTGCACTGTCATTTAAAGATTACGTTGCACATTCCCCTAACGGCAATTGCTTTTAGGTGAGTTGGTTAGCACCTGATCCAACAAAGTGATATTAGAGCCAGAAAGTCATGAGTTCGAGTCGCGAGAGCGTCATCACGAGGGAGGGATTGTTGGGCTTGGAATGCCCCTATGGATTTGGTTACACAATGTCACTCCCTTCGATCGCTCTAAAAACAGACTTGCGGGTGCGATGTTGAATGTCATAAAAGACTTAATTGAAGCATTCGCTAACACCAATTAGTTTTAGGAGAGATAGTGAAAAAAGCGGTTCGACAAGTGGTAACAGCAATTGATTTTAGATGAGTTGGTTAGCACCTGATCCAACAATAGCATTTGTTGCATGAAAGATTATCTTTGAGGTATGAAGTAAATACTACTACTAGTGTGTATAGATTTGTGGCTGTGGAGGCTACTTTGGTCCCATTCAGCTAAGGTCCCATTTAGCTAAATAAGTCAATTGGCTTATTTTTTTATCCTTATTGAAATTTTTTTCCGTATTTGTTGGTTTTTCGTCAATTTTTTAGGGATTATTGCATCGTAATGATAAGAGAAATCTGAAAAAATAAAAAATTACGATCGAAACTTAATTTTTTTGAATAAAAACAAAAATAAGCCATTAATAAGTCAATTTTTTTGTTTTTATTCAAAAAAATTTTTTTTTTTTGAGGTAGGGATAGGGAGAAAGAGAGAGAAGAGGCACTTGAAAAGTGAGGCGCACAGTAAAGACACAGACCACGAAGAGAGGGAAGAGGGAAGAGGTAAGAGGGAAGAAAAATTGGGCGACCTACTAGTAGTCTGGATTTTTTTTGTCTTACCAACAAAATTTATTTCCATTTATTTCTGAATTTTTTAATTGAAAACATTTTATTTTTAAAATTTTCCTGGGAGAAATTGAAAAACATAAATTGAAAAAATAGTTGCAAAAAAATCTTGAGAAGGCAAAAATATTTCCAAAAATTAGTTTGGTTTAACATTCTGAGAGTTACTTTTAACTTTTGACACAGTTTCCAATAAATCTCTCTCTATCTCTCTCCATTCATTATCACTCTAACTCTCAAAAATAACTTTCTAAAATGTAAATCAAACAAAGCCGTCATGTTTAAATTATTATATCTTAAAAATTTGATCAGAGGAACATTCTTTATTCCTCTTGTCAATATTAATATATATTTTTATAATCGGATGTCCGGGGCAGCGTGCATACATCTCTACGAATTCTGAATACCTGAAATTAACGGCTGAACAAACATATGTTTGGCTTTTATGAGATTCGAATTTGCGATATTTTGAAGGGCAAATCCCAAACCTATGTTTGGCTTTTATCTTTTATGAGATTTGAATTTGCGATTTCTTGAAGGGCAAACTCCAAACATATGTTTGGCTTTTACGATATTCGAATTTGCGATTTCTTGAAAGGCAAACCCTTTATAATATTTAGGACCCGAGACGACCCATTTTTCAACACCTACTGTTTTGGCCAGTGAGTTCGTTTGGGTTAATTTTGCTCAGTAAATTGGCTTCTCTGATGGCATCTCCAAGGGGCTCAACAAATTGAACCTGTTGGCAATAATAGAGAGCCAAGAGTATTATTCATCCCTCCAACCAGCTCAGTACTTGCCTCGGTACTTTGCCTTCATCCACTGTTGTTGGCTACGAGTGCCGGGCGAAAACCCACTCGGTACTCTCCTCTCTCTCTCTGTGCGAGCAAGCGCGCGAGTGTCGCTTTACATAGCCGTGAGTTAAGTTTGGCCGCCGAAAAAAATGGAGTTTCGGGCCTCTGTTCAGTTTGGCTGGTATGTCAAAGTGGTCGAAAATTATTTTTGACCACGGGGTTGTGTTCGTGAAGAGGAGCCGATCACGACGGTAAAAGGCTGGCCTCGAAATTCCACTGGAACAGCGCTCACACGCCGTTCTGACGCAGGTGCATGAGATCTACTCTCACCGTATGGTGCACGCGCAGGCAGGAGGAATGGATAGGTGTTGCTGACACGAGCATCGATAGGTATAATAGAGAGTAGGATTGGAATGGATAGGTGAAAAAGTGGGTAGGCAAAGTAAAGATTGTACTTTTTGGCACTTTTGAGTAGTTTTTTTTTTTTACCAGTACGTTGGAGATGCCCTAACCAATTTCTTGAAATTAATGTAGATAAATATTTCTCACCATGTTGCGCTTTCTTGCACGTATGATAAGTTGTCTCTGATCTGAGATATTTCTCAAAATACTTAGTTAATTACTAGCTCTGTAAAATTTAAATAACAGAAAGATAGCATTTGGTGCATGAAAAATTAACCATCTCTGAGGCATGAAGTAAATACTAAATACTACTCCTACTAGTACAGATTTGTGGAGACTAGTTTGTAAATAGCTCTTTTGGGATGGGAAATGATTTTTGCATTGTTCTTCTATCCGTTCGCATTTCTTACCCTGTCTTTATCATGTGAATAGACAAAAAAATAAGTACTTGAATTACTAAACGATAGTATGATTATTTTATGTAAACAAAGACAAAACAAAATGAATGCAATTAAATAAAAGATGGATGTGAAAATCATTTCCTTTTAAGAATTTACATTGCCGTCGAACAATTATTTTCCCATGAGATTAACATTACACAGGAGTTCGTGTTATTATTAATAACCTATCACTAATCGTAGGATGAGATGTGCCTAGTTCGAGTTTCCCTTCTATTATGGCAATAGAATGCGGTATTATTAACGCTAAACTGGTGAGATTCCCTCATGCACACCGTTGCAAGTTCGAATTCCGCTTGCGGATAGTAGTAGTATTTGTGAACCAGATGTTATATATTGGGCACTATCTCTTCCGCTTGTACCTTGGTAGCGTTGTAATGACAAACTACAGTTCAATTAGTTGGGGTTATTCCGTAAGCATGCCTAGTGAGCTTCGATCATTCAATTTGTGGTATTGGCTTACTGATTGAACATGTTATAGTGGTTGGGCGTCTCTCTTCCGAGGAGGTTGCAACTCTTGTCTCCCCATCCCGATCTTTTTCCTCAGGAGAAAAAAAACGCAAAAATACTGTGTGAAAATCCGACGGCTGTTGGTAAAACACAGTCAAAAGATTACCCATCATCCATCCAACGACAGGCAAACCATCAAAAATCACTCAAATAGAACCAAACAACGTTCGTAACCCGCGAAAACACCCGCAGGTGCGCGCACACCACACCCCTACGCGCACTGTAGCACCCGTCCATCACTTGCCATAACCAAGTCCCACCTCTAAAAGGATCAGCCAACCCCTCACCTGAACGTTAAAACCGCTCTCTCTCTCTCTCTCTCTCTCTCTCCCTTCCCCTCTCCTCTCTCTCTCTCTCTCTCTCTAAACTCTCTTCTTTATCTCAATATACGAACTTGTCTTCCTCGGCGAAAGTGAGATATACGGAGCCCAGAAAATCTTCAGAAAAGTGAGATATACAGAGCCCTCGCTCTGTGGAGCGGTGTGTTCGATCAATGGTGGATGTAGGAAAACGGAGGAAAAGAGAAACCGAGATGGACGTGGGACCGGAGAGATCGAGGCCTCTGCACAATTTCCAGTTGCCGCGTCTGAAGTGGGGGAACCAGAGAGTCCTGAGGTGCATGATCGTGCAGGGTCCCCGCGGCGGCGGCGTCTCCTCCGATCGCGCTGCTGGGTGTTACTCGGCTGCGGGGAAAGCGGAGAGAGGCTTGATCGGGCGGCGGGGTGAGAAAAAGGAGAGTCTTGAGAGGTCGCCGGAGGAAAAGACGTGTGGCGGTTGGGGGAAATCGAGGGCGGCGGCGTCGGAGGGGGACGGGATAGAGGCGGTTAGGGAGAAGCTGATGTTCGATCTCCAGGCGGCGGCGGACAGGATGAAAGACGCCATATTGAGGGAAGGTATGGAGGAGGAGGAACCGATTCCGCCGCCGGCGCCGGCGCCGGAGGTAGCGCCGGAGGGCGATGGCGATGCGAGGCCGTGGAATTTGAGGACTAGACGAGCTGGGTGTAAGGCGCCGAACGGAATAAACGGTGCTGCTGGCGGCGGCGGCGTTAGCGGTGGCTGCGGCGGTGGTGTTAATGGCGGTGTGGGGAAGGGGTTGAGAGTTGGTGAGCGGAGGGAAGCTAATTTCTCCCCTCTGAGGCACGAAAGCGAATCTCCGAGGTTGGCCGGAGATTTCGACGGCGAGAAGAGGGAAAGGTCGAGATTTTCAGTTTCGCTTTCGCGGCGAGAGATTGAGGAGGATTTTAGGGCCTTGACTGGAAATAGGCCCCCTCGGAGGCCCAAGAAACGGCCCAAGATTGTCCAGAAAGAACTCGATGTAAGTATCATCACAAGTATATCTTTTTATTCATTTGATTATAGGTCTCTGATCTCTGTATTTGATTGCACTGAGTAATTCACTGTTCCATTGGTTATTCTGCAGATTCTTTTTCCGGGTTTGTGGTTGACGGAAGTTACGGCCGACATGTACAAAGTTCCCGATGCTCCAGAGCCTTGAAAAGTAATTACTTCATTTCTTCCCTCTGGTGTAATGTATCAAAATTTAATCCCTTTATTTGTTGGGTTAGTTCGATTACTGGACTTCTGTAGCTAAATTGAGTCATTTATTTGTTTTCACAGTAATTGGTGGAGTTGTTGCTGTGTGTGGATGTTTAGAAGGTTTATCTGCCTGCTGACCTGCTGGTGTAATGGGACCTCATATTGGTGGGTATACAGTACCGGCACCCTCTTTGCCGATTGGGAATTCAATGGAAGAATCGAATTCCCTGGTAAGATATGGCGTAAGCGTTACTTGACTTACGAGATTAAACTTGTTCATTACTAGTATAATCATATTTAGTCATATTTCTTTTAAGTTGATTGGAATAAACTTGTATAGAGAACAAGTGGAAGGATGTTGTTAAGAGAAGCAAATGTCTTTCTATACTATTGAGCTTGTTCTTGTTCTTGTCACTATGCTATCACATTGTTGCTCGCGTGCAAGCATGGGGAAGCGTCAAATTGTGTAATGTAGTTTAGCTTCTATTTACCTATTCAAATGTCGTCTGTTTTTTTTGTTTCCTCTTTCAGATCTGTGCGTGTCGTTGCTTCATAAATTCTTGAGCTTGATCATGCTAGAAAAGTTCCTTCATTCCATTCTGTGTTGGTGTGGTTTGTTTTGACATTTAGTTCAAATTTCTGGGCTCTTTCTCGGTAGTATTATAGCTTAGATGTCTTCTTTCAGTTCTCACAAGTGTCATCTTTATGATCAGTACCCATTTCCATAATACTACTCCCTTTTGCTGCTGTACCTTGTAAACGTTGTGTGACCATGCTCAGTGGTGGACTTACAAATAGACTTACATGAGTGGATAATCAGGTAGGAATGTCTATAGCAGATTATCACCCTGATTTACTGTAATTCAGTATGCCCCTGAAATTGGTTTCTATTGCCTTAATCCTGCATTGATCAGTAACAATCGGAGTGACTAACTTGTTCAAAAGTAACACTTGAAATTAAACACACTCAACATTTGGAGGTAAAAAGGCCTAAGAGAAAATAAGACGTCACTTCGCTGATTGTGTGATGTAAGAAACTTAAATGACGACGTGTTTAGTTGCCGAAGTAACGTACTTATGAAATGATCGGTTAAGTTCAGTTTTTCTTGGTTCATTTGACTTGGCTAGTTCCACCCCTACCATGCTGTTGTAATTTGGGTAATCTGGAAAACATTGCTGGCAATCCTGCGGCCTCTTGATTTCATTTCCTCTTCCAACTATGCATCAAATGACAAAATGACCTTCGGAGGCTATTAGATGCCTGTTAAATTACAGTGAGTGTTACCACTAATTGTCATGTGTTTTGTCTTCATTATCAAACTTGTTTGAAATATAGAAGTTTCGAGAGGTTATGGCTTCTGTTGTCGAATGTTTGAGTATTTCTCTTTCCATAATTGGTGTACGATACATTCACATGTATTCCTGCGAAGTAATAAAATATGTATGCTCTCTTGTATTTAGTGTCACTTGTGGAGTCGATCCACAGTGTGGACGTAGAAATGGTGCTTATAAGTCATTAGTCTTTCGAAGGAAAACGGAAATAGAAAGCAGATGGGCGACTTGAAGATGACGGTGAAAGTATCTCTTGCCGTTTCCAGATACCGGGAAAGGCATGCTATTGTAAAGTGCTCCTGAAGCTTTTTACTTTGTTATGCAGTTGACTTTCTCACCCAGAAATTGTAATGCTCCTCCATTAATTTTTCTTCTGGGGTTAAGCTTCAACTTAGCTCTTCAGTTGACTCTCTCTTGTTCATATCATGCCCGTTCTGGAGGGGAAAAAAAAAAGGGGAGGAGGCTTACTTCCCCCGTTTCATACCGTTGGACTAACTTCGGTGAAGGACGTTGGTCTTATGATGATACTACATCTCGAGGATCGATCGAAAGGTGAGGAAACATTGCGAAAGCAACAAATGGTGTTTGGTTTCGGTACTGTGACATTGAAGGAACAGGAAAAAGGCCCTATCGAAATATTTCAACTTACAGCAGATTAATCGACCAGATTCGACCTCTTAATTGCGCGGAAGTAGGCTTCTTAGATAGGTGCATCCAAAACCAAAAAACTTGGGACGGGATCCTTATGAGTTAACAGGAAGTACCTAGCCGCCTGCAAATTCGGCGCGTCCATATATGCCCAGAATTTTTCCTTCTGGATTGAAAATTTGAATCTGCATTGCCAAGGAATTTCTCCTGTCTGGTTCCTTTGAAGCATTCCTGCCTTTTTTGTATTGCAGGTGAATCTGATAACGAATTACTATAAATTTCTATCCCTACTTAAAAATTACGGGCATCCAAACATAAATGATAAATTATGAGCAGTAACAATTGATGTGCTCTTGAATCGTTGTAAAAGCGAGTGGATTGGAGTAGCCAATCAACCAAATTTATAGTAAGACCTTCGGCCAGAAACGGACACAAGATTCTCGCATGGATGGGCGAATTGTACAGCAAAATTTAGACCGTATGATATGAAAGGCAACATTGATTAACCCAATAAAAAATACAAAAGTATTATTATCAACAAAATTATCATATATCGATAATTTCGATCAACCCATAAGATTACAAAAATATGCATTGGGCGGACAAACTTACATAGTTATAAATTTTTTGAAAAATTATTACTCCCTCCGTCCATTTTTAAGTGTCCTGCTTCGTAACTCCAATTTATTAAAAAGACATCATCATTATACCTTTCACATTAACTTTTTCCTCCACTTTCCTTACTTACCCGTCATCATTACACTTTTACTCACTTACTTTTCAAAACAGAATCTACTTTTAGGGACAAAATAAACAATTCACAAACTCTTACCCTACTAACTTTATAAAATGAACACTTATTAAGGGACAACCCAAAATGAAATACAGGACGATAAATAAGGGACGGAGGGAGTACTATAAGTCTATATATAATTATAGAAAGGATTTGAAACTTGGGTAAAGCGGTCGTCCGGGCTCATTGCACTTGCGTCCGTCCCTAGCTTACGCCGAATCATCTAAACTTAAGGGAAAATGATGACAAAGGACGTGTTTCGATAATTAATACCCGCCAAGAACATTTTGTTCATTAAGAAATGTTCTTAGCATGTCCTTAAAAGATATTAATTATCAAAACGCGTCCAAGGCCGTCATTTTCCCTTAACTTTTTAATTAAGCCCATATACTTCTCCCTTTTTTAAACCGCCGAGTTAACCTAATTTCGCTGTACGTATAGGAGTAGTTTCCAATTGGGTGCGAATGGTTCCACGCAAGAATCGTGTGCACTCCATTCTAAAGACCTTATATAATAGTATATATATATGTTACATGTGTTTGCATATAAATATATGTTTTTCGTTTATAAAAACACTTTCCCATTAGTTTGAAAAGATATCTCCTTCATTAAAAAAGAGGTATTTTTTGAAATCACCAAGAAGAAATCATAACAATGGTTGTTTGGATACTTAATTATCACTTTTTTCCCCCTCCTTCTTTCATATGTTGGTTGGTTAATGGCAAGTGCAACATTCATTTTGCCAGATTATTATTATTATTATTATTATTATTATTATTATTATTATTATACATGATTCAATAATCATTTCAGGAGGAACTATTGAATTCTCATTTTGCACTCTTCAACCACCTTCGAACAAAAAGACAACTTCCATTTATATTCCAATCAAAGGAAGGGGTGGAACTACATTGATGGGAGAGTGGCACGGGCTACCCCACGGTTTCATTATATAGTGCTAATTTATATTTATGGATTAGGCACTTATCGATATCCAAACAACTTAATTTTTCACTGAAAATAATGAAAATGGTAATTTAAAAAATGAATGATTCGGATTGTTAAAAAAAAAAATTGAATGGCTTTCATTTAAATACCGCATGAGAGTTGAATTAAAACTTAATTCGAACGAAGATGAGAGTATTGCATTCAATATTTACTACTTAATTTTTCACTGAAATAATGAAAATGGTGATTTAAAAAATGAATGTTTAAAAAAAGATTTGAATGGCTTTCATTTAAATATCACATGAGAGTTGAATCAAAACTTTAAGTATTGAATTCAATATTTCACAATACACTTAACTTTTCTCTTCATATTTTTATAAAAAATAATTAATAATACAAGTGGAATCCATTAAAGTAAAGTCACCCCAAATCAACATCCTAGTTCCTCCACTGATCAAAGAATTGTAAATAAGCTTTACAAATAGGCAACATGATAAAAAAAAACGTCACAATAATAATAATAATAATAATAATAATAATAATAATAATAATAATAATAATAATAATATTATTATTATTATTATTATTATTATATTATTATTATTATATTATTATATTATTATTATTATATTATTATATTATTATATTATTATTATTATTATTATTATTATATTATTATTATTATTATTATTATTATTATTATTATTTTGAATGTTTATATATATATATATATATATATATATATATTTGACGTTATAACACTAACACTTGCATAGATTCATAATCTATTCTATTGTAATTACTTCATCCGTCCCATAACTTTGATCTCCTACAAAACTATATGCAATTTGTAAACTTACAAATAATGTATTTACTACTCCCTCCGTCCCTTTTTAAATGTCCTACTTCGTAACTCCAACTTATTAAAAAGATATCATCATTATACCTTTCACATCAACTTTTTCCTCCACTTTCCCTACTTACCCATCATCATTACATTTTTACTCACTTACTTTTCAAAATGGAATCTACTTTTAGGGACAAAATAGATAATGTACCAACTTTTACCCATTAACTTTACAAAATGGACATTTATTAAGGGACAGCCCAAAATGGAATACTGGACTATAAAAAAGGGACGGAGGGAGTAAATAATTTTTCAATTATTTTTTGGCACTGTTCAAAAGATATCTATCAAACAAGATTCATATTGCACAAAAAATTATTTCGATAAGTACATTATATTTAAGCTTAAAAGTTGCACATAGTTTCGTAAAGGGCTAAAATTATGGGAAAGGAGGGAGTACAATTCAAAATGAGAATAAATTTTATTCACCGCCGATGTAAAACTCCACTTTTCTACCACCGCCTATTGTGGGCTCCACCGAGTGTTTATTGTTGTGATCTGAACTGTTCATATTTTAAGACACGCAATGTCACGCCCTCGATTTTCTAGTAAATAAATAAACCATTTTGATAAAAGACTCTCGCACGAGATATATAATACCCAAAGGGGAGTTCCCACCTGTTTAATTTACAAACGAAATCCCCAAGTTTGGAGAAATACATCATTGGCACCACGGCCCAAATTAATTTAAGTACAAGTACGAACAAGTCATTAAATCACAAATGGTTTAGTCAAAAGAAATCAAAATGAATTAGTTACAAGTTCATCCGTAATCAAAGTAGGTGATTTACAAAGACGATTAAATAGCTAGACTTCGTTAGTTTCCAAAAATGTCTTCTACAATGAGCATACGATGTAATGCTAGCCACTGCCTGGCATTAAAACTTGAAAAGAAGGATTTTGTTGAGCTACACTAGCCCAGTAGGAAATTCTATATTCAAGCTATATGTAAATGCGAAAAAACATGCAATAAGAGAGAACAAGTTTCATTTTAAAGACATGAGATACAAGAGGAATTACCAAAATGAACAGACGATTTAACTCTGGGATTTCAGATGTCTTAAGGATAACCTTAACCATCAGCACGTCAACCAGAAATAGCAATAATACTCACATCAATCAAACAAATAACAACAATAGTCCAATCATCTCATAACGTTTCGAATGAATGCCATAAACCACTTCCTTATTTCATACCATTCACCGTAGAACTTTATTTCATAAAACTTTTCTTTCTTTAATAAAACCTTGGTAGAATTGACCATTTATTCTCTTTTTCAACAACCACGATCCCAAACAACAAACAATCCAAACTTCAACATAAACTTCTAAAATCAATCAAACTTCTCTTCATCCGGGGGAGACATTCAACTGTGTTACCACCCCATGCGTGACAGTGAATTCTCTTCACCCGGGAGAGACATTCAACTGTGTTACCACCCCTTGCGTGACAGTGAATTCTCTTCACCTGGGTTTCCACATTACCACACCTCACGTTGCGGGCCCTCTAGAGTCCTCGCATTACCACACCTCGCGTTGCGGGCCCTTTATTCAATTTCTCAATTCAAGCATACACACACATAAGCCATCGTTCAATGTACAAGCAAGCAACATTTTCCAAAATCACATTGCAATACAAACTCGTAAACATGTCACATCGTACATTGATAATTAGCTTAAGTTCATGTCATTTCTCTAAGTATATATCGAAACCACAATCGACTTCTCGACACATCACCCGCTGGGTTCTAAACGAGAATCTTATGGAACAAGTGTCAAAAGAACCTATAGAGCTCAACAAGACGAAACACGAGGATACGAGTCACAATACTACCCATTGGATCACTAGATAAGCTCATATCTACTCATAACTCTCACCATTTTATCCCTTATAGCCCAAAGTACTCTTATCGCCCTTACGGTACTTTTTCCTAACCAACGCCGTTGATATTATGCTTTGAAGAGTGCTAAAAGACAAGATCAACTAACAATTCATTAGGGCATAAGAAATTATGCTCAAGAGTGACTTAAACATATCCTAATTAGAAAAGGAACCATAACGTGGGTCAAGAACAACCTTAGGAATAGCCATAGATATTGGCAAGCTGACACACCTCTATTCAAATGATCATAACTTTCTGTGTACTAATTGGTTTAAGGTGATTCTAGTGGCAAATGAAAGCTGGCTTCAAGACCTTCGATTCGATATAAAATTTGCATGAAACGGATATCGTACAAAAAAGTTATAGCCGTTTGAAGTTGGGCTGAAACCCAGAAAGCAAGCAGAATGTTCCAGAGAGGGGAGGGATCGATCCCTCCTCTCTTAGGGATCGATCCCCAAAGGCAAAAATCCATATTAAGTCCAGATTTGAATGAGGGATCGATCCCTCATGCTTGGGGATCGATCCCTAGGCGATTTTGGGCGATTTTCTACAGATTTCGACAGCTTTTCAAAGAGGCAATGGTTGATGCTCTAAACTCGATTAAAGCATGTAATCAACTCATAAACACATAGAATAAGTAAGAAATCCCTACCTCAACGATTAAAGATCGAAGTTCACGCGATTCGAGCAAGCCCTAGCTCTGAAGACTTCAAAACCAAGCGAATACATCTCCTCCGAACTTGAACGAACACAACCCGTGGCCGAGAACACTTGAGGAATATGATTTGGTGGAAGATCTTAGTGGGTTTCGAGTTTGAGGGTGGAGGAGTAGAGAGAGAGAGAGAGAGCCGAAGGAGAGGGAGAGGGAGCCGAGAGTTAGAGAGAGAGAGAAATGGGATTTTAATCCCCCCCCACCACACACACACACACACATACTAGTACATATACAAATCACACACACACTCCCTCAAATATCAATCCTATCATTTAAGTCCCGAATCAAATAAACTCAAAATTTCCTTATTTATTTGGCATTCTAGTATTTATAAAACCTTTAAACCATTTTCGAAAAATACAGGTCTCTACACGCAATATAATATTGCCATGCAAAAAATCAATTTGATCGTAAGTCGATAGATATATCAAAATTTGAATTTTAGTTTATAAAATGGACAATCTGATTTTTGTCAATAATAATAAAGATAAACTATCCATTTTACAAAGCAAAATTCAATTTTTGATATTTCTATCGATGTCCGATTAAGTTTATTTTTTGCATGGATACACTACTATGCGAGTATCTACAAAATGAACGGTTCAGATCAACAATAAACACACGATATGACCGATATAGGTGGTGGTGGAAAAGTGGAATTTTTCTCTACCAGTGGAAATAACTTAATCTCATTCAGAGTCTCTAACACAAAAATTAGCTGTAAGAAATTAAAAATCCGGCCAACAAAAAAAAGAAAAAAATGTTAGGATACATGAAAAATAAAACCCTAAGATTATACTCTGATCATCTGTCATCCAACGGTAGGCAAACAATCAAAATCACTCTTAAACATCAACGTGTTTAGCCCGCGAAAACACCAGCCAATTGGTGCGCACATCACACCGACGCGCACCCTAGCACCGTCCACTCACCCAAACAAATCCTCCCCTCAAATGGAATAGAGAAGCCTTCCCGAACGTTAGAACCGCTCTCTCTCTCTCTCTCTCTCTCTGCACAAGCTTACGTTTCCCGGCGTATTCATCACATCAGAGAACCAAACAAACAAACACAAACCGAAGAAAACCCTCACGGGCCCCTCCGTCAGACTGTTCCGGTGAAAAATCTCCGGAAACGTCATCAGTAAAAAGAAGTCGGAGCCAAAGAAAGAGAGAGTATCGTAAATCGTCGCGAGGAGTCGGGTAGGGCTGATCGATCAATGGTGGATTTGGGGAAGCGGAGGAGGGAGAGAGAAACGGAGAAGGAGGAGTCCATGGAGATCATGGGAGCAGCAGCAGAGAGATCGAGGCCGTCGCTTCACAATTTCAAGATGCCGTGTCTGCAGTGGGGCAACCAGAAACTCCTCAGGTGCATGAACGTCAACCAAAGCGGGGGAGTCCTCAACAAGTCCGCGGCTTTGGGCGCAAGCAAGGGCTCGATCGAGCGGAAGGAGGAGAGGTTGAGGAAATCCAGGGCGGCGGAGGGAGACGGAATCGAGGCGATAAGGGAGAAGCTGATGGTCGATCTCCAGGAGGCGGCGGACAAGATGAAGGACGCGATTTTGAGGGAAGGATTGGAGGCACCGGCGCCGGCGGATGCTGGGGACGATTCCGTCCGGCCGTGGAATCTGAGGACGAGGCGAGCCGCGTGTAAGGCTCCGAATGTAACGAATGGCGTTAACGGCAGTAATGGCGGCGTTGCGAAGGGTTTGAAACCTAATTTCTCTCCGTTGAGGAGTGAAGGAAAATCGTCGAGATTATGCGGAGATATCACGGCGGAGGGTCCGACCGACGAGAAGAAGAGAGAGAGGTCGAGATTTTCGGTTTCGCTTTCACGGCGAGAGATTGAGGAGGATTTTAGGGCCATGACTGAACACAGGCCCCCTCGGCGGCCCAAAAAACGGCCCAAGATTGTCCAGAAAGAACTCGATGTAAGTACATAGTATATCACTGCCAAACGAACCAAGCTACTCGAATATGAGTATGAGTTCGTGTTCGTCCGTTAAAAAACTTATTCAAGATTGATTTGTTACGGAAAAAAAAAAAAAGTTTTTTAAAGTTGTTTTAAGATTTCAAACCAAGCTTTGAACAAGCTATTATGCCTTAAAAAAATCAAGCTACTTAAGATATGTTTGTGTTTGGCTTGATTAAAACTCGTTTGAGATCGGCTCCTCTCATAAATAAGCTAAGCTCGAGCATATTTTCTAAGCTAGTTAAGTTTTCAAACAAAGTTTGGTTGATTAACTGCTTGGCTTGTTTGGCTCGCTGATCACCCCTCTCATAATTATGCATATATATATATATATATATATATATATCTCATCCCTTTATTTGATTGGAGAGTAATGAGTAATAATTCACTGTTACATTGATTTTCTGCAGACTATTTTTCCGGGTTTGTGGTTGACGGAAATTACGGCTGACATATACAAAGTTCCTGATGCTCCCGAGACTGGAAAAGTAAATTACTCTACTCTGTAACATTTTGATTGCTTTTTTTGGTTTGGTTACGCAATAATTGGAGCTGTATTTCTAAATTCCGTAAATTATTCTTTTGAACAGAGGTAGTAGTTGGTTTGGAGTTGCTGCTGTTTCTGGAAGTTTGGAAATTGAAGGCTTATCTGCTTGCTGACTTGCTGCTGGTGTAACGGGACCTCATATTAGTGGTATACTGCACCATCTTTGGCAATTGGGAATTCGATGGAAGTGTCGAATTCCGTGGTAAGATATGGTGTATGGTTCAATTGATTTTATTATAAGCTTTACTTGTTAATTATAGTATAAATTAGTCGATATCTTTAGGTTGATTGGAATAAATCTGTAAAGAGAAAAGTGGTGGTCATGTTCCAGCTTGAGGAAGCATCTAATTGTGGAATGTACGCCCGGCTACATTTTTAGTTTATATATGATATGACATTTCCAATTTTCCAAATTGGGTATCTATGCGTTCTACTTCTGCATAAAGTACTGAGCTTGATCTTGCTAGTGAGTACTTGAGTAATTCCATAATTTCCATTTGGTAGTGGCATGCTGTGTTTTGAAATGAATTCAAAGTTACTCTGTTGTTTGTCAGTAATGGTGTATGAGTATATCACTGCTGATGACGACTTAAGCTTGATGATTTGTGCTCTCAGTTCTCACATAGTCAACGTTGTCCTTAGGTATAGTCGTGTAGAGAATTGATCAGCTACCGTTTACAAGCTTGCAAACATTGGTGAAAATGCGGATGCAACTTGGGGAAAATGTTTGTGACAATCTTAAGCCCTTTCAATCATTTCCTGTTCCCAATTATGCGTTCAGATGCCTTAAGTTTACAGTGAGTCGTACAAATGTGGTTAACACTACTAGGTTCTTTCAGGTTTGTCTGCATTTCAAACTTGTTGCTTTTGTTTGTGGAACGTTGATTTTTCTGGATCAATAATTGGTGCATGAGATGTCCCATTTTCTTCTGTATTTTATTTACTATGACTATGGACTTTGAAATGCTGCTCATGCCTCAGAGGCCATGACTCATTAGGATTTTTAGGCAAAACTGAAACAGAAACCAGATGTCTAGCTTGACATTTCTGGTGAAAGTTTGCTCTCTCTCTCTCTCTCTCTCTCTCTCTCTCTCGGGGGATATCAGAAAAGGGATGTTATTCTTATCATAATCCAGAAATCAAATACTCCACCATTCATTTACCTTTTGGGGTCAAGATTGTGGCAAGAAAATGAAAATCTTTCTTTTGCCCTCTCCCAGCTGTGGATTGGCTTCAACTTAGGCAGCTGATATCATGCCCTTGGAAGATAAAAGATTCGCTGGAGGTAATGCCTCTTTTAACTAGTCTGGACTACGACTCTGGTTATTTGCTGTCCTTTTGACGGCCAACAACACATTCCGCCCAGTAATTTAACAGTCTGGTGCTGGAGTCGTTGCAATGTGCCCAGTTGTGTAACTTGTATTTTCTGTAATTGGAAATTCCATTTTGGAAAGCAAAGAGTAGCAACTGCATCTAGGATTTATGCTGCCTTCGAGTTTCATTCTGTCTCAATGGTGCGGCGTGCAAGTTCATTGTGACCTTAATCTCTCCGAGGACCATGCTTTCTGCATTCACTCATTTTGCGAATGTGCAGATGTTCCCCTTGTTTCCCCCCTCAACTATTTGAAGGTAAACAAGACAGTTGACCCAACTGTCGTGTAGCGCCACTTTATGGTGTGCGTGGTGTGAGGTCTTCAATTCGAGTTGATGGAGCACCATTGATAATGTTGGAAATATTCTAAGTACGATCATACTAACATCTTACTTTAGGGAAAAAGATATGTTTGGAAGGCCTGAAAAATTCTACTCCTGGATGGATTTTCGTTTAATGGGAAAATGACGGCTAAGGACGTGTTTTGATAATTAATACACTCCAAGAACATTTTGTTCATTAATAAATATTCTTAGCATGTTCTTAAAATGTATTAATTTTCAAAATACATCCTGGCCGTCATTTTCTCTGAACGAGTGTTGACCGTTAGCCAAAAAGCATTCAAATTGGATGACGATTCAAAAAGATTTGGATGGACACATTCTTTGAAAGTGGAATTCAAGACCACAAAACTGGAAAAAGAGAGGAGGATGCTGAGTCGCTAACATTTCCTTTTCAAAATATTTTTGATCTGGATTCTGACTTGTTTTATAATGTTGAAATTTGGAATGCTCGTCACCGCGCTGACTATGAACCAACCAAGGCCCAAATTTGAACTCAAGCAAAGGGACAAAAAAATTACTACTAGTGAATTGTTTTTTGCGCTCTCTCTCTCTCTCTCTCTCTCTCTCTCTCTTTTAAATTATTCATCTTTTTTGTCCCTATTCATATGAATTATCTACGTTATTTCTTGATATGTGAAAAAATGAAAAAATGTCTTGAGAGACCCTCCGTATGCCCCGATTTTCATTCGTTCAAAATGTTAGAAAATTTCCACCTTTACCCCGTCCCCCTGCGAATGCTTGTACCACAAAACAGTTGAGGTCAAAGACATATTCTGTCTATTTCAAAAATGGATTAACATATCTCTCTCTCCCTCTTCCCATTTTAAGGGCAACATGTATTTTGGCCTTGGGTGTTCTTGCATATTTATTTGCTTTATTTTTGGGCAATGACTTTGCACTCTACTTGTTACCATCTACATTTATTCGAAACTACATTTTCAACGAATCTGGATAACGCGATATTAGTTAATGAGTGCGATTGGTTACTAGCCATGATCACCCCATGAAGGCTGAGTTAATCCCTGAATTAATTTCAATCTTGGATTTGGTATAGTGTTTCAATCCTGCCAATCATTTCACCTTTTTTTTTTGGTAGCAGTACTCTCTTGCCACAAGTGAATGTTTGTTTTTTTTTTTTTGATAATAAACGTACTAGCATAAATTAAGAAATACGAATAAGTCTGAGATATTTAATCCATACAAAATCTTAATGAAAATAAAAAGACATGATAGGAGGAACAACTGAAAATGGAATAAAACCAGGAGGGTGACTAAGAGCATCCTTTGTCAAGATATATGATCATGCTTGATCCTCGCCATCGGTAAGCTTGCTAAAAGTTACTTGCAATCAAGGATTAGAGCACTCAAGTGATGAGATCCCACCGAATTTGTGTCTAGAATGGTATTCTGTATTCAAAGCGCGCAGTTAAGGCATCGGTTACCACAATGATATTCTCCCACCTATGATCCCTGGCAACTTGCAGGCCATCGCATATCCCACATAATTCTGCTGCTAACGCAGAGCGAGTCGCAATATGTTTTTGAAATCCCATGACAAGATTGCCATTATAGTCCCGAGCCCCCCACCGCGGCATTTCCCACTCTATCCCATCCCTCCCAGTGCTCCCGCCGAACTGTGAACCGAGGGAGAGGGCTGCTTGGTAACATGAACTGCAAAGAATCATTCGTCATGTTTTTCATCCATATTCACGGACACAGCATTAAAAGACCGATATACCATCATCATGTCCCTTAATTCTTCTTCTTTTTTAAATCTAACCACACCATCTCCTATACCAAAAATTAAATCTAAACTGTTGATATTGTAAATTTTGACGAGTACTACATCTATGCCAAAATTCAAGTCAATCAAAAAATGAAAAGCCCATGGTCGAATCAATTTTGTTATAAATTAAAATTTCTAATTTGAATTTACTAAAAATTAGATCACTGGGTTATTGATGCCTGATCGAGATGATTTTTTTACAGAGATACTCTATTCTTTATTTAATACATTATGAACGACTCAGATTACATTCTAGAGGCGTGCGAGATACACTTCCGTTAATATGGATGGAAAACATAACGGCAGAGGGTCTATCCGCACATTTTCAAAACCACAGGTAGGTTATGTGCTTAGTTTTGAATCATGAGGGGGGTATTCACACATAACGATAACCACAGGGGGTGAAAATAGACTTTGCTCTAAAAAATTTAAAGTCCAGTTGATTAGAACTTAGAAGAGCTAGGGGTTCGGAGATGTTGTTTATTCCGATTAAGCCAAATGCACCACCAAGCAAGCGGAAAGACAACGGACCAAGGCAATCGGGTCCGTTGTCTTTCCGCTTGGAGAATAAGATTAGACTTACAATTGGAATGAAGCCACATTGGAAGAGAAGTATACTCACCAAAGAATTGGGATTGGAGAGAAGAAGGGAGGAGGAGTTCCCAAATGTCACGGGCCGCAGGGCGGATGACATGTAAGTTATCCTCGATGGAATCCAGGCAGAAAATGCACTACAGATTGGGAGTAACGTTCCTTTTGAAGAGATTATCTTTGGTAGCTAGTCTTCCAAGGGCCACAAGCCAAAGGATGTGAACTACCCTAGGATTCGCGTGAATTTTCCAAAGCCAGGACCGGGCCTTGTAAGGAGGACTCAACTCACTCAAGGTAACGCCCGCCTCCTTGCTGACAAAGCGGCCGGGGGAGGAGTTCCAACTAACAACATCAGGATGATTGCTGTACGGTACCATAGAACCGATATATTGACCCAAAACCGATTGAGGCTCCGTTTCGCAACTCAAAATAAGTCCTTATGTTTTAAGAAGACAATTTCAAGTTCAAAAATAATGTGTTTACGCAAATAATTTTTCTACCAATATGGATCTTGTTTGATAAATCCTATCAAGATCTTTTATGCAATGCCAAAAAAATTAAAAAATTATTTTTCATTTACGTTATTTTTGAGTTTGAAAATATAAAATAAGTTGCTTATTTTTAAGAAGATTTCTGAAACGGGGCATGAGCCGCTGTTGAATGTGGAGCTTGTATTCTCATGTCATTAAATAGTATGTTTCAAAGTGAAAACACAAACTTGGCTATAGTGGAAGAAGTGCGTCAGAACAGAGGTGAACTATGCCAGTAGAGCTTTCTACCCTGCATAATTATCTCATGAGCGAATTTAGAAACTTGAAGTTGCATCACCGCTAAACAATTGGGCCGAGTTCAGTTGGTTGGACTCTTGCATCTCATTTGGAGGTCAAGAGTTAGAATTTTTCTACCTGTGTGTGGGTGTTCCATTCTTTTTGTTGGGATTATTTCATCCTATGGCTTGTAGTTGAGTTGAGCTTATAGTAATTATTGTCCCTTTGATGGGCTTATTTATCATGTCGGTTCAGTTGTTGGATTTGGTTATCTCGTGAACTATCACACAATGGATGTAGTATCCCGTGATTTCTACTTTTTATTTCATACATGATGCAATGATCTCTCCTGCTGATTGGGGGAAAAAAAAAAAGTTGCATCACCATCATCATTTCTCCACATCCTATCAAATTCACACATGATTAGGATTTCGACTAGAATGCTTTAGCTATGGATTTTGTTGGCTATGGTCATGATTATGCTTTCCAAAATTAAAGTAAATGGCTTCTTGGCATTTTGCCAAGACCTGCACGGGTGAAGTTCGGTCTTTTCCGGCCCCTTGTCAGACCTAGTTTTATAATCAATTATGTACATACCATAGATATCGCTGAAACACATTAAAAAGTGGTTTAAAATCATGTTTATTGAAGACCAATTATTAGTATGTGAATATAGGGAGAAAAAAAAAGTCAATCAAAATGATGTACTGCACACACTTGATCCCAAAATTCTGTTTTGATTTGTTTCTTTTATTCCGTTCGCATGCTAATTGACATTTCATTAACGTGATTGTAAATCACACTTAAGTGTTTCAACTAAATCTATAATATGGACGAAGCCGATCGTTGAATTAGGTCCTGGATGTACGTGGCAGAAAAAAATATTGAAAGAGTGCAATTTTCTCGGCAAACTTCCGAAAAGCAGTGTCCTTACTTTTTAACTATATATGTAACACCCCGACTTTTCGGGAGCAAAATAAAATAATTCTTTAGGAAAATTTTGCTAAATAAATATGATTTTTCAAAATAAAGTTTAGCTATTAAAAACTTAAGATAAATTTACTGATTCAAATACATTAACTTCAGAGCCGACTCTACGCTTGATACAAATTCCGAGCAAACTCGATCTTCGTTCTTGATATTCTTTCCGCGTCGAACTGCACCATCATTAAATTCCCTCCATTGAATCCTGCGCCCTCTGACAAATTGATCGCCGAAGCAAACGATTTACCAGGATACAGACGTATCCGTGAGTGATAAATCACCCAGTAGAATAATCCTAACCCTACAAACCCCTTACTTTACAACTAAGCAATATTATCACAATTCATATGAAAATAAAAGAACGACAAGCATTAAATAAGTAAATCCATTAGCAAGCCTTTAAATTACCTTCTTTTGAATCTCACATTTCATAATCATACATGCACCATAGCATCCACCGTCTTACGAACTCAGTATTTCATTGAACATATTTTAAATGACCTGTTACCTTCAATATCACGAGATATTTCTAGACTATCCACACAATTCAGGTCCATCAGGCTGCCCTCAAGATCCTGCTAGGCTACCCTCAATACCTGAGGTCCTGCTAGGCTACCCCTGAGGTCCTGCTTGGCCACTCTCACAATTCTTGGTCCATCAGGATGCCCTCAATACCTGAGGTCCTGCTTGGTCACCCTCACAATTCTAGGTCCATCAGGCTGCCCTCAAGGTCCTGCTAGGCTACCTTCAATACTTGAGGTCCTGCCAGGCTACCTCTAAGGTCCTGCTTGGCCACCCTAGCAACAACAGGTCTTTCAGGCTACCCTTAAGGTCCTACCAGGCTACCCCCGATCACACGAGGTCCTGTCAGGCCACCCCCGAGGTCCTGCTAAGTCCACAAACTTTCATCTGTTTTTCTTTTCCATTAACCATATCAATGTCTGTATAATTTCTCATTTGAAACCACCAAGCGAATCAAAGTCTGATCTAACAAATACAACAATCATGAATCCGTAAACATGATACATATCTATGTGAAAGCCAACATAACAATTGATATTGTGTGAGTAAGTAAATCAAATAGTGTTTTATGATTGGGCCGATGCCCTTAATGAGAAATTTTATCAAACAAGTAATTTAATTAGTAATCTTTCATCATTCTTTTTATTTATTATAAGTATCATATTCAATTAACACTAAACCAAGGCAACATAATTATGAACTCAATTATTTTCATTATCATTCATATAAAACACGTAAGCTAAAACCACCAAGGACAAAACACATCTCTTGAAGCCAAAATTATAAATTCAAGAAGTTCAGGGGGATAACTGTAATTGTTGTGCCATTTTTTATAAAAAAAAATTCCAGCTTGTGAACAGTAAAAAACGTGAATACTGTTCACGCCCATGAACAGTGAATAGTGAATTTTCGGAAAAACTGGGTTTCATTCGTTCGATACCAATTTCGATTCTTTTCGATTCTAATCATAAAAACTAACAACTTAATACATTAATATACTTAGGGAGAGATAGGAGAAGGATTATAATACCATTAATCCGGATAAAGCAATTCGGTGGAGTCCGGTAGGTTTTCGTTTGACGGCGAAAGATCGGTATCCTAACAGCAACTTTGGATTGGAATAACTTGACCAAACCTTTTCTGTTTTGGACGATTCTTGTGTTTAACGCAAAGATCTCGAAACGATCTACAACTTTCGTGAAGAAGTCTAAGCCCGAAAACCATTCGAACTAGGAGAAAAGTGGGGGTTTTCATAAGTGTTGTTTGCTATCAGGAAACAGAAATCCGAGAATTTCACTGATCTTTGGACAGCGATAACTCTATCAATCCTTGACCGTTTTGGGTGATTCTTGGGTCGAAATCGAAGTTCTCGACGCCCTCTACAACATTCGTGAAGAAACTTAGGCCTAAAAACGACAGCAACTAGGAAGAAACAGGCTGTGAACAGAGGGACGTGATATGGACGAAAATTGAAGGGTGTGATCCCACTTTTCTTTTTCTTCTCTTCTTTTTCCAGATTTTTTATGTCTCTCTCTCTCTCTCTACCGAATGAAATAGAATGGGAAAGATGGGTTTGGTTTTATAGAGATTAGAGAGAGATATAGTTTAGGAAGAGTTTGAAGGGAAGTAGATAAGTGAAAAGATAAGATAGAGGAAGAAATTGGTGAGCGATGAGTAACCAAATCCCATAAATTGTGGGATGATTATTATTATGAATAATATAGAAAAATATGCACACACATTTATAGTTACAAGTTGAATTAAAATTTTGCTAAACTAATTTTAGTTGTCAAAAATTAATCTAGGTTTTAATCCAATTATACTATTAAATGATTAATCGATTACTATAGACTATTTGATTAAAATAATTTCTTCATTCGAAAAAAAAAATAGGGCAAAAATCCGGGTCGTTACAATATATACTTATTTCGGGATTATTAGAGTTAATATGGTATAAGGAACAACATACCGGAACGGTTATGGTGCACACTTAGCATATGATATGCACCCAGAACGTTTACCATTGAGAGGTGTAAACATTTTACCAATAGGCATAATATTGGTGTAATGTACATTTTACTACCAAATAGGTATAATGGTACATACCGTATGTACCCTTAACCATTGATAGACATATTCAATTATACGGAGTGTGTATTGGAGCTTTTCCCACACGGTAATTACAATAGTTGCTACATAGAAAATTACAACGTGAAACATCGTGGGTAAAGTAAAGCCCAAATACATGTGACGGAAAATGAAGGTCCATGACGTATTTTGATAATTAATACTCGTCAAGGACCTGCTGAGAACATCTGTTAATACTGAAAATGTTCTTAACGAGTATTAATTATCAAAACACGTCATTGACCGTCATTTTCCTATCATGGTGAAAACTTACAAGTTACAGATTTCAGAGAAGTAAAAGTGGTGGATTTATGGTTAAGGTTCCAGTGCCAACCTTGTACAATTTGACTACCCTGGTGGGTTACAGATGTCAAATTTTGGTCTTTAAGTGAAGCATTTGTAATGTCATACAAATTTAAATACCAAAGCAGTACGTAGTAGATGTGAGCTTTAGTAGGAGCAGCAGGAGAAGGGTTCATGGAGTAGCAACTTACAGTTGTTTTGGTAGTTGACGATGGGAGTGAAAATTTGATGTGACTGAAATGACTTCTGCCATTTCCTCAGCCAAATTTGGCGAAAGAAATGGCAGAGCCATTTGTGGCGTACAAAATGGCCAACCGTTGGAGGGAAGGAATAGGGTCTTTAAGCCAAAAATTGGCATTGGCTAATGGTTTGCATGACGGTTGGAGATGCTCTTAGTTCCACTTTGGTCGTTTTTCGAAAACACAAAAACCTGTCGTTTTCATATTGCCTTTCGGTAATTTAGAATATCTATTGGCTTGATTACATCTTGCCCCTTGAACTATCACATTTTTTTCAAATTACCAAAAAAATAAAAACCTTACACTTGACTACCTTAAACTATATAAACAATTGAACACTATACCATGCTTTTTGATGGCTATTATACGACTGTAGAATAATAAAGAGCCCAAGTTGAAATGTTTAGGTAGTTGAAGGTGGTTAAGTGTCAAGTTTTATAGTTTAGGAAGCAGTTTGAAAAAAGTGCGATAGCCTAAGGGAGCAAGATATAATAAGACATCTTTTTGGTGTTCTCTTGGAAAGGGTGGGATTCTATGGGTGCGACTATTCACAACCCCGTATTTTCTTCTTTAACCCGTTAAAAATTTTCAACATGATCCCTAATACAAAATGACATACTTACCCTTATACCTATACATGAAATGACCTATATGCCCTTATGAATAAAACCCCTAAATTATCTTCTTCCCTCTTCTCCCTAAATTATCATTCACGTTTTTTTAAAAAAAAAAAAAAACCACACACCAGGCGACCTCCCCTTGTTCTTCATCTTCTCTTCTCCTGTTCTTTTCCCCCTGTTATTTATCATTTTCTTGTTCTTTGTTGTTGTGGCGTCTAAGTTTACAAAACCCAGTTTTTCAATGTGTCTGGTCCGAATAGAATGAAGTAAGTAATTTCGATAGCTAACCACTGTAAAATATTACCATACTCGATAGTTAGTTACCGAAATTGAGATACATTTTCAGCATCCAATTATCAAAATATATGTTTTCTTGTTTTTGTTGTATGCATTTTCGACATATAGTTACTGAAATATAATTTTATTTTCAAAAGTTATTTACCGAAATGTATGTATGATTTTCGTATATAGTAGTTCGGCAGTTGTTTACCGAAAGTTGAACATATTTTCGACATGTAATTACCGAAATATAATCTTGTTTTCAACAGCTATTAACCGAAATGTAATGTCTGATTTTCGTATATATAGTTCCACAGTTGGTTACAAAATTTTGTACATATTTTCGACATGTTGTTATCAAAAGTGATCTAATTGCTGTTATTGTATATATACATACATACATGTATGTATACTCACACAGGGAGAGAGAGACTGACGAACAGAGAGAGAGAGAGAGCGAACAAGAAGAGAGGTGATGGTGCGGCGGTGGTGTTCTGGCAGGAGTGGAGGTGGTGCGGTGGTGGCTATGGAGGTGAAGGTGGTGGCTATGGAGGTGGAGGTACTGGTGGCTGTGGGTAGGGTGGGAGTTAAAGTGTAATTTTTGAGAGGGGAAGGGTATAATGGGAAGATTAGGTATATTTAATGGGTTATATGGCGAAATTTTTTTTTTAAAGATATTGGAAATGGGCTATGTAAAGTAGTGGGTTAAGGGAGAAAATACGGGGCTGCAAATAGTCGCCGCCGATTCTATTTCCCAAGCAGTTTCTTACAGTTGCTGTTTACACCCATTTTTTGCCAAAATTCATAAAACCAATTTGTTGGTTAGAAGAAGGCCTTGAATGATGGTCTTAGGCCCTGAAAAGCCTCATGATCGGTCATCCACGAAATCAGACCGATTTGAACGCCACTGATTGAGTTAAGTTTTCAAAGGCCTGGCCCAAATTTATGCCTAAGATTTCGTTATCCCAAGCCCAAGATTGGCTAAAGACTTGGGTTGACCCACTAGATATGAGTGTTTTATCCAGGCCTAGGTTAGTTCTTAGAAATAATAAGGCCTTCTAAGTTGGCCTAAATCAGTTAAAGCCCAAGTTTTCTTTCCAGACTTGGGCTCATATAGCTTACAAAGAAATTCGAGACCCATAATTCACCTTGAGTTTGGGCCTAATTGATAGATGGGCCTAATTCCATAAAAAAATCATATATGGCCTTTAATTGGCAGGAAAAGGCCTCAAGCTACACAAGCAGCTCAAAGGCCTAGAATGTTCTTGCTAGATAGCTCTGGACAAGCTGCTCACAAGCAGCTCAAAGGCCTAGAAGCTTCTCCCTAGCAAGTTGCTCAAGCAGCTCAAGGGCTAAGCTGCTCACAAGCAGCTCAAAGGCCTAGAAGGTTCTCTCTAACATCACACAAGCTGCTCACAAATAGCTCAACCAGGCCTGCGTTTTTGGCCTTGGTGGGCCCAAATACACCTTTTTTACAAGCATCCATGCAAGCAAGTAGCTCAACCAGACCACGGACACGTGGCAGCCATGCATGGAGACATCCCAAGCAGCTTAGGCCTGCACAAGCAGCTCAAAGGCCTTGAATGTTCTTGCTGGGTAGACCTGGGTAAGCTGCTTACAAGCAACTCAAGGTCTGAGTGAACCTCATCCTTCAGCATGAAGCAAGGCCAAGGACAGGTGGCGTACATGCAGCCCTTGAAGCTGTTGGCAAATGAGTCATGCAAACCTAAGCAAGCTGCTCATAAGCAGCTCAAAGGCCTGGATGTAGAAGTTCCTTTTACTCTTTTACAAAGTTTTATGCAGAAAAGAATGGCTTTTCTGGCCCTTTCCATTTCCTTGGAGTAAAGGCCACGTTTTTGTCAAAGAATAGCCTCTCATTGGAGCATTTTGAAGCAACTCAAAAGGGACACGTGGCAGCCATGCATGAAGGCATGTGGAAGCAGCTTAAATAGCTCAAGACCTGGAACATCTGCCTATAAGTACCAGAGTTGAAGGCCTTGGCAAAGGTCCCCGACTAATCAAGCCCCCGGCTTACCCAATTTACTTTTTAATTATCTTTTATCTTTTGGTCCCGACTAATCAAGCCCCCGGCTTACCCAATTTACCTTTCAATTGTCTTTCAACTATTTTTATCTTTAGGTCTCCGACCAATCAAGCCCCCGGCTTATCCAATTTATTTTTTAATTATCTTTTATCTTTTGGTCCCCGACCATCAAGCCCAGCGCTTATGCAAATTATTTTTCAATTATCTTTACTTTCCCGCAAAGTGTTTTATCTTTCAGTCCAATCTAGCCCGGCCTAGATTTTATTTCCTTTCATTTCCTTGTAACCAGACTTTATTAAACCGTTAATAAAATCCTTTTATTTCTGTTTTAGGCCTTGTTCTTTTTTTCTTTCTATTTTTCACACGATTAGGAAATATTAAGCCCTTAGCCCGACAAGGCAAACCACGAACCACATATGGCCTCGCCCCTTAGGTCGTACGCAATGGTCTGTACGAAGTCAGATTTGAGGCATCCAGGCCTTAATACAAGTTTGGGCAGCAATCCTGCCCTGGTACACCCGCATCAAGCCTAGAACTGCACTACTCGCTGTTCCTAGGCCAATTTTCACTTTTCGGAAAGAAACAGTTGCATATTTTTATTTTTGTAAAAACCAACTCCAAACTTGGAATATCCATTTTTGGATTGAGAAAATGCTAATGAAACTATTGCTCCAGTTTTCAAGAGCAGCGGTGGCAAGCCATTAAAAAATCTGACCTAAAAAAGAGAGGGAAAAAAAAAAAAAAAAAAGGAAGGAAGAACCAGCTGGATGGTTGGCTGTCTCAAAAAAAATGGGGGGATATTACAAACTTGAGCCAGAGCCATGTTCTTCTGGTAATTGAGTGAGCATGCCGATCCAATCAACTAACTAATACATTAAACAAGTTGGATTGGAAAAGCTACAAATACTAAAGGTGATTCTCAATGATTGGTAATTCTATAACCATTCCTCAAATCCTTCTCTACTCATAATTGGGCTAGATAAACACAAAAAGAAGAAGAGAATAATTGTTAGAAAGCTAATATAAGTGCTTATCCTCCGTGAGCTTTAAATCTTGGGACCATCGGGAAGTTTGTCCGGTTGTTACTTTTAGGGTCCAAGAATTAGTCGAGTTACGCACAAGCTAGCTTAGACATCCGGTTATAAAAAAAAGAAGAGAATAATCATATCATCTTCCGGGCAAATTATAGTTAACCCCCTCAAATTTTTATTTTTGGCACTTAACCACCTCAAATTTTATCAAGTTTCTCTTAATAATATTTTTGTTGTTTCAAAAAAAAAACTAAAGGAAATGCAGAACCTACCAAAATGATCAAAATCCATTTATTTGCCAAAACCCTAAATGTCGATCAAGGATCACTCCAGAAGAAATCTTCACAGGCTGAGGATGATGAACGGCTAGAGTGATGTTGAACCAGTGAGAGATGGGTTCGTATGGCTGTGCTTTGTCATTTCATGATTGTCCTGCTGACGAAGTCATATCGGGAAGTCGATGCTAAGGGTAGGTGATTACGGCTGGGTGGCGATGTCGGAGAGGGGCCAACGTGGTGGCATCGTCTGGCATCGACTGCCAAAAGAGAAAGAAAAGAGAAAAGGAGAAGATTCTCACGGGCTGCTAATCGCCCACATCAACTGCGAGATCTCGATCCTCCGTTGCGTTCAGCACCTCAACATCGTCCAGCTGTTCGAGATCATGGCGGCCAAGTCCAAGGTCTTTTTCTTCATGGAGTACGTCAAGGGCGGCGAGCTGTTCAACAAGGCACTGTTCGAGAAATTAAGATTGCAACACCGGATAGAGGTGATCGGATGGGGTTTGTGATGGGTGTGATATTGTCTTTGTTTTTGTTTTCGGTTTTGGTTTGGTGATAGTAATATGTACGTATCTAGATGTAGAGAAGAGAAATGGCAATAACGTCTTATTTTTTTTCGGATGAGACGACATGTGACATTTTCCATCCAATTCGTAACAGAATGAAAATGGAAGTTGCATTTCCATTAATTTGAGGTGGTTTAGTGTAAAAATTAAAATTTTAAGGGGGTAAAGTGTCCCCGAGGCCTAATTTGAGGGGGTTAATTATGATTTACCCTCATCTTTATGGGCATATATAACAAAGGAAGCCTTCAAGAGAATCAAATTCAAAACAGCAAAAGATACCCATGCAATTATTTTGCACCCCCAAAAATTTGAAAGAGGGAAAAGAAAACAAAGCATGGAAGGCCGTGAAAGAAAGGCATATTGTTCCATGGTCCCCTATTAGTACTTGGTTTATTCATATAGTCATGGAGATGGTGTACCCACCAAAGATTAAATCATTGAGTTAATTCCTCCAGTGCAGGACTCCCCGAGTTGCTATTGCTAGAAGCTTGGTTTCTAAGTCTCCCAAGCTGGTTCCATATGATTTAGAAACAGCTCCATCCTAGTCTGACCGATATAGTCTATGCTCATGATGTCCGCCTTGAGTCAATTATTTCCCAGTTTGAAGTCTAACAAATTCTATTTCAGACTTACCCAAAAAAAAAAAAAAATTCTATTTCAAAGCTACACATCTTGGGTAGCCCTCAAGTCCAAGAGTTCGCCTCGGGGATTTTTCATCCCTTTGGTGAAGGTAGGACTCACATTTTGCGAGAAGCCGAACGAGCAATGCTGCTAGAACACTGAATCCAACAAGAAGGCAGTGTCAAGGCTTGATCTAATCATGCTACGTATCATTGAAATGGCCACATGCAAAAGATGAGTACTCCAAAAGAACCTAATTCCCAATTATTCTTCCCTCTAATTAAGCTCACATGTCAAGTTGACAATATTGCACCAATTGATCTGTCTACTGTCCATTATCAAAACATCATGAACTGCACAGTTAGATATGCAGCTAAGAAATCTCAAGAAAACCGTACTTCAAAAATCCAATCACAAACACACAGACATGATTATAATGTATTTAGACCGAAGCGACCCATCAGAATCTCTCCTTGTCGTGATTTTGAGCTAATATAATATCATGTCGATTGCTCAGCCGTACTTTGGCCATCTTACGTAGAGCTGAATTCGGCTTTTTCAGTGTTCTCGTTGAAACACGCAGGCATTCTCCTTCCTTCCGGGGACATTGATCCAAAGCTCGAGTACAGTGTATCTGTCCAATAATTTCTCTATGCCCGAGTGACCTTTTTTTTTTTATTTTTTGATCCGATGCCCGAGTGACTTAGAATAGAGGAATTGCTAAGAAATAAAGGAACGAGGGTTCCGGGTCGAAACTAACAAAACAAAAAGAGCCTACTTGTACATAAGAACGTTACTTCTTCTTTTTAGCCTTACCAATACAGATCAATCCAAACAGACTCGCACTTCCTCCAGCCATACAACTAGGTGGAATATTCAAAACAGGACTAATCCGAACGCCATTACCATAAGATCTGCTGCAGTTCTTCTTCCGTGGAGGCCTTTTCGACGAATTATACGGGTAATACCCATAATGAGAAGGCGGAGAAAAGGCGGCCGCTGGTGGTTCCTTTAATGAATTCTGCTTCTGGGTATACTTTGAAACCGCCCTTCGTTTCGGATTCGGTGCTGAACCGGTCGAATGGCTTCGCGAAAGAAACTGTAGCGATCGGATTAGGCTTGCACTATGGCCATTATCGCAGTTCAGACTAGTGCTTCGTCTGAACTGCCAAAAGGATTTCGATACTGGCTGCTTTGCCTCTTCTTCATCATACTCCATGGATAAGAACTCTATCAATCTTTTCTTCTCGGTATCCTCAATGACACTTTTGCTAGCACTTCTCGTAATTGTACCAGGCCTGGTGGGGAAAACACTTGTTTTGGAGTGATGGGTTTTTTTCGTCGCTGTTGCGGCGGTCTTGTTGATTTCAATTGGGAGAATCTTGCCCTCGGAGAAGAGCTCATCGGCGGAGGGAAGTTCTTGGTTGAATCTGGTGTTGCCGATGGAGAAATCGAAATCGAAACTGGGATCCAAGAGGGAGGAATCCGATCGTCGGGTGTCGGTTTCATTGCGATCACGAGAGAATGAGAGCCTGGGACTTGCGCATAAACTAGAAATCTCTGAGCACACATCAACTGCCATGGTGTTTGATAGTCAAACAATGTCGGTGGTGTTTGGATTGGAGTTGAGAGAAAGTGAGGGAAATTGTTGGGTTGTGGAAATATATATGAGTTGGGTTTTGGTTTTGGTTTTGTGGAGTAATTGAAAGAATTAAGCGTTGGGACATCAAAGAATGTTGATGAATTGATACATGCTCTGTTTATTCTCTGTTTTAGAGAGGCAGCGAATGGTTTTAGAGAGGCAGAGAATGGTGGAGATCTACATGATGGGAAAAAGAAGAGTAATGAGTGAAAGCCACGGAATTGGTCACCGAAAGGCTTTGAAAAGGGTTGCATATATAGGGGTTTCCAATGGAACTTTTGGTTTGAGAGAGAGAGAGAGAGAGAGAGAGAGAGAGAGAGAGGAATTAAGATCCATGGTTTTTCTTTCCAAAGGGGCGTTGCCAACATGAAAAATATGTTATCTAGTTGATGATAGTGAACAGGGAATAACTCCGGTATCCTCGGTTGTTTTAGGGACACCGTAATTTTTGGCATAACAAAACCATTATGAACATTACTAAAATCCATTACAAGCATTACAAAATCATAACAATGTATAACTTCTTTGTTATGCCTTGGTTGGGTTTGGTTATGCCTTATTTGATTTTTTGAATATTTCTTAATTATGCCTTGTTTGGATTTTGTTATGTTTGTCATAATTTCACCATTATGAGCA
The DNA here is from genome assembly GCA_014282245.1 of Rhododendron simsii. Lineage (NCBI taxonomy): Eukaryota > Viridiplantae > Streptophyta > Magnoliopsida > Ericales > Ericaceae > Rhododendron > Rhododendron simsii. The sequence goes on from CM024961.1 coordinate 21,789,371, forward strand.
TAACTATTGTGTAGTTGCGTGAACGGGTGCACTTGGCCAAACGATTGTGTAGTTGCGTTTATGTGCGATTAGGCTGTCAGTTCAACTCTTATTGAGAGGGAGTTGATCCCCTTTGTTCATGGGTTGGGAAGGAATTTGGGTAGTGTCCATGCTTCTAAAATATGAGATGAGAAGAAAAGAAAAAAAAACAATGACCCTGGACGATCCAAGGGTGATGCATCAACTTTTAACCAAAGACATTAGGCGCAAGGGTGTAACCAATTTTCACTATTTAATAGTGCTATCAAACAAGATCATGCTTGGGTGGACCTAACCAACTACGGATTATTACTTAATTTCAGTCCAAATGCCCAAGAATACTACTACCAGGATAAGGTTTTTTTTAACAGTCTTTTTAAGTTACTTTTTTTGGGAGGTTTTTACTTAATTCAAACAAAATCGTGTCTGGCCCTGTTTCGCTAAGGTTCTTTTTTTTTGAAGTAATTATTTCCTGCTTTACGAGATATGTCATTTTTTCACAATACATCACCTTTAATTCAAAAAATAAGTACTTATTTTACAAGTTTTTTGATCATGGTACCATAGCATTTATTTATTTATTTTTCTTTTGGATCATATGCTACCATAGCTAGCTAAGTTGACAACTTTACAGTGGCATTTGATGATATCGTTTTATTATACCTCAGAGTGGTCGAACTAACTCACATTGTCTTTTATTATCGAGTAAAATCCCTCACAAACACATCCGGAATGGGAGATGCTACCAAGCACCCAAGGTTGGCAGCGGTGCCAAGCGGTCCATTCGGCCGCTCATCTTGGTATGGATGGCTTGGTTCTAATCTGAGTACATAAAAATCAGGACTCTCCGTTGCTCGGATTAAGACCCGAGCCGTCGATTGCCGAGATGAACAGCCGAATGGGCCGCTCAGCAAAAGCAGCATCCCCTTCAAGTAATCAACACCAACACACAAGGAGAACATAATCTCAATCAAGACAAGAATGCCATGAACGAGTGATGAGTGGGTTCAATCTGGACAAGGGTACCAAGTATAGTAAAAAAAAACATCTCCCTTGGCCCTTGAATATGCACGTACACCCCACATGGGCCGTCGCATGGATTGGACATCAGGACATGGGCTCTCTGTCTCTCTGTCTTCGCTGGCACTTGATTATTCCTGGACATAACTTTAGTACTTTTGACCACCCCAATTATTGCCTCCGAATTGGCTCGACACTTTTGGGAATCTCCTAAAGTTTCCCATATCAATTTTAGTACGTATAATTTCGCCTAATTCATATGAGCTCCAGTGTGACGTTACCCTGTTTGTGGTGGCTATTGGAAAACTACCGGAAGTCAGTTCGTCACGGAGACTCTGTTTGCCGCGGGAACAGACGGAGCCGACCCAACCATTAGCGTGTAGAGAATTAGTAAGACCGGAACAAGAGGAGAACTCTAGCTTTGTATGGATTGGAATTTGGAAATTTTTTGAAAAATAGTAGGAGTAATGAGTTGAGTGGAGAGAGATAGAGAGAGAAATGTTGAAAGTAAGGAGAATCTATGAGGGTGTTGGAAATTGACTAGAATTCCTAAATTGACTAGAATTCATTTTCCTATTCGGTTTAGGTTTATTTAGTGTTTTCCTATAAATAGGGACCTTGGAGGTTTCTAGGGTTATGGTCTTTTGTTCAAGAGCTTAGATATTAGAGTTTTGTTTTATGCTCTATTGGGTTCCACCTAGAGTTTTAGTATCCCTATTGGGTTCCGCCAGAGATTTGTCCCTAGATATCTGTTTGGTGCTTCAAGTAGAGTTACGGGTATAGCCGGCTCTTTGTTTCTCTCCCCGTTTATAGTGAATCCTCTTGCTCTTTTCTCCGTGGAGTACGTTATTGCTTTGTGCTTGAACGGAATCACGTATATCCTTGTGTTCTTGTTTATCGCTTGGTGATTTGTTATATTCTCAATTTCGTGTTCGGCACAACAAATTGGTATCAGAGCTCTGGGTTTTAATCTGAGGCTTTTGTTTTCCGCTACGTATTGTGCAATTGGTGATCGTTTCAATGGCGACTCGTTTCGAAATTGCGAAGTTCGATGGGCAGAGCACTAGCTTCAGTTTATGGCGTATTAAGATGAAGGCTTTGCTTGTTCAACAAGGATTACACAAGACTTCGTTGGGAAAATCGAAGAAGCCTGTTGATATGCAGGATAGTGTGTTTGAGGATCTCGATGCGAAGGCGCTCAGTTCGATTCAGTTGTGTTTAGCCGATGATGTGCTTCGCGAGGTCGGGGAGGAGGATACGACTGCCGGTATTTGGTTGAAGTTGGAAAGTATCTATATGACGAAGTCTCTTACCAACCGGTTGTATTTGAAGCAGCGCCTTTATACGTTTCGTATGAGGGAAGGTACGCCCGTAAAAGACCATCTAGATGAGTTAAATAGAATTATTATGGATTTAAAAAATATTGATGTTGTGATTGATGATGAAGATCAAGCCCTTATTGTGTTATGTTCTTTGCCTGCGTCTTATGAGCATTTTGTTACTACCCTACTTTACGGAAGAGATACGATTTCCATGGAAGATGTTAAATCTAGTTTATATTCAAAGGAATTAAGGAAAAAAGTATCCGGTGAAAGTGAGGTTTATGCTGATGGTTTGGTGGCGCAAGGAAGAACTTTTGAGAGGGATAATGGCAATAGAGGGGTTTTGCTGTTAGTTTCGTTTCCAATTTAAATCCGATTCAACACATGTGGAAGGAAATAGATTTTATTTCTTTTTGCTCCCCTTGGTGTCTCGGTACAATGTTTTCACTATCCATCGTCTTTTTCTCTCTAATCAGATGAGCCTAAAAAGATCTAAAATGGAGTTCCAAGGAATTGAACTATAGAGAGAAATGAAAGAGTCCGAATGAGAGGGATGCAGTGCATGTTTGTAAGTTTGGGCTTCATATTTATGGAGTCAATGACTTTGTTTGGTTGAGGTTTTAGAAAGTTAATTTTGAGAGTTGAGTGGTAATGAGTGGAGAAAGATAGAGAGAGAAATTTTATTGAAAACTGTGCCGAGAGTAAAAATTACTCTCAAAATGGTGAACCAAGCGGAGTGAATATTATCCCTTGGGGCCCACTTGGACGGGAAATATAGGCTCCCGGATTTCTTTTCACCCCTGATAATGGGGGATAAGTCCCATATCCACCGTTTGGAAGTCCAAAATTGCTCCCGGATTATTTTCTCCACCCTAAAAACTTATCCGGCTGTGGATGGCGGTATATGGATGATTATGCCCCTCCTTATCCCCCTCCTCTCCATCTCTGCAACTAACCCTATTTTTTCAATTTTTTAGAAAAACAAAGAGAGAGAGAGAGAGATGACTGGACAGAGAGTGAGGGGGGAGGGAGAGAGAGAGAGAGAAGGAGAGGAGAGGAGAGAAGAGAAGAGGTACCTGTTATTGTCGTTGCCGGAGTCTTTGAAACCCTTCGGTTTCATGGGGAAGAAGAGAAACATGCTGTAATAAAATAAAAAAGAAAGGGTTGGGTAATAGTACATGTACGGCTCCGTTCCGGAAAAGGAAATAAGTACTTATTTTTTAAGAAGGCAATTTCAAGTTCAAAAATTATGTGTTTACGCAAATAATTTTTCTATCAGTATAGATCTTATTTGATAGATCTCATTGAGATCTTTAATACGGTGCAAAAAAAATTGAAAATTTATTTTTTATTTTCATTATTTTTTAGTTTAAAAATGTGAAATAAGTACTTATTTTTTAAGAAGGTGTTCTGGAACGGGGTAGTAGATGTAGGCAGTGGTGGCCGGTGGGTAATATTAATTTTTGAATTTAATATACTTATTTTAATACATAATAAATTTAATATTACATATGTACAAAATAGTCATTTGACAGTTTTTCCTATCATTCACCACCTCTTATCCCACAATTCTATAAACCATCTAAACAAAATCAAATTTTATCCCCCCTCAATAAACCATCAAAATTAACACCTCCTACTATTTTATCCCCCCTTCAAATTTTTTACCCCAAATTTTTTACGCATCCAAACAGGCCCTTGGAGGTAAAAATAAACTTGAAATGGAGTCAATAACCCAGAAAAGGAGGGGAACCGATGAGACTTGCCTAGGTATTTTCCACTTTTTGTACTCCATCTATGTTACTGCTGGATTTTTTTGTTTCCGGTTCTTATTTTGTGTTCATAGATGGAAAGTTTCTTGGAAACTACCAGAGGGTTTTCGTCTCACCATCCTTTTCTTTTTCCCCCGACATTTAAGGTTGTTCAAGCAAGCTTATGTGCACTACAATGAATCCCTTCATTAGTTCTGTCAAAAGGCACCTATCCCCACCGAAACTAGGGAATTCAGAAGAAATTATTTTCTTCCGGCCTAATTCAAGAATCAGACCCTGATCAATGTGTAGAGAGAAAATCCACCAACTAACCGGACTAACCCCTTGGGCTAACTCATCTTCTGTATTCCTTTTCTATTGCCCAAAAATAATCAGCATTCTCAACTTTAATCTTATTACTTCCTTGTCAAAAAAAAAAAAAAAAACTTTAGTCTTACTTATAAACAAACTTTAATATTGTTACTTACAGTCCAAGAAGATGAGCCATATGGAGTAATTGACTACACAGCCTGAATATAATGATCAAAGCCGTTTTTTTTTTTTTTTTTTGCCAAAGGTTAGGATAGTATTATTGATAGAAAAGAGTAACCAATACATCAAAGGGGGCCGTCGTCCTCATAAAGAGGAACAAAAAGCCAAGGGGGGGGATAAAATTCCCAAGTACGAATTTCACTCCCTCTCACTGCATTCTTGGCCACAACGTGCGCCACAGAATTGCCACTTCTCCTCACAAAACTCACCTTCAAGTCTTCAAAACTAGTTCTCAATCTGTTCACATCTGAAATAATCACACCAACTGACGAATTCGACTCTTCCTTTTTCTGGATCAGATTAACAATTTGCTGCGAATCACCTTCCAATTGAATTCGCGCAAACCCAAGCTCTTGCGCAAAGAGGAGGCCCTCTCTCGCTGCCATACCTTCTGCCACCAAAGGATGAACCAAATATTCAACGTTAACTGCTCGAGCCGCTCGAAATTTTCCATTTTCATCTCGAATAACCAATCCCAGACCACTTTTTTTTCCCCGAACGTCCACTCCCCCATCGAAGTTGATCTTGATCCATCCACTTTCAGGTTGCTTCCACGTTAATTGGCACCCTGGAGGTTGAGATATGTGATCATTCCTGATTCCCTCTAATCTCCCATTGGCTACTAAAAAATCAGATGCCTCACGTATTGCCTCACTGCATGCCAAATCCGGCCTCCAAGTTTTGTCATTAAAAACCAAATCATTCCTGCATTTCCAAATCTTCCAGATTATAGCTCCCACAGCGGCCCAAACCCCATTGTGTTCCCTCATTCCTTTCCACCTTTCTAGGAGGTTGTCCCACCAGTCCATCATCGAATCCCCGAGAACAGATTCCATGTTCACTCCCAAGGGGGACAAACGCCACACAATCTGAGCAAAAGGGCACCTAGCAATCAAATGCAACACTGATTCTCTATCTTCCTTGCACACCGGACACAGCACATCACTGACCAACTTTCTTCGAGCAAGAACGTCTTTTACTGGAACAATATCGTGAAGGCATTTCCACAAAAACTGTTTCACTTTCCCTTGGCACGGGAGTGCCCACACGCTTTTCCAAATATCCTTTTGTCGTTCTCTATGGCTCCCTTCACCTTCTAATCTTGTACCCAATTGTCCCCTTTTTCGGATAGCCAACGCAGCCTTGTAGCCCGACTTGACATTGTAACAACCGTTACCACTATAATGCCAAATCAATTTATCATTAATCTCAAATCTTGGTAAAGGGATCCCAAGAATCGTTTCTGCATCATAGGTATGGAAGGCCTGTCGTACCACTTCCTCCTTCCATTTATTCCTTCTAGCCTCAATAAAATGACCCACCTTGAACTCTTTAGCAAAATCAGCAATCCATGTTGGTTTAAGACCCCCATCCCTAGGAATCCATGGATCATTTGCTGCTGAAATTTTTTCACCATTCCCTACTCTCCACCTAGCACCCTCCTCCAATACCCTTCTTCCTTCCAGAATACTCTTCCAAGTCCAAGAAGCATTGGACTTCGCTGTTGCTTTCATGAAGTGACATCTCGGATAATACTTGGCTTGTAGAACTCTATGCAACAAAGAATCCCCACCATTCATCAACCTCCAACCCTGCTTTGCTAACATCGCAAGATTGTAACATCTGAGATCTTTAAACCCCATCCCTCCATCATGCTTCTTATTTGAAAGTTTGTCCCAAGATAACCAATGGATTTTTTTCTCTTGACCCTTTGAACCCCACCAAAACTTGGCCATCATTGCATTCAACTCGTTGCACAACTTGGCTGGGAGTTTCACACAAGACATGGCATAGCTTGGAAGAGCCAAGGCAACTGATTTAAGCATCACTTCTTTGCCTGCTAGATTAAGGAAAACCTCATTCCAACCTTCCGTCTTCCTTTGCAATCCATCCTTCATAAAAGAGAAGACTTTGTACCTTGTTTGACTGAGATCCGTTGGAAGACCCAAATAATTCCCAAGGCTAGAATCTCTTCTAATTCCCAACAGTTGACTTAAGCTGTCCCGAGCTGCGATAGAAGTGTTTGAACTGAAAAAACAGCAAGATTTCCCGTAATTTATAAGCTGACCTGATGCCTTCCCGTACATCTCTAGAATTTGCTTAATGTGAGTAATCCCCTATGAAGAAGCTTCCCCGAACAAAAGAGTGTCATCTGCGAAGAACAAGTGACTAACAGACGGACCATTTCTGCAGATACTAACCCCTTTGATACTTCGATTAATTTCGCCTTGCTGCAAAAGGACAGAAAGCCCTTCTCCACATAACAAAAATAAGAAAGAAGATAAAGGGTCCCCTTGTCTCAACCCCCTTGAAGGTTGAACAAAGCCAGAAATTTGTCCATCTATCAAAAAAGAATACGAAACCGTTGACAAACACTCCATAATCCATCCTACCCACTTTGGATGAAAACCCATCTTTAACATGATTTTCTCCACAAAAATCCACTCCACCCTATCATACGCTTTACTCATATCAAGCTTGATAGCCACACTATACTTTCTACCAAATCTACAATTTTTAAGATGATGGATAAGCTCTTGCCCGATTAGGATGTTGTCTGAAATAACCCTCCCCGGAACGAAAGCAGATTGATTAGGAGAGATCACATCAGGCAACACTCTACAAAGACGGTTAGCAAGAACCTTAGCTAAGATCTTGTACGCCACATTACAAAGACTAATTGGTCTAAGCTGGGTCATATTGACAGGGCATTGTACTTTAGGAATTAAAACAACATGGGTATGATTCATTCCTCTAAGGAGTTTCCCTGAATACATAAAGCTACGGATAGCATCAGTCAGATCCCTCCCCACCACCTCCCAGTACTTCTGAAAAAATCCAGCAGTCATGCCATCCGGACCAGGTGACTTCACTGACTCCATTTGGAAAAGAGCTGAACGAACCTCAGTCATGGATACTGGCCTTAAAAGTCTCCTGTTCATGTCGTCTGTAATCTTCTCTTGAACCCCTGCAATCACCTCCTCCACCAGAGAAGGATTGGAAGAAGAAAAAATATTCTGAAAATAATCAGCTACAATTTCCGCCACCTCAAAATCCTGCTCTCTCCAAATTCCGTTTTTATCCTCCAACCCATGAATCTTATTCATCGCTCTCCGTTGGACAGTCTTGGCATGAAAAAAACTTGTATTTCTATCGCCTAATTTCAGCCAGGAAACTCTGGATTTGGCCCTCCAATACTCCTCCTCCTCCCTGTTAGCCATCCTCATCCCCCCCTCAATCATTTTGTATGCTTCCGCGTTGAAATCCGTCTTTTCATTCTCCTGTTCCAACTGATCTTGGAGCTCATTCATCTTAGCTTTTGAGTTCAAATTCCTACTAGCCCTCCATCTTCGCAATTTCTTACGACAAAGCCGGATTTTCTGTTGGATACGGAACCACCTTGAGCCAACAAATCTCTCCTCCCAGCAAGTTTTAACAATAGAATTGCACTCATCTTTATCTGACCATCTCGAGTCAAAGATAAAGCGAGGAATTTTCCTCTCAATAGTCAACCCATACCGCAGTAGGATTGGGCAGTGATCAGATCCTCCTGGTTTGAGATGAAGAAGAGCCCCATTAGGAAAGTCTACCCGCCAACGAGGATTTACCACTGCCCTATCCAGCCGCATACGGATATTATCTCGCCCACCCCTCTTGTTGTTCCAAGTGAACGGGTAACCCACATAACCCACATCGATTAGATCGTTGTCATCGATAAAGTTCCTGAAATCTTGCATCTCCCATCCCTCCTTATCCCTCCCTCCTGATTTCTCCTCGTTGAACAGAATATCGTTGAAGTCCCCCGCAATCACACATGGTTCTTGGTCGTTTCCAAGTTTTGATGCAATGTGTCTCCACAACTCTCTTCTCGTTAATTGCTCTGTACTTGCATAAACCCCGATCACTCTGCTACATTGGCCTCGCAAATCAGTCACCCGAGCATCGATAATGCCCCTATGCAGTTCTAGCACCTCCACTTTAACACCGAGTTTCACCATCAAGCACTCCCCCCCCGAAATTCCCACCGGCTCCACAGTAACCAAATTCTCCATTCGCACCATTTTTTTTAACTTTTCTAATTTTTCTCGTTTATTCTTGGTTTCCGTAAGGAAAACCACATCCGGGGAATAGGAGTTGCAGACCTCCTTCAACTGTCGAACTGTCAAGGGGTTCCCCACTCCCTGACAATTCCAAAATAGTGCATTCATTGGGGGGTAGGGGGCCATTTGAGGCTGGCCACCCCTGCCCTAGCAACCGAAGAATTGATATCGCTCAACGCAAGCCTTTTTTCCCCGCCATGGGATTCCATAGCCTCTGACTGTGCTCCTTTTGCAAAATGTATCCCAGACTGCTCCCTCCTCTTGCCCAGAACACTAATATTCTCTTTCCCCGACTTCTTAATAGTTGGGCCAATTTGTGTCAGAGCCCTCTTACCCTTCTTTCGCCTTGAAGTTCTGCCCGAAGATGAGTTTAACATCTTGGAATTGTCAACCCCAAAAGAGAGGGGAATGGCAAGTCCAAGATCTGCCTCCCCATAAGACTGTGAAACCTCCACCTCCTTCAGATTAATATCAATCCCAACCACAGATGACATATCCCCGTCAGCAAAAGAATTATTAAGGCCCACAAGGTTGGCCTCAATCGGCTGATGAAGCTCCTTCTCAATAAACGGACTCTGCTGAATAGCGGGCCCAAGCCCAGAAACTCCTTTACAAGGCCCAGTACTAGCAGCAACTTCCATAGCATCCAAATTAGGCGCATAAGCCGGATCCTTTGCTTTATTAGGGGACTTATCCGGAAAGGGAATTAAATCCCCCAATCTACTCTCCTTTCCGTTGATTGTGATCCGAGCACTATCCTTGATTTCAATCAAACCCGATTTATTCCCAGAGTCCGAGATTAGCGCACCTTCCATATCTTCTAAAATTTTGAAATTTCCCCCTTTTGCCGGACCGGAACGAGAAGTTGGGCGGTGGAAAGATTCTCCAGTGGGACCATTCCCACCAACAATCCGTCTCGAATCTGACTGCGACCTCCCACCAGCCGCTACACCCCCTCTCGCCTTCATCCAGGGCCCAAATTTTCCATCTTTCACAACCCCATTCTCTACATCAGAGATCTTCACCCCACACTCTCCTTGATCATGGAGAAGACTTCCACAATAGAAGCAGAAACTATTCAATCGCTCAAATTTGTAATCCACCCAGAACTTAGATCCATTGCCAAGAGCAATGAAGCCACCACGTTTCAGTGGTTTGTCCATTGCTATCCCGACCCGAACCCTAATGAACCTCCCCTTATCACCCACTACCGCTCGCTCATCCACCGAACAAAAAGTACCAATCTTTTTCCCAATAATCTCTCCAATCTTGGGGTTCACAAACTCAAAGGGCAACCCCCAAAGTTGAATCCAAAAATAAATGGAACTGAATGTAACTTGATCCACTTTCATACCTGGTTCCCACGCCTTAAGAGCCAATAAATGGTTATTGAAATTCCAGGGACCTCCATTAAGAACCTTGCAAAGACTATTCTCATTATCAAACCTAAAATGGAAAAGGTTGTCCCCAACTTCCACGATAGTAAGATTCTCTGGTGACCCCCAGGCTCGCCTAAGAGACTCCTTCATCATCGCCACGTTATACTTCTTTGTGGTAAGGAGTTTCCCAACCAGACTGAAAGAGCAAGCCTCCACGACCTGTTTGCAAATTTCATCATCGATCGGAATTACCTCCTCCTCCTCCTCCTCAGACAGATGAAAATTTCCGATCAAATCCACCACTTCATCGGCCATACCGAAATAAAAAGAGAGCAAAATAGAATCAGGCCAAAAGACTAACCCAGAGGGGAGAGAGAGAGAGAGAGAGAGAGAGAGAGAGAGAGAGAGAGAGAGAGAGAGAGAGAGAGAGAAGTGATAAGAGGTGAGGAAGGGAGGGCAGATGGCTAAAGAAACTAGGGTTTCAGGGAAAAGCTCTCACAAGGGAGAGAGGAAAAGCTCTCACGAGGGAGAGAGATCAAAGCCGTTTGACTAGTAGACTTTTCGAACATATTATTGGTGAAACTAACCATTTTTTCGTTATTCAGAACAAAATATGTAATTTCAATTTAAAAAGATCGAGGACTTAACACCTGCATATAATTGACTACACAGCCTGAATATAATGATCCCTGTCATACATCAATTTTAGAAAAGTTTTTTTGAATTGCCTTGGAACAAAACATTAACTCTATCAATTAACTATACGTAAGTGATTCATCTAATTGTCTAACTTATTTTTCTAAATTCATTCATATTTCAAAATCTTAAATAAAAAATTGGAAGATAGGATTTAGTACGTACAGTTATGCAATTGAGCTAATTTTTAAAGAGGGCTACTCAAAAAATTATTTAAAAATTAATGAAGGGTTCGGATCATTTTTGCGTGGATCCCTGGAGGCCTTAGTGGTCCACACACACATGTATGTGCATTGTCTGAGCAATTTTTTTTAATTGGTAATAGGTATTCAGTTAACCAATCTAACTACTGTCAATATACGAAAATTTGTGGTACTCAGCATCGTACTGTATACTAAGGCAAATGTATGCCATATGTCATATTTTCTTTTGTCTACGACAAATTGGAAAACCAAGGAAAACTCTCTTAGACTACTTATTATATACACATTTCTCCCTCCCTCCCTCCCTCCCCCCTCACTCTTCTCCTTTCATATTCCAAACATATCCGCACACATCCGGTTGTCCTATCGGCAATGCAACGGTTTAGATTTCATCTTCGTAATGAATGACTCGGATGCTTGGGTGGTGGACATGAGATTTGGATCATTGAATTGCCGAACGAGCAGCCTGGATGTGCATAGTGTGCACGGTGCCGCATAGCACCATCCCCCAGTTCATTCCAAAAGCGGCTTTGTTCGTTTTGGGGTCTCAAAACCCCCAGGCACAGTCTTTCATAAATTTTCTCTATTTATTTTTCTCCACTCATTATTTTCAAAACTCAAACCGAAAGAGGTCGACTTTGGCTCTTGGAAGAAGTAGAGATTTTAAAATTAGCTACTGTAATTGATAATTTCATCTACAAGACTACAAGTGTTCGTTTATGCAGAACCTTGAACAACGCAGGATATTACTACTCCATCTTTATGATCCTATAGTAAACAGAGAGATTATTCAATGCCCCTAGATACCATCATGTGGTGCTCCAAAGTTTTTTTTAATTACTAAACATTAATACGAGACCGACACACTTTATCTTTAGACCCCACACTATCATAACAATAAAAAGGGTCTTTAGAGCATTTTCAGTTTTGACCCATTTTAAGGGCTTGTTTGATAACCTAAATTCAGCACTTAATACTGAATCAATTAAGTAATAAGTGATTCAGTAGGTTTGATAACCATATTTCATATTACTTAACAAATTAAGTACCACTTAAAATATAGGCTAAAAAGTTGAAAAAAAATAAGTAGCTTTGAGCTACTTAATTTTGGCTGAATTTTTGTGTACTTATATTCAACCGTCATACCACCACCACAACCACTTTCACCAAAACCTCCACCACTCCACCACCACCACCACTACCATCACCTCCACCACTCCACCACCACCACCTCCTCCACTACCATCACTCCTCCTCCACCACATCACCACCACTACCACTCCCTCCACTACCACCACCACCACCAACTCCACCACCACCATCACCACCACCACCACCACCACATCACCACCACCAGCTCCACCACAACTCCACCACAACCACCACCACTACACCACCACCACTGCTCCACCACCATCACCACCACCGCCACTCCCCCACCACTACCATAACTACACCACCACCACCACTCCACCATCACCACCACCACTTCCTCCACTACTACCACCACCACCACCAGCTCCACCACCACCACCACCACCACATCACCACCACTCCACCATTACCATCATTACACCACCACACACCATCGCTCATACCACCACCTCCACCATCATCACAACCATCACCACCACCGCCACTCCACCATCACTACCATCACTACACCACCACTCCACCACCACCACTACCAGCACTCCTACTACCTCCACCACTCCCCCACCACCACTCCCCCACCATTACCAAAAATATATTGTGACCGTTAGTAAATTAAGATAGAATTGGAACAAAATTAATTCATCATTTTTTTAATTCAGTACTTAATATATTTATCAAACAGCTTTTCAACTTAAAAATTTCAGCATTCAGTTTCCAGTACTTAATTTTTCAGCTTTCAGTTTCAGTTTTCAGTTTTATCAAACAGCCCCTAAGATCCAAACTCAAAATTTGGAAGAGAAGGCCTTCTGTTTGCCTTCGACGATAGCCTTTCTAGCGATTCATGAAAATATATTGATTGCACTGAGTATCAAATTTTACATTGCATGGTATTGCTAATAAAAAGATTCATTATCTTGAGCATGATTTTCAAAACAAATATTCCTTTTGCTTTCAGACTAGAATGGTAAGTTTTGCTGTTAGTTTCGTTCCCAATTTAAATCCGATTCAACACATGTGGAAGGAAATAGATTTTATTTCTTTTTGCTCGCCTTTGTGTCTCGGTACAATGTTTTCACTATCCATCGTCTTTTTCTCTCTAATCAGATGAACCTAAAAAGATCTAAAATGGAGTTCCAAGGAATTGAACTATAGAGAGAAATGAAAGAGTCCGAATGAGAGGGATGCAGTGCATGTTTGTAAGTTTGGGCTTCATATTTATGGAGTCAATATTATCCCTTGGGGCCTGCTTGGACGGGAAATATAGGCTCCCGGATTTCTTTTCACCCCTGATTATGGGGGGATAAGTCCCATATCCACCGTTTGGAAATCCAAAATTACTCCCGGATTATTTTCCCCCCCTAAAAACTTATCCGGCTGTGGAGGGGTTGAGGGGGATAACTTTTGGGCAACCCCAACCTGCCCAAAAATTATCCGGCTGTGGATGGCGGTATATGGACGATTATGCCCCTCCTTATCCCCCTCCTCTCCATCTCTGCAACTAACCCTATTTTTTCAATTTTTTAGAAAAACAAAGAGAGAGAGAGAGATGACTGGACAGAGAGAGAGAGAGAGAGAGAGAGAGAGAGAGAGAGAAGGAGAGGAGAGGAGAGAAGAGAAGAGGTACCAGTTATTGCCGTTGCCGGAGTCTCTGAAACCCTTCGGTTTCATGGGGAAGAAGAGAAACATGCTGTAATAAAATAAAAAAGAAAGGGTTGGGTAATAGTACACGTAGTAGATGTAGGCAGTGGTGGCCGGTGGGTAATATTAATTTTTGCATTTAATATACTTATTTTAATACATAATAAATTTAATATTTCATATGTACAAAATAGTCATTTGACAGTTTTTCCTATCATTCACCACCTCTTATCCCACAATTCTATAAACCATCCAAACAAAGTCAAATTTTATCCCCCCTCCATAAACCATCAAAATTAACACCCCCTACTATTTTATCCCTCTTCATATTTTTTATCCGATATTTTTTACGCATCCAAACAGGCCCTTGGTGGTAAAAATAAACTTGAAATGGAGCCAATAACCCGGAAAAGGAGGGGAACCGATGAGACTTGCTTAGGTATTTTCCACTTTTTGTACTCCATCTATGTTACTGCTGGATTTTTTTGTTTCCGGTTCTTATTTTGTGTTCATAGATGGAAAGTTTCTTGGAAACTACCAGAAGGTTTTCCTCTCACCATCCTTTTTTTTTCCCCCCCGACATTTAAGGTTGTTCAAGCAAGCTTACGTGCACTACAATGAATCCCTTCATTAGTACTGTCAAAAGGCACCTATCCCCACCGAAACTAGGGAATTCAAAAGAAATTATTTTCTTCCAGCCTAATTCAAGAATCAGACCCTGATCAATGTGTAGAGAGCAAATCCACCAACTAACCGGACTAACCCCTTGGGCTAACTCATCTTCTGTATTCCTTTTCTATTGCCCAAAAATAATCAGCATTCTCAACTTTAATCTTATTACTTCCTTGTCAAAAAAAAAAAAAACTTTAGTCTTACTTATAAACCAACTTTAATATTGTTACTTGCAGTCCAAGAAGATGAGCCATATGGAGTACAGAAAGTCTGCCCACACAGCAGATCTGTGCACAGATTGTGCACAGATTTTGTTGTGGGGCCCACCAAGGGTCCCACACAAATCATCCGAGCCGTTCATTAAATGTAAAACATTTTTTCAAAGTCTCCGTAAAAAATAAGTTCAATCCGATACTTATAGGTATTCGATCCAACCATATAACTTTTCATTATCCGAAAATCTGAATGAAAACTTAGATAGTTGGATGAAGTACCTATAGGTATTAGATTGAACTTATTTTTTACGGGGGACCTTGAAAAAATGTTTTACATTTAATGAACGGCTCGGATGATTTTTGTGGGACCCGTGGTGGGCCCCACAAAAAAATCTGTGCACAGTCTGTGCACATTTTTCTGTGTGTGTAGAACTGTTCTATGGAGTAATTGACTACACAGCCTGAATATAATGATCAAAGCCGTTTGACTAGTAGACTTTTCGAACATATTATTGTTGAAACTAACCATTTTTTCGTTATTCAGAACAAAATATGTAATTTCAATTTAAAAAGATCGAGGACTTAACACCTGCATATAATTGACTACACAGCCTGAATATAATGATCCCTGTCATACATCAATTTTAGAAAAGTTTTTATGAATTGCCTTGGAACAAAACATTAACTCTATCGATTAACTGTACGTAAGTGATTCATCTAATTGTAAAACTTATTTTTCTAAATTCATTCAGATTTCAAAATCTTAAATAAAAAATTGGAAGATAGGATTTAGTACTTACAGTTATGCAATTGAGCTAATTTTTAAAGAGGGCTACTCAAAAAATTATTTAAAAATTAATGAAGGGTTCGAATCATTTTTGCGTGGATCCCTGGAGGCTTTAGTAGTCCACACACACCTGTATGTGCATTGTCAGTGCATTTTTTTTTTATTGGTAATAGGTATTCAGTTAACCAATCTAACTACTGTCAATATACAAAAATTTCTGGTACTCAGCATCGTACTGTATACTAAGGCAAATGTATGCCATATGTCATATTTTCTTTTATCTACGAGACAAATTGGAAAAACAAGGAAAACTCTCTTAGACTACTTATATACACATTTCTCCCTTCCTCCCTCCCCCCTCACTCTTCTCCTTTCATATTCCAAACGAATCCGCACATATCCGGGCTGTCCTATCGGCAAAGCAACGGTTTAGATTTCATCTTGGTAATGAACGACTCGGATGTTTGGGTGGTGGACATGAGATTTGAACCGTTGAATTGCCGAACGAGCGGCGTGGATGTGCGTAGTGTGCACGGTGCCGCATAACACCATCCCCCAGTTCATTCCAAACGCGGCCTTGTTCGTTTTGGGGTCTCAAAACTCCTGGCACGGTCTTCTATAAATTTTCTCTATCTATTTTTCTCTACTCATTACTTTCAAAAATTTCTTTCAAAACACAAACCGAAGAGGTCAACTTTGGCTCTTGGAAGAAGTAGAGGTTTTAAAATTCGATACTGTAATTGATAATTACATCTACAAGTGTTCGTTTATGTAGAACCTTGTACAAGGCAGGATATTAGAGCATCCACAGTGGAATAAGCAAAAGTGAATAATCAAAACATGCCACATCAGATTTTGATTATCCATTTAGAGATTGCTAAAGTTAGCAATGTTAAGTCTCACATTGGTTATTTTTTGCTCATAATCAAAACCAATGGGACCATTGCTTCCTTCTTTGAGTTTCTCCAAACTTTTTCCTTTCATTTCACGTAAATCATTTGAAAAACTAGTTTATGTTAAAAAATAGTTTTATAAAAAAAATAGTATATTAAACAATTTTTGGAAGAAAAAAACAGTTTAAGTTAAAAAACAGTTGGATAAAAAAATAGTTTATGAAAAAAATGTATAAAAAAACAGTTTTGTGTAAATATAATTTTTTTAAAAAAATAGTTTTAAAAAAGATTGAAGAAACAGTTTTTTATCAATTTTTTTTTAAAGTTCATATAAAGACGGTTTTTTTAAAAAAAAAGTTTATGAATATAATAGTAGTGAGAATAGTTTTTTATAATTATTTTTTGAAAGCATTGTTGAGAGAGAGAGAAAAGATTTTTGTGCAACGATAGGTGAATTTGATTGAGAAAATGTGGGGATTACTAAATTTGGTTATTGGTAAAAGGTTGCTAGTTTTGATTATTCAAAAGCTAAAATTTGATGAGTTGCTAAGAAGTTGTTAAGTTTGGTTATTCCAATGTGAGCACTTTTTTGAATAAATATTGCTAACTTTAACAACCTTTTGTTTTGCTTATTCCACTGTGGATGCTCTTACTACTCCATCTTTACTATCCTATAGTAAACAGAGAGATTATTCAATGCCTATGGACACCATCATGTAGTGCTCCAAGGTCATTTTTGTATTAAACATTAATACAAGACCTACACATTTTATCTTTAAACCCCACACTATCGTAACGATAAAAAAAGGGTCTTTAGAGCATTTTCAGTTTTGACCCATTTTAAGACACAAACTCAAATTTGGGCAAAACTCTCAAAAACTCCTCTCCAATCATGACCCAAATTCTTTCCCATATTTGGGTTTTACCCATTTCTTTGCCCAATTCTGGTACAAGATAGGCTCAAACCCATTTTTTTCCCAACTATTCTTGAGAGAGCAAGAGAGAGAGACAAAGAAAGTGCAGGCGAAGAAGAAGATTGTACCTAGCTGGAGAATAAGAAGAAACTACAGGCGAAGAAGAAGGTACAGCGATCCAAGTTTTATTCAAAAGTACTGACGAAGAAGAAGATTTTACCTTGTCTGAGCTGCTGAACTTCACCGGATTTGCCGGACTGATCGTCTCCTCTTTTTTATTTATCTCTATACCATTGAATTTGGTCGGTTTTGCCATTGGGGTGAGTCTGACTTAAAATGGATTTTTACCCAAATTTTAACCCCAAATTGAATAAAAATTTGAATCAAAGCCGGAGATATTATTAGGCCCCACGTGACGGTATTGGATAATAATAAACGAGGAGGTATTTGTTTTGTTTGCAAGAGATCTTACGACGTGGGACCTGCTTAAAATAATCCCAATAGTTGACCCAAAGGCCCAATCCAATGCGTAGCCAGCACGCATAGGTTGTAAGTAAAACATGTTGACATGGGTTGCGAGTTCGGGTTATGCCCGTTTATGCTCATTGGCTCAAATGAAAAAAAAAAAAATTCTTGTAAAATTAGGGTCTCGCTAGATGATTCATAGATATTAATCTACTTTTTTCGAATATTGTAAACATTCAAGGTTGTGTTTATCATTTATCGCAAAAATAAAAAAAGGATCGTTTTATCGATAGCCCACTGATGATCAATAAACTAATAAAAAAAAGTAAAAAAACACAAATTTCAAATGCATCTTTTGAACTTTTTAATATATTTGTACACATTTTTACACATTTTTTTTTGATCCGCTCTAATATACTACTTTATTTATATAGTAGTTATTTAAACCTTAACAACCACCGGACTATTTTTAGCATTTTTCAAAAAAAAAAAAAAAATCTCAAATAAAGAATGCGCCACCGTAAAGAATCCTCCAATCCGAAAACGCCACACGTTCAAATAGAATCTTCAACGTCTGGCTTCTCAAAACTAGGGTTTTATCGCTTCGTCTCTTTCACGCATTCACTCTACATCAACAGACACACGCACATACATAAACCCTAGAGCTGTGTGCTCGTTAGAGCTGCTGACAGAGGTAAAGGAAAAAAAATGGGAGGGAAGGACGATAACAGCAGCGGCGGCGAGAATCCAGTGGAGCTGTTCCTGAAGATCGGATTGGACGAGAGAACCGCAAAGAACACCGTTGCTAACAACAAGGTCACCGCCAATCTCATCGCCGTCATTCACGAGGTACTTAATCTTCTTTCACTTGCTAATTGTATGTGAGTCCCAGTGGCGGACTCAGAAATTACATATAGCGGGGCACCTATTATTATTCGCAATCTTAAACAAAAATTTGCCATCAAACACAACAATACTAACACTGCGCTCCAACAATGATCATTATGCCAAAAGATTTATGACATATATGCTTCGAAAGTTCATAAACATGTATGCTTCCAAAAGTTGTGCTTCCAAAAGTTCTCAAAGACTAGCAACATCGTACTCCATTCAACATAGAATGTTAAGAACCCTATAATCTAACCCCATGGAATTGGTCTAGTGGTTAAGGGCCAGGACTTAGGGGTTTGCTATCTCTTGAGGTCTCAGGTTCGAAACCTCTTAGGTGCTAATGGACGGTGGGTCGTTTATGATCCCCAGGTTCAATCAAGGTGCACGTAAGCTAGCCCAAGCCGAACCCCTTGTTACTAAAAAAACACCTATAGTCTAACATCAAAAGTTGCATCAAAGGTATTCAAAGCCCTAATACAGTAATAGCGTTATTATTATTAATTATCTAGTTTATACTTAGGTTTGGGAATTGATTGGTACACACAGTAGGCTTATAAGAATCACCTGCTTACTTTACGTATACCATATATATACAGTAACACAGAGAGAGAGAGACAGAGACCTTGGGTTTTGGGGAAGAGTAGGTAGATTGGTTGGTGACTGACTGGTGAGGGAAGCGGTGAGGTCAGATCATAGATGCTTTGGCCACTGGGATGACGAAGCAGTTCGAATGGGTCGCGGATTCCCCGTCGCATTTTCAGAAATCGACTGGCAACTGGGGTTTCTACGCTTTGTTTTCTAATAACCAGAACTTAAAAAAAGAAAAAGGAATGGGGTGGGCAGGTGACCCCAAGTGCCCCAAGGTAGGTCCGCCTCTGATTGTATCTGCTTTGGTTACCGAGCGAATACTGTGAAGGAAATATTTCGATTAGGCTCACTTGAAGCATTGGCTTTTTATTTCCTTGTGAGAAATTCCTGGAAATGTTGTTAATTTAAGATTGAATTGTTCACTTGCAGTTAATTCTACAATTTGTCGGCAGTAAAAGACTACTGTAGTATTTTTTTTTTACCATCCTGTATCTTTAATTGTAGTGACCTTTTTTTTTAAATTTTTTTATTTGTTTCTCTTTTCAGGCTTCTGTGACTGATGGTTGTGCTCGGCCCATTGGCAATCTTCTTTACACTGTAAGTTGATACAAAAATGTTGTTTCAGTAACCCAAGTTTCTTTCTTTTTGGGTCCGTTTGATTAGAAAGAAATTTATGTTGAAAGATGAAAATGAGAGAAAATGAAGTAAAAGAAAAGAAAGTAAAAAAAAAATTTATTTTCTTCTATGTGTTTGATTAAAATGAAAAGTTTTGTAAGAATCTTGTAAGAAAATGCTTATAGTTACTAATTTACCCTTAATATACAATATAGATCCAGGCAGGAAAGGAAAAAATTGTAGGCATAATGGTAAGTGTCATATGAGAGGTGGCAACTTTCACAAGAAAATAAAATTTCCTTTTGTTTTTAGCAAGTAAGTAAAACTAGTGTAACCAAACCATGCTTAAATGAGTTGTACAAGAAATTTACTTGGTAATACTTTCTACCATTTCATGCTAATCAAACACCAAAAAAGTGTCATTTTTTTTCTTTCTTTCTTGCATTTTCTCTCATTTTCACCGTACTCAAACGGACCCTTTATGTTTTGGTAGAAAACTGAAATTTTGTATTGGATAATATGGATATTGCGTACCAGGCTCCATTTCCTTTCTTTAGATACTCATATAGTACCAGTTTTTCTCTTTTGGAGCACAAAATGTCAAATTATCATTGAGCCTTGGAAAAATTCTCTCTCTCTCTCTCTTTCTCGGACACCAATAATCTTTTTGTCGGAATTTTAATAATATCATTGTTACTATTATTGTAATTTCCGGTTTTGTGGGAATAATTAGTTTGGAGAGGTGAAGTTGGTTGAAGATTTGTTGCTAGTATGTAATGCTAGTTCTTCCCTTATTGTGGCAGGTTGCTACAAAGTTCCCAGCAAATGCTCTTGTGCATCGCCCAACTTTGCTGGAGTACATAGTCTCATCAAAGGTCAAGAAAAGAGTTGCTTAATTTCTCGAATTATCTTGCACCCATGCCTAATTGAAACTATTAAATGCTTTGTTTGATGATAGGATGCCAAAATTGATATATGAAATGGTTATTAGTTGTAGCATACTATCATTGTACGTCAAAGTGCATTAGATTAGTTTTTATTTTGGTGTTTCCGTATTTATATACATGTTTGTACTCTTGCAGATTAAAACTCCTGCTCAGTTGGAGGCTGCCTTTTCATTCTTTGCAACTACTGGATCGGAGACTTTTAAGGTCAATGATTTTGATGAGGCTTGTGGTGTTGGTATGACATGGAAATTCATTCTTACGCTAACTATTGATGTCACACGTTGTCAATTTCTTGCTTTTAGTTGTAGAAGTTTATGGTTTTGCATTTCGAAGCCTTTTTTTTTTCCCTTCTAATTTCTTGTTCTTTTTGGTAACCTCTCTCCGGTTACGTTTGACCTTTTGTTTTATAACCGTATACTTCCATTGGCCAAGCTAGATAATTTCATCGTAGGGTTGTGCATATATTTCGTGACACTGCCATGGGGCTGTAAACGAACCGAGCAGCTGGCGAGCTTAGCTAGGCTCATTAACGCTCGGCTCGACTTGTTTAGCAAACGAGCCAAGCTCGAGCTTGAATTTTTGGCTCATTTAGTAAACGAGCGGAGTTGAGCTCGGCTTGTTCGACAAAAGTTTGGCTCGATTAAAGAGGCTCGTTTAGTAAATGACTTTACTCGGCTAGTTAAGGCTCGAGCCGAGCTCGAGCTTGATTTTTTGGCTCATTTAGTAAATGAGTTGAGCTCATTCTCGAGCTCGACGAAGCTCGGCTCGGCTCGATTACAGCCCTACTGCCAAACCACCTCTCTCTCGCTCCCCACTTCTGGGTAAAATCAGATGAGACACTGCTATGATACTAGCCAAGGTCTATTGTATATTGCACTTTTGGTAATATCTGCATTTTAGGTCATATTATTCCGTAATATGCCAATTGTTGATGTCTCCTGCATAACCTGCATTAACAGGCCTCCTATTTGCATTATAGAGGTGCAATCTGGCTTTGTTTATCCCAATGCTCTAACAAGGCAATCAAATCCAGTCAGAGTTCTACATATAGCATGCATTAGAGGTGGTTTATACCATGGAGATGACCATCCTATTATTTATTTATTGTATGTTGATGGTTCCTGCGTGTATCTTAGGTTAATTTTGTGGGTCTGTCTTAATATTGGTTTTGATGCCTTTAATGATTTTTTTATGATTCATGTCTGTCTTGACTTTGGAGTCCTATTTACGTGTTCCTTTTTCTAGAGTTTGGGAAATTGAAAGTTAGATTTGCCAACAGGAGTTGAGGTCTCCGAAGAAGATATTAAACACGCTGTTAATGAGATATTCGAAGAGCACAAGAATGCAATATTGGAGCAGCGCTATCGAACAAATGGTTTGTCTTTCTTTTCCACAATTCTTATAGATGAGTTTCCCTTAATTGTATTGTGTTCACTTTGTCATGGCCAAGCATGCTTGGGGAAATCTTAGTGGTTGCTGGATTATGTAATTTGAATCCCTGCTCTGGGTTCTTTGTTTATATAGTGGCTGACAGCATTTAAGATTTTCCATCATACTTCAATTTTTATGATGAGGCCTCACCTAAATTTTATCTGCGGAATATGCATCAAAGTGTGACAGAGTGGGTGCTACCTTTTACTTATAAGTTCCTTATAACTGCAGCAATTTACTATGCTTTAGTCTTTGGTTGATGTGGAAAATGCATCTCCCCTTGTGAGGTTGCTGTAGATGCCACTCATGCTACCAGTTGGTGCTACATGGAAAAAGTTATTCATATGCTTCATTTATTTCATTAGCAACTGCTAGAAATCACATGCAACTGTAGGGCTACAAATGATTCACCCAGTCGAGGCTCAACTAAAGGCTCGCGTTCGATTCATCTATTAAACGATCTGAACTTGAGCCTCAATTTTAGGCTCGTTTAATAAATGAGAGAGACTGAACCTGTCAATATTCGGTTCAATTCGGCTCACGAACCTGGCATATGCATATATCATGAGAATTTCATATATAAACTTGAATATGTGTAAACATATATAATGTGTATATGTTTAAAATTACATATGCACATAATGAAGATTTTATAACCTTTACATACACAAGTAACACTACCTTTTACAAGTACTATATACTATATATGTATATTTGTTTCTATAAAATCACCCACATACGAGATGAAGATTTTATAACGTGTACATGTACAACCTTTAACAAGTACTCTATACCTACTAAATGTATATTTTTTCCCCTAATTTTGTATATGTATGAACTTGTTTGTGTACAGAATAAAAGGTTCTTTTTTATTTATTTTCAGCTTTAGACTTGTATGAGAGCATAAATATTTAATATTTTTGGCTCGTCAAGGCTCCTGAACAAGCTCGAGCTCGACTCAAACTTTGGTCAGCTCGGCCCATCAAATTTTCATTGGGCTTGAGCTAGAGCTCGAGTTCGCTAAAAACTTAGCAAACAAACTTGAACATTCTAAACTTCAGCTAGGCTCGTTTGCAGCCTTACAGGCAAGTGATAAAATGAGAATACATGGTGCTAGATATAGAGGAGTCCATGACCATGTAACTGGTGTGAGACATTAACTTTACAGAGGATGTTGCTGGCCTGGAAGGCTCTTGTCACACATGGTGCTGTAACTTTGGGCTTGATTCACATCTACGTTGAATGACATGCAATAGGTTTTGGGAATTTGGATTCTAGCATTTGACAGTTGGGGCCTGCACAACACCACAATGGAAATTATTTTCCCATCTGATACATCCATTGTCCTTGTAATCTTTCCTGTTCTAATTGTTTTAATGTTATGTTTGTTAGTTGGTGAGCTATTTGGTCATGTACGGAAGATGCAGCCTTGGGCCGATCCAAAGATTGTTAAGGTAATATAGAGAAGATTTATGAGGACATCAAATATATTTTTTCCTGAGATATTTCATTAATATTCTTCTTTATTGCCCGTGTGGTCTTCTGGAACAGCAACTCATAGATGCAAACTTATATGGTTTACTTGGTGAAAGGACCGCGGCAGATGATGAGAAGCTTGTTAAAAAGAAGAAAGAGAAGCCTGTTAAGATTGAGGTGCGCTAAGTTGCATGCTTCTCTTCTGTTGCCCCGCACGATTATTTCTGAGATGATTTGAAATACTTGTCTCACCTTTTATTCTATGTTTTTATAATGTCTAGGAACCCGTTGCTGTGGTGGACACACCACCAAAACCATCTGAAGAAGAACTCAACCCATTTTTAATATTCCCTTCACCAGAAGAAAACTATAAGGTAACTGACAGGTCTTCATATTTGTTTTTGTCTATTTAACTCAATTTTTTTACTCTCTTTGTTTTTCAAATTACGTTTTGATGATTTTAATTTCTGACTTGGTTATGGCATCTTAATTTCACTGTTTAAAGCGTATTTTTAAAATGTAGTGTTGAAAGCTGCATTGTAGAGGCTGAGATAATGCAATGCTAAAGTTTGATTGTGCAACAATCTGCTGTGTTGAGTTTTGAACATTTCAGTTGGCAGAACCTTTCATAATTATTTTTGAGTTTGGTCCACTTCTTACTTGGAATGAGTTGGAAACTGTGCTTCTCAATGCCTTACATTTAGATGTACCTGGTTTTGGCGCTTTCAGTCAATTTCGTGGACAGCCATTACTTTCTCCAATTTTGTTGATTAGCCCTTATGTTTTCTGATATTTTCTGAGTTGTTTACTGACATGTCTGAAACCATGATAGTCTGTTTATTTTCTTGTTTTATGTGATGTGCTCATTTATCATATCTGAGAATCTTACTCCTCTCTATAGTTAGATGTTTATGTTTATTCTTTTTCCTTCCAATATGTTTGAGTTGGATATGAGCTTTTGTGCTGAGTGTATGGATCTTGTGGATCATCAGGTGCACACTGAAGTATTTTTCAGTGATCGCTCTGTGCTTAGATGTTGCAATTCAAGGGAAACACTTGAAAAACATTTGAAGGCAACCGGAGGGAAAGTATTTACACGCTTTCCACCAGAACCAAATGGGTATTTACATATTGGTCATGCCAAGGTAATTCATGCCTTCTAGTTGAAGAGTTTGAGATTACTGTTTATTGTGAGACTTCAAGTACTTGCACTTTATCTGGTAACTTATTGGACAGGCTATGTTCGTTGATTTTGGTCTGGCAAAAGAAAGAGGAGGATGCTGCTACCTAAGGTGAGGCTGTTTCAATAGTTATTGGATTTATCTGCTGGTGTTATCATTGTTAGTGGCAAACTTTTCTAGAACTTGTTGCACAAGTGTTTGGTGCAAACTTGTATTTGGCATGAAAAGTGTTTCTGTCATCAAGTTGTGCAACTGCAATCTAGATCATTTACAGGGAAGTTTGTGTTCCTGTGTCAATACAATTGGTATCTGCAATCTAGATCATTTTTACTGGGTATGCTTTTCTAAGTTGTCAAATATTTTGTATTCAGTGTTCGTTGTGATAAAAGGATAAGGAAGAAAGAGTTTTTGCGTCTGGAGTCAGGACTTCTAACATAGTTGACAATATTTATTGCTGTTAGAAAAAAAAAATAGTTGACAATATAAATTCATGAAACTGAAACCCAAATTCCAGTACCTCGTAAAGAATTCTAGCATAAATCAAAATCTCTGTTATGTGGATTCATTTTGCGAGTGGTGTGACCCTCCTTGTCTGATACTGTGTTGCCACGTTGGACGTGCATTCCTAAGAAAACTGAAAAAGAAATTTAATATCGTGGAATGCCAAAACAATCATGCAAAAGAAACTGCTATACAGAGAATAAAGCCATGTGTTTGTAGGGTGCGGAATTAATAATGTAAAGTACCTTATGTTCAATAAAAAAACATCCTATTATGGCATTGCCAAGAACTTGTAAGCACTGACAGTGTTATAGAATCATTCAAGTGATTTTACTGAGGTTTCAGAACTCAGACTCCCGATCATTCTAGTGACTTGTCAGCACTGACTTTGTTACTGGAATGAGTTATGGCTGGTACTCGTACTTGTAACACCTAAATGGACATTTGATGTTTGCATTGGTATCTTATTATTGGTCCCTCCTAGTATCTATTTTTGAAAATTCTAAATGTTTGTTTCTCAAGGCATTGCAATTCTTCTGAAATCTTTTGGGAAGCAAAGAATAGGTGAAACCTGAATGGTCTTGATGTATGGTGTAAGCAATTGGATTTCCTACACTGCACTTGTATTTGTTTGCGGCAGGTCAGGTGTAATGTGTGCTGGATATTTCTACTTGGTCAAACATGATTATGTACTAGGATTAGATTGGTTTTCTCTGCTTTCTATTGCGTGGATTGCCTTGAAGTTATGTTTATTCTTGGGTTGATGTCAAGGGTACTGGCTGCAGTCATGTGGACTTGATCATATCGTTTACTTGCTAATGGGTCAGATATTCAGGGATTCTTGTGCACCATGTGATATTTCCACTGCTCGTCTTCTACTCTAAACGTGAAATGGATAAAGAAGCTTCCAATGGCAGTTTTATTCTATTTTATCCCTGATCTTTGGCACTGGTAGGTATGATGATACAAACCCCGAGGCTGAAAAGAAGGAATATATTGATCATATTGAAGAGATTGTAAGGTGGATGGGCTGGGAACCTTTCAAGGTAAAAAAATTCAATGAAAGGTAGAACATTTCAATGACATAATCTGTTCTTTCATTATTTAATACTGTAATGTGTTTGCAGATCACTTATACAAGTGATTATTTCCAAGATCTATATGAACTGGCGGTAGAGCTGATACGGAGGGGTCATGCTTATGTTGATCACCAGGTTGGTATTTGACTTAACACAAATATTGGTTGTACTGAAATCTAAACTTTCAGTATTTTATCATGATTTTATCCTTCCTCATTTTAAAATTCTAGATGTTCATAAAATCATTTGTTTAATTCGATAGCTGGTTATGCATTGTTGGGCAAATGTTCTGACATCATAAAGATGTCTGGACTGTGATCTATCATGGTATCAAAGCTTTAGTTTCGAAGAGGTCTTGGGTCCAATTCTCTCCATCTGCATTTGTTCCTCGCTGTATTCTTGTTCTATGTTTTAATTCTTCTCCTCAATAACTATTCCATTTTTGACATGCAAGATGGGGTTGCATTTGAGAGAGGGTGGGATTGGTTGACTTAAGTTTTTGGGACACTATGCGACTTGACAATTTAAACACTAAAAACTGTCTGATTGACATGTGTTGTTCCTACTTTGGTGCTTTATTGATTCCTACTTATGGTAAGAAAAGAACTTACATGGTTGATATTTGGATTTGAATATGAACCAGACACCTGAAGAAATAAAGGAGTATAGGGAAAAAAAGATGAACAGTCCTTGGAGGGATAGACCAATTGCTGAATCATTGAAACTCTTTGATGAAATGAAACGTGGCATGATTGAAGAAGGAAAAGCAACATTGAGGATGAAACAAGACATGCAGAGTGATAATTTTAACATGTACGACCTCATTGCATATCGTATCAAGGCAAGTGCGGCCACCATGAACATATTTAGTTACATATAATCAAATGTTGTACCATATCTCAATCCTTTTGCTTTGTGTTGTCCAGTTTACTCCTCATCCGCATGCAGGGGACAAGTGGTGTATCTATCCAAGTTACGATTATTCTCATTGCATTGTGGATTCTCTAGAGAATATTACACATTCGGTATGTATACTTCATAGAATCTTAAATGGGTGCTCTTTTTGTGTTGCGGTCATCTTGGTGAATTCAAGAGGTTATTGTGTTGGCATGTGAGTTAATGGGTCAGAGCATTCATGTATGTCTTTATGTGGAAGAATATACTTTTAAGCCAAGTTTGAATCAATTAAAAGATTTTTATTGAGGTTACTATATGTTGCTGATCCTGTGTTGGATACCACATTGTCAGATCTTATGCTTGTTTTGTATGATGCTGCATAATTAGTAATTATTTTGAAGAGGCTGATCCGAATAAAATATTTAGAACTTAGAAGTACCTTCATTGTCTGCAGTAATTAGCCTTTGTCTTCCCTCCTGTTGTTTGGAAGTTTAGGGTTAAACATGTCTTTATAGACTTGGTTTTCAGTAAAGCAGTGAGTTTCGGCTTCACATTTTTGTATTTGAATTCTTCTTAGACTCACATATTGATAGTAGTTCCAGATCTTGCATACAAAGTCATGTAAAAGGATTTTTAATCTTTGATCATTTTCATTGATATATGTCTGGAGTGGGGAGCATGTCAGAGACACATAACTTGTCTTTTCTGCCTATTTCCGACCAAGGGAACACTGTCATACATTGCAAGCTGACAGGCTCATTATTTTCATTTTGTAGGCGTGTAGTGAATGTAAGTGTAGTTTTTGTAACAAGTGGTCGATACAAAAACAGTCTGCATTGGTTGTGCACTTGTTGTCCTTCATTTGATGTGAGTAGTTTCTGAGTTGTCAGTAATTTTTTGTTCTATTTCAAGTACAAGGGGGAGATATCAGAGTATTATTCCTTCTGTTCCTTTTGGAATTGCCAAATTGATGCTGCAGTATCTAACCTTTAGAGGATGTTATACCTTCGGAACTCTATTCGAGTCAACTGCAGTATCTAGGCTTTTCATGGAACAGGCTAGGGTGAAAAGCAAATTAAGCCTTTTCATGAAACAGGCTAGGGTGAAAAGCAACTTGCATACAAACTGGAAATATAGGTGCTTTACTTGATGAGTCTTCTTAGAACTTTTAACAGCATGCTAGAACTTATAGCGCTCATGTTGATCGTAAATTCTGAATTTTAGATCTTGGACATGTAGTTGTGTCGTATAAATTTGAAGCTTGATCATACTTCATGAAAGTAATATGAAGATGGAATTGTATCTCGAGGATCTACTTTTTCTGTTTTGTGAGTATTTCGCACCAAGGGAACTGTCATACATTGTAAGCTGGTGGGCATGCTCTTTTGTTGACTTACTGTTGATGTAATTTATAGTTTCTTTTGACAAACAGTTTGTATCAACATACTTACCATGTGGTTGAGTGCTTGTTGTCCTTGAGTAAACGCGAGTAGTTGCTGAATATTCATTACCGTTTTACTATAAAGTACGAAGGGGAGATGGATCGGACTATGATGTCCTTTCATTGTCCCTTTGATATTGCTGATTGCTGCTTTAGCATACTTAACTGATGTTTTACCATCACTAAGTTCAGAAGTTTAAATGGGTCAACTATCTGAGTTTAGAGAGCTCCCTCTACCAAAGTTTGTGCGTGTATGCAGTTTTTGTATTGTGGATTGGGTACTGTACATACCGGTTTGATTTATTGGGCTTAATTATTTGACATGCATCTTTCCTAATGGAGTATTTTGTTTAATGACTTTTTCCTAGGCTTGTTCCCTTGGTATACAATTTGTTTCCAGCATGACGCTGATGGTTCTTTTGGTTTGGTTTTAACGATTTGCGCATGAACAGATTTAATTTTGCTTAGCATCTCCTGTTCTGAAGAAAATGGTTAAGATGAGCCTGTTGTATTACGTATTGTTCGCTTGGTTTGGATTTTTCTACAGAATGAGCTAGCTAAAATGCATGAATAAGCCTTTTCACCTGTTGCCTACCTTAAAAACAGAAGCATGAAATGCATGTGCTGGTTGTGTTTTACCTTTTTAGCATTGGTGTAATTTTGAGAGCATCATAATCTTACTTTTCTTTTTTTCTTTTTTTTTTCGTTCCTGCATTTGAGCACATCATATGTTAAAAATAGGCTAAAGCCCATTAGTAACCAGCTTGTCCATGTGAGTTCAATGCTTTTGTTGGGGTTTTTTTTGCACTCTCTGCTATGTTGTAAGTCTCTGTCTATTTGAATTTTTTTGATATTTGTTGAATTGTTCAATGTTAATATTTATGCAGCTCTGTACACTTGAATTTGAGACACGTCGTGCTTCATATTACTGGTTATTGGATGCATTGGGGCTTTACCAACCTTACGTTTGGGAATACTCACGCTTGAATGTCACTAACACCATGATGTCAAAACGCAAGGTCAGTTGAATTTTTGAGCATAATATGTATTCAAGGTATCTTCGTAAGTTGTTTTCTTTTCACGTGATCTAGTGTTTAGCATCAGATATATGCTTGACTGTGGTATGCTGTGGCAGTTGAACCGTCTCGTGACCCAACATTGGGTGGATGGTTGGGATGATCCCCGTCTGATGACATTGGCTGGATTGCGACGTAGAGGTGTTACTCCAAAATCAATGAATGATTTTGTTCGAGGAATCGGAATTACTAGAAGGTTAGGTTGTACATGTACTGTTTGGCCATGGATCGAAATCGAACATTGATAATACATAAATTTACCGTGCTTGAAATTTTTTGTTGATCCCAATTTGTTATATCTGTGTGGCAGTGATTGTAGCGTGATACGTTTAGACCGCCTTGAGTACCATATAAGAGAAGAACTAAACAAAATTGCACCTCGAACAATGGTTGTACTACATCCACTCAAGGTACTTCTCTTGTTTCATTATTTCAATGCTTTCTTCATGAGTGAATATTTGTATTGTGTTTGACTACTCAGTTACATCTTTCAGGTAGTGATTACCAACTTAGAAGCTGGTTCACTGATGGATCTTGATGCAAAAAAATGGCCCGATGCTCAACTAGAAGATGCATCTTCTTTTTATAAGGTGAGTTCTTGTTATTTGAAAAGTTATTAAACCTTAATGACAAAGTTATAACTTCTTTAAGTAGAACATAAAAGTTGCCTTCGAAACCTTTTTTTTTTTTCTCTTCCTTCCACACCACCACCACCCCCCACCCCCCCCACCAACCCCACAACCACCACCCCCCCCCTACCCCACTTCTCTACTTCCATACCGATACTGGCGTGATTGTGGGATGTCTTCATTTAACTGATTTCTCTTTCCTGCTTCTATTGTAGGTTCCGTTTTCCAATATTGTATACATTGATCACTCTGATTTTCGAATGCAAGATTCTAAAGATTACTATGGGCTTGCTCCTGGAAAATCTGTGCTACTCAGGTGTGTCTGGATTCTTATGTTTTCTTTCTATGCCATGGGCATTATGGAGCTGAGTAATGAGTTTCTTCTTTTTGTCTCTAGGTATGCCTTTCCTATAAAGT
Organism: Rhododendron simsii; assembly: GCA_014282245.1. Lineage (NCBI taxonomy): Eukaryota > Viridiplantae > Streptophyta > Magnoliopsida > Ericales > Ericaceae > Rhododendron > Rhododendron simsii. Next base: position 21,820,320 of record CM024961.1, read on the forward strand.
GCATAGATGTGATTCTTGGTGATGATAAAGAGACTATTCTTGAAGTTCGAGCTGAGTATGATCCTTCAAAGAGGACAAAACCGAAGGTGGTTTGTCGTACAGAATGACCTGTTTATTGGATGCAAATGGTTTTTAAATGATTGTTTGGCAGATCTTCTAATACTCTTTTTATCATGTAGGGGGTTCTTCATTGGGTTGCAGAACCTTCTCCTGGGGTGGATCCACTGAAGGTGGAAGTCAGATTGTTTGACAAACTGTTCCTTTCCGAGGTTAGCAATCTATTTTTTGTGATGCGTTCTTCAGTTCTTTTACTATGAGGACTGTGAAATCTAACAATTTTTGCTATGGGAATCAGAATCCTGGGGAACTTGGTGATGATTGGCTCAGTGATTTGAACCCCGAGTCCAAAGTAGTGATACCGGGAGCATATGCTGTATCTTCCCTAAAAAATGCTGCAGTTGGGGACAGATTTCAGTTTGAAAGGCTTGGTAATTCCTGAACCCCTCATACTAATTTCACATCGAAACCAAATTGTTTTGTGTTGGCCTCAACTGTTCAATAACGATAAGAATTTTGCAAAGTATTGATCTATTGTTCATGATACTGGGCAGATGGTTCGTGTCCAGACCCTTTGTTCTACTAATTTTAGTTCTTTATTTCCGTTTGGGCTCCATGGAGCGTTGGTAGTAAAGTCCGAAACACGAATTAGTGAATCCTTCTTTGTTAGGTGTCAGCTCATTTTGTGAACTGTTGATAACGTTGAGGTCTTTCCTGAATTGTTAATAATGTTTTGTTAGGTGTGAGCTCAATTTTCTTTCAGCTCTTGTGATTTTTTTTCCTCTAGTTTTTCTTGAAGCAGTTCTTCACTCTAGCATAAGCTACTAATTTGAGTACGGATGATTATGAGTACAGACTAAGTATTATGTTTTCAATCTGTGATTCAGGTTATTTTGTGGTTGACAAGGACTCCACACCTGAGAAGCTCGTCTTCAACCGGACAGTCACACTGCGAGATAGCTATAGCAAATCTGGGAAGTAGGTGAGCTAGTACAGAAGTAACTGTCAGGCAGGCAGCAAAAATCAGCATTTATGCTTCTGAATGTTCTATATTTTGTGAAATATTCACTTGCCAAAAAGTACGTTTAGCAATTGATAACTGACAAAAACCTTGTACATCATATATGTTTAAACACTTCAAAGGTAATTATATTGCGGTTTAAGAATTTGTCTGATCGTATTTTGTGGTGTTTTCGCTATGAAAGTGCGCGGTTTAATTGTATCACCCTTAGAAGAACATGGCTTCGGCATATAATGCTGTAATTGCAAAAGCGCTACAATATACTAATTTTTTGAGGCGGGTTCTTTTCAACAAGCGCTACAGCATTTCTGGAGTGAATCATTGACAATGTTATCAGCATCTGTTCATGCACCAAACCCTTAAGTAAATAGCTTTAAGTAGATTCCCATTACCCTACTGATAATGAGGGTCTAAACTAGCACTGGGGTTCTTGGAATGATTCCTCCTTTGGAGTGACAAGAAGCTTCACTCTCCAAGGGACCACACTCTACAGAAAAGGGAAAGTTGCTGTATTTTCGATCTTTAGGGCTCACAGAACCAATAGAAAAGGCCAAGAACTCCATTCAAAGAAGGGAAGTGAAGACTTGGTGAGAGTTTGGTCTTTTCACGTTTATCGGGTGAGAGTGAGAGATCGATTAGACTGAGAATCGAGAGGGTGGAAGTACCTTGTTCTGCTTTTAAAGTTCCATATGCACATGGAAATTTAGCCTGTTTGCTGGCATGCCTAGGTGTGACTTTTATGGAGGAATAAGTTAAGCTGATGTGAATGAGATGCTTGTACGTTACCTGAACATAGAATAAGATGCTTACTGTTACAACAGTAAGCTGAAGATTTCTCGAACCGAATTTGTTAGGTGAATTAATTATTGGGTTGAATTTATGTTGTAGACTTGTAGTACTTGGTTATTTACTTGTAGGGTTTAGGATACATGCTGCAGATGTGGTTCAAATCGGAGCCCTAGGGATGAGAATTTTAACCGAAAAACCGAACCGACCGAACCGAACATTTTTTGCTTAATTCAGTCGGTTTTAGTTTTGTGTCGGTTTGGTTTGGTTTTGTATTTTTTTAAAAAAATTGAACTTTGGTTCGGTTCAGTTTCAAGGAAACTCAAACCGATTTGAACCGAACCGAACCGATTATATTAACCAGGCTTCTCTTTTGATCCCAGCGGTTGATATGTCCATGTAATATGCATATTTCTTTTTCCCATGTACGTGTTAGGAGTAGATCTGACCAAGAGACCCCAATACCCTAATTTCTCTCGAAACTTAAACATCCATGGCTGATCTCTCTCTCTCTCTCTCTCTGCCATACAAGGAATATCTTGGTTGTGTAATGAATGAATGTTCGAATCTTTTGTGTTTGTAGATTTGGCCTTTGGGACAGTTTGTGAGCCTTCAAACCCACCATTGAGGATGGAACTTGATCTCTCTCTCTCTCTCTCTCGCACGAAACTTACACAGCCATGGCCTGATATCTCTCTCCCTCTCTCTCTTAGAGCACACGAAGACAGAAGAACCGAAGAACAGATTGCAAACTCTCTCTCTCTCTCTCTCTCCCCATGATTTGATTTTTGGTGTAACCGACCAAACCGAACTGAATGGTTTTCTTAAAAAATAATCGGTGGTTCTTGATAATTGAAGACCGACTGTATCGGTTTGGCCCCAAAAGTTGCAGAAAACCGACCGAACCAAACCGATTTCATCCCTAGTGCTCATCAACTTTCTCTTTCTAGATGTCTTATCGTCTCTAAGAAATATGAGAGGGATGAATCATATTTATAGACATCTGAGTCCAATACTTAGGCACCAGGCGGCTATATAAGCGTCACACATCTCCCCTTCCATACCTCTTGACTGTGGGGGTGGCTTGGCTCCTCGCATGGGTGTTGCGAGCCTCAAGCGTGCCGACTTCTTCTCCCTCTCATGGAGAACCTTTCCCCTTTTGAAGCCATTGTGTCACTCGATCTCTCTCATTCCCGTTTGGGCAAGGTCATGACTTATTCAGCCATGCCACTACCACGACCAAGCCTCAGAGGGCCCCTTTGGGTCTGGCTCAAGATTGGAGCAGACATGAATGTATGGGCATCATACAGGAGTCAATCGGCTACTCGTGTTCATCTCCCTTTCCTCAAGGCCACACGAACGTTCTATTTCTCTTTCGAGTTCGCGACCTGACTAGGTCTCGCGGGAATTGCTCGGGGACCTCCCTCACGAGTGCACGTGTTTGCTTATGTGGTGCAGATCCCACCGCTTCTGAGACCGTGCCACGTGTTGCGTCCCCAGCCACGGCACCTATATCGCGATTTCACATATTCCTTAAATTATGTAACTCAAACGAATAATCTAAATTTTATCTCGCTTATGAACACAAATACTAGACACAGATTCCGAAACAGTCTTTTTACAAGTATAAAGCACGACCTCAATCAAGTATTGAAGTTTTGGTGCCCTAATGCTCCTCCACGCATATTTCCATTAAAACGAGAAACACCGACACAAGTTTTGGTGAAAACAGAGAGCAAGAGCTTTCAAAGTGTTTTTACACAAGATATACACACGTAGTAGAAGCCACAGTGGTCATAAAATACAATTAGGTAATGAAACCGATGGATCACTCCAACACGATAACCCAACCAGAAGGTACAAGGGTCAACACTTTCCTTGTCCGTTTTCTTCTACTCCAATAAGATAAACTCAACCGGATATCTAGGCTAGCTCGAGCGCATCACGGCTAATTTCGGAGCCCTGAAGCAAACCCCCAGGTTTGGAATGTTCGATTTTCGCGGGATTCAAACTTTCAGCCTCTTAGAGGGCAAGCCGTTTAATTGCTTTCGCATGCCTACTGGCCAAAATTTTTGGGGTTAGAATGTGCATGCGCTTATTTTTTTTCTTAGTCAAATGATTTCAATTCACGCTAATCTTCCACTTAGTCACTGTCATGTTCTTTGCTTTCTTTTCCAACTCTCTGTCCAATCACAACCCAATCTCCATCTCATAGTCCCCCTGTGGAAAAAAGAGTTGATCTCCACCATGATCGACTCAGGCTGCTCCCTTCTGTTGGTTTCAACTTTCTCTGTGAAAGATACTAATAATTCCACCGACTCTCAAACCTCCTAATTCTTTTGAAAAATGATAAAGATATAATATTGTCTTCGATCTCGACCCGGTGTGTAATAATTTCCAACTGCCTACTTGCCTAGAATGTGACACCAACTTTATGTGCTGTATTACTAGGGAAATTTGAAATTTTTTCGACGGAGTACAAACATATTGCATTCATAATAAAAACAAGTACAAAGGAAATTACCGGCTCTTTCTATTAAGGGGTCATTTGGCAAAATAAGTCTTTTGACTTGTTCGGCTAAATTAGGCAAATGACTTATTTTTTTGTCTTTATTCAAAATTTTTCATCATTTGTTAGTTTTTTGTCAACTTTTTGTAGATTATTGATTCTTCTGACGAGAGGAATTTTAAAAGTAAAAAATTACGATCGAAACCTAATTTTTTTTGAATAACGACAAAATAAGCCAATAAGCCAATTTTTTCGTCTTTATTCAAAATAATTTGGGTTTCGATCATAATTTTATACTTTTTAGATTTCTCTTGTCATGATGAAGCAATAATCCACAAAAAGTTGACGAAAAATTAACAAATGTGAAAAAAATTTGAATAAGGACAACAAAATAAGCTATTTGGCTTATGGCTTATTTAGCCGAACCTCTTTTGTCCTCATTTGAAAAAAATCCGCATTTGTTAGTTTTTGTCGATGTTTTTGAGAATTATTGCTTCTTCATGATGAGACGAATCTAAAAAGCAAAAAATAACGATTAAAACCCTATTTTTTTGAATAAAGACAAATAAGCTAATACACCAATTTTTTTGTCTTTATTTAAAAAAAATAGTTTTGATCATAATTTTTTACTTTTTAGATTTCTCTCGTCATGAATAAGTAATAATTCTCAAAAAATCAACGAAAAACTAACAAATGCGATTTTTTTTGAATAAGGACAAAAAAAATAAGCCAAGCCATTTGGCTTAATTTGCCAAACAACCCTTTAGATCCCATTTTGCATTTTCAAAAGGGGATTTAAGAGAAAATTTCTTTTATATCTCTTCGACTTTGACCAAAAATTCATTTTGATCATTCACCTTTCAATTTCGGCATAAAAATATTTCGACTTTCCATTTTTTTCAATGTCATCCGTTAGGGATATATACATATATACACGAAAAATAGGGTGTTTGAATCAAGCACCCTACACATATTGGATGCCGTTGATTCCCGCGTTAGCCCTATCGTTTTTTTTATAGAATTTTTGGACGGCTTGGATCGACCGTCCGGTGGCCGGAGAGGGCCCAACACAGCCGTCGGTCTCTATAGCAGGACTTATAGAAAACGGATTCCTTCTAGAGGATGACATTGAAAAAAATTGAAAAGTTAAAGTATTTTTATGCCAAAATTGAAAGGTGAATGACCAAAATGAATTTTTGGTTAAAATCAAAGGGATATAAAAGAAATTTTCTCTGGATTTAATGTATTTTTGATTTTTAATTACTTTTAGGCAAAGAATAACCTACTCAAAGGTGTACTCAATATATGGGTAGCTTTGTGCAGAATTTTGGCCAGAGGGGGGCCAACATAAAAGAATTATTTCCGTGCAAAGATGTACTCAATATATGGGTAGTTTTTTGCACTACAAGAAAAATGAAAATTGGTGACGAAAAAGTGGCGACGAAATTTAATTTCGTCACTAAATGAGTATATTTGGCGACGAAAAAATAAATTCGTCACTGTTTTGACAACTTTCGTGACGAAATAATTTTGTCACCAATTATGCATGTTTAGCGACGAAAAAAATATTTTCGTCACCAAAGGTACCCATTTGGCAACAAAATACATTTTTTGTCGCCGAAAGCTTAAAAAAGGTGACGAAATTATTTTTCGTCGCCAAAGATAATCATTTGGTGACAAAAAATATATTTCGTCGCTAAATGAGAGCAATTTAGTGATGAAATATTTTTTTCGTCACCAAATGATTAACTTTGGTGACGAAATATAATTTCATCACCATTTTAACGCTTTCAACGACGAAAAATATATTTCGTCGTCAAATGGGTACCTTTCGTGACAAAATTTATGAATTGAGCTTTGTCACTAAATGTATTTCTGACATAACTCTTTACTAAAATCTCCGATTGAGATAATTCAAATTGGGTTTGAACAATAACTCAATTGCCTACAACTTTCATGTTTATCAAAATTGCTAATTTTAATGTTTAAAGGTTCAAAATTACATTCGAAATATATTTTTATGTTAAACATATGCGTTATATATTAGATATTTCAAATATTTACTGAAAAGTGTGTGTAGTTCAGTTGGTCGGAGCTTGCGCGAAAAACTCAAGAGACTTTCGGGTTCGAAACCCAGTAGGGGCAAGAAAGAAGGATTTCTTTTAGCATATGAAAACATCTTTTGCAATGAAAAATTTCGTCATCAAAAGCACAATAAGCGAGGAAAAAAATTTTCGTCACTAATTATTCACTTTTTGGTGACGAAATATTTTGTCGTCGAAAAGCACTATAGGTGACGAAATATTTTGTCACCAAGTAGGAATTCTCGACAACCTTTAGTTGACAAATTTTTTTCCGTCACCTATATTATTTGTGACGAAAAACATACAATTTATGACGATTTTCATTCGTCACCCAATTGAATTTTTCTTGTAGTGTTGGTACATTAATAGATCGAATATGATATCTTTTGCATTATTGTCGGCAGTTGCAACACACATGCGATTATTTTTGACTATGAAAGAACTTGAGAAAATTTTACTCCCCTAACAATGAAAAATAACTTTAACTTTTGGCTAGATCAAATCAAAATTATTCGTAATTTTAGAGATTGCTATACTAGTTTATATAAAAATAATCACCATATTATATGTATAATATTAGTTAAATATTATAAATGTCAGAAGGGGCCGGGGCCAGCCTAAGCCCCTACCTCTGCCGGTGAAGGTTTGACGTCAAGGTCGCCCCGGCCCCCTACCTCCGCCAGTGAAGGTTTGACGTCATTCTCACAAGGTGACAAAATAGGAACAAAAGGAGATCCTGGCAGATCCGAGGCTGAGAAATAAAGCCAAATGACAAAATAAGTTTCAATAACGAAGTACTGACCACACCACAATGATCTTGAATAAGATTGACGGTGTACCACCATGAATGCCGTTCTGGACACCGCAATTTAGATAGGGAGCACCTTATGTGACGCCACGTAGCCAGGCAAGGGCCGGGCTTTGGGATAGAGTTTCGGTAGATTTCTGGATAGGTGGTCACGGATTTGACATCGCTTGGTGAATGTAAAATTTAGTGTTATATATAATTCATTATGCCCTTATCTTGTACAAGGCCTTTTAAAGACGTAAGTGTGTCAAAACTCATTAAAACTTCACAATTAAGCGTGCTTGTTCTACATCAACTTTGACATGGATGACCTACTATGAAAGTTTGTGGAGCATGGGTGGCCAAAGAGGACATTTCTGTACAAAGGCAAATCACCTTACCACTTAGGCTACCCTTTATTCTCAAAATTGGACCATTTTAGCCTTTTTTTTTAGAAGCAGACATACTGCGTTCATAATAATAGTAAGGGGAAATTACAGTAAGCCCCCTTCAACTATACCTCGGTAACGAGTTGCCCCCTTCATTGTTTAACTCAGACACTTAACCCCCTTCATCTTTTATGGTGTGACACTTAACCCCCTGCCGTTAGTGAGCCGTTAACGGAATTACTGAAATTACCAATTTACCCTTTGGGCTATTTTTGTTTTGCTTATAACTTTTCGTAGGAAACTCTGTTTCAGCCCGTTCTTTTTTCAGAACTCTTATTTTTTCCTCTATTTGATGGGTCTATAATAATTTTAGTATGGTTACTTTACGCTTTCTAAGGTTAGAGTTGTGTCCTAAATATTCATTGATTAGCAGATTGGATAAACTTAAAAGACCTAGAAGTGCTCTGTTTTTTTTTTTTTGGAAGTAGGAGAGAGAGAGAGAGAAAGAGACAAAGCAAAAAAAAAAACGCTACAATCCAACTGTTGCATCTCCACCAACACCGCGACTCTCCGCAACGCCGTGGTACACCGAACCGTTCAAAACACTTTTAGACAACCTGGATGTGCCAAGCGGACACCACGTGGTACACTCGACACTGAAAAATTCCTCAAGAGAGAGTAGCTTCCACGGCCTGGGAGAGAGAGAGAGAGAGAGGGGGGGGGGGTGGTGTGTGTGTGTGGAAGGAAATAAAAAAAAGGACCTCCAGAATTTTTTGTTTCTAAAATTAGTGAGAGTTAGGATTTTGTTACTTTCTCAAATTATGAAAATAGTGAAAGTGATTACCAGAATTTAAAAGTGAAAGTAGCACACCAAACAAACTTTTAAAGTTAATTTTTGAAAATTCTGAAAATAAAAACAGAAAATAGAATGGCTACCAAACATAACCTAAGTGATTAATTAACCAATTTCACAGATCATTCCAATTGACCACAATGGATCGATTTCTTTTATTAAGTGTTTAGCCAATTAGTTGACCAATTTGAATCAATCCACATGATATAATTAGCAAGTACAGTAGTTCTGGTAAGACAACTCCAAAATCTTGACCTCAATATAATTTATGGCATCGGACAAATTGGAAAAAAGTTAAAATCTAAAACAAATTCCATTGTAGGTAATCTCATGAGGGAGAGACAAGGCACAGGAGCAGGAGGGAGAGAGTTCTAGCCTATAGGAGGGTAGCGGTATATGATGACGAGAGGCGTGAGAAATTTGGCGATACACGAGATTGTAACAGTACATGGAAAAAGGCTATCCCTCTCTCATGCACACTAATCTCAAGTATTTGCCCATACCATTCTACTAATGAAGCACACCAACTACATCTACAATTTTAATTTCACTTCTAATATCTTTTCAAAACTTACAAATAGTGGGCATTTGGAAGTAGGAGAGAGAGAGAAAGAGAGTGCTCTGTTTTTTTTTTTTTTGCTTTTTGGCAGCCCCCGGATGAAGGCCCGGTGGCCGGTTGACGTATATTCCAACCACTACACCATTTGCAGAGGAACGATCAGCTAACTGCACTGAACAGACAATAGCTAGCAGTATCCAATCTGTTGATCACTGAATATCTAGGACGCAACTCTAACCTTAGAAAACGTAAAGTAACCATACTAAAATTATTATAGACCCATAAAATAGACGAAAAAGCAAGAGTTCTTAAAAAAGAACGGGCTGAAACAGAGTTTCCTACGAAAAGTTATAAGTGAAACAAAAATAATCCAAAGAGGGTAAATTGGTAATTTCAGCAATTCCGTTAACGGCTCACTAACGGCAGGGGGTTAAGTGTCACGCCATAAAAGATGAAGGGGGTTAAGTGTCCGAGTTAAACGATGAAGGGGGCAACTCGTTACCGAGGTATAGTTGAAGCGGGCTTATTGTAATTTCCCCTAATAGTAAAGCACAAAGGATACTGTGGGTTGAGAAATACAAGAAAAACAACCTATAATAATAAAATACAAAAGTTGCGGTAAAAAATCTCATAACAATAGTGAAAAACCCATGATTCCACTATTTTGGAAGTACCAGATCTGCATCAATGCACCAAGCCTATCGCCGCAGCTACCGTAACTGGAGTAACTCCACCACTATTGCCTCCATGAAGTGTCAGACGCCCTAGCTCCAAATCCACCACAGCTTAGTGGAAGTCAACCCAGAAATAGAGGGAAAAGGTAGATCCAAATTCTCACTGGAAGATGAGAGATGATCTTAACCGAAATCCACAAAAAGAGAGAGGAGATCAAACATAAGTCCAGAAGCGTAGGGCAGAATTAGGGAGAATTTTTTCGGTGCCAAGTGGGTATATTCCGCTCGGCACATCCGGTCCACCCAATACACTTTCGGACGGCTCAAATTGAAACCTTTTCTCTCTTCTCACCTCAACATTTTCTTTCTTCAAATCTGAGCCGTTCAAAAACACTTTGAATGATTTGGATGCTCCGAACGAATACCACGTGGTATCCACCTGGCACTGAGGGGCGGCGGGGAAGACCATGGGCATGCCCCAAGTCCTCGAGCAGCCTTAGATTTAGTATCTTACCAATTCTTCTGATTACATACACATGGCAGTCATTGAAGTCTATAATGTCTCTATCGTTGATTCTGTTGAATGGTCATTGCAGAAAACCCAACCAAAGACTAGTGAACCAATACGTTTCATTGATCGAAGTGTTGGGTCACGTCATGGATGGAAAATAAGTCCCTATCATGAAGACAAGTCTGAAAGAATACGCACACTAGTATTTTTTTTTTGGGTCAAGCGGAAATTGCACACTAGTATTCTTACATACATAAATATGCATATCACGCAGGGCCGCCTCTAAGAGTACAGTAGGATGTGTGACCGCTTTAGAATTCCGATACATGTACAAGGGAAAGTCTATAATATACATCTTTTAAAAGGGTGTACTATATGCACCTATTTTATAGTTCATTCATAACATTTTAGCATATTTCGTAACTTTTGTTTTAAAATTCATACATTTTCAGCAGTATGATTCATAACGTTTTGGTGTATATCGTAATCTTTATACGATTCGTAACTTTTTAGCAATACGATTCGTAACATATTTTCTATAATTCATAACATTTTAGGGGGTGCATATGATACACACCCAAATAAGAGATGTGTATTGTAGTCTTTCCAGTTGTACAAAAACTAGGGTCCCATTTTTCATGCTAGTATGTTAGTATATACATGCTCTTACGTTTTCTTCTCAGTTTATTTACCACAATATTAAACCAGTCCATTTTATGCAGTTATTTTTAACATTTCGGCATAACAAGTAGTGTTTAGACAGACTACTGGGTCATAATTAACGGTTAGTGAATCATATTTACAATGCCAAAAGGATCCGTGCCAAATAAACTCCTAAAAAGTATTAAGAAAAACCTTCTTTGGATTGTGGTCCAAGACACTTTACGATCTATAATGTAAGTTAAAATTGCGATTCAAAGTGGTCCTAGAGCATATACACAAGAGTAGACAAACCCATCTTTATAGTCATTTACACCAAATGAAAGCCACCAAAGCAGCTTGCATCATTCTTTGGAAACAATGAGGTATTTTTTCTTTTCTAAAAATGCTCTGTAAAAGTAGAGAGCAACTATTTACAAGTAAACCATTAAATTATTATTCTCTCTCTCCTCTCTACCTCTCCCTCATTCTCTCTCTACACTTCTCTGTGCATCTCTCTTTTTATTACTATATTTTATATAAGGCCCCGTTCCAGAACACCTTCTTAAAAAATAAGTACTTATTTCACATTTTCAAACTCAAAAATAATGTAAATGAAAAATGATTTTTTAATTTTTTTTGCACCGTATTAAAGATTTCAATGAGATCTATCGAACAAGATCCATATTGATAGGAAAATTATTTTCGTAGACACATGATTTTTGAGCTTGAAATTGCCTTCTTAAAAAATAAGTACTTATTTCCTTCTCCGGAACGGAGCCTTAAGGATGACGAGGTGTAATATAGGATTGATATGGGGTTGAAAGAGGGTTGAGTAGGTAAAATGAAAAAAAGTGGATTATTGGGTACATTAAATACCCTTTGCTAAGCATGTACACGAGATTCTCCAAATGCCTCTTTTAGGTATTTTACCTAGCAAATTGACATAAAATTGGCCTACACCAGTTAGCTAAAAGGATAGGTAAAGTACCTTTCGCAACTACACATCGGTATTTATCCCGAGTAACTGTTTACTAGGAATCCCTTTTTATAATATTTTTTTCTCTCCTGTTTGTCTTCTTCGCTTCTTCACGTTCACACCAACGTTAGTTTACAGGTGGCAGATATTATATACTAGTTTATAGAATAGAGACATGGATACAGAGCATTGCTGCAGAATGGGAGAAAACTTGGGTAGGTAAAATACAAAAAAATACATTAATTTTAACTAGTTATTTCACCTATTATTGATGTACTTGCTTAGTTATAACTGCATGAGATACACAACATGCTGAAACTGAATAGACTACGCTTATCTCTGTTTGGAAAAGTTTTTATTTCTAGTTTTTTGTTTTTGTTTTCGATATTTTTTAAAACAAGCACTATAAACATGTTTATGTTACTGTTTTATTTACAAAATACGTAATCAATTCCACTAGTTTACAAAAATTCTAAAAACATTTTTGGTAGCCCAAAAAATAAATAAATAAAAACTATTATGACCACCAAACATGTTTTTTTAATAAATAAACAAAAACTAATTTCTCGTTTTTCATAAATGAAAAATAGAATACTGACAACTGCACCAGACAGAACCTAATCTTCCTAGTTGTTACTTCCACTTCATTTCCTGAAAAACAGAATACTAGAAACTTCAACAACACTAATGAATTCATTCTCAGAAACCAGAATGATGCACCTATACTAACAAAGAGATTATTTGATGCAGCCCGGTAATTCCTACGATTATACAGTGTCGTAGAGTCTACAATTCAGCCGATCAGAAATGTCAGGACATCCACGCTCTTGAGCGATGCCCTCAGCGTCGAGGAAGATGCACTAGTGTGTATGTGCAAAACCCATATTGGGGTGGACACGCACCACAAAAATGTGTTGAGGAGAGCCATTCAAGCATTTCTCAACAAAACGGAATAGTTATTCGGTGCTTCGGGAGGGAGAAACCTCTAGAGTATTTCACTAGCAGCACAGAATTATTTTTGTCATAACCAACACTTTTTATAAACAATTGGCGAGGTCATGTTCTTTGTTTCGGTTCAAGAATACTCTACAATCAAGACAATCTACCAGAGTACTAACCAGTAAGTTTATTTTCAACTGAATATTAACCCAAGCAAGATGCATTAAACTCATCATCTACATGTGGTATTATCCAACTCCATTCAACTTCAAACCGAGCACTAAGTTTTGTCCCGTCGATAAGAGAGATCGAGTTCATGTACAAAGTAAGTTGTCCCGACACCTGGTTAATTATAAAAAAAGAAAAAAGAGTACATTTTTTCATAGTGAACAATCGGCCGGTCGCCCTTCTAATGATATCAAAGCCAGCCTTTACATAGACTAGTCGTATAATTTAGGTCTACCATGTCATTTTTTTTATTACTCGCGATCTAACATCAAAGACAAACTAGATCGCAGGGACTCAATTTCCACCTTTTCCAGCAGGCTTTACAAATTCTGAGGTGGTTCTCGAGTAAACAGGAACTTTAGTCTCACTTTATCTGATATAGCCTATGATGCCCAGCTCTCATGGCTTCCTGAATTGCCACAATTCACCCATGTTCCATAAAGCACCTGCCATGTCATCGCTGATCAAATCACTTCCCGCCACTTGGCTATCGGAGAATTCGCCTGGCCCCACTTCTGACAGGGGATCCAGGTTGAAGCCCTCCATATCATAGGCCCGTATGATGTCCACATAGTAGCAATCATCCACAAGGGAAGCAAAGCCATGACCTGGGCTTGTTGCTTGCTCTGAAATTTCTGGCATCTCTGTTATAACCATGGAATCTGAGAAGCAAATTTCAGGCTTTTCATTGGCTTGATTGACGCACTTCATTTCGCCGGGTGGTACTGAAGAAATTGTTGAGTTTTGAGTTCCCATGGTTGGAGGAATAGGTGAAGATGATAGCGACAACGATGAAGTCTGCTCCATCTGCTCAACTAACCTTGGCATCCAAAAGCACCGAATCGCTTCCAGGAACCTCCTGCTGTTAGACTCGATTTTAAGGTGGCGTGCTTGTTTCTGCACCCTCGTTCTCCAATAGTTCTTGATCTCGTTGTCGGTTCTTCCAGGGAGATGTTGTGCAATTTTTGACCACCTATTACAGCAAAATTCAGGAGTGTCATGTCGGTTAGGCTTATGTTTGAATCCTGAATTTGCCGAGATTTATAAAGGAGGAAGAAATTCATGAATTATTTTTTTCTATCACAAATTTCTGCACAAATTCATGATTCAGACATCTTCTCAGTCAGCGAACAAACCATACTCTTATATGTGACGCTAAGGTCGCTACGACATACGTTCAATCAAATTAGATTACAACATGACTAGGGATTAGAACTGACCTGTTACCCCACCTGGAATGGAGTTCAAGAATCAAGATTTGTTCCTGAGGGGTGAGGTTTCCACGCTTGATGTCAGGTTTCAAATAATTTAGCCATCTCAATCTACAACTTTTTCCGGTTCTCTTCAATCCTGGAAAGTAAGGAAATGATGAAGAACATGAGTGAAAAACAGAGCAAAAGAGTGGTAATTAATGAACCAATTGCCCGTCATACAGGTCACTTGTACCTAGAAGTATCTGCCTCTGTTCCCGTGCAATTTCAGCCGTATGATTGTACATAAGACTCTTCCCGGGAAGAGTCTATTGTGCAATCATACGATTGAAATTGCACGAGAACGGAAGTATAAGCACTTTTTCGGTACAAAGATTTGAACTCTTAATTGTTGGTAGTGTTATTACCTGCAAACTTGGCCAACAAATTCCACCTGCCTTCACCATGACAAGCAATGCAATGGATGAGAAGAGTGTCTTCCTCGAGAGTCCATGGCCCTCTTCTCATCTCTGATTCTTCTTCACTATCGTTCCTTGCACTTTGATTCGCAGATTGCATAGCTGTTTAGAGAGAGAGAGAGAGAGAGAGAGAGAGAGAGAGGATTTTTATGGTATTTGGGGTTACTGGTTGTTGAAGCCAAAGCAGTGAATGAATCTTAAGGCAACCAAATATTTATAGACCCTAATAAATTAATTTCCATCTAAAAGGTTGGAAAAGTAAAAACACCATTCTAGACTTTTGAGTGACGTTTGATAGAACCCAAATGGAATTTTCTCTGAGATGGGATTGGTCAGTGTTGAGCAGCGTAGTAGTATGGAAAATGATTTGGGTATGCTCCACTTTTGACATTTCCTAAGACAGAATGATTTTGAGAAAATAGAGGAGAGGGCATAAGATCATCTTTAATTAGCGATCTACTTTGAAATTTATCACCAAAAATATACTTTAGTTTTGCTAGTTTACCTTGCGATTTGATGGATCATATTCTCTAAGCGAATCTTCAAATTTTGTAGTTTTGCTACTACTATTTTGCATGTTCTACTTTACTTGTGTGTTTTTCGACAGATTTTAAAAATATTAAATCACGTTTCATAGTAGGATTTAGTATTCTAGGGAATTAGCTTACCCCGTCCCTTTTTGGTCCTTAAAAAATAAGTACAGTACTTATCTGCAATTTTCAAGCTTAAAAATATTAAGCTTACTAAAGTAAAAAAATATGCACTATGAATCTTGTTTGATAAATTTCGATGAGATTTATCAAACCCTACAAAAAAAAAAATTATTTTTTTAGTCCATTATTTTTAAGCTTGAAAATAGATCTTTATTTTTTACATACTTATTTAAGAAAGCGGAGCGGAAAGTAGTAAAAATTATTATCCAAAAGACGCTTACTAGTATGTCAAATTTCAAAAGGAGAGAAGAATTTGGAGGATGGTTGGTGTTAATGTGAAGGGTCTCCTCTCCTGGAAACACTTAAAACCCTAAACAAAGAAATCAAATTTTTGATGTAAGATGTTTAAGGGGATTGTTGGAGATGCTCTAACATAACATGCTTATGCTTTGTTTTCTGTACAATTCAAAAAGAATTTTAAAAAAAATACCCTCTAGATTCCCCCTAAATTCTTCCTACTTTCAATATTTCTTTCTATCTCTTTGCACTTATTATCCATACTATTTTTTTTAAAATTTTTTTAAAAACCAAACCAAACATAGCACAACTAACGGTAAATGTGGGTGGTACAGTTTCTCTGGATGAGCATCTTAGGATGCACAAAACACATGGAGTGGACCCACAATTAACTCAGAACTTTAGAGGGGAACCAATACCCAGATAACCTCTTGGTATGATCTGCTTCATGGCAGCATAGATTGATGGAAGTGGCTCATACAATGATGTTAAAAGCAAAGTTCAACGGTTCACCTCGTGGTCTTGGCTTGAGATTTAAAAATTTGTTCCCTCAGAAGGTCTCATATGCATGATCGATTTTTTTTGTTATCAACTCTTGGGTTCACCTCACCCCTACACATAAACATGTAAAACGGCTATGAGCGAGGATTCTAAAGATTAAATCGAAGTGCACATAAGCTGTCCAGAACACCTGCATTACCGTGCAAAGAATGACCGTCAAATCAGCAAGTGCTCTGAATAGTTAGGGGGTAATTCACAAAAGCCTTTGATATAGCATGATCTGGCATTTGTGTCTCTTCACTGGAAATCGAAAAGCCTCTTTTTCTTTATCGGCTAGAGCAACATTTTATTTCAGAAAATTTGACAAAAGATACATCAAGTCAGAGATAGGGGAGGGGAATCCAACCAAAGGTAATCAAAAATTCTGTTATTGTGATTGATAATTGAGAAAAATGGCACGATTAATTATTAGTTTGAATTTTTTGCGTGTGAGTTCTAACGTATTCTTACCGATTGATGGCAGGAAAGAACGGGTGGAAGTGATATTGAAAAGGGAAGGAATAAAGCAAGACATGACTTTGTGATCTCCAAACTGAATTTTGGGTGTTTCTTGGGGGGAATAAGTCCTCCAGTTTGTCTTATTTTATTTACAGGTTCTTGATGTCAATAAAAAAAAAAAACGTGCTTAGACAACATATTAGCTACTCCACTAGATAATACACTAGAGCTGACTAAACGTGGGATTGGTAAGCTTCACATTAGGGTTGAGATTCTCCCCGATCAAAGTTTAGAGTTGACTAAACGTGGAATTGGTAAGCATCACATTATTCACATTAGGGTTTAGATTCTCCCTGATCAAAGTTTAGAGCTGACTAAACATGGGATTGGTAGGCTTCACATTACGGTTGAGATTCTCCCCGGTTAAAGTGTTGAAGCGAAAGTGACAATTCAAATATGTACTATAAATTGGTATAATTGTGACCACAAGCGATTCGGATTTGGACTATCCCGTCACTCCAATCAAGGATTGCACAGGATCCAATTCCTTCACATTAATTAGCTAAAGACAGATCGATGACGTTTGCTCCAAGCCACACTTTCAAGAAAACATTCGGCAACTGAAAGGTTGGCAAATAAACCCCTTCCTCGATCTTAGTTTTAAGTCCTCTTTACTCACATGTTTTGTTATTAGCGCACGGAAATGATAGTTGGTATTGAGAATTAAGTTCAAATGAACACTTTCCTCTTAGCTTATGTCCTCTTAAACTTATATTTTGATCGGTTAAGTCCTATTAATTTACTCCCATATTTTGTTAATAGCCTACTGACATGAAAATTAGAAAGACCACCGCTGAGTACTGGAATTGGGTTCAAGGGTAATAAACCTAGCTAGTGGCTATTTCTATCTAGATCACTTGCACAAGGTGATGAGCTAAACATATAGTGTAACGATCCGTAACAGCAGACTGGCTAACCCTTAGCCTTATTCACATGGCTCAAAAGTTAATAACTCAAGTTAATAGTAATTAACAGGTGGGACATTATCTTATATGCTACTCCCACTTCCGGTTCATAGCCGACGTGGGACTCCCTCTTAGGAGGGATCGATTTTTACGTATAGTGGAAGAAGAACTACAAAGTTCTACCAATAGTGGAAGTGGTCGGGGATAGGGTTTGGATAAATTCAAAAGAGAAATTTAACAATGGGAATCAATTATTTGATGGGAAGGAAGAGGTAGTGCTTGTACTATGTGTGCGGAGAGTTGTTCATCTTGATTGTAAAAGGATGTAGAGGTTTCCACAATTGAGTCTGTATAGCCTTGTTAGTGGCCATGGATGCTCTGTCATTTATCTCATTTTTGGAAGCTAAAAAAGTTGAAACTACCCATGTGGCCCAGAGGAGGTGTGCAAAAATTCTCTTTTACAGTACACATTAATTCCTGCATAATTGTGACTATAACATGACAGAAAATTTGTGCTGATCTTATGCTCTTCGTATCAGTCGTGAGGTGGGGGACTGGTTGCCAGATTGCATCCCGAGAGCTCCACTTGGACAAAGAGGCGATGGTGATATGGTCCTCAGGACATATATAGTACATCCATAAGGAGTTAGTACCACTTTTGATGCTTACGTACAATCAAGTAAAGGACACAGCTAGAAAGTGCAAAGAGATTTTTGCGTGGTTCTCTAATTGCGTAGTTGAGTTCATATTAGATCGGCTGACATAGTCATTGAAGTGACAATCCAAGCCGAATCAGGTTTTACAACCCCCATAGGGCTCGATGAAATGACCAAAACGGTAAGAATTGCCTCAAAGGCAAATAGTAAAACAAGAGCCAAAATAGTAAACAAAGGGAGTAGAATAGCTTACTTTGCCACCATGGTGAATCAATAGCTAGAGAGAATCACAAATTTGTAAGGAGTAGATGAGAAAAAGGGGTTCCTTGTTTTTTTTTTCTCCTATTACTCTTTTGGAGGGTTTTAGATGGAATTAGGCTTCTCTGCAGTTTATGTTTGGACTGTAAAGAGGTCTATGTAATCTCAGCCATCCATAAATGTTTTTAATGGTTAATTTTATTGGAAGAGTCTATGTAATCTTAGCCATCCATAAGTGTTTTTAATGGTTAAACTTTATTGAAAGACTCTTCCTCGGAAAAGTAGTTTCTTTTAATTTGGAGAAGAGTTTTTTTAGAATTCAGACTTTATTTTTTTTGAAACTGTTAATCTCATATCACATCATATTAAAGCCCGAAGGCAATACAGATTCTAATAATGATACAAGAATGAATCAAAACTACTAAGACTTTGACACATGCACCCTCTGCAGAAGCAAGACCGACGAAATGCCTAGGTTAGAAACCAGTCTAGGTTCAGGTAGTAGAGAATCTCATCGGACCCTAGCTCAAACTCGTGGTAAACAAAGAGCATAGTTGAAATCTGAAAAAAAAAAAAAAAAAACCAACAACAACTAAAGAAAAGTACAGCTCTCCCGGACGGAGTAAACACTGACTAGTTGATTCACCCATGGCTCTCCAAGATCTGCACGCCTCCTCTGTTGAATTTGGACTATTAATTATTAAGATGAATGGTTGATATGGGACTGCACAATTGCAGAGAAGCTAGATTCTTTAAGATTGCATATTTTAATGTGGCCGGCTTGAATTTTTAGGCCTTTTACTAGGTAGTAGAATAGGGCTTGTAAATACGCATTCAAACCCAGTCGGCTGGACTGATTGCTCTTGCACGTTGAAGAAGTTGCACCTTGTCGAAGATTTTTGGTCTTTAACGTAACAAAGAAATACTCCCTCCGCCTTTATTTAATTGTGTACTATAGTTTTGTGTGCATTTTCAACGGCTTATATCTCTCGACGTATATTACTAAAAATATGTAATATGAATTTTGTTTGATAGATCTCAATTTTTTCTATAAGACAA
The DNA here is from genome assembly GCA_014282245.1 of Rhododendron simsii. Lineage (NCBI taxonomy): Eukaryota > Viridiplantae > Streptophyta > Magnoliopsida > Ericales > Ericaceae > Rhododendron > Rhododendron simsii. Next base: position 21,839,891 of record CM024961.1, read on the forward strand.
TGATTTCAAAAACATAAAACATAATATACGTCGAGAGATATAAACCGTTGAAAATACACGTAAAATTGTAATAGACAATTAAATAGGGACAGAGGGAGGGAGTACTATCTACTAGTATGTATGCATTCAATTCAAAGATAGATACCCAAGTCTTTTGGGTCTTTTCTTTAAATATAAATGGCAAAGTTGGGGAGTTCGAGAGAGAGTTAGAGAGAGAGAGAGTTGGGGCAGGTGGGTTCACCGGACCCCCACCCCACCGCCACCCCCTTCCCCTTCTTCCCCCTTTCCTTCTTCCCCCTCTGGCCTCTGGGTCTCTGATCTCTTCCTTCTCCCTCACCTCTCCTTCCCCCTTCTGCCACAACTCCCTCTCGCCTCTTCTCCGGCCTCTATGGTTGCGAGTCGGGTGAGATTTCTTCCTTTGGGAGGGAGTTCTCCCCTCTCCCCATTATATTTGGATGCCGGGGGTTCAGATCTAGGGTTCTAGATTTGGGTCTTCGGAACCAGCTTAACAGCGGCGACGGTGGCGGCGTTCTGCAGCGGCTTTGGCCTGGTATCCTGCGGCGGGCATGTGCTCAACTGGTTGACCACTCCATCCACCCTCACGAGTGTGATCGATGGGTCCGAATCCGGCGTTTTGGTTCCTTGCGGCTTTTGGTTTTTTTGTTGTTTTTTCTTTTTCTTTTTTTGTGTGTTGTTTTGGTTTGTAGTTTGTACTTCGGACCTTTAGTGTCCTTTATTATAATGCATTGATCTTGTTCGTCAAAAAAATGGCAAAGTAATACGGGCTTGAGAGATGAGAATTTTTTACGATTGTAATTGAGAGTATCATAAACAAAGTGGAGCCCTATCAGTAAAGTGGAATGCGAATATCAGTTTCAAGAGTTAAAAAGTCTCTTGAGTTTCCCAAAAGTAGCCCAGACTACTTCTTTACGGCTAAAAACCCACCCATTTTCTCTTAAAAAAAAAGCACTTTAGCCCCTTTAATATTATGGGATTTTTAGCACTTTGCATTTTTAGCACTTTTGAAAAACTATCATTAATTAGATAGGCTTTCAACGCGCATAAAATATGTTTACATTAACTGCAGTAAAGGCCGAGTCCGGCTCCCCTCCAATCCATAGGAAATTGGAGGATCCTTCAATTCCAATTCAATGGTCATGATTACCCTAATATCTCCAGCCCAAAAACTCATATGGTATTCTACGAGCACCCAATTACTCCCTTAATGTTCCCCAATTATCACATTTCAGACACCAATTTACCAAATTTCAAACATTAGGAAAATTTCATATCGTAATTTTAACAACAAGTGCAGGTTCAAAGAACTATCAGATTCGCAGGATTAATCAAATAACTCCTTTTGTATTTCTTCTAAAATATTTTTCTTTAAAAATTATCTTACGTTCAATTACTTACTCTTACAATTTCTTTCTAATTTTCATAACTGAATCTTAATTTCAACTTCCTTACATATAAGAACAGCTACATCAATGGGCACATAACACAGTGCGAAGCACACGTGAAAATATACACTAGTATCAGTGAAAAAAAAAATCTCATAAGCTTCATAATAAGATAATGTCAGAAAAAAATCGTGCTAAAAAAAATTATTGATATAATAGTAGTAAAAAAATCCTTATGAGCTAGTATATGATATTGGTCAAAAAAAATCCTCATGAGCTATATAAAAAAAGTTTTCAGAGGTAGGTTTAACAGGAGGAGAAGACGCCGTTCAAAAAAAAATAATGAATTTTTTTGTAAACTTCGAAAATTAATGAATTTTTATTGCCGTTCAAAAAAAATGAGGATAGAAGATGCTTATGTAATTAAGAAATATTTGAAAACTAATTGGGTGCCCGTAGAATACCATATAAGTTTTGGGGCTTGAGTTATTAGAGTAATCTTGACTATTGAATTAGAATTAGAAGATCCTCCAATTCCCTATGAATTGGAGAGGAGCCGGACTCGTAAAGGCCAGGCATGTGGTCTAGTCGACCTGATGGACGCCCAACTCATACTCATTTCGCTATGTCTCATTTTAATAGTTCATTTCTGAAAAGAACTCTCTAGAGTTTTTTGCGATATGGTATTTCAAAATCCAATTAAAGAGCGAGACTAACAAAGAGATACTAAAAGGGGAGTGATTTTTGCACTTTTCAAATTGTTAAACCGTACTTCCAAGGGGAGTGTGAAAATCAATATAGAGTTGATTTTTGCAGTTCTCTTGAGAGTGCGGTTAACAATTTAGGAAGCCCAAAAATTACTCCCCGTAATAAAATTAAAGAAAGACGGACTTTTACCACTGTGAAGTCCCCTGTTCTTCCCCCAAATCACAAGGTCCATCAACCTAACCCAGAAGTATTGGGCCAAGGTAGTATTGGGCCGGCCTCAGGAATATTGGGTCAGCTGAACATGATTATTTCCTCCTCCTCTCCCATCGTGATTACCAACCAACAATAACCAATCCAAAGAAAATAGGGAATATTACGCCCCGTTTGGTTCGGGGATTAATTAGGCGCATGGGAATGGACTAAGCATGTCTAATCCCATGTTTTCTTTTGACATATTCTTCTCTACACATCGCAAGTAAATGAAAATAAAAATAAAAATTCGTTGCATAGGGAAGAATGTTTCTTGAATGACCGACGAATTTTTCTACTCCAAAACAAGAAACATCCCCAAGCTCCCAGTAAAAAGGTTTTTAACGTATGAAAATTAGACTATCGCAACTTGCATCGAGCATTGTCGTATCAAGAAAAATACTTATAACCGGAAGTAGCTATAGCGAAAACGTCACATAAGATTTATGTAGCTGCCTAGACTAGAAAATCTTATTCTGGATCGATCCATCATTACTAGTGCATTATTTGGTAAGCCGAAATGATAAGATCCTTTTTGCATGACTTTTGTTGGTAATGACCCATTTTAGCAAGTTTTCTTCTTTTGATAGCTGGTAGTGAACTTCTAACCCAATTACAGGACTAAGTCGTTTCAATGTCATTTTCAAGAGCTTAAATCTCGTATGAATCCACCAACATCTTTAAGTCTTCGCTCAATTGTGTCCAACTTGTGTGGGCAATTAAGCGCACACTTTAACCTCACGCAATTAGTCAAGACCTAAATTTCATGATTAATTGGAGGTATCACAATCTCTTTTTTGGTTAACGACATAAGTCAATTATTCAAATTTGGAAAAAAAAAATACTAAAAAAGATTGTTGATTTTTCTATATTTGGGTGCACAAACTTTAGGTATTCGTTTTTATGAGGTGCGCTTGAAAAGGAGCTTATTCGATACGGATAAATAGGAAAATAATTTTAGCACTTCCCTTCTCTATTGGGACTCCCCTTTTTCTTTTCTTTTTTTGTCTTCATTCACGTGAAATTATCCATTTGCCATTCAAGTAGAAAATGTGACTCAAGAGATAAGGGTAGTTTAATAATTCCACATGAATAAAAGACAAAACGGGGAGTGCCAATGAATAAAAAGGGAGTGTTAAAATCACTTTCCGGGCGAATATACATGCATGCATGTAATTGTTTTCCGAACAAAGGGAGTAGTTCATGAACAAGTTAAGCTCACCTCGTTTGAAAGTTGTTTTAGCTCCGTTGTGCCTTGGTGTATGAACGAGCTTGGAGAAAGTTTTAGATTCGTAATCTATATCTCTGAGGTCAAAGGAGACAGACGACTGCTCGATTTTTACTTTGACAATGCATTGTTTATGTACAGAACAACTAATTTAATTAACCTAAGCCAAAACCATACGGAGCCTTGTGTCCCAATTAATTGGTATCGGCTACATGAATCAAACTTTTTTCATTAAGTTATGTCCATGGGTACCTGTTCACTTAGATTTTGTAAGTCCTAATCCTACCATTTCACGGCAAATCACTAATTTCATTGATTGACAAAGAGAGGTGCTATTGGTATATATAGATATCATATCTGTACCAGCACATACATACCTTTTTTTAGGCTCATTTCGGATTCCAAAAATATGATCGGTGCCGCTTATTTTATTTAAAATATTTATTTATAGTCCCTACAAAAATAGGCTCAATCCGGTATTTGTAATTAAGGCGTTTACGAAACATCCAAGATGTTTCATAAACGCCATTTCTGATATCGGATTAAGCTTATTTTTTGTAAGAATCATAAACAAAATATTTTAAAGAAAATGAGCGGTTCAAATCATTTTTTTGGAACCCGAAATGGGCCCAAAAAGGGTATGTATGCATTGGTACAAGTATAAAATCTGTACCATTTTTTGATTGACAAATAGTGAAATACATCAGTATATAGCATGAGCGATCTTTGTATAGCTATTGCAGAATTTTTGGACTCTAATCTAGTTCTTTCACATTTAGGTTTTGACTCTGTTTAGTACTATGCTAACAAAGATAATAATTCCATTGAAGCAATATTTTTCATAATAAATTTTGGTAGCAAAGGGTGTGGACTATGGGAGAAAGGCTACAATACACACCCTTTATTTGGGTGTGTATCATATGCACCCTCCAAAATGTTATGAATTATAGAGAAAATGTTATGAATCGTATTGCTAAAAAGTTACGAATCGTATAAAGGTTACGATATACACCAAAATGTTATGAATTATAATGAAAATGTTACGAATCGTACCGCTAAAAAGTTATGAATTCTAGAACAAAAATTACGAAACATACTAAAATGTTATGAAAATAGGTGCATATGATACACCCTTTTGAGGGGAGTGTATTGTAGACTTTCCCGGACTTATGGACATGCATGCAAAGTTTCAAGGTTCAACCTAACCAAATGTCACCATGGAAAAGACAAACCATTTGTGATGTACAGTTGAACAAAAAAGATCGAAAAGGGACGGTGGCCGTACTCTATCTTCTCTCACGCATCACTATTAATATTGGGAGATTAATTTTTAATCTAAGAATTAACCACCCTCTACCTATCTTTCTAGGGTGGTTCAAAATAGAAAAAAAAAGGTACGATTAATACGCCGCTTATTCGTAATCAATTTTATTATGACAGGTTAAACACACTTCGAATCGACTTTCTGAAGCACCAAAAAAAAAAAAAAAAAACACGCGTAGAATAGCTCCAGCAGGAGCCTTCGAATCCAATGTGGACAAGCAAACAGTCAATTTTGAAGGCATGGCGAGCTCCAAAGGGCTGCCATTTGAAACGTTAAATCGTGGATTTCGCATGGTCTGCAATCCTGCCATTTTCGAAAAAATTTATCTTCTATGAGTACGATACAAAGGTTGGAGATTCTGTTAGATGATGCAGAGGACACGAGAAGTATGGGGTGATTGTGAGCTTGATTTTAAGATTTTACGTTTTGGATTGTTGGAGTCTGAGTGCTACTGTACAAATATGCCAGAATTCCTTCTGAAACGAAAGCTGGGGGCTTGCTATGCAATATGGTGCACAGCAGGTGTTGTAATTTATCTCAGCCGTCTGTTTGTGTTTTAGACGGATCGGATTTAAATAAAACTTTTCTGAAAAAAAGTTAACGGTCCAAATTTAAAAACTCTTTCCCACAATTTTTTTATTTAAATTCAGACCGCCCAAAACACAAACGGATGGCTGAGATGATGCATATTAGGGATGCTGTGCACGTCTGCACAGTAGGCCTCCCGGGTTCGAAACGAAACCAATGGGAAGATCGATGCCCAAATTATAAAGAGTTTTTTTTTTTTTACTTCTATGTGAAGATTTCATCATAAATGACAAGATTTCACTGTTTTTTAAGTTTCCAAAACTCCTTACCCTTAGAGCCAAGCAAGACCTTATGTAGGTTTGAATGTGGGGATTAGATATTCCGAAGTGGGAAACTGATTCTTGAAATGTGGTAGCTTTGAGTCAGAGCTGTTCTTCATTTTGTACAGACACAAAGACCTTAATTTGTGAAACAAAATCTAAGGACTCTTTACAATTTATATATGCCCAAATAAAGGGGGATTCATCATTAATTGATAAAGAGGCTGGTCATAAAAAAAAGAAAAAAGATTATTGATCAAGATGAAGGGATCGAGAGGGAGAAAAATCCAAAATGCATAAAGAGAAAGAGAAATCAAATAGGAGTATTATGAGCAGCTCTAGTAACAGTAACTTGGTAGTTTAATTACACACACAAAAAAAAAAAAAAAAAACTATATAGTGGGTGTTTGGTGTAGCTTCTTTTTCTTGATTCTGGCTTTTGATTCTAAATTTTCGAAGTGTTTGGTACAGATTCTGAAGTTGGATTTTGCCAGAATCACTTCTCAAAACAGGCATAAGGAGACATACACAATCTCAAAAATAGCTCCAGAGCTACTTTTGAATTATAATTTTGGATTGTGAACTTTTGAAGAGCATTTTATCCTTCACCTTTTCAACTATTTTTAACCCTATGTAATTATACGCTTCATTTACTTTTCTTTTATAACTATTTTACCCGTACCTATTTAAGCTAGTTACATTGATGTCGATCATATGTATATAGATTGTACATGTTCATTTACATATCATACTAGGTAGACAACCTCGAAGGGACGCATGTTTTTCGTTGTGATGCTGTCGTGTCTTAATTTGCATGTCCCATTTAAACTTTGTATTACTAATTGAAAGATTAATAAATTCATTTCTTTTACCGAAATAAAAAAAACTATATACTTGGTTGATGAAAAATTATTCAGTGCTCTAGGCACCTCCACATGATTAGTCAGACTCCTCCATATTTGTGCTATAATGCAGGGTCTAGGGCAGGGGCGGATCCAGGATTTAGTTACAGTGGGGTCAAATATCTATAACGCATGTAATTTCGTGGGATTTTCGGGGCAAAAATATTATCTTTTTGAGGCAAAATTACAAAATACTCCCCAAAACTATACCTACTCTAGAGGTATTTTGGAACTCAGTGGGGTCAAGTGACCCTGCTTGCCCTATACTGGGTCCGCCCATGGTCTAGGGCACCACATGGTAGTGCCCCAGGAGAACCGAATGAGCTCTCCTAGGTAGACAGATATACTATATCTATCCAAATACCATATAATATCCTTCATCTCAGCATAGATATTTAACCTCATTTTTTCCGTTCTAATTGAATTTATTTTTGAAAAAGTCATAAAACCACATTGATCTTGTAAGTGATTATGATCTAATAGTTGAGATTTATTTATTTTTCAATCTAAAGGATCATATTTATGTGGAAATTCACTATTGTTTCTATTGTATAATTGAACGATGAAGTATTGTGGGGTGGAATGTGTGCAATCATAATAAGTACTAAACGTACGGAGCCAGATACAAATTGGTGAGCAATTTTGTGTACTCGTGCTTTTAGACAAGTCTAATATGGCTACCGAATCTTTGATCTTGGAATTTTTGCTTCTCATACATGGAAGGCCCGGCAGAAATCATCTCCTAGGGTGTGCACTTCGAGCCAGCCATCTCAACAAATATTGTCCAGATTTCATCTCGCTTCTACAACTACTTGCCGCTAATTGCTGAAATAAATTCAAACCATTGATAATGAAAATCAACGACCCAAATTGTGCACTACATCCCTATAATGCAATGATGCACTATGTATAGGGACCCTAGTTCTACATTGAAAAATATCAACATATAGGTACTCAACAAACAAGAGATGGCGTTCTCTCTAACCCAAAGCATCTCTCTAAACAACCCTAGCCTCTCTTCTTTGCCCTCCCTCTGCCTAGGGTTTTCACCAGCTTCATGTGGTGGCGGGAGGGAAGGGCTTTGCCTTGACTCGTGTTTCTTTCCTTCATGATGGGTTTTCTTATTTTCCATAACGCCTTCTTTATAGTGAGGATTTTTTCTCTCGATATCATAATATTTGAGATTTTCTTCATGATATTTCTTCTTGGCTCACCCGTCATCACCGAAATGACGGTTATGATCCCGACAGTGGTGGTGCTTCCCAGCAGGGTTCCATCGAATTGAGAATTGAGGATGGAAATGCTTTTTTTTTTTTTGAATCGTGAATTACCTAGATTCGGTCTTAATTTCTATAATGCATGGAAACATATACTTATTGATTAGGGTAACAAAAATATATGCTATAATGAAAATTTTAGACTTAAATCAATAAAAAGCTTCTATGATGATTTGATAATATGTGGAGTAATAAATAAGCAGAAATGCTAGGTACAAAGAAAATTTACTCCGAAAGTACTCCGAAAACAGCAATCAATGGTTGAGAATCACTTTGATGATTATGTCACACACATCAAAGTGAATCTCAGCCATTGATTGCTATTTTCGGGGTACTTTCGGGGTAAATTTTTTTTGTACATAGCAAGTTGCTTCTATTATAACTTCCAATAAATGAGGAATTGTGAATCCTACTTATGGTCCTTTCCGAGAAAAAGATTTAAAAGTACGAAACAAACCTTTAGAAGATCTAGAGAGTGGTTGTATTTCATTTCTCTTTGTCATTTTCTATCCACTTTGATAAATCTCCATTTCTTATTACCAATAATATAGGAGTACTACATAAGGAGAAACATAGATAAAAGATGACATAAAATAATATTAAAGATTTAAAAGATAAGATGAACACTTTTCAACAACAAAAAAGAAAACAAATTAATAGTCAAAACTGAATTGTGGAATTAAATTTTAAGTGAATCGATCAGACAATTCACTGATTCACTTACAATTCATTTTTTATTTTTTTAGACAGCCTCTTCATATCAATTACCCATGGAATCGTACGATTCTAATAACTATGGTTCTCTGACGAAGGAAGATGGTGATGCTGGTGATCCAATGACGAATCAGTTGATAGGCTTGTTGGCCTCGTTGCAACAATTGTTTGGGTTTTTAATCAGTGTAAGTGTTTTTTTTTTTTTTTTTTTTATAGAATAAGAGTGCGAATGTGGTGGTATATTCTTTGGCTAGGAAAGGCGATTGTGATTTGTTTGTGACTTTCTAGTTCTTTGATTAGATGTTACTTCTAGGTGATTATTTTATGTATTCCTATTTTTTTGTCAATGAAACTATTAACGGGATAACTTGCGCACATTTTAACTAATTTCAAAATCTTTAAGATACGGACCGAACATAATCCCAAATACATTTCTTCGGAGCGGTTTTGGGGATAACTAATTAGACACCTAATTTCTCGGTCAATTAAAAACTGCTCAAAATAAGCACTTTTCGGTCATATTTTTTGCTAATTTCTCTCGGGTATTCTGAAAATCACATTCTGCACACATTGAATGGTTCAAATTATAAAAATTTAATTGTAAACTATAAGATTGAGATTTAGAGTATTTTTTAAATACTTTTTTGGGTGTACCTTGAACCGCTGCTAACATTTCTTTAATGCATATCCTCAGTTTTCACCCCATACTTCAACCAAAAAGCCCTTGGTGGTCCCAACCACCGGATATATCAAAATGAATGTGGACCCACCAAGTATTCACCACCACACAATATGGAACTGGCACGTGTCCGTCCCAAACTCTTACTTTTCTCCCAAAAATTTAATTCGACAAATGTAAAGTTGAAAGACCATAACCTAACCATCAAATCCGAACCCAAGATCTTTGGAGTAATTATTCGGTAGTAGCCCGGGAGTACCATCATGGTGTTCCGGATTACTTTAAAATTACAAATAGTTATATGGAGTGCAGACATTTAATAAAGGACTCCATAAGAATGTGTGCATAATTGTTAGTAGATGGTCCAAATACCAAGTAACGATTTTCTTATATTACCGAATAATTTCTCGGAAGATCTCTACGTGCATATAATAACCTAACCAACTTATTAGTCTCAGAACCCATTTGCGCCACTTACAAAAAACCCATTTGGGTAGGAGAGCAGCTTCTGAACGAGTGATCAACACGGCCTGATCCATGGCAGATTTCAATGCAGATTTCCAAAACCCTAAACCTTCGAATGACATCTCTCTCATGAACTCAAACATGGAACTGCTGAACAACTTGGGCCCATTTGAGAATCTCCACTCAAATGTTCAAGGTTTCGCGGGCTTGTTGGATCCTATGACCAGTAATTTCATGAGCGATAATATTCCAAACTCTTTCCACTCCGATGGGGCGTTCTACGAGGCGGTCGATAATTTCATGCCATCAACCGAAGGTCCGAGCCGCCAAGGCAAGAGAGCGAAAGAGTTGTCTCAAACGGATGCTCTCGGGATCTCGTCTCGCCAAGTTTGTGGAACATCTGATCAGAGCAAGAAAACCTACGTACGTAATGTCGTTCTACGTGAACAAATATATTCGTTGCCTCTATCTAATCGTTCGAGACATAATCTAATCGTTCGAGACACAAACGGAGATAGATAGGGGATCCTTTCTTTTCCCCTTAATAATATCTTTTTGGTTGGATATATGTTTGCAGAGCTATGGAGGAAAAAAGAGGAAGAGAAGCAATGAGAGAGAAGTGAAGACGCCTGGAGAAGTTGTTCATGTGAGAGCAAAGAGAGGCCAAGCTACTGATAGTCACAGTTTGGCAGAAAGGGTAAGTTTGTAAATTGCAAATGTTTTTCTTCCATCCTAAGTACTTGAGAAATGAAATATTAAAACCTATGACCATGCTCTTGATTACATTTTGCAAATTGTACGTGAATAAACATACGCGCGAGGAGTATTTAGGCATTTCTTGTTATTTTCAGAAGTAGTTTTCTTGCTTTTAAGAGCAAAAATTGCTACCTTCGTGGACAAGAAATTAGAAACAATATTCAACCTTTGGCTTTGCTAAAAATTGTAATTGCTTTTGTTCTTCATTAGCTAAGGAGAGAGAAAATAAACGAAAAATTGAGGAGCTTGCAAGACCTGGTTCCAGGATGTTACAAGGTAAGGTTAATCGATCTCATGCCTTTTATTTCAATATTTTCAAGTAATCCTTGTCGTTAACATCGATCTTTGGTGTTATTGTACTCGTGTTATTGTTGTTCTTATGGATTTGCAGACAATGGGAATGGCGGTAATGTTGGATGTGATTACCAATTATGTTAGATCTTTGCAAAACCAAATTGAGGTTAGTTCTGATTAATTATACAAATTTATCTCAAAGCTTGCACTAAAAAAAGGCAATGCTAAAATAAACCAATAATATTATGGTGACCACATTTTTCTTTTTGGGCGTGAACCCATTGTTTTTAATGAGACTTTGTGGTTATAGTTTGAATTAATGCGACAAGTATTCATACCTTATACACAAAAGTGGTGGTATTATAGCACTTGCTACAAAAATATACTCTCTCTATCCTAATTTGTTTGTCCAATCTCGAGTTTTCAACTTATAAGAAAAAATCTTATCCATTGATTTCAAAATTTACATAATCTGATCCATTGATTATGAAATTAGACAGTCAATTTGGGGCATGTAAAAGTCAAAAGGGGACAAACAAATCGAGACGGAGGGATTAATATTTTTTTGGTAGGGTTCATAGCTTACACTCACACTCCTTCTCTCTTAGTTTCTGTCAATGAAGCTTTCAGCAGCAAGTTTGTTCTATGACTTCAACTCTGAGATGGATGCTATGGAAACAATGCAGGTACGTACTCTTCCCAGAGTACTAATGAAATTATGGATTTTACTTTTCTTGATTTGCCAATGAAGAAATAGTTGGCAACTTGGCATGCAACAACATAAAATTGTTGGGGGCATCATATATAAGTGCAAGATAGTCATACATAAATAAGTGCAAGATAGTCATAAAACATACGAAACCAAAATTAAGGATGCAAAAAAGATGATGATATTACGTGTAATTTCAACATGATAAGAGCGCAAACAATATATATATACGTGCACTGCGATTGTGATAGAGCGCATGCAAATTGATGATAAAAAATATGGTTGGAGAATATCTTCTTTCAATCCAGATGTTTTTAGGTTTTTTAATCCAAAAAAGAACTTTCATTAAAGAAACTTGACAATAGATACATCGAGAAGGGGAAAAGCATCATTAATTAGGGAATGAGATGCAGCATGGCTGGAGCACAAAACCCAATCATGTGATAGAAACAAAAATAAAATAGAGATCGTTAATTGTTGAGACACATACATCATCTCAAAGTTTTTCGTTCTTTCCTTGTGTATTAATAATTCAAAAAGGTTAAATGACTATATATCTATCATTTTGAATGTTCCTCTTTTTCTTTCTGCTACATGTCTTTGCATTCGTAAATGTGTAACAAATACTCAAAAATCAAGGCAGGCTTGAGGGGTTGCTATGCATTTTGAGAGTTAAAATTTGTAAGAAAGTATCATGTGACCTACCAGTATTTACAATATATTATCTATTCTATGTATCAACAAGGCGATCGAGAGTCCCTCTTTGGTATGGAAAAAAAAATAAAACTGGCTCACATTTTTCTTTTCCCTAGTTGGACAATAGAAAGACAAAAATCAATACACTATTTGCATTTGTCTTCAGTAATTGTAAGGACAAAAATGCAAAGACATAATCCATGTAACCATCCACTCCCAAGCTGCTGCAATTCCCTATTCCAAGTCACAACATAAAATACCTTTTTATTAATATCATTTTTTTGATTCCAGATCAAATATTTATATTTATAATTTTTATAATTTAATGCAAAATAATACAATTATATTAATAAATGAATTCAATTCAATTTTAATTTCTATCTCTATAAGATTTATCCATTTCAATGTATATCTATCAGATTATGATTTCATGTATCAAACATTTCGTTATCAAATTCTTGAGGGCTCCAAAAAATAATTGGAGTTTTTACCCGGCAATGGCAAAAGCACATGCATCGCACGTGCACCGATCACTAGTCCATATAGATGCATATATACATCCTGAGTTATGGGGGGGCCTGTCTGAGTTTTCAACGCCTCATTTGAAACAAAAACTTCAATTAAGAGTGATGTTTGAGTGGTGGGTAATGTTGAATTAATGCAGGGGACAAATGGGTACGAGGCACAAGTGATGGAGCGGGTGGTAGGAGATCATCATCATCAAGGGTATGGAGGTGGAGGTGCAGGAGAAGAAGGAGGAGCCTTCTCTAATTACTTTCCTTCTTCAGCATGGCCTTCTTTGACCTAAAGTTTTTTTTGGCTAATCCAATATATACCCATACATTTATACATATTCCCAATATATCCTATAGATTGAAGTACGCGGATATATATACATATCCAAAAACAAAGACTGAAAACTATTTACTTCCGATATATAAGAAAAAAAAGGAAGAAGTATGCGGAGATAATGTATAATTTCCCAATCAAACATCTCATACAAATAACATCTAATATTAAATGTACTTATTTACAATCACTATTTATTCTCTCATGGTTTTATGCAGTTGCATATGTCTTTTCATTGTGAACTATCTTCTTAACTCTTCTGTATGTTATAAGGAGGTGTTACGAGTCTCGTGGTTTTGAGTTTTTTTGTTTTTTCCTTTCCGGTTCCAAATTATGCAACAATGTGGACTAGAATTTGGATTTGGAGTCTCGTTCGAGTAGGGTTAGTGTAGTGCTAATGACTTGGTTCATATCTAGAGTTCAACTCTCACTAACACACTACGGACAAATAAGTAATGTGGGATCGATCGATGTTCGATCTCCTTCATGTCTTATAACTAGAACAAAATGGGGTGGATAAGGTGTCATTTCAAGAAGATTCATGATCATCGACCTAAATATATGTATATATGCATTCAAATCAATCAAGTGTCCCACAGTAATCATCGGTGAATAGATTGGATATGCAAGAGGTGTTGCTGGCGATATATTCAGATCTTGAAAGAGTGAGAATTAAGTGCATGGTAGCTATTGAATTAGGAAGGTGCAATGGATATATCCTTGCATGATTGAGATGGGAGCCCAATTACTAAAGAAGCTGTAGACAGCTTGATATTACAATGATAGGGCCATTTGACCATTACCATTACCAAGTCTTAACCATTGACTCGTAATTTCGAGTAATTTTTCAATGCCAGGTTGGGTTCACGTGGTACCCACTCGATGTATCCAGACCGTCCATTGCAGTTTTGGACGGTTCGATTTCGAGAGAAAGAGAGAGTGGTGGGGTGCGAGAAGAAATAAAATTTCAATCTGGATCATCCAAAAGTGCATTGAACAGTCCAAATGTGCTGAGTGGACATCACGTGTGTGAGATATACCCACCTGGCACCGAAAAATTTCTCCTTAATTTGAAGCTCTCATTCATCCATGCATGCATGCGTGCACATTAAGGAGTCAAAATTGAGGGCCCCTTGGATGTCAACACAGCTGAGAAATAATTGTAGAACTTTTGTCTAACACAGCTTTGGAGTTTATGCCGGTCACATCTAATGTCAGTGTGTGCTTGACTCAAATTAATCTTCGCCAAGTTGTGTTTTTCATTGTACTTTTTGGTATTGATTAATCGTTTATCTCGACGATACAAACTGAAATAAGAAAAAAAGAGTTTATGGAAATTTTTTTTTTGATCGGCAAAAGATGAAATTTATTAAAAAACGGGGAGAGGGGAAGGGGATCCAACAAAAAGTTAGAAGATACACCGCAGGGGGCAAAACCCAAACCACCCAAGGGTCTACAAGGATCCAAATCAGATACAAACAATAAAGCCCGATCCAAAACCCAAATAATACACTAAGCCCTAGAAACACCCAACCCGGTCCAAACCTGGACCGGCAAGCCCAAACCATCCCAAAACCCTAACCACTACTGCCACTCCCTCCGTACAAACCACCGGCGCCCCGCCTCGCCGTTAAGCCGAGCCAATCTCTCCCAGAAGTAGAGACCGGCGGCGGAAAACAACCGGCCTACGAAAACAGAAACAGTAGCAATCAGAACCATGGGGCGAAACCACCACCAACATTAGATACCTCCCCGGCAGCACACACATCAACGGCAAGAGCAGCAATCCAGAAGCAATGAACTGTCAGCCCCACGCCCAATTGAAGGCTCTGATTGGTCGCTGACCGGACTTCGGCACACAAAATGACCAGAACACCCAGCCATGGGGGCCGCATCCACCTCACCACCACCGGACAGAAACCATCACCGAAGGAAGTCACCATCTTCACCGATCAGTTTTTGGAATAAAGCAAAACCTGCAAAACAAAACATTAGAAAAAACAGCTAGCTACACCAATCCCTCCACACAACCGCACTCTGCCAACATAAACCCCTCCAGATCTACACATCCGGCCAGCCCCCACAACTAACGACCACCGAGCTCGGGCCACCCAACGCCGCTAGGCATCCGGAGAAAAACTGGGGAGTCCTCCGGCCGGAGACGGCGGTAGCCGCCCCACCCTCCCACACAGAGGAGGGCGGTGACCCAAGAAATCGCAGGCGCAGATCAGAGAAGGGACGAGGGCGAAAACTGGAAGAGGAGAGGGAAGGTGAGAGATATTGCGGAAGGGAGAGGAGAGGAGAGCCCGGGGGGAGGAGGGACGGAGGCGCCTCCCCCCCGGCGGCGGTGGAGAACGGGTAACCTAGGTTTAGAGAGAGAGAGAGAGGGAAAAGTTTAGAGAAAATTTTCTTTTTCTCACTATTGTAAGGATGAGTTTATGGAAATTCGTATGTAAGAATAAGATAAAATGGAAGATGATAAAATGGAAGTGATAATGAAAACCATGTTTATTCTTCATGCTATATATGAACAAATAGGAAACCTCGGATTGGACCTTTTAATTTCCCCACGATTTGGTCATTAATATAGCCAGATTCATCAGTTCTGAAATTCGAAGTCTAACGTTGATTCATCTTTATCCTCTTATTAAATCTCAGTTGCTTTAGGTTTATAGTAGGTGTTTGCATACAAATGTGTTCAAATCCGTCCGATACTTGTGGACCCTTTATTATTTTTGTAGGGTTCATGTGCATCGGACAGTTCTTGCACACAAATATTTGTACATAGACCTAATCTACGATTTTACATGTTCAAATGTGAATTCACGTGAATGGCCAAGGCTATTTTATAATCGTGAGGTTAAACATAAGTCACATAATTAATGCACGTTTGTAAATAGTTCTACATGAGTATGGAAGCCCCCTTAGAAAACATCTAAAATTACTGAGAAATGTGAAACCAATAATTTAACGGGAAAAATTCAAAATACCCCCCAACCTTTACACCCAAATTCAATTAGACTTCCAACCTTTTAAAAACTTCAATTTTACTCCCAACGTTATATTCCGTTAATCAAAATGCCCCCTTCCGTCCGAATTACTAACAGATTCAGTTAAAGGCTCCGTTAAATAATTTCCCGATGGAATTTCGATGATCCAAGCCGTTCAATGTGTTCAAAAAATGATTTTAAGGGTACTAATAAGAAATCAACAAAAAAATGACCGAAAAGGGCTTCATCTGAACAGTTTTCTATTGAATAGTTCAATAAAAAACTGTTCAGATGAAGCCCTTCTCGGTCATTTTTTTTTACCAATTTTTAGCAGATACCCTTCAAATCACATTCTAATCACATTGAGCGGCTCAGATCATCGAAATTCGATCGAAAAAGGGGAGGTGCAGACCAAAGCAAAATCCGGACGTCTGGACTTGAACAAAATTCGAATCAATTCGCACCTCCCCTTTCCCAATCGAATTTCAATGATCCGAGCCGCTCAATGTGATTTAGACGTGATTTTAAGGGTACCCGCGAGAAATCAACAAAAAAATGATCGGGAAGGGCTTCATCTTAACAGTTTTTTATTGAACTATTCAATAGAAAACTATTCAAATGAAGCCCTTTTTGGTCATTTTTTTTGTTGATTTCTGACGAGTACCCTTAAAATCACGTTTTGAATACATTGAACGGCTTGGATCATCGAAATTCCATCGGGATATTATTTAACGGAGCCTTTAACGGAATCCGTTAGTAATTCGGACGGAAGGGGGCATTTTGATTAACGGAATATAATGTTGGGAGTAAAATTGAAGTTTTCAAAATGTTAGGAGTCTAATTGAATTTGGGTGTAAAGGTTGGAGGGCATTTTGAATTTTTCCCTAATTTAACATTAAAAACATAAACGTAAAGCGAAGATTGAGAGTATGAGGGAGGAGAGTCCTCCAAAGGAATCTGTGACGTTGGGTTCAGCATTGCATTGTTGACTATACCATGTGGGCCCAAATGATATCAATGTAAACAGGTCCAAATCATATCCAATCCACTGTCCAACCATGGGCTGTCGAAGGGCCCATGCGTCATTCAAGGGCTAGTAGTGGGCCGCTGTTTCGTCAATGATTTTCCCATACAACTTTTGTTTTATGGCACGAGTGATTTTATTGCAGCCACGACGAAACTTCACATATTTACCCTTCTTTTTTTTTAAGATGTCAATGTTTCCATTAAACTCAAGGTCCCTCATACCCGATTTATCTTTTAAAGTCGGCTGTGTAAAACCCATTTTTCCTTTTCCTTGCAAACCCACTTGCCCTCTCTCTCTCTCCTCCCTCTATTGCAAAATCAGAACACCACCTTCATTCAATCTCCTCTCATTTCTTCTCTTAATAGAACTATACACCTATCCCATCGTAAATCGGATTCACTACCATATATTCGTACTGGAACTGGATACTTGGAATCTCACCCAACCCCTCTTCCTATACTGTTTGGAGTATGGCCAAAACCCTCCTCCAGATTACTGGTAGACGCAAATTGTCCAGTCTCACACCGTTTGACAAAGAAACCGTGGCTCAGTGAATTCCACCGATGAGTACCTATTTTGCATTACAATTTGGATCACTGCCATCGTTACGAAATCAAAACAAAGATATTGAATTCCACAGATGATTACCGATTTTTTGATGATTTTTAACTGTTGTCATTATTCTGAACTTCGAGTTGCATTTAAGAAAAATGCAAAAGATGAGAGAGAAGTAGGTTTGTTTTGAGAGAGAGAGAGAGAGAGAGAGAATAATGCAAGACGTGGTGTGATTTCGTGTGACTATGTGAACCTGTGATTTTAGTTTTATAAAAACGGAGAGAAGAAAGACGAAGCAGACGGGGAGGTGTGTTGAGATGAAAGGATAAAAAGGGTAAAATGAGAGACACAGTCGTGGTTCTAACAAATGTTGTCGTGGCTTTAGCACGACCCTTTGTTTTTGTTGTTGTTTTTACAAAATGGAGAATAGTATATTAATAACAACTTGAAGGCATATAACAGACTTCATTAGAAATATTTTGAACAAATCATCTAATTATAAAACGAGAATGTCTTTCACCCTAACTGATGTAGCGCAGCCTTATTTTATGAAATTAATTGCAAGAAAAAAACATGAACAATGTTTAAGCCAGATGTACTGCCTCTTTGAACAAACTATATTGAGATAAATCTCTATTTTTCTTTAATTCAATAAACAACTACTGTGCCCTGAGGCTTACAATGATTATAAATAGGGTGATAGAATCCCTAAACAACTTGGGAAATAATTAGGGTCGAGAATCAAACCCTAATTGCAGAAAATATGAAAATTACCAAAATCGAAAATTCTACTTTGACTAAAAAATCAAATACTATGAAGAAATATAAAGTTGCCAAAATAAGCAGCAACTAAAATAGAATTTCCTATCAAAAGTTATTAGCAATCTAAATATTACTATATAAACGGCAAAATAGGCCTTTCGGAAGGGTAAACAACATCGAATGATTGAAAACCATCGTTGATCATCTTCCGAAGGAAATGCGTATTGATCAGTGGACCGTTCTGCTTTAACCCTACGACCCACGGGTCATTTTGCCACTATCGCCCCGCCTCCAATTTGGTTTGGGTTGTGCTCGGTCCAGTTGCTCAAGGAACGTGGACGCGACCCGTTCTACATCACTAACCAAGACATTGAGCCCGACGCAAACATCGACACTCACAATTTGCCGTAAATTCATGACTAGAATCAGTATTCTCAAAAGACATAAAGTGCTAGTTAAAAATAAAATACAACGAATACCCAGATAATCAGATAGACTCCAACCAAATATAAACGCACCAATGAACTTCCAGAAGCTACAGATCTGTCAAAGTCATCATGAGTTGTCTCGTCAAAAACATCATGTTGAGTAAGAGCAGTGAAGCAACATCATCTGTGAATGAACTCGATCTGCAGGCGAAATATTTGTTCCAAGACAAAACTAACAACTCTCGATAAGCCGAGAGACGAAAATATATCCCATAGATCAAAGACCAAAGTAAAAGAAAAGATGTATAGAACTAGTAACATGGTCTTCCTCTCCCACTGTCGCACAAGAGTATGAAACCCTAGGGGAGGGGAAAGGAGAATAAAAATGTTTGTTGCGGCTAGGGGGGAGAGAGAGAGAGAGAGAGAGAGAGAGAGAGAGAGAGAGAGAGAGAGAGAGAGAGAGAGAGAGAGAGAGAGAGAGTGGAGAAACTTTTACGTATACCGGGGATACCAAGCCCATGGTATCCCCTCCGATCCGTTTTCTCATTTTTCGGTCATTTTTTGATCACATTTGGATGATCTATTTTGTTCATTTTGGAGAGTTCGGCGAGAACCTTAATTATACCAAAAATTGTGCTCATCAGATTTTATTTGATATATGATCGGCACACGTGAAAATCGCAAAAAAAGCAAAATTGGGTTTTAATCCAATGTGTTTTTGGACTCAGTTTTGCTTTTTTTAGCTTGATCAAATATCAATAGGTACATGGATGAAACAGATTTGTACAAGAAAAAAGAGATGACAAAAATTAAGTTGAAATTAATAATTGCCCATTTTTTCATGTACAAATCGGTTTCATCCATGTGCCTATTGATGTTTGATCAAACTAATTTTTGGCATGGATGACATATTCGATGAGCTCTGCAAAATGAACGATTCCGATCATTGTTGTGGGCGCGGAATGGGCCCACAACTGCCCAAAACTGGACCGTACTGGAGGGTAAAAAAATTGGACTGAAATTGAACCCCTACTTGAGTCCTGAGTTTATATAATATCAAAAATACTAACCTAACAGCAGAGACAAGCTGCAGAGATCCACCCAGAGACAAATGCGTTTGGCCCCATTTCGGGTCCTGAAAAAATCTAGAAAAATATCCATAAATTTTTGAATATTATTTTATGGAGCCCTATAAAAAATCAACTCCAGTCGATATCGATAAGTATTACTTTTGGATTCGTAGAGGCGAAACTGCTCAATTCGCCCCTATGAATCCAAAAGTAACACTTATCGATATCCACTGGAGTTGATTTTTTACAGGGTTTCATAAAATAATATTAAAAAATTTATGGATATTTTTCTAGATTTTTTCGGGACCCGAAATGGGGCCAAACGGATTTGTCTCTGCGTGGTTCTCTGCGAATTGTCTCTGCGCGTAAAACATATACTAGTCAGAAAGTCTACACACACATACAATCTGTGCACAGATTGTGCACAGATTTCAATGTGGGGTCCACCACGGGTCCCACAAAAATCATCCGAGCCGTTCGTTAAATGTAAAACATTTTTTTTCAAGGGTTCCCGTAAAAAATAATCTCAATCCGATACTTACAAGTACTTGATCCAATCATATAACTTTTCATTATCCGGAAATCTGAATGAAAAGTTAGATGATTGGATGAAGCACATATAGGTATTGGATTGAGCTTATTTTTTACGACGACCCTTGAAAAAATGTTTTACATTTAATGAACGGCTCGGATGATTTGTGTAGGACCCATGGTGGGCCCCATAACAAAATCTGTGCACAGATTGCTGTGTGTGTAGCAGGTCTCTATACTAGTACTATTTAAATTCATCTGTACAATACATTAAACAATAAACACACACACACACACACACACACACACATATATATATATATATATATATATGACTTTTGCTCCGAAAAAAATTGATAGAATAAATTTCGTAAACCAGCAACCATAGGAGAATTAGAGGTTGTTCGGCTAAATAATCCAGAATTTTTTGTCCTTACTTAAATTTTTTTTTTTACATTTGTTAGTTTTTTATTAATTTTTTGAAAATTATTGCTTCGTCATGAAGCAAAGAATCTAAGGGTAAAATATTACAATCAAAATTTAAATTTTTTTAAATAAAAATGAAAAAATTAACTTATTTAGTCGAACAAGGCCTTAAACAATAGAAGAGATTCTGAAGACTTCAATCAAGTAAGCCGTTATCCTTTCTCTTTGTAGAAATCTGATGTTAGAAGGATAATTCGATGATTGTTACCGGTATCGATGCAGTTAGAATTGAAAACTCTAGTCTAGTTATAAATTAATGTTGTAACGACCATGATTTTTAGTCGGTAAAAATTTCGTTAAATATTTGAATTTTATTTTAATTGCTTTAATTTCTGATAGTTTGTCATAACTGCACTTTAGCCCTTGAACTTTCGTTTCTTGCACTTTAACCCCGCTTGGTAAGCCTAGTTAGTTTCTAACCGACTTGTTGAAGAAACTAAACTAGGAAATCATTGGGTTACTTTTTCCTAACCGCAAATGGACCATTTTGCCCCTCTTGGACCTTTTGAACCCTTTTAACCCTAGACAAAGAAATTGATTATTCTTTTGCTTTAAAAATTATTTTGGTTTTATTCTTTGTCCATTGGACAATAAATATTAGGGGAATTATTATCCATTGGATAAAAGAACCCTAATTGTTTATAATAAAAGTATACTTGGCTAAGTACTTTTATCTTTTTAAAATGAACATTTTTGATTAGTTTACTATATAATTACCCTAGCAACTATTGTCCATTGGATAATAGAAGTTAGGGATTCTATTACCCATTGGGTAAAAGCTAGTCTTTCAAAGTACCATGGGGATTATTAGTTTAATACTTTCATTTAAACCATGTGTGAAAGCACAACCATATTTTAATAGGAAAGGTACTAGGTACTAAGATTCTAAAGTACCCTTTAATTGTTTTCTATTGGGATTTTGATCTTCCTAAGTACTTGTGTATCTATGTATATATTATTTAAGTACTAAGATGATTTAAATATTACCCTAAGTACCTCATGCCTATTTATTAGTTGTTGGGAAAATCCTAGGTCTTAAAGTCTATTTTTTGATCTTAAAGTACAAAAAGTACTATATTTTAATTGTTTACTTGCATGTATATGTATGTATATGTACTTGAGGAAGCAAGAGAGAGGGAGGGAGAGAAGAGATCAGCCGAATAGGGAGAGAGAGAGGGGGGGGGCTGGTTGGGAGAGAGAAGAGGAGGGAGATTTTGGCTAGTACTTGCCATTGATCTTCCATTGTACAACTAGATTCTTGATGGTTGATCTTCCAAGCCAAGTCTTAACTTCCAATGTCCTTTTTGTACACTTCAATATTTGTTTAAACAAGAATCTTGTACCAATATTCTTCTTGCCCACCAAGTCTTCCAAGAAACAAATCCTAGCCATTGGATTTGCCTTTGGTCTTCCAAGATTCATGACAAGTGTCAAAGAGAGGGAGAGAGAGAGAGGGGGGCCGGCCTTGAGAGAGAGGAGAGGGCCAAGCTCTTGCCTATAAATAGAAGGCCATTTTCATGCTTTGAACTCACACCTTCAAAGCTTTGCTCTTCCTTCTCTCTAGAAATCTCGGATTCCAGTTCCTGGCAGCCTACTGCCCTTCGAAAATCCCCCGTTTTCTCCTGCTTAGAGTAGTTTTTAGGATCAACTTCCTTCTAGAAAGTTGTAGAGCACTTCGAGAGCTTCAAGTTAGGCTCAAGAACCACCTCAATCGGAGAAGAAATGACAAAGATATTGTCATTCAAAGTTCAGTGAAAATCTCGGATTTTCATTTCCAGACAGCTTACTGTCTTCTCCTTCATCACCATTTTTCTCCTACCTAAAGTCATTTCTAGGACCAACTTCCTTCACGAGAGTTGTAGAGGGTTTCGAGATCTTCGATTTCAACCCAAGAACGACTCTATTCGGCCAAGGATTGACCGAGTTACTGCCCTCCAAAGATCAGTCCAGATTTGGAGTTTCACCGCCCGTAGAACTTTTCAACCTTGCTTATTCGGCCCCGACTAGTTTCGGATCAAGGTAGGATACCCTTATCCCTATCCCTATGTATAAGTATGTTATCTTGAATTACTTTTCATGTCAATTAATTGTGTTTTGATCTTTAAAGATGAATATGAGCATGCATATATGAATTGCTTGCATTACTTGTGACACGATAAAGCATAAGTGATTTATTACTCCAAGGGCGTCCGAACATGTGGCGTTATGCTTTAAGCGTTGATTTGAGTAGAGTGAATGATCTTGTTAGTGCTTACTTTTGTCCTGCCTCGGAGTCTATGCATGATAACGAGACACGAGAACCGAGAAATGTAGAAACATGGCACCTAGGGTGTGGTTATCAAAAGGATAAGTTTTTCCGAGGAAGGAAATATTTTAGAAACTACATAATGACCGTTTTTGGTGGCATTATGTGTGTGTGTGTTCCAATGGGACTCCGAAACAATGGATCCATTGTGAGGTTGTGTGTGTTCCCATGGGATCCCGGACCGGCGGAACCATGGTGAGGTATAGCTTGGTTATCCGCGGAGAGGAGCCAATGCAAATTGTGTGCCAATGGGAACCCGGCGCGGCGGAACCATTGTGAGGATACTCGGGAACCCGGCGCGGCGGAACCGAGGTTGGGTGTGTGGCTTGGTTATCCGCGGTACGGAGCCAATGTCAAATGATTTTGAAACGGTGTGTGTGTGGCTTGGTTATCCGCGGTACGGAGCCAATGTCAAATGATTTTGAAAGACTTGGTTATCCGCGGTACGGAGCCAATGCAAAGGATTTTGAAAGATGGTTTTGTAAGTGGAAAACGTTGACACGGTCTACGACGAGTCGCGTAGGAGAAATCGGGAAATCTTGGACACCAACGATAGATAGTGAATGTGGATGTGTTATCGTCATTTATGTGATTTCTATGATCATTCGTTTGTAAGTTATGGGTTAGTGGGTAGGGTTTACTCTATTGAGCTTTCGTAGCTCACGGTGTTGCCTTTTGGTGACCCTGGCATATTATATTGGTGGCGACGCCGGTATAATGTGTCAGACTTCATAGATGAGCAGGCAAGATCTTCAGCTTGGAGGCGTGCGGAGCCGAGGAGCTGGCTAGGATGGAGAAGAAAGAGGAGCTGTAGAGTAGGACCCTTAGTTCCCTCTTTGTCGTCCTATTTTGTATTTCAAATGCTCTTACGAGAGTTATGATGTAATAACGAGCTAGACTTGCTTCGTTTTTCTAATAAAATGTTTTATTTAACGTACCCAAAATTCGGGGCGTTACAAATGTTACATGCACAACCATTGTGCTGATCCAAGTTCTCAATTATTTAAGAACCGATTATTAAGTTTACGGGTTTTTGAAAGAAAATGATTTTCACTGTGTTCGGAACCCAGTTATTTTGAACATCCCAGTTTTGGCTCCTTTTTCAAACCGGTTTGAGGATGCTTTTTGTCCAGCAGGACCCACTCTTCTACTGCATTGGAATTTTATTCCCTACATTGCAAATTTGACTCACAATTGTTAATGAGCTTGCACGCCAATTCTCTCTCTCTCTCTCTCTCTCTCTCTCTCTCTCTCTCTCTCTCTCTCTCTCTCTCTCTCTCTCTCCATCCGTTTAATGGCCATTACATTTCAAGCACTTCCGTGTGCATGCAGTTAAAAACCCTTCCCAGTTAGGAAAATTATTCACGGCTCCATTGTTAAAACCACATTCACCAACAAGCCAATTAATTTCGAAGTGCTCTTCAAGAGGTAAGTATTTTTTTCGAGTGAAAAGAGGCAAGTTCTGGTAACATTAAATGGTAATTACAAAAATGAGGATTAATAATCAAACCCATCTAAATCGGTGCTTCACCGTTGAAATCATACCACAAAAACATGCCTGTAGCAAACCATTCATTTACTTATCTCCAGTTAGTTGAGCCGAAACTGTGGTGAATTACTCCAAACTTTACAAGATAACTAATTAAAGTTTGGAACTTAAAAAAAAATAGTGCACAACACTCCGTTGAAAGACATACGAACAGGTTCATAAAATATAACTCCGAACCACACAAGGATATCAAAGTACCATTATTATTATAATGGCTACCACCACACCCAAGAAAAAAACCATAGCGAGAATAAGGCCGAGTCCAAACCAATCTCTAGCCGGATGGGTGTAATTTGTTGAGGATCCACTAGGATCAACTGCCAACGGGAGAAGAGAAGGTGGCACCGTGTCCTCAACTTGTCCGGTGAAAGTCACCCAAGCATTGTAGGCCTCATCCCATGAGGTGTATTTTTTATGCACAGCGCCTGGAAACCTGTTAACCTGCTCACTACAAGCGGGCCAGTCATTGTAGATGCCTGGGTTCCGACCCACGAACACAACATAGAATTTTTGGCCTCCCATACTTAGTTTAATACTGCATAAAAGAGGGAGTCGAATCGCATTTTAGGTAAAGTACAAAGGTAGGAACACATAATGCATATTGGAAAAAGCCGAACAACAGTAAGCGTAACCAAATATCATTCCAACATGTTGACTATGGCCGAATAATACAGACCCCAAGGAACAAATTGCACTTCGAGTGAACGGAACGAAACATATTTGTCAATTGACAGCAGGAATACCAAAACCAACATTAATTAACTACTACCAACATCCAATTACAATCCGAATGCAACAACACTTACAAATAGTCAAGTAGTACAACCCATGAACAAAACCAAAAAGTTATAAGTGGCCAATTTTTTCGCAACGGAACTAGTACAATGCAATAAAACTCAATATGAATCCCACATTTCAATAGCCATTTGGTCTCGTTTGTGCGCCATCAAATCCAAACCCACACGAGATGTGTTCAAAGGCTCTACTTCACCCACATCATCGTCGACCTCTTCATCACTTTCTCCTTCCCATTCGACATCTTCATTGTACCCGTCAAAATATTCATCTCTCCCATGATGCATTAAAATAAAGTTGTGGATAACACAACAAGCCGTAACAATTGTTGGTTGACGGGCGTTGTCATAATTAGGCATACCCTTTAATATTGGAAACCTCTTTTTCAAAACCCCAAAGCATCTCTCAATTACATTTCTCAAGGACGAGTGCTTGTAATTGAATAGTTCGTGAGGTGTGCGGAATATTGTATTCACCCCATCCCATTGGTCCCTGTGGTATCGTTGTCCTCGGTACGGAGCAAGATAACCCGGCATATTGGTGTATCCAGAATCGACCAAATAGTACTTATCTAAATCAGAAATTATCTATAGTGAGTATTGTGTGTTTCCTACTAGAATAGATCGAAAAGTAAATATGAGAAAAATCTTCTTCAAATGTGAACTTACTAAGTGGTGGATGTGGGAAGTGAAAGTCCGGATTCGATACTGCCGCAAAGAAAACACGTCCATCATGGGCGCTACCCTCCCAACCTGGGTACACAAATGTGAACTTCATGTCGAACGAACACACGGCCATTACATTTTGTGTTTTGGTGGATTTTCTGCCGCGAAATGCTAATTCTCTAGAAATCGGTACCCAAGCATCTATGTGTGTTCCATCTATCGCGCCAACACAATCCTATGGAGATTTTGGAAAAAAGGCATTAGTGTAAGTATATATAAGGACCATGTGATGTGTACGGTATCGTATGTAATACATGCTTACTTGGAACCATGGATAGTATCTTCCATCATGGAGAATTTCAGGAGGTATTTCTTGAAGATTTGGTGGTCGAATAATAAAGGGAGCGAGATTGCAAATAGCACGACGCATGATGTTGAAATGCGTGCTTATAGTATCCAAAGAACGCTGGAACCGGTCAGCAACAACTCTATCCCGTGCATTTTGTCCGCAAATGTACAAGAATATTGCCAAAGACTCCTCAACTGAGAGTTTCTTGTGATCCCAGTTAAGAAGTCCTCGTCGAACTAGCTCGACCGCCAATGCTCTGAACGTATGTTTGTCGACACGTAACATATCCTTTATGTTTTGTGGATTGGAGTTCAAAAGAAACGTGGTATATTCTTGTCCTGATAAAGGACATGTTCTTTGTGGAATTTTTTGTTTGCCATCTCGTTCCATCATAGCAAGTGTTTCGAGTTCTAGCAAGTCGTCATCATCACTAAAATCGTCCTCAAGTTGGTAAGGTGGAATTCCACTTGATGACATGGTGATTTGCAAATTGTTGCCTTTCTGTTAGAAAATTGCACTTGCAATGTAAAAAATCTCAACTTTCATGATTTTTGTATTCCTTGTGTAAAAACTATGCTACCAGTGAAATAATTATGGGGTAGCACATCCCAAACTACAATTGATTGCAAACCAAGAGCAAAATGCTGAATGAAGTCATTAAGTATTAAAATGTACATGATTAAAACAATCAGATAAGATCCACAAACAACATGCCTCAAGTAATAATGCATCAAGTAATAATGCATCAAGTAAGAAACCATGATCAATTACAGGACTGTTTGGAAAAATGGAAAGGAGCCAGTAGTACAAATAGTAAGAAAACAAACATAAATTGTTCATTACTAACAGCAGTTCCTGGAAAGTTGAAGTCACAACAGAAATTGTGACTCATTACGAACAGTCAAGTTGAAAAATAGACATAAGACTCATTACAAACAGTCAAGTACTGGAAAGTTGAAGTCATCCCACTTCGATTGTTCATGAAGCGAAAAATACACATACAGGTAAAAAAAAAACAGTCAAGACACATACAAGTACTGGAATTACAACCCAACTCATCGACTCCTTAGCTAAACAACCCATCAGTTCCCAGATCCAACTCATCCAAAGCGGTTGATCCAACCCAACCTTTCATCCGAAGTCAACTTTATAAAACCTTCCCTATAATGGACTCCCTCAACAAGCTTGTCATATGCCTTATAGAAGGCATTCTCATCAACATAGGGCTTTAGTGGGGTCAATGCGTCTAGACAAGCCTCAATAGAGTAATTTTTGGCCTCAAGACGTTGTTGTGTCAATGCCTCAAAATACTCTCCCTTCTTTTGGTTCGCGTATGCCACTCTATCATAGGCCTCTTTTTGCTCACATCGCATTGACTTACTACTTGGTCCACCACTTCCATCTGACATTCGCTTTCTTCCATCAGAAAATGTGCTATCACTGAACTTAATGGCCTTTCCTTGATTCCTCAATTGTTGCTCATGCTCCAACGAGGGGGCACCTAGGGAGCTGGGTTGGCCAAAGATGCCTGTGGCCAAGGAGCCGTCCACTAGCTCGTGCAGAAGGTCGTAATGGTCAAGCCCTTTACCAAGGAATTTTGCGGCATCCTTATGTGCCTACAATGAATATGGAAATTGGAAATTAGCGTTCTAAAAGGTGGAATGGTGTTTGTTTAAGTGAAATAATGGTGCTCTAAGGTTTATGTACCTGCAAATAGGTTAGCCACACGTCCGCCGGTGCTGTGACTGTTTGGGTAACCGGGTCCCAACCCATCCCACTTCGCTCCGTTAGGTCCTTGAAAAGCTTGTACTCTTTTTTCAAACGGTCAAATTTCTGTTGGATCTTAATAGGTGTGTACTCAGTCTTATTGGTCCTCTTCTTTAACTCCAATAGGATTGTCGTCCATTGTAGGGAATTAAACGCGCGACGTTTGTTAGAGTTTGTTCCATAGTCTTTCCTCGCCTCCTCTAGCATAATTTCGATGAAAATTTCGGTGTTCTCATAACTCCAATCGTCATGATCGAGTTTTTTACCACCCGCCATAGGCTACCATGTGGGAAACAATTCAAGCATGTTACACATTACTAACGTGAGATGAATTATGGAAGATCATGTCATGCCTTATGAAATCAACATTAAGGAGTAAGAGGAGTACCACTTTGACACTGTTCTCGCCGGTGAATGAGTTTGCCGAGGGCGTAGGAGAAGAAGTGTCACGTCTTTTCCTCTTTGAAGTTGGAGTTGAGGGTTCAAATTTCAGTGATAGTGGTTGGCCTAACAACAACAAACAAATATCAATCAAATTACCCCCTAATAGTTGAAAGAAATAAAAAAAACTATGAACTAATTAAAAAAAAAACAGCTGCAAAAATGATTTCCAGTCAGCTTTCTATTTTCCTGCCAAACCCAAAAATCTATTTTCTTGCATTGTTGCCCATAATTCCTATACATAGCAATGATTCCAGAAAATGAAAACAATTTCAGCATGCAAACAGCAGTTTTCAGCAACGAAAATAACAGATTCAACATGTCTATATCATATTTCCTGCACCTATTTCCAATTTCAGCAACATATAATTCCAGTTTCAGCAATTATAGGCTATAGTTTCAGCACTCACAAGAAATTGTCCAGCACGGTTCATGAAAATAGAGACGAGGTCATAGCAGATTAAACGAAGAAAAACCTCAGCAAAGTAAGGTACAGTGCCGAAACATCACTTTCCTAATTTACTCCAACAAGAACTTGCAAAAAATTATGCATACTGTGGTATCTTTTTCAGACAACTGAGCATATCTCTTGTTTTTCCTTCTCCAATCCTCGACACTCTTCATGAACAACAATAAAAGTGCAGACGACTGGAAATTTCAATAACACTAGTGTACATCATAGTACCTAATTTGTAGCAAACTAAAAGTAAAAATGTATAAACATACAAAAGGATGGTTTAAACTCTGCTTTTCATGCGAATTCGGAGTTCGTGGGTGACAACTTCCTTTACTCAGTTAGTTATTACTTTGAAAATGCACTAGGGTAAGGGAATGGGCTGCAGCTTTTTCTCTTGACCCTAAGTTTAATCGCCTTCTACAATCAAGGACTATAGGCCCATTGCAAATTGCAAGGTGACCTACAAGTGTGTGACTAAAGTCCTAGCTAACATATTACAAGGTATACTCTTTCATCTTGGGCAGTTTAACTGCTATTCCCGAAGCTTCCCTTCCGGATCAGTTGTCCCCTAACTACCACAAGCATGCAATATATGTAATTGGTTTTGGGTAATTCACAGGAATGAAATCATACCACAATATAAACAATATGCAAAAAAAAGTACTTTGTTTTGATCTGAAAAAATGCAAAATACCTGATGTACACTAAAATGATGCATAAATAGACCACAGCTGAACTGGAACTCCTATAGTTGCAGTAGAGGCAAATAAAATTGTCTTAAATTTTCCAACCCAAAAAATAATACGGGGCGGTGGGAATATAGTTGCAGTTGAGGCAATATCCTCTTCCTTCAATGTCGATAGAAAACCGTAACGTCATTTCTCACAAACAAGGCAAAAGAACAGATCTATTGAAATA
The DNA here is from genome assembly GCA_014282245.1 of Rhododendron simsii. Lineage (NCBI taxonomy): Eukaryota > Viridiplantae > Streptophyta > Magnoliopsida > Ericales > Ericaceae > Rhododendron > Rhododendron simsii. Next base: position 21,870,087 of record CM024961.1, read on the forward strand.
GCTCTGGACAGATAACCCAACAAAAACACAAACTCAGAACCCAGAACCCAGAACATAGGAACAAAATCAAAGCGTATATTCGGACAATCAAACTCAAAACCCCTGACAAAAATTGAACCATACCAGATCTACGTCTTCGAACGCAGGTAGATCGGAGACGCCATCTACCGCACTGAATGCCGTCTGTGCTTGGGCCTTCCGTTCTGTTGGACCAGAAGGTAAGCAAAGAGGGAGACGAATGCAGCTTACCCATCTTTATATAGCAACTTCATCGGTCTTGTAATGAACAGGATTGAGTCAAACACCAGCTGTATGAGCCGATGGTATGGAGATGATCGTTGTCCTTTGCGATTTCTCGAAGAACACGGCTAGAGAGAGACAGAGAGAGGTAGAGCGATAGAGGGCTAGGGCAAATCTGTATCCAGAGATGGGGAATCGTCCTCCTCTTGACCGAGACAGAGAGAGAGCAGGGGAGAGAGAGAGAGAGAGAGGGAGGAGTAAAGGAACTCATCGGGAATCTCTGTTGTATCTCTGGAAAAGCCGAAAGAAGGAGAGGACAGGGGGTAGGGAGGGTAGGTTAACGTTAATGAGGGTGGGGAGTAAATAAGGGTGAGTCGCAGGGGATAATTTCCCCAAACTGGGTACCGAACAGTAGTTCCTGTTTTTGAAAACTTTTAAACTGCAATCCGAACAAAGCCTTTGACACTCCAGTTTTAGCCATTATTACTCTACTTTGTGTGTTGATCATGTAAGAAAACAAAACAAAAAGTGAAGTGTCAAAATTATATTCCTTTTTGAAATATTATTATTATTATTATTATTATTATTATTATTATTCCCGAAACGAACTTAAAATTACTGATAAAAATAAAACTCAAATTTAGGTCATCCGTTTTCAAATTACTAGTGCTAACCCGTGCCTACGGCACTAAGCATCCCAGTTGGAAGGGGATGATAGTTGTGTGATTTTGGTGAAAATCATGAATACTTAACCGGGAAGTGGGAGGATCGATGCACTACAGCCTTTGGATCAAATGAATCTCAGCCGTTCCAACAACTTATCTCCACACCCTTCTGTTTTATAATAGAGATAATCCGGCTTTTCAAATTATAATCCGGCATTTCAGTTAAAAAACAGAAAAAAAACTACTCCGTATTTGGGCCTTTTGGAATATCCCCTGTCAAAAAAGCTAGAGACGGATCACCCATATATTGATAGGCACTGAGGGGCACGCGAAGCCTATTCTCGGTATTATATGGATAATTCAATTTGTCTAATAATTTAAAAAAATTAGATGGATTTAAAAAAAATCAGCTCAAGTTCATATGTGTAGTGCTTGATCCAATCTTTCATTTGTTCATCCAAATTTCAAGATCAGAAATTTAAATAAAAAAATAAAAGATTAAATCGAACGCTTATAAGTACCGAACTAAGCTTATTTTTCACGAGATCACTTAATTTTTTTAAAATTATTATCATCCGTACGTGAGAGAGTGGGCCCCGCGCGCTTTTGCTCTGAAAAATTTCAGTCTTCTCTGTAGCCAAAACATGAACGATCACATGGAGTTTAACGCCAACTACTCAAACCCACATCGGCCCTCTCCCTCCCTCACCCTCCAATCACGAAGATGGTTCAAACCCTCGTCTGCCGGCCTCACATGACTCTTCCAAGCTCACCTTCCAAGGCTGCTCGGCTCAATCTCCACCGTCCGTCACCAAATTTCCCGCCATCACCGCCGCTGCACCACCGCCGGCCGCTCTCGCCGCTGGTCCTTCGGCCGGTGGTCCTCCGGCCACCCATTCCCTCTTCCAGGATCAGTAGTTCATTAGCATTCGACTTCAAAGCTGGCAAAGGGTAACCTCATCTAACTCTCCAATTTCCATTCTTATTTATTTTTTTATTTTTGCATCGTTGGTGAAAAATTCGTGGGGTTTTGGGTTTTCAATTGGACATATCTTCTCAATTTGTTAGATAACGTGGTGGGTTAGTGTTATAAAGGCTGTGTGGCAATACATTTTGGGTCCTACTTTCTATCTTGGGCTGAATTGTGTGAACTAGTATGTCTGTTATGAAACCCCAAATTTGATTTCATTTGTTGTCTTTTTGGGCACCTCAGTTTAGCATGAACTGGACTTTAGGGCTTGTATCTCTTCACACGTTTGGGTATCCAGTGGAGCTCTGATGGGAGTTTTAGAGTCTTGCTACTGGGGAGGCTTTAGGATCATTTGGTGCAGTTATACGAAGTAGATCAGATATTGGGAGAATATCAGAGATTAAAGGTTAATAAGCCCTTTTGTATTTTCTTGCTTGGCAGAATGAGTAAATTTCATGATGTTGAGCTCAAAGTCCGGGATTATGAATTGGATCAATATGGTGTTGTAAACAATGCTATCTATGCAAGTTACTGCCAACACGGTGAGACTGTTTATTCTGAGCTGTCGTGCCATAGTTCGATTTAAGCAACGTAACCCTCCCAACATCCTATTGCTAACAACAACGTTGTTGGGGAGATTTGATGTTTATTCTTTGAATAATTCTCTGGCCTTTCTCAACCTCTTGCCTAATATTATGTGCATTATCTATTATTTTGAAGGAAACTATACCTTGTTTTGTTGTGCACCGATACTTGTTGAACTTGAGTAATTTGCCTCTACTTTGGGAACTTGGTTTTATTCGCAATTTAGCGCCTATATTATCCCTTAAGATAGGATTTAGTGATGTCTTTCTGCCAAATTTCCACCTTGTTTATGGCATTTGCGAAATTTGAACCTTAGCTTCTGTCAATCTGGAATTCTGTTTGTTTTTCATACTATCTTTGAGCTTGTGTTGAGGCGTTAACCTGATCAGTATATCATGCTTGCTTGTTTATCGACTTCTTCAATTACCCCATTCTTTTATTCCGCCAGTTTCTTTGTTACAGTTTAGCATACAAGTTGCTCTAGATGGACCTCAATCAGGTAAAGGTCAATCTATGGCATATGCTTCAACTTTGTAGTGTACAAAATATACGCAACAAAGAAAAGTTACGCCTACCCAATATCTAGTTTCTAGGCAACTCCTCCGTATCTGAAGGAGTAAAGGTGGATAGTCACAATGCATGTTAAAGCCTAGTGGATCTAATCACATCATAATTCGATTTTGTCAGAGGCAGTGCCTAAATGGAACTTTGCATCTTAGCCTGTCCTTGGTCTCAGCCATTTTCGAAGCTCCTAAAAAGGAGCTTAGGACACAAACTACATGGAACTTGTTGCATTACTCTAAAATGCTTTCTGGAATCAATGATGCTAACCAGGTTGGCAGGATTTAGCATTGACCCATACTCTTGATTCTCTTTATCAATATTGAGCACTGAAGCTTAACTAATGCCAAATGTATTATGGAGGAAACTTCATTATATTCCCCCCTTGTTACCATTTTGAATTTTGGGACATCCTGTGAACAGACAGGCTTTGTAAGTCCTTGGAATTATATTTCTAGTAATGATTACGATGCTTTGCTGCGATCTCCAATGAATCGTGTGGCATCATAGTCATAGGATGGATGTATTTCTTTTGCTTTCTTCAAAATTTTATAATGTTCTTCTGCATGCATGTGTGTTTGGGGCCAAGAGAAATGAAGGTTAGAACTTCAACTCGAGCCATGCATTTGACTTCAAAAAATAAAAGCTTTGATTAATCATTCCATATTACTTTAGTTTGAAACCTATTGACGTTTATTCGATCTTGGTATATCTACACAAGTCTATGTACTTATGAAGAACATCTCGAGAGAAAGGAAGGCATAAGTCTATCTACATAAGTCTATGTAGTCGAGGCATGATGTCAGCCATCGGAGCAACTTCTTCTGGATTTTGGTAGAAGCCTTAGCAGAGCCTATGATAATAGAAGTCCCATTTGTTGTGGGCATGACTATTTGTATAAAAAAAATAATCATAATTTAAGGGAGGAGCTCTATCAACATTTGTTAATCCTGAATATTTTCGAATCAAGTAACCAATCATCACAAAGTTTCCTATTGCAAGCAGTAAACTTGACAGAGGATAAAGAGCTAAGTCTAGCTCGTATAGCATCAAGAATAACAGCAGCTAACCCATTCACATCTCTGTTCTTGCTTTGGAATATCCTGGTATTGCGCTCCCTCCACAGAAAGTACGTAGTAGCTGCCAAGGAAAGCTTGTATAACTACTGAAACTACTGGCTTTTTGATGATCAGCAGCCCAAACAAGTTCTTGATCCAAAGGGAGATGACCTCTGGATATATCATTCATAATCAGACCACGCTTCCAGATTATAGAGGAAAACTAGCAATCAAAAAATAAATGGGCATGGGTCTCTTCCTAAGTCATACACAGTACACAGATAGGATTAATAGAGAGTCTCCAACTACCAATACTATCTTTAGTTTTCAACCTTGACAGAATTGCAAGCCAAAGAAAGAAACTCCGACGCGTCACATTCTGACCAAACCAACCAGTGGAGTACCAAGGTTTAATGGGATACCTGTGCCTGCATGCTTCCCACGCTGTCTTGACAGAATAGCATCCATTAGGAGAAAGGGTCCGCACTACTTTATCTTTAACAGATGGGTTAGGACAAAAAGTTGCAGGGGTCAGACGCATTACCTCTATAACAGCTCTATTCCTCTGCCTTGGCCATTGCCACCTATCCTGACAAATAACAGAAGACACTTTAGCCCTTAAGGCACTACCCCTATTATGAACAATAGCTTCCCCAAATCGTTTATACAACGCCCCAATTGGATGCCGAGGATCAGACCAAAGGAATGTATCCTCTCCTTCCCCAATACAGTGCCTTATCCACTCCTGACATGTATCTCTCAACTTGAGGAGTTTCCTCATCACCCAAGAAGCATCATTTGGGACAGTTATTCCCCATAGGCTCTGCCCTTTAAGAATGTACGTAAGCAGACAGGCCTAACTTTTGGCAATATAAGCACAAGTTGGTTCCTGTCAAAAAGTTCACCATCGATATAGCAGCCCTCTTATACCTTCAAAGGTGGAGGAGCTCAAGGGACATTATGCTGTAGAATCATGCCCCCAAATCAAAGTTGGAAGGCATCAAAGAGAGGGCAAACCTGGAGACCCGATTGAATTGATGTGCTCTTTACAATGTATTTACTTCAGAATCCAATCATCAAGACAGTACTCCACAACGGACAAGAAGTTATGATGTCCAAGAAAATTGAAACCTTTTTTGTGCCCGTTTAAATGCGAAGGATTGAATATAGTTTAAATTCCTTGAGAGGCTACCCGTAGGGCTTAGAGCTTGTAATCACTAATCACCTCATATATGTGGGCCGGAGGACTACACGTATGTTGTCGTTAGTTGGGACAAGACCCCGGAGACCATAGTGAGATAATAAAAGAACCGAAATGTGAAGCCTTTGTTGACTAAAATCTGATACTGCAAGTATGCAAAAAGTATGCGGAATAGTCTCAGTGAAAAACTTTGCTATGTTTTTTTGTTTCTTCTTCTTTCTTTGGTATGTTCTGGATCTACAACATATCCCAGGGTGAAATCCCTTATTTTCTCGCTTAGTTTGGTTACTTTCTGGTATATGCGTGATTGCAAAGTGTTTTGATATCATAGTTGAAAATCACATGCTAGGAGAATGGCAATGAGCTTGTGAATTTTCTTTGTGAATAGCTTGTGAATTTTGTTTTTGATGCTTGGTTGAAATAGATTCATCATAACCTTCAATAATTTTAACAGGTCGTCATGAACTGTTGGAAAAGATTGGTGTAAGCGCAGACGCAATAGCCCGCAATGGTGATGCCTTAGCACTGTCAGAGCTTTCACTCAAGTTCCTTGGACCATTACGAGTATGATGCTCATCTTCTCATTCATAACTACTGCCTCATGTCATATCCAAATTGTTACTCTGTGGTTTGCATCTATTTCCAGTCGAACATACCTCATGAATGCCTGTAACCCATTCAAGTGAGGTTGAATGAATGGCTCCTTATAGCCATAAGCATGCAATTTGACTTGAAATAGTGAAAGACTAAGTAGCATGGGCATGGGCACGGACACAATCACGCGACACAACCTACACAACCACACCGCAATTTCAGCAAATGCAGGACACGACAAACCTAAGACAAGTGAAATAATCTGTGTTGTATATGTTTTGTACACCGTTCCTAGAACTTCTTGATTCAAAAAATGAGAAGTACTACTAGTTGACATTTACAAAGCCGTTACACCAGTAAGTTGTTGAAAATGCAATGTAATACTAGTTGACTTTATAAAAGCTATTACATCAATACATCATCGAAATAGTTAATTGCTTTTCATCCAAACTAATATAGTAAAATACGTAGCACAAACATTTTTACGTAGAAATTGTTCCACCAATCATTGCACAGATCGTAACACATAATCGAAGTATCTGACACAGCACATGAGTAGGTATGAATATACATAGGTCTTATTTTATCATTGTGTTACATTTAAGTTTGGCCAAGTCCCAATTTGTTATTGCCCAAAAGCATGATCCCTGTAGGTGACTCGTAGCATAGCTTCAAAGTGAGCTGTCTTGTCTTCCCTGCCTGGCATGCCAGACGGACCTAGTCTATTGCACAATAAGGTAAAGTCGGGGACGTCGGGGACAATACTTGTCTAACCAAAGTATTCTTTTGGCAAGGGTTTTTGTAAGAAAGTTATCTACCTTCTATTTTTGTTTTGCCATACTTGTACCCTCCTGGAAAGGGAACAACTCCTTCCCTACTGTTAGCTACACCATCTATGAAAGAAAAAGAGATTCTCATTCTCCTACCCGGCCCTGTTCTGTACCCATTCAGCAGGAGGCCAGGCTATAAGAGTAGTCTCGGCTGGCTATTCTGCTCACTCTCAGGAGCTTTGAGTAGACCGTTCGTTCAATTCGCCTGAAGGACTTCTTCCACCTCGATAGTTCATAGTGTAACAATACTACAACAGTTTCCTCTTCTTCGAGTTGACTAATATGGTGCACCTTTACTCCATTCCAAAGTAGTATCTTGTAACGAGTTGCATATAACTGTGAAGCGAAGTCCCACATCACCTGTGTACCAAAGTAATATGAAGTCGTGAGGACACCCTTACTTCAATAGCTAGCTTTTGGGTTCAGTTCTACACAAGACATTTGGGCGTAGCCCAGTTGGTAATGTAGCTTCCTTTGGGAGTCAGAGGTCGTGGGTTCGATTCCTATGGATAGGAGATCAACCCTTGTGGACTACTAACTTCTAACACCCCCCATTAACCCCTGCTGATATATACAATGTTGACCCAAAAAAAAAAAAAGGTACCCTCACTCATTGGCGTAGCTAGAAATTTGTTGGGGTGGGGGTGGGTTGGGGGGTTGGGGGGCACTATTAAACATGGTCTTAGAATTTTCTATCTTTTCCTTAAAGTAAACAAACCATAATATGAAAGAAATAAACATGGAACATAAAATTTGCTTCAATATATATATAGATAACGAGTCTTTATGGAAATCAAATAAGTAAAAGAGAAAGTTTTTGGAAACATGACAAAAAATATTAGGGATGTAAGTGATATAAGAGGGAAAATGTGTATAATTTTTGGATACAAATTGTCATGGCCTTTATAATTTGGGTTAAAATTGAAATTATTGAAAATTGCAGGGGGGCCGTGCCCCCATTGGTTCCACTGTGTATTCGCCACTACCCTCACTTCAATAGCTAGTTTTTGGGTTTGAGTTTCACCCAAGATCTTGTAACAGTAACGCCTAAGTGTTGGAAATCTATCCCCTAGTATTGGTGAATGCCCAATTCCTAAAATATAATGTAAGAATAAGACACACTTGGACGAGTACCCTACACAGGACACCGTCTTCTTATAAGCATCCATGCTTGATTCCAAGAAACATTTTAGTGTAATAGTTGCTCAAGCATCACATAAAAAGTGTGAGATCTGCGGCATTTGCCACAAAAGCAGGATAAAGTATTGACCTTTTCCCCCTCGCCTGTTCGTTTCAGGTTTCTAGATCCATCTTTCTATTTGCACGCGGTCTCTATTAACTTTTTTCTCCAATTTCTCAATCTATCTCTCTCCACTCATAACCCCAAAAACCTTCCTCAAAACCCAAACCGAACAGGGTCGTTTTGGAGACTATTTCCTTGAGCTTTCTCAACTTTGAATTTATTTGACACGTGTGCAAGTGATGAGAGATTGTGTGAACAATTTTTGTTTCATTTATGTTTTGATAGCCCTGGGTTAGTGGATTTGGCAGTCTTTTTGGTTCTTTCAACTCACATGTTCCTTGTGCAACCAGAGCGGAGACAGGTTTGTTGTCAAGGTAAGGATATCCGATTCTTCGGCTGCTCGACTATTCTTCGAACACTTCATCTTCAAGCTACCAAACGAAGAGGTTTCTTATTCTTGTCATATACTTAGATTTTCTTTTTTTGAAAGAAAAACTTATCGAGACAACGCTAATGGCCTCCATGTTTGTGGTTGCAACAGCCCATTCTGGAAGCAAGGGGCACAGCTGTTTGGCTTGACAAGAACTACCGTCCTGTCCGTATTCCTCCAGAGATCAGATCTAAGTTTGTTCAGTTCCTTCGTCACGAGGAATGACTTATCTGGCGTGGGAATTCAGCAAAAAGAGCTAGTATTTCGCTGAATACTCGGAATACCTTTCAAAGTCAACTACATGGAAATAGAAAATGTTACTTCTAGATTCCCCAGTTTTCTTGAAGTTTGACTTAATTTAAAAACCGTCTGATGTGGTATTAATTGAAAAACTGAGCCCATAGAAATCAACCACCCCGGGTGGTAGCTAAGATAGCAATATGGATTACTCCATTGGGTTTGGCTCTCATGTGGTCATTGGTTCGAGCTGTGCTGACGGCCCCTCGCTCCCGTTTGAATCCTATGATCTGCTTATTGTCTTCTTCGGCCTCGGCCCTTGGGGCAGTGTGCAACCATGGGTTTCGGGTCTCCTTCAGGGATCCCCGCCACGGGTTCGGAGTCTTTTTTGTTTCGTCATGCCCAAGGAGGTTAGTCGCCCCCTCATCTATCCTTTTTCCTTAGCGGGGGAAGAAAAAAAAAGAGTTCGTAGAAATAACTCGTATTACTCTGTTGACTTTACAAGCTTTGTAATTTTCTGGAAGTAGCAGCTAATGAGAGGCAATGTATTGGATTGTTTTCCCTCTGTGGCTTGAGTTGGTGGAAGCTGATAACATTGTGGAACCAAAATTCATATCCAATCAGTAATTGAACTGTATTTCCGGAGCCCCGTGGAATGTCTTATGACAGATTACGAAAATGAGCACAAAACACAAACTGAATCACACAAGAATAATAAGCAAGTATTTACAGGCTTCGGCTTATAGATACGGCGAAGATCATATGATCAATCTTACTATGGAAAAGAAAATACGATGAATTGAATATGTTCATTGAATCTCACGCATATAATTCTGGACACACTAACCCCGTATATAAATTGCTTTTGATCATTTAAATAGATGTGTAACTACAATAGTCTATGTTCAATCGATTTATTGATTTTGTTTTTTTGTTTTTTGTTCTTTTTTTGCAATTTGAGATCCTTATAGAATAGTGGTTCGTAACTAGAATTCACTGTGGCTTCACATTTATCTGTTTATCAAAATCTATCATATGCATGAACTAGTAATTGCCCGTGACAAACATAATATGAAACAAATCTTAATGAACTAAACTTCCCTCCTATTGAGCGCCCCCGCCATATCTCTTCTTTTAAATAAGCTCGCCCCATGGTTCTCAAAATTTCCGGCATAGTTAACGTTCTTGGCTTACTACCAAATCGAAATAATCTAACATACTCTCACCCCCAAGTTTAAAAATATTACCGCGTTGCACTTCTAAATGTGTTTATCTAGTAATAATAACTACTAATTTTGGAAAATTGGGAATTTTTTTTTCTCTGAATATCCAACTTCTAGATTATCCCAAATTAACTCGACCTAAGGCCTATTTGGTTTGGAGCAGATTTAGGGATTTGCATTCAGTCAACTCCTAACCACTCTTATTTCCTTTTGGCTAGGATGGTTGCATCATATTGGTCACATCATGGCACTGGAAAAATCGCAAACTTTTTTTCAAAAATCTCTTGCACTTTATGGTGTATTTGGCTGGCTAGAAACAAGGCTGCTTTCGAATCCCAATCTTCACGTACCCCCACCAAGCTTTATGGTGTATTTGGCTAGCTAGAAACAAGGCTGCTTTCGAATCCGAATCTTCACGTACCCCCACCAAGTCATTATTCATGAAAAACAGTTGAGTCAATCCATAGTTCAAGCCTTTGCATCTCTTAAGCCAGCCAGCTTATCTCTAACGAGCTCGCATTCTAGTGGGGCATCTCCTGGGACAACAAGCTCTTCTCATATGTCCCCTCAAATGTCAGCCTTCACATTCCATGTAAACCCATCCATGTCTTTGCTCTCGTGAAGAGCTTGTTTTGGATATCTTTTGTGCCAATGCTTTTAATATGCAACTCAAGAAATTTGGTGTGGGACAGTGGGAGTAACCTTTTATGGTTTACTCTAGGCTTGTGGGCTCTATTCTCAGAAGCTCCATTTCACAAAGGCATTGTGCTTTTTATTATTCCTATAATTGAGACAGTGAGTTGGGCTATTAAAAAGCATACGCTGCATATAAGCATTCACACTAATGATTCTTCTCTTTTCCAACAGTTGAGGAGTATTAAGGAGTTCCAAGCAATTGCAGCCCCCTTATTTTTCGATTTTTGCTTTCTTGCCTAATCAGTCCACATTTGCAGTATAACTCCATGTGATCGTACCAGAATCCATCAGATATATTTTTGGCAAGATTTGTTGTATCTTGCGGGATTCATTCCGAAGTAGATATAACTTATCCGTTCGACAACGGTTAATCTTCTCGATGGTTCTTTTTTTGCTTTGAAAGTTGCCTATCTCAATTATGCTTTTTGTATTCCGTTAATTTACCTTGTAATCTTCTAGTTCTTGCTGACTTTGTATTCTGTATTTGGGACTGTAATCTATTATTTCTTGTATTCACTCTTTATTTATCTATGAAGTTCTTCTTTCTGAACAAGTATGGTAGGGAATGCGGATGAATTCATCACTGGTTAAGCTTGATTTGGATATCTATGGTAATCCCTGAGCCGAACGTACACCTCCTAATAATTTCTCACTAGAGTAGGCGTCCTTTCTGAGTTTCGACCCACATCAAACTTGTACTAGGGTGTGGAAAAATCCATTTGATGGGCCCCATTCCCTTTCTCGACCACCAGGATTGATACAGCAATCATTTTATAATCACAAACACTTGCACAAATTTATTTACATTCATATTGGGTTCTATGCACATTACATCTTCAGTGCGTGTGGGCCCTATCAAAAGATGTACTCCCTCTTTCCCAAAATGGATGACAATTCTTGAAACTCGTGTCATTTTTCGTCATTATATCTTTCAATTTATAATGTTTTTTATGAGTTTAAAAACTTTATATAATAGAACTAATCGAGAACTATTAAACAAGATCCATATTACATATTTTTTGAGATCCATATTAAAAGATATAAGGAATTGAAATTGATACAAATATCAAAAATTGACATCCAATTTGAAACGGAGGGAGAAAGCGTTTGTGATTGAATAATTATTGTTGATGGAGACCGAGTGCCAACAAGACCTCCTCTCTTTTTCAATGACTCCAGGTGGGGTTTGCTCTCTGTCTCTGTTGCTTAGGACTTCGAAACATGCTATTACTCTTGTGCTCGTACTCCTACTCTTGCACGCACATTATGCGACTCGAACTTATCTTATGACTCGTCCAATCAAATGCCTGTCAAATTTATTCGATCGCCAACCGGGGTAATTAAAGAAGCAATCTGTTTTCTTTTCTTGTTAGTAGAGCAATGATAGTTAATAAAGTTTTCACCAAAAAAAAGATAGCGTCTATTAATTGCTTTTGATCATTTAAATTAAATACATGTGTAACTAAAATAGTCTATGTTGGATCGATTTATTAAATTTTTTCCCCAATTTAAGAGCCTTATAGAATCGTGGTTCATAATCGGAATTCACCATGGCTTCACATTTACTTGTTTATCCAAATCTAACATATGCATGGACTAGTAATTGCTCGACAACATAATATGAAATAAATCTCAATGAACTAAACTCCGCTCCTATATATTGAGCACCTAGTGGTGACGCCACATTCAGTCATGTGTGGTCGCATGACCTCATGGAGGAAAAAAAATCTGCTACTAGTATTGCACTACCAGTTTGGAGTAGATCACAAATGAACCCATTAAAATGTGCATTGACCCCATCAAGGGATGCAAAACACCTGATAATTTACACCAACCAACCAACAATATTCTGTGTTCTCCCCTTTTTGCTTAGTGGTGTTTCTCTAAAGGAAATCTCTATTGTGTTTAGATCTTCCAATTACTGTTTTTGCCAACTCTTCTTTGGGCTCTAGGTGGTATGTGTTTCGTGAGTGTATAGGGGTCATCTTTGTTGGGTCGTATGTTCTTTGTTATGATATCATCGTGCTCCAAGTCCTTTTACTTTTTGTAATCATGTTCAAAGATTAATACTATTGTTTGTTGTTCAAAATTAAAATGGTCCTATTCAAGAAGTTGTGCCATAAAAAATCATACTCCCCTTATCCCTTTTTAAGTGTCCTGCTTCGTAATTCCAACTTATTAAAAAAAATATCATCATTATACATTTCACATCAATTTTTTTCTCCACTTTCCCTACTTACCCATCATCATTACACTTTTACTCACTAACTTTTCAAAATGGAATCTACTTTTAGGGGCAAAATAGACAATATACCAGCTTTTACCCACTAACTTTACAAAATGGACAGTTATTAAGAGACAGCCCAAGATGGAATACCGGACTCTAAAAAAGGGACGGAGGGAGTATCAATTTAAAATTTTAAATGACTTTCCTTCCACTCTTTGACTAAAACGAAAATGACAACTTTTAATTTGCGAATGATCCCATACTTATAAACTCCTAGAGTTGCCACTGTGAGCACCCCCACCATATTTCTTCTTTAAAATAAGATCACCCCATGGTTTTCAAAATTTCGGTATAGATAACGTTCTTGGCTTACTACCAAATCGAAACAATCCAGTACACTCTCTCACCCCTAAGTTTAAAAATATTGCCGCTTTGCACTTATAAATGTGTTTATTTAGTAGTAATAATCACTGCTAATTTTGGAAAATTTAGAATTTTTTTCTCTGAATATCCAACTTGTAGATTATCCCAAATAATGGAGATGGCTTACCTGTAGTTTGGGAGCAAACTGCAGGGCGTGTAGTTCTGTATTTTCAAGGCCTTTGTTCGATGATCAGAATTGTTTATATCATAGAGCTTGGCGAGTACTTCGACCATACCAAAAACCATGTTAACCCGATTCCAATCGACACAAGTTTATCTTCCAACATATGGGTTGAAGATGGGTTTGTCTAGTGTGCATGGTACACTTTTTCAAAGAGAAACATGTTTTGATTGGATATTGATCGAAATCTGATTACTGGGTTTTTGATAGGGTGGAAGTATTCGCCTAGTTCTATCATATGAATGATTCTGATCATCGAACGAGGCCCAGGAGGGGGACTTAAAGTGTAGAATTGCACGCCCTGTAGTGTGCTCCCAAACTGCTGGCCTGGGAAGCCGTCTCCATCCAAAATTAGCAAGAAACTATGGGCCGTTCGGCGAAATAAGCCAAGTGGCTTTTCCGTAAAAAATGAGCCAATAAACCAAACAAGCAAATGACTTTTTCACCAAAAATAAGCCAATAAGCCAGACTTTTCGGCCAAAACTAAACCAATAAACCAGGCTTAATTATTTAGCCAAACGGCTAACAAGTATGGTAGCTAGGGAATGCGGATGAATTCATCACTGGTTAAGCTTAATTTGATCTATAGTAATCCGAGAGCCAAACGTATACGCACCTCCAAATCTCTAATCATCCCTTTGATAATTTCTTACTAGACTAGATCTCCTTTCATATCAAACTTGCACATTACTAGCGTGTTTGAAAAATCCATTTGATGGACGCCATGCCCTTAATTATTGGACCGCTAGGATTGATGGAGAGCGAGCGCCAAGACCTGATCTATCATCTTGACGCCATGTGGGGGTTGCTCGATCTGTATTTCTTAGTAGGACTTTCCATTTCTTTTTTTCAATATATTTTACTCTTGCGCTCGTACTCTATAATATTGTTTATACCCGTTTTTGGCATCAAACTTCGGGTCCGCGCTGGAAGGTCATTTAATTAATTGTTAATTAAATTGGACTGATATTTATGAGTTTCTCGGGCTAAAAATTAATAGACCACATTAATTTTGTGATTTGGAGTGAGGTCCGATTAAATAAAATTCAAGTGGAGGGAGATGCACTGGATAATTTTCCTTCATGGTGATTTGTTCGGAGATATATACACGTGGAAATAGCAAACAGTTGGCCATATCTCTCCAAAAGTGGAGACCACTATAGATGCATGAGTAGTTATTTTAAAATTTAAAAGAAAATGGCAAGCATGGATGTAGTGTACCCCACGTTCGGTGGGTTTCCAATTCAACAGCTTCCCATGATCTAGCATTGCTAGAGAAGGGCCTGCTTAAGAAAATGGCAAGCATGGATGTACCCCAATTCAACTCCTACCCATGATCTAGCATTGCTAGAGAAGGGCCTGCTTTTAGGGAGATTTAATGGGACAGATGGCAACAAGAAGAGCAAGTCCGTTAACTGCTTTAAGAGTCGTGGAAAACTACCTTTGGAAAACTACCTTAGGCCTATAAATAGGAGTTCCAACGGATTATTTGGGGTTCCAACACCGCATAAAGTCCGGCGCTTATCCAATCACTCAAACTTTCACCAAAGTTTGTTTTATCTTTACTTTTTTAGTTGTCTCAATCCTTTTACTTCATCGAGTAAATTGGATTTTTTCTCTTTTCGTTGTACTTGTCAACTTTATTATTCTGATATAATAAAGTTCTTATTTTTTGTTCATGTTCTCTATTTTTTCTCACACGGTTTGGAAATTCTAATCCACTATCGTTGTGGCAAACCACGAACCTTTTTGTGGCCTCACCATTTGGGTCACACGCAATCGCATCACATACAAAGTCAGATCGAGGAGCCCTCGCCTTTCATACGTTGGACGTCAACAAGTCCTGGCACGCCCGCGCTCATACCTCACACGCCATTTGATTTTCCGCTCATGCCTACCCGGCGGAAAAGTGGGAAATATCTTTTGGCATGTCTGGTGGGATCCCAATCGTTTCAAGGATATCATGCCGATTCATTCTCATGTCGATTCAATACGTTGAATTGGATGTTGAAATTCGGCGTCTTGAAGAAGAAATTTGTTGGCGCGATGATAAGGTCGACAAGCTTGAAGACGAAATCTACCGCCTTGACTGTGAGAGGCGTCAACTCAAACCTACACAGGATTGGTTTCATAATGCACAAAACTCCTACATCGATGCAATTCAAAGGCTTGAAAATGAAGTCGACAGGCTTGAAGATGAGGACCGCCAAGTACATTATGAGGTAAACTGTCTCTTTAGTGCCAAGTCACGTGGCTATTCAAGCATTATGTATTCAACCCTGCCCGAACAACATGACCTCTAATATGGTGGGCTTGATGATCCTTCTACTCAGACCTTTGGGGTCAAGTTGAAGAAAATACGAGCTTTCAGTCCTGCATCGTTGCATCCAATGAAGAACTCTCACAGGAGTTCATAGATCCCTTGCATGCATCTTTGCGTAAGATTAAAGAATGGGTAATCAACTCCGATAAGGCCGTTGAGGACTTCAAGAAAGCCCTTGAGGACTCCAACAAGGCCATCAAAAAATTAAGGGCTAATCTCAAAGATAAGGAGTCAACTCCTATTCCACCACGGATATCACAATTTAGCACTTTAGGCCAAACTTCAGGTCTGAATGTCTTTAAGCAAGCTTCTAGCAAGCACTCCAGGCCTCCAGGCTTCTCTCAGTCCTTAACTTCTGAAAACCCTACACTCAGGGGGCAAGGAGGCCAAGGAATTAGACTCGGGGGGACAAGAGTCTCAACAAGCACACCAGGCCTCTAGGCTTCTCTCAGCCCTTGACTTTTAAAAGTCCAGTGTACAAGGTACATTTTTTCAAAGAGAAAATTGTTTTGATTGGTTATTGATCGAAATTTGATTACTCGGTTTATAATAGGATCGATGTATTCGCCGAGCTCTATCATATGAACGATTCTGATCATTGAACGAGGCCCGGGAGGGGGACTTAAAGTGTAGAACTGCACGCCCGTAGTGTGCTCCCAAACTGCTGGCCTGGGAAGCCGTCTCCATCCCAAATCAACAAGAACTAACAAGTATGGTAGCTAGGGAAATGGAAGGCGGAGATGAATTCATCACTGGTTAAGCATAATTTGATCTATGGTAATCCGAGAGCCAAACGTATACACTTCCAAATCTCTAATCATGCCTTTGATAATATCTCACTCGACTAGACCCCTCCTTTCATATCAAACTTGGAAAAATCCATTTGAAGGACGCCATGCCCTTATTGGACCACTAGGATTGATGGAGAGCGAGCGCCAAGACCTGATCTGTCATCTTGACGCCAGGTGGGGGGTTGCTCGATTTGTATTTCTAATTAGTAGGACTTTTCATTTCTTTCTTTTTTTTTCAATATGTTTTACTATTGCGTTCCTACTCTATAATGTCTAACCCATATACGTACGCGCATTATGCGACTTTAATTCATGACTTGTCCAATCAAATGCCTGTCAAAATTGATTCGATCCCCAACTCAAGAAGTAACCTCTTTTCTTTTTCTTGTTAGTAGAGCAACGATAGTTGATTAAGCATTCACCAGAAAAAGATAGAGTAGTTAATTAAGTGGTAACTGAAACGTTACAATTTGGAAAAAGACTAAAGTGTGAGGTCTTAAACTGCTACTAGTAATACTGTTTGAAAGTGGAATTTAAGAGTAAGATAATGGTGCGGAACACACCAGGGGTTACCCTAATGGTTGGGGTGGCAAATTGAATCCAAACCCATATATTAAAAAATAGACCCAACCCAACCTATTTATTAGTTAGGTTAGAGCCGAGCTTATACAAAACAAAAAGACTAAACTTCGTTTGTTTGTAAACGAGCCGAGTCCGGTTCGAGCCGAGCTTATACAAAACAAGCCGAGAATTTAGAGTGTTGAGCTCGACTCATTACTGTACGAGCCTGAAACTTAAGTTTGAACTCGATTCAATTACTAAAAGAGCAATGAGTTGAAGTGCCCACTGGCGTTCCATTCCCATCAAAATCAAGGGCCCCGAACCTACTTCCACCATACTACAGCACAAACACCGAATTTCCAGATATAATTGTTAAGGTGAAAGATGAATCCTGTAGTTGCATTATTTCGATCCTGCTATCAAAATAGGAGAAATTTTTTGGTGCCAACCGGGTACTATGTGGCGGTACTTTTCGGCAATTTTAGTCGTCCAAATGTATTTTGAACGATCAAAATTTTCTCCATTCTCTGTCACCCGATCACTCTCTCTCCTCTTTTTCTCTCTCTACTCTTTTCATCTCTCTAAAATTAGGACCGTTTGAAATTGGGGATTGGGTACCACAGTTGTGGCATCTGGCCAACACCCAAAAACTTCTCATTAGAGTGTTGAAAAGTGTCGCTTTTACGCGTAAACTCCCCATCGCCTCCACCATATATAGCCTCCACTCATTTCATCTTTCACCGAATTTCCAGATACGATTGGTAAAGAAGAGCTTGTGGAACGAGGAATCCTGTAGGGGCGCCCCAGAACAGATCTGGGCCGTTCAGCCGAACAATATACGGCGTGAATTTTAATTCGATCAATGAACAATCCAGATTAATAGGAGCTCGGATTAAATCCGAACAGCCCGTGCCAAAATGGACTGCCAGATCGGCCGCCTATAATTTATCGATATGTGTGTAAGCTGATCTGAACACGTGAGTTATCAAAAAATGAACAAATGCACTATTAGTTGGCTTGTTTTTCATTAGGTCTCGCTCCAACTAAGCTTTTTGGGACTTTGTTTTATTTTGTCCTTATTCAATTTTTTTTGCGCTTATTAGTTTTGCACCTAACGTTCGTGGGTTATTGATTCGTCTTGAAGATTGGAATCGGAAAAGTAAAAAACATGAATTTTATCCTAATATTTTCAAAAATATCCAAGAAAAAGCTCCAAAACTTGGTTTTTTGGGTTTTATCTTAGATATTTCCAAAAATATTTGAATAAAAATCACAATTTTTTACTTTTTTCAATTTGTCTTGACGAGATGAATCAATAATTCGCAAAAGTTAGGTGCAAAATTAACAAATGTGAAAAAAAATTGAATAAAGACAATAAAAAAAACTTGAACTGCTAATTCCAAAAATTTCATTAGAATCACCATTCGGTTCGGTAATTTTAGTATACAGGGGTAATTTGAGTATTTAATACGTACTATATATGTTGTATCCCTTCCTTCATTTAAATGTACAAGGGTGATATGGTCATTTCAGTGTATATGGGTATTTTAGTCATTTTTAATTTTAATTGGGTTAATGGGCGTGTTGGGTTTTATTTTAAATAAATGGGTTGGGTTGGGTATGGGTAATTGGACTCCTAAAAAATTGGGTCTAAATGGGTCTATGACACATTAAAGACCCAACTCACTTATAACTTACTCAATTTGGCTCAAATCCGGCCATTTGACACCCTTATTTAATGGTAAGGGTGAATGACTGATTTTGGAAGTACTCCCTTTGCTTAGGGGTTCGATTCCCCACTGAGTGAGTATCCTAATAGTAAGTGAGGGGCCATGACTGGTGTGCCGCTCTAGTTCCCTCCGAAATTTGAGTTGTGGAGTTGGGTCCAATTGTGATTAGGCTATAGAGCTGTTCCTCGGTTATAAAAAAATAAAAAAGGTAATGGTGCGGACCCCGCAATGAAGAAAACGAAAGAAAATACAGTTGAAAGGGTAGGGCGGTGGTTATTTTTTCAATTCCCCTGAATCCCTGATTGCGACCGATTTTGAAAAATTAATTAAAAAGAGTAAAAAACTTCTAATCAACTCCAACCCATTGACTCCGACAAAGCTTTCTTATTGGAGGTGAATGCGGGCCTTAGAAGTCACGACTTTAACGCTAAGAGGTGTAATTCAAGTAGCAATTAACGGGGATAAGTTATATCCGGACATCTAAATTAAAAATTTGACAACCTCTTGAGGCTAGGTTATAAGAGAGAAATATGATCTTTCTGAGTTTTCCTAATTTTGACGTGGGTGGTTTGCCTTTAACCGGATCGGTGAGGGTGATGCAGAAGAAGTCAGAAGGTTTTGATTGACTGCCGATTGATAATCCGATCGGTCGGTCGGTCAGTTTGCCTATTTTGCCGTTTTAGGAAATAATTGATTTGCTTATAACTTTTAGTAGGAAACTCCATTTTGGTTGCCGTTTGTTTTGGTAGTTTTCTTATTCCAACGACTAGTATTTGATTCTACAATTTATTTTTAATTTTTGGTAATTTTTTTAATTTCATTAATTTAGACTCGTTTAGCAAGTTTATTAATTTTCTAGTTGGTTTAGGGTTTGTTTGCCCTATAAGTATCATTGTAAGCCTTAATTAGGGCAGGTTGGTTGTTATTGAAATAAAAAAAATTGAAATTTATTTCAGATCGTGTGTTCATAGAGGGAGTACCTCTTGTTCATACTTGTTCATGGTTTGCTTGTGCGAATAGTTCCGTTTGATCATACGCTTCCTGGCATCAGAGGGGATAATCGATGTGCGCGTAAGTTGATCTGGACATCCCTGACCGTCGGAAAAAGAAAAAAGAGTAGAAGTTAGTCACGCCATTGTTGAATCTTTCTCTCAATTACATGCAACCGTGGATAGTATATCCACATAAACTATTTTTGGATCGAGGGATCAAGGGGAATTTTCCAAAAATCTCGACGTTATGGATCCATATACTTAAAATTAAAATTACGAATATAAAGTAGTACGGGGATAAGAACATTATGAACCAAGGCCAAGCCTTTTTTTATTATTTAATAACTGAGTAACAGTCCTACAGCCCAGTCACAATTGAATCCGACTGCACAATTCAAACTTCGGGGGACCAAAGCCACACATTACTTTCCTAGTTTCATGAATAGAGGCTTGAAAGGAAGTACGATGGATAACTTGCACGAAATATGGATCGAGCATATTCTTTTTTTGTTCATTTTGCACCCCTGCACTTTGCATGTAGTGTTACTTTGTCCCTTACACTTTTGATTTCATCTTTACAGCCCTCACATTCTCGGTGAAATGTCAATGTGTCCTTGCCGTAAGATTCCGTAAGTTTCTGGTAGGGAAAAGTATCAATTCAAGAGTACTCGGTTCGAACAATTTCACTATTTTAACACTTGTTCGTTGATGTTGGAGTCATTGAATCTAAGACTTGAAATCTTCTCCGATGCTTTCCACCTCATTTTTCCGAAGGAGTCATCCACCTCATTTTCTTTTGTAAATAATATTATTTGATCGTGCAACATCCATTTACGTACGTTTTTTAAAAGATAATCCTAAACAATTAACTACGTACATTTTGGAGTATTTGAAGGAGTCTAATTAAGCGTTTGGTCCTGAACCTGTCGCAATGAAGCCCAGAAAAATATTTATACAAAAATAAAAGCAATTCATTCTGTTGCAACCTTCTAATATGGAGTAGTAGTATAATATTATACTACTTTTCTTTCATTTTTATTCTTTGCTTGCCAAAATTTCTCTGATCAATTAACTTTGCTTTCTCACTCATCTAGTTTGGTTTCACGTCTGCCTAAATGCTTGTTTGGGTTGGAGTACGTGAAAACGTATAAGGAACACCAATTAATGCTTGAAGGAAACTGTTTTTTTAAATATTAAAAAAATCGTCATGAAAAAGTTTGAGCTCTAGACACGCGTGTTAGCAATTTTCTGTTGGTGGGCCTACATAGATCATAAAATTAAACATTGTATATTGTCGAATAAGGCTTGAGTGATATCGGTATTACCCATAAGGTTGTAATCTTTAATTAATGTGACTCGGGTAATGGACACATCTCTATTAGCACATGTTTAGGTCATATTATGCGCGTTAAGTGGTACGGGCTTCTCTTATATGTAGAAACCAATTAAATGGCCCAATATGGTTCCATCTATTATGATGAGCTATAAATATGTGGTCAAGGTCCGCACTCCAACCCCGGGCCTCTTTTCTCATATCATCCCATCCTGTGTGAGACTAAGGTCAAGATCAAGAGAAGTGTTTTGGAGGTGGAAGACCAATAACCACACACTAGGGTTTTCATCCTCCATGGCATCAAGTATGCATCCGATATAATTATTTTCTTCAATGATTTGACATGAGATCTTGGGTTTAGGCTTTCTTACGAAATCCTACAACACGAGCATCAAACCGTGCACACTGCCGCTGAACTATGTCAACAGAACAAAATGTTATGAATTTGGTAACCGTGCACACTGCCGCTGCTATGTCAACAAAATATAGAGGTTGTTTGGTAAAGCTAGCTTTTGAGAGAGATTCTTGAACAATATGAGAAAGGATTTTGATTTTAATTTTCGCGCTCTATTTTTTTATTGTTGCCGTTTCACTTTATTCGTGAAATTACTAGTAACTTTGCGTTAAAAGTATAGCACTAACTTCACGTTAAAAATGAAGTGCTATCAGTAAAAATTAGAGCGCGAAAATTAGTTTCCTATAAAAAAATATATAGCCCGATAGGGAGATTAAAGTAATAAGTAAAGATATATTCAAGTATTAAAATGGGTGAGAGAGAATGAGAGGCTCCGTTCCAAAACGCAAATAAGTTCTTATTTTTTGTCTAATAAGAAGGGTTGTTCCACAAAAGATTGAACAATTACTTATTTTTTGAGAAGACAATTTCAAGCTCAAAAATCATGTGCTTACGTAAATAATTTTCCTATCAATATGGATCTTGTTTAATAGATCTCATTGAGATCTTTAATACGGTGCAAAACAAATTGAAAAATTATTTCTCATTTACGTTTTTTTGAGTTTGAAAATGTGAAATAAGCTGCTTATTTAGATTTTGTGGAACAAACCTTCTTATTTTTCTTTGAGAAGTGGCAAAATAAGTATTTATTTTTTAAGAAGATTTCTGGAACGGAGCCTGATTTTAGAAACCCAAGTGAATAAAGGGAATGTTACTAAATTATGCAACGTGCCAGTTACGTATGCTGAAAAGGAACTAATTTTTATTTGAAAAAAATGAAGCTTGGCCGGCCTTGTGGGCCCATGGTTCACGTGTAAAAGTAATCTCTTTAATAACCTCCTACAAAGGTACTGGAAGTTGCAATGTCGGCTTTTTGGTGGCTATAGAGAGGAGGGTTGGGTGGTATGTTTGGGACTTCCGTCGTTTTTGGCTTTTCGGTCAATTCCGGTGCCGTAGGTTTCTCTCAGTCTTGCAGATGGTGGTGGTTGGTGAGCCTCCCGACCGTTTCCACTCACGGATGAAACCGGTTTATGCTTAACGGCGACGTGGAGTTCTCGCGGCTTGTAAGATCCGGAGGTGATGACAACGTCAGGAGTGTCTGGAAGCGGTGGCCGTTGGTTATCGATGTCATCACTTCCTACCGCCGCCCTTGTTGTTGCTGCTGCTCAACACGTTGGTTTCCTGGCGGGAGCTAGGGGTGGTGGTGTGGTCGGCGTGCTTTTGTCGTGACTGTTGCGATCGGTGTCCGTGGGGCAGGATCGGCGTCAGTGCTTTGCGCCTGGGGCGGTTTCAGTTAGGACTAGGGTTTTTCTATAGGAGGAATTTGAAGCGGTTCTTCTTATCCTATTAGTCTTTATAACAACTTTAAAGATTAATGAAATTTATTTTTTGCCATTCAAAATAATAATAATAATAATAATAATAATAATAATAATAGCAGTAATTTACTGTGGTATATATACACAATTCGATTCCAGTAGGGATGAGTTCTTTCAGTATCAGGACAAATACGAATTAGAATTGGAATGAGGTGGTGGATGCCAGTCATTATACGGTACCCATATCTATATATCACACAGATTTGGTCATATCTTGTTCACTGCAATGTGCTGCTGCTGCTGCAATTATGAGATGGTGGGGCTGTGACGAGGTTATGGTTCCAGTTGAATACTCCTGTTGCTGTTCTGCAGCAATATTTTGGCCTGTTTCTGCTGTGCTACGGGCAGTTATGTTTAGGTAAAAAATTGTTGTGGTGTGGGGCAATTTTGTTTTGTTTTGTTCAGGGCTGGACAAATCTATCTCTGTCAGTTCATTTGTGATTTCTGTTTTTCTTCTGGTTGTTTGACAACCATGTATAATATAACCTTTCCCGGCTTGAGTATCATATAATTGTTGCGGATTTAGAGCGTCACATAGTTGGGAGGTTATCCTCGTGTCGTGATGCTTATACGCTATTTATTACGCTCTTGTCGCTTTAATCTACTATTGAGTAGTATATCTTTGCATTTGGTTTTAATACATTTCTTTGCATTTTTCATAATTTTTTGGTTTAGGAAAAGGAATAAAATATAAGTGTAAGTCTCCCCCTGCGCTAGCAGGGAAGTCGACCGTTGCTTAATGCGGAGGCTTTTGACTGACAGGTATTTTCCCCCAACTACCAGAAGCACAGAGTGGTTCAAATGTCAAAACCTAGGGGAGGAAGCAACCAGAAGAATTTACTCCTATCATATACTTTAATTTTTTTATATCATTTTAAAAAGCATATTTCGAGATTCTACTTCTTCTTCGAATCTTCTTCGTCTTCTTGATCTTCTTCTTCTTTTTGATTACAAAATTATTTCCCTTTTGTTTTTGTTTTGCTACTCATTTGGCTTTAAAAGTGGAACAGTAAATTATTTTTTTTAGTTTTACGTCTAACTTTTATGACTTATTGATTCGTCTCGGCGAGAGAAATCGACAAAAGTAAAAAATTTTGATCGAAACTCATAATTTTTTCCAGAAAGATAAGAATAAGTAAGAAAAGGCTGGTTTATTGACTTATTTTTGTCTTTATTCAAAAAATTATGGGTTTCGACCAATTTTTTTTACTTTTTCGATTTTTCTCGTCGAGACAAATCAATAAACACAAAAGTTTGACGTAAAACAAAAAAATACAAAAAAAATTTGAATAAAGATAAAAAAATAAGTCACTCAATTTTTAATCCAAACTCCGACGCTAAACAACTTGCATCAGTCAGAAAAGTGTACTTCATCTATTTGAATTGGTTGTTTCATGTGCAAAAGGAAAGGGTAAAATGAGTCATTCACCAAAATTTGCTATTGACTTTTCAAAGTAAGCAAATTTTATGGGACAAGAAAAAGTACCAAAGTACCTAACTTTTAGGGACGAAAAGAGTATTTATCTAGGAAATTTATAGAAATGGTCCTCCTAATTTCACCTGAGTCTCATTTTCGTCTTCCAAGTATCAATTGGACTAACTTGGTATGAACTGCAACGTCCAAATTGACATCAATCTGATTTTTTTTACTAGTTTGTCTGATAGAAATTATTAATTGGACCAATTTGGTACGAAACCAAACTTGAATGTCAAAAAAGTTATAATTGATACTTAAAAGACGAAAATGAGACTCTGATAAAACTAGGAGAACTATTTATATCAATTTTCCTACTTGTCTCATAAAACCCCGAAATTTATACAAATGGTCCTTTTAGTTTCACTCGAGTCTTATTTTTGTCCTCCAAGTATTATTTGGAACTCTTTTGACCTTCAAGTTTAATTTTTGTACCAAATTGGTTTAATTGATAACTTTTATCAGCCAAACTGGATCGAAAAAATCAAATTGATGTCAGTTTGAAAGTTGCAGTTCATACCAAGTTGGTCCAATTGATGTTGTTTGCCGTTAATCTGATTTTTTCCTTACAGTTTGACTGACATACGTTATCAATTGGATCAATTTAGTACAAAAATCAAACTTGAAGGTCAAAAGAGTTACAATTGATACTCGAAAGACCAAAATGAGACTCAGGAAAAACTAGGAGGATGATTTCTATAAATTTTTCGAATATACTCCCTCCGTCCCTTTTTAAGTGTCCTGCTTCATAACTCCAACTTATTAAAAAGACATCATCATTATACCTTTCACATCAACTTTTTCCTCCACTTTCCCTATTTACCCATCATCATTACACTTTTATTCACTTACTTTTCAAAATGGAATCTACTTTTAGGGACAAAATAGACAATTCACCAACTTTTGCCCACTAACTTTACAAAATGGACACTTATTAAGGGACAGCCCAAAATGAAATACCGGACTATAAATAAGGGACGGAGGGAGTATAAAATAACAAGATCTTAAGTTACTGTTGACCTAACCCTGGTTACTTTAACCTCACTCGTGTTAGTGGTCTATAAAAAGGTTTAGTTTTTCAATGAAGTAGTTATGCGATATATGTTCGTTGCCTCGAAACAGTTTAAGGTATCGATGCTCTTTCGTCAAAATCTAGATGTTAACGTTGGACCAGAAAACTCAGTACTCACCTACTCTCCTCCTTGTGAGCGTCTTACTAATTGATTTCTGGGTTTCGTTTTTTGTTTTGAAATCAGAACAGCAGACGACTTTGAATCGAAAAAGAAACTGCTGGGGGAAAATGGCAGTACCGGCGGAGAATGGGAAGAAGGTGATGGTGGCGATTGACGAGGGCGAGTCCAGTTACCACGCTCTCATGTGGGTCCTCAAGAATCTCCGGGACTCGATCGCCGCCTCCGGCAGCCCCCTCCTCATATTCATGGCCCATCCCTTTCCGGTGACCAGCAATGTGTTTGCTGCCTCTCTTGGCTCTGCTCGCGTTTACTGCCCCGTCTCAGCCAGTAATGCCCTACTCTCTCTCTCTCTCTCCCTCCCTCTCTCTCTTTCTCCAGAAATAGGTACATGTGCATATGCATAAACATATAGACGTGTTGAAATTCTTGATTTAATCTAAAGGGCCATTTGGGTTTAGGTCTTTACATGATAGGAGTACGAATCAAAATATAAAGGAATATGTGACTGATGTGATTACCTAATTTGGAAGAACTTTTTTTTTTTTCCCCTCCTAAATTTGAGATGTTTGTGCCTTGTTCTCTTTGCATTTCAAAAAGTATTTTTTTTAAAATTCTCCTTAGATTTTCTCTACTTTCAACATTTCTCCTTCTATCTTTCTACGCTTATTATCTCTACTATTTTTAAAAAAAAAAATTTAAAACACAAATCAAACACAACATTTACTTCTCAAAAAGTATTTTTTAAAAAAATTTCCCTTAAATTCCTTCTAAATTTTCTATACTTTCAATATTTTTCTCTCAGTCTCTCTCTATTTATTTCCCTTACTATTTCTAAAAAAAAAATTTCAAATCCAAATCCAAACACAACACGTGGTTTGTTTTTACTGGCAGTCTCAGCGACCTTTTGTTAGACTTTTATAGGGGTGCTAAAATAGAATGAGCCCCTAAAATCTTGTGTACTTTTATAGGGGTACTTAAGTTTCCAACGTCACACATGTACTGAGCCGTGTCCCTGAGTATGAAATGGAGTTAAAAGTGAAATCTACTACTATTGGTCTATCCTTTCCCATTGGTTCGGCCTAATTTTATTAGGAATATGTTTTTTGAACGGCATTTGTTAGGAATATTTAACTCTTGGGAAATGAGAATTTCTGCTCACACAAATCTTCAATGTCAGCTTCAGAGTACGTATATTGTGTCCAAGAACAAAACAAGGTGGTTTCTTTGGGGATTTTGGAGAAAGCTAAGGGCATCTGTACCACTCATGGGGTATGAACATTTTTCCATCTTTATTTGACAGAGTATTTGCTTACTCTATTTTATCTCTTCTCCTTCTTCTTTTTTTAAGGAGCTTAGTCGGTTTTTTTAGTCAGGGTACATGCAATTTCATCCATATATTTATAGCATTTACAATTTTTTTTTTGGCGTTATAGATGCAAAGAGAAATCCCATAAGGTCTTTTTTTGTTTTACAATTACAAGCGGTGGAGAATACAAGTATCTAAATTACATCAAAGCCCACAATCACAGTAAGTCATACTAATAGCCCATCTTTAAGGAGATCACAAGTAAACAAAGAACCCCTGAGAAGAAATAATCAATCTTTGCTTTTGGCAAGGCTGATCCCTGACCTACCATTTTGAATTGTGCAAGGATGGCCAACCAAGCTGCTTTTCTTGAGTTGCTTATTGAGTGGAATCCACCAACCAATCTGCTTTTCTTGAGTTGCTTATCAAGTGGAATCCACGTTTCTTGCAGTTAGTACGCTTTTAGATCTATTCATAACTACCTTTTGATTAACTTCCAATTTCACCAGTGCTATAGTTACCTTTTAATCATACTTTCTGCACGTGATTTCATAGGCTGATAGGCAACAGAAACTGTGAGCCTCAACTCACTTTGTCCTTTGTCCGGTTTATGACCGTGTCTCATTTTTTTTTTAATCTTCTATGACCGTATCTCATTGGCATCTGTTATAAATTGCAGTGGACGTGGTAGAATGGACTAAGTGATTGAGAGTATTTGCAGTATCTGGTTTTATGATCTACTTGCAATTCCTAATGCATGAATAAACTGGTTCCACTTTTCATGAGGTTCAAGTATTACATAAACAACCTTTGTAAGCTTTCTTGAGTGCTCTAGAGTTGGTTTGTCTTTTTGTTCAAGGAGTTCAAGTTCTTTTCAATCTAGGAACAAATTTTTAGGAGCTTTGTTTAATAAGAGTTTTTAACTTTTTGTTTTAAAACCCCACACATGAATTGCATCATCCCCAAAAACGGTCATTTGAAAAAGGAGTTGTTGAAGAATGGAGATCGAGGCAACTAGCTTAGCAGTGTGATTCTACTGAAGGAAGTTAACTTCTTCAGAGCGACTTGGGGGTGGATCATGGATGTCAAACTGGTGGGCATGTGAAGAAGGATTTCAGTTTACGGTACACCGGACAAGGGTTGTTATTCCTCGTGTCTTTAGTTTTGCAACTTCTGATTCAACAGTAGATCTCTTTGGGCTGTTGGGATCATGTTTTTTTGCCCTTGGGGAGGTTTCTCCTCGATTCTTTAGAATTCTCATTTACATGAATTGTCCATTCTTACATCATCATTGATATGTCAAATTGAACTTAAATAATCCTTTGGAAATTTAAAGTAGGTATTTGGTTTTGAGTTTGGCCTATTCACCATCTGCCGCCAAGTACTGCTTTGTTTTTCCTTGGCATACTTTCATTGTCTTCTTTTCGACAGGTAATTGCAGAGACAATTGCACAGCTTGGAGATCCTAAACAGGCCATATGCGATGCAGCTCAAAAGCACAATATTGACCTCCTGGTTTTAGGTGATTCTGAGCTTGGAAAGATCCAAAGGTTCATTTCTGTTCTTCGACTTTTTAGAAGAAAAAAAATGTGATATGTATATAACTCCTGCCACTTGCACCTACAGTCTGTTGCATTTGCATTATCGATACTTCACAGTCCTTGCTAGAAGTTTTTTTCAGGAAGTTGTGATACAATAAGAATTTGGCTTGTCTGTAGTCCAGGTTTGGATTGCAGTGGTGCAGTTCAAGTGATCGCAACGGTCTGACAGTGTTTCTAATAGTTCAGATTTGTTTTCAATCTTTTACCGGTAATAAAAGACTTTTACCTGTAAAAAATTCAACGAATTTGAATCATTGATTGTCAATATGAACGGTTCAGATTGAACTGCACATCATTTTCTACAGTTGACTACAGAGAAGCTGGATCCATACGATAAACGAGCTCAGTAGATTGGACAGTCCAGTTTGTCTTCGTGGGCCCGTCACGTGCTCCAGTTTGACTTTTTTGATAATTAGCTTGATCGGACAATTAAGATGACAAATGGATGGCGTTCTAGTTTACTTTAACTGCACTTAGAAAGTAAGATGTGGATGCTTGATATGACCTCACCTTTACTTAAACTGCACTCAGAAAGTAAGATGTGGATGCTTGATATTACCTCACCTTTATGTGGACTAAGGGCTCACAAGTGACATTGGCTAGTCTTTGTGGTACTCTGATACATAGGGCGTATGTATAGAATATTCTTTCCGAGACTCCTCATACATAAGATTAGAATCACCATTGGTTTTCATTAAGTCCTTTACGGTTGTAGTATTTTCAGACGTATTCACTAATGTATTCATCTATGCTCTATCCACTAAGTACAGAAAATTAGCTGAGCTGACTATGATTTTACAGACGTAGGATATTGGAGGCAAAAATGCTTAAATGAATGGAATTCATACAACAACTAGCCTTGTGGAAGTTGTGTACACTAGCTTCGGCAGATAGATAACTTAAACAATCCAACAATTGGAAGTCTGAATTCAGCAATAATAGACGTGCGATTGAGAAAACTACTGAGGCTGCTTATATATTCCGATATGTTCTGCTGCTTCACTTCTGCAATATATATTCCTCACTCTTCCTGTTAGCTGTCTGAACTTGTATGTGAATACTTAGGACGTTAGCTTTCAGATGCACTCTTTTATACTTGTTTCCAAGATGAACATTTTGCGCATGGCGTGCTATTTATTGTTGTAGTCCGATACATCAATCCCAGAAATTCCTAAACCGAATCTCTTGATGCAGGTTTTTCTTAGGGAGCGTGAGCAACTATTGTGTTCGTAATGCCAAGTGCCCCGTTCTAGTTGTGAAGAAACCAGAGTGAAAGTACAACAATACAACTACTACCAAGTATTATTAGTGTATGTGACAGGTTTGGTTCAGACAATTAGCTGTTGTTTGACGAAGTTCAAATTGTAAATTGCGTAGGAAAAAAGATGCTTGCTTTTATTATCACAAAGCCAGGTATTTCTGTGAATAGCAAGGGAACTGCTTATATTGCAGTTTTCCGTGGTAAGACATATCATTGTGTGTCTATCTGTAAATATGGAGCGAATGAAAGTTTCCTTATGTCAGTATATTTTTCCTGAGAGTTTGGTTTGCCAGAGGAGCAAAAATTTCTCTATTAGAAAGTAATTCGAGAACTTTAAATGTAGATGATCACAGTAATGTTTACAATCCAATGAATCCATAGTTTAATGATGTTTACAGCCTCAGGATTTCTCGAGTTTTCCCTCGATACAAGAACTGAATCTGTATTCAACCGAATATACGGTTTAGAGTCGCTGCCAACCGAACTCCTCCTTGAGCTAACCGCCATGTGACGATTGGCATACGAGAGTCAAAGTAGTCATCTGTGAAGCAAATTTGAGGTTACTAATCCTGTTTAAGAGATATGAAATTTCTTGCATGACTGTCAACACAAGAAAAGTGAAGTTATTACTTGCCTTGTAGTACTGAATCTTCACTAACACCCTTGTATGCCCAATCACAGGCTGCTTTAATTCCCTCAGATGCATATCTGCAAGGATTTGAAAGGGATGATCCTATTTGGTTTAGGTAACAACTGTTTGCTGGACAAATAGTAAAGCGTATAGAATCCCGTAGAATTAATCTTCATCGAATTAAAATTGAGATGATTCTAACCAAATCCTAACCGAAATGGTTCTACCATTCTTCTTGGTTTTATAGTTTGCAAGTCAAGTATCTGAAGGAGTTTGTTTCGACATTTGATCTTGAACTTGTAAATCGAAAAGAAACATCTTGTCGGTCCTTCCTGGAACACCACACTTAATTGGTTCATTACAGTGGGAGTCAAGTCCTCATGGAGGAGCTGCTGGACTCCCGTTGTAGCCACTAACAACTAACCCCTAACATTCTATCATCTGGCCAAAAAAGATAACGTTGCTTCCTAAAAAATAGGATGGTTTCAAACACTGTTTGCATGAGGTTTTAAATTTGTATCAAATGTATTTAAGTTACTGTATTCTCTGTTTTTCTTGACATACTAACAGTTTTCGAAAATGAAATCACCAGTGAAGTTGCTCAAAATTTGCTTATGTACTAGTAGGAATCATACCTGTTTGGACATGTTGTGACATTACTGCCGCAGGTCTCCCACGCCTTGACTTGATCTGCCCATTCACCCTGTCATGAGAGAAAAGGGGCGCATCATAAGACACGAATGCGAACAAAAATAAAAGAGACCAAGTATATCTAAGTCATTGAATAGTTGTAGACATATGCATACCGTAATATTTGCTTGGATTGCTGCAATGAGTCCATCTGGGTTTGAATCGTATGATCGCGTTTCGAAAGTCTCAATCATGCTGGTATCCCAGACCTGTATGCTTAATGTATGAGAAAACCGTCTGTTTTTTCTTTCAAACTAGCCGGCCGATTCATTTCAAGTACTTACATGGTGAAGAACCGTTTTCGTTCGATACCAATGGATGTCAATTGTGTTGCCTCCCCTGTCGGAAGTAAATCCTACATGCAGTGGCTTCATTCACAGAAAAAGGATAAGTTCAGTGATTTTGATCAGAGAAAAATACAACAAAGCTTCATCTTATATGTGCATCCCATATATACCTGATGAATATCTCCCATGAAGTGAGAAAGGAAGAGCAAAGCTTCTGTGAGGTTATCTGTATGTACAAGTTCAGCGTTGTTCATTAGATCATTGAACCTTAGAAGAATATGCAAGGCATAGTGTTCTGGTAATATATATCTACCCATCTGTGCGTAGCTATAGTGTATGCATGGATAAAAGATGGTGACCGGTACTAGAAGGAAAAAACAAAGACGTAGTCTGGTGCTGTTCAGTATTTAGCTGTACCGTCCGGTATTCACCGGTAAGCCCGGTATCAGCCGGTACCAACCGATATTTGAACCGGAACGAAATTGGAAGCGTGGGGTACTACGTAGGGGATTCAAAACCTTGATCAAAATGTATTTGCAAAGTAAACATGCAGCAGTTAAGAGGTACATGTCCAAATGAAAAATACAAAACAAGAAAACTAAAACAACATAACAATGAAATTAAGACTGCAGATACTATGATGATTGTTTGATTCAAAGAGTTTTTTTTACATTCGGAGGGAGCATTCCCATAGGTGAGCAGCTGGGTAGTGTAATTGTTGATTGCCCCTGCTACACACCTGTCCATCACTCCATCTTCATCCTTGCAATCCCCTGTCAACAAAGGAAACATAATCTAATCATCATTATTGGGCCTACGCTGACTACTAGCTACATTGACGTTTGGATAAAGTGGCAATTATGTTTTGTTACTTTCTCTTTATTTTCTGCGGATGGCATTTTTTACGTTCCGTCTGATTAAGTTGTCTGGGTTCATAACCCATGCAAATAAAATGGAAATTTACATTGATGATGAAGATCTCTCCGGATATTTCAAAACTGAAATAGCCGAAATTTTTATGAAACGCAATCTTAAAACTTGAAAAGCCCTTTGGTTATTTAAGCTATAAAATCCTTGAATAAATGCAGTTGCTTTTTAAAGACTTATTAACATACGTTGGAACTATCCAGCATCTGTTTTCCCCCTTTTCTAGCCTAATCAGTTTCATGTGAATGAGACATGTACCACTAAATCTCTTGGGGCTTGTTCGTTTGGGGGTCTCAAAACCCTGTGCACGCGCACGGTTTCTAATAAATTTTCTCTATCTATGTCTCTTTGCTCAGAACTCTTAAAAATCTCCGTCAAAATCCAAACCGAACAAGATCTTGATGTTCATATTGAGTGGACTGATTTAGGGGAAAATTAAAGCATTAATTCAATTTCTCCCACAAGCTAGAGGAAACATAGGTATTACTCACCCGTCCGGCACTTTTAGTCCTCCACGAAAACAGTAAAAAATAAAATACTTTCGTGCATAATTTTTTTTATTTCTTTCTATCTACCAAAAATTATACGCATTTTCGTAGCAACGGCACGGGAGGAGGGGAGTAATGGAGATACGAGGGGAAATAGGTACTAACTATTGTACTGGAAGGTGCAGAGATCATCAGGGGTATCAATGTAATGAAGAGCAGATGACCAGTGATACCGGAACTTGACACGGTCTGCCCATGAACATTCACTCCCTAGATCACCCTCTGCCGACTCCGGCAACAGCTTCTTCACAGCATCTGCCGCAGCTTCGCTCAGCCGCGACTGCAACAACCCATAACCACACAAACACAAACTCAGAGAGAGAGAGAGAGAGAGAGAGAGAGAGAGAGAGAGAGAGAGAGAGAGAGAGAGATCATCACCTGGGCAATCCTGCAAACTGTGAGATGCCCATCAACCCCCCAACTATGAGCAACTGGAGAGAATATTAGCACCCAAACAACTGCAAGAACACATACTTTGTAGCCCTCCATTTTGTGGCTCTCTCAAGTAACAATAATGCATCATTATATAAGGCATGGGAACAGCCGAAATAGGAAATGGACAAGGTACCTTTAACATTTGACGCTGGGTTGGTGTGAACTGTTTTAAGAAAACGGTTCTGTGAATATCCAATCAAAGGGTGGGCATGATTTGGCCACATTCACATTTTGCAAGTATTTTTTAATGAGAAGCTCCATAGGACAAGGATAATTCGGGGATCTTTTTTTCCAAAAGTGGACTTGCAATTTTTGCTCTTTTTTGGGTGCGTGATTGTAAAGGAAAGGAACTTGATTATGGGGTAATACAGCGCAAACGGCGTTGTTAATTTGTAACGGCTATTAGTTTGCTTGACAATCTAGATGTTATTGAGAAGCAAATCTAAAAGTTACTAATTCCTTAATGAATTTACCTTTTTTTTACCAAAGCTATCATAACTTCAATGCTTGTGCAAGGATTTCCTTCTTTTATCTAGAGTAATGCTATCCTGACAATGTGTATCATATTTTGGGTATCATGTGTAGTGTCACTAGTGCATTGATAGAATGTGCTCTACTACATGACAAATGAGACACATCTATGAATACTGTGGTGGTGCCAAAAAATGTGGTACTCAGACATGATCACCAAAGCATTAGTGTTTTATCTGACTTGTCCCTTCATTTTAATTTTAAGTCGGCCAATAATAAAGTTCGTCAATTCCTTTCAAAATCATTTGAACTAAGAAATGACCGAATTGATCGAAGTACCGTTTGTTACCATTACCTTCCGACAAAAAGGTTGTGGTGTGCTGGATTTGGGTGAGTTTCACAAGGTGTACATGAGTTGGGTCTTTAATGGGTTAGTAAATCATGTACATTGCAATTAGCTAGATAATTCAAACCACATGGGTGTTACTACACACTTTTAAATCATAGGGGGTGTATCCGCAGATGACCCAAGTCACATGGGTCAAAGTGGACTTTGCCCATGTTTTTATGCTTTGGAGAAAGAAAAAAAAAAGAACCGTTATATTGTGGTTTCCGAATCCAATTTAGAGATCTTGAACATTGTTTCAATAATGGTTTATATCTTTCAGTAATGTTTAATTTTCCGGCACCAATTTAAAGATCTCAAATACTATTTAAAGTACACAAGCGATAAACACGCCAATACAATTTTAACATAACACATGTTACACAATACCATAGTACAGGACAAATGCCTTTCAGTAGAAACACACAGAGTACCTATTTATCACAAAGTATATGGTTACAATCCACACTTCAACTATGTTTGCAGCCTCAAGATGTCTCTACTTTTTTCCTGGAAACATGAAGTGGAACCGTATTCAACCGAATATCCGGTTAAGAGTGGCTGCCAACCGAACTCCTCCTTGAGCTAACCGCCACGTTACAATTGGTATACGAGAGTAGAAGTAGTCATCTGTAAAGCAAATCTGATCAGCCTACAAATCCTGTTTGAAATTTTTGAAAAGACATTGCATGAGTATCGACATAAGAAAAGCAATTTTTCACTTGCCTCCTGGGTCTGAATCTTCACTTACACCCTTGTATGCCCAATCACAGGCTGCTTGAATTCCCTCAGATGCATAGCTGCAAGAATTTTAAACAGAGGAGTCCAATTTGGTTTAAGCTACAATTGTTTTCTTAGTTTTTCTGGACATAAAGTTTTTCTTGTTTAGCAGTAAACATACGTGTCCGGACACGCTGTCATGTTATTGCTGCATGTCTCCCATGCCGTGATTTGATCTGCCCATTCACCCTGTCGTGAGAGAAAAGGGAAAATTTTCAGAAACGAAGGCGAAAGAACATCAAAACAGACTAGTTGTGTTCATGTTCTCGTGTAGTTGCAGGTGCAAGTATTTCTGTAATATTCGCTTGGATTGCAGCAATCAATCCTTCTGGGGTTGGTTTCGGCGGTCTCGATAATTTTGGTATCCCAAGCCTGCATGCTTTTAAAACATGAGAACACCATCTCTTTGTGAAATTAACTAGCTAGCCCACTGATTTACTTATGTAAACTTACATTGCGCAGAACTGTTTTCGTGTCGTACCAATAGATGTGAATTGTGTTGCCTCCCAAGTCTGTAGTAAATCCCGTATGTAAAGGCTTCATTCGAAAGAAACGTTAAAACAAGTAGATGTTAAATTTAGTGATGTGATCAGAAAAAACACTTCACCTTATATACATGTACAACATACACACATACGCGTACACATCCGATATATACCTAATGAATATCTCCCATGAAATGAGAAAGGAAAAGCAGTGCTTCTGTGAGATTATCTGATATTCATGTGTTCAACGTTTATTAGATCACTTAGCGTTAAAAATAAGGTAAATTTTCGTAGTCGTCCCTCTAATTTTACGGTTGTCTCATTTTCGTCTCTCTAGTTTCAATTGTCTCAATTTCGTCCCTGTAGTTTGTTTTACGTTCCAAATTGGTAAAATCGTTAACGCCGTTAATGAAACTAACAGAAAAATATGATTAAAAAATTAAGTGTTCCAATTTTTAATCTGTTTGAACCAGTGCGAAGATCTTATTTTTCTAATAATTTTATTTTAAATGGTCATGATGAATTTTTGGCTCTAAGACCTTTCAATGAGCACCCTAAGAGGGCCCGAAAACTAAATAAAGAGTCTTCGGGTGCTCGTTGAAAGGCTTTAGAGCCAAAAATTCATTACGACCATTTAGGATAAAATGATCGAAAAAATAAGATCTCCGCACTGGTTCAACCGGATTGAAAATTAGAGTACTTAATTTTTTAATTATATTTTTCCGTTAGTTTTATTAACGGCGTTAACGATTTTACAAATTTGAAACATAAAATAAATTATAGGGACGAAATTGAGACAATCGTAAAACTAGAAGGACGACTACGAAAATTTGCCCTTAAAAATATCTGAAAGGCACATATTAGACACAATCTATATATATATATATATATATATATATATATATATATATATTATACAAACTTCAAGTAAGGCACTCTTACCGTATTAAGTTAAGTATGTCCCTTTCCCTACCAATTTGCGATGATCCGAGCCGCTCAATATATTCAGAATGTGATTTTAAGGGTACTCGCGAGAAATCAGCAAAAAAAAAGACCGGAAAGAGCTTGATTCGAGCAGTTTTTGTTTGTATTTTATCGAACGGTTCAAATAAAAACCCCTCAAATCAAGCCATTCCCGGTCCTTTTTTTTCGCTGATTTCTTGTGAGTACCCTTAAAATCACGTTCTGAATACATTAAACGGCTCGGATTATCGAAATTTGATCGGAAAATATGAGAAAAATGGACGTCCGCATTTTATTTAAGGTAAGGGCGCCCTTACTTAAAAGGAACTTTTATATATAGAGCTAGGATTAAAATTCAAAGGTGGCCAAAATTGAATAGATATGTAGACAAAAGAAAGGGGGAAAATTTCAAAATAGCCCCCAACCTTTACCCCAAAATTCCATTAGACTCCCAACTTTTTAAAAACTTCAATTTTACTCCCAACGTTATCTTCCGTTAATCAAAACGCCCCCTTCCGTCCGAATGACTAACGGATTTCGTTAAAGGCTTTGTTAAATATCGTTCCGATAAAATTTTGATTATCTGAACCGCTCAATGTGTTCAAAAGGTGATTTTAAGGGTACCGATCGAAATCATCAAAAAAATTGACTGCGAAAGGTTTCATCTGAACAGTTTTTTATTAAATACTTCCATAAAAAACTGCTCAAATCAAGCCTTTTCCGGTCATTTTTTTGCTAATTTCTTACAAGTACTCTTAAAATCACATTCTAATTACATTGAATGGCTCGGATCATCGAAATTCAATCAAAAAATGGGAAGTGCAAACCGAAGCAAAATCCGGACGTTCAGACTTGAACAAAATCCGGATCGATCCACACCTCCCCTTCCCTTATCGAATTTTGATGATTCGAGCCGCTCAATATGATTAAAACGTGATTTTAAGGGTACCCGCGATAAATCAGCAAAAAAAATTAGTTAGGAAAAGCTTGATTTGAACAGTTTTTTATTGAACTATTCAATAAAAAAACTCTTCAGATGAAGCCCTTTCCGATCTTTTTTTTTGCTGATTTCTCACAGATATCCCTTAAAAATCACGTTTTGAACACATTGAGCAGCTTGGAACATCGAAATTCGATCGGGATGCTATTTAACGGAGCTTTTAACAGAATCCGTTAGTCATTTGAACGGAAGGGGGCGTTTTATTCAATGGAAGGTAACGTTAGGAGTAAAATTGAAGTTTTTAAAAGGTTGGGCGTCTAATTAAATTTTGATGTAAAGGTTGGGGGTATTTTGAAATTTACCCAAAGAAAGGATGGTAGTGGAATGTTTGGTTACAAGGGTTTTTACATTGAGAGGAAGAAGTGCCATAGGTGAGGAGCTGGCTAGTGTAATTGTTGATGGCCCCTGCGGAACACCTGTCCACGACTCCATTTTCATCCATGCAATCCCCTATTCATCAGAATTCCAACTTATTAAGACGGCATAATCTCATCATTTTCATGGGGCTATAGTGATTTTTAACGATATTCGGATCAATGTATTTTTATGAATGTACTGTTTGGTATTAGAGATGGTAATGAGGGTAGGGTACTGTTTACACCACAAATTTGTCAACGTGAATCGACTAGACTAAGTTGGGACACGTGTTGATCACACCTAATTAAATATTACAGAATCAAATGGACTAGTCGACGGTTAGAGTTTTTAAATGCAGGACATGTGTCCACGAACAAGTTACAAATGAGCAACACGTGCAGCGGTTGATGAAGGAAGTTGAAATCAAACACAATCTATCCAGAGAACGTGTGTTGGGATCAGTTTCTAATACAACATGAGATCGTGTGAAGTAACCGTCTGCTCAGAGATCATGGATGAGAAGAGGGAAATACAACAACCGCTTGATTCAAATTTAGAGAGGGAACTTTGCCCAGTTTGAAATTCAAGTCGAAGTGGCAGCCTATAAATACTAAAGTTGAAGACGATTTGAACCCCCACTCAATCGCCCAAAGGCTTCTACTTTTTATCTGTACTTTACTTTTCTCGCTCTAGGAGTAGCTTGTAACTTAACCGTCCAATCGATTGTGTTCTCACAGTCGACTGACTTCTACTTTGAAGAATAATAAAGTCCATTTTGTTATTCTTCTTTCATTTCCATTCACTTCATTAAGTTTGCTTCCAAAGAAGTCCTGAAACACGGCAAGGAACCAAACTCCACCACCACAAACACCACATTTCCAGCACACACTACAATTCCTTAGTCGATCATCGACTATCTACAAAAATAGACAAACAAGAATTGGCGCTAGAAGGAGGGCATCTTACTAATTTGGAAGTGATGGCCCCAACTACAAGGAAGCAAAGCGACCGTCCTACAGAGCCTCAGAACGAAGGCTTGGAGTTTCAAACCGAAGAGCATCCTGTACCAAGGATGTCAGAAAATAGCCAAGGAAATGGCTCAGGAATATTAGTCGATGTGCAAAGTCTATCTAGACAGTTATTACAAGTCTTGTCTAATCCAGAAGACGAAGCAGCACAAGAATTAATCACTTTAATGAGAAGAGTGGTTACTCCTCCATCTACCATCGATGTTGATGCAAATGGAGTAGTTCATGAACAAGTGCGTTATAGTGACATGCCTAAACAGGCTCCTCAACAGGTATATTCTAATCTTGCTTTTGAATCAAGTATATATGTACATGGTCGGCCGGTCATGGAATCAAATACATTTAGACCTACGATCAGGCCAACTAGTTTTTATCAAAATATCCCGTCTGCTTATGAAGTTGGGAATAGTAGTGGTTATGGACAAAATAGTTATGTGAATAATGGTCAGACTATCCAACACGGGTTCACGAGAACCCATGTTATAAATAATGACCAGCATATTGCGCAGAATGTCTCAAATAATGGTCCATACGCACACTATGTTACACAAGCCTTGCCAAGCAATGGCAACAGCAATGGTTCATATGTACAACCAAGTGTTGGCAATAATAATAATAATCAGAATTTTCCTTTCACGCAACCATGTGTCACACGAAATGCCCCAAATGTTTATAGAGCCATGGAACCTTTGAATGAAAATAGAGTGCAAGACCCTATGGTTATTAATAGAGCACAGATTACAGAAATCATTCAAGATATGTATGGTCCAGGGTTGCGTAGGTTAGAAAAACCCATGTTTCGGAAACCCTACCCACAATGGGTGGACAATGTTCCATTGCCAAGGGGTTACAAACTCCCTGAGTTGTCACTCTTTAGTGGTACTGAGAATCAATCTACTATAGAACACGTGGGCAGATTCTGCCTTCAGTTAGGTGAACTGGGAATGGATGACGTTCTTAAGTTGAAATTATTTCCTCATTCATTGACAAAAACAGCATTTACGTGGTTTATAAGTTTGCCTGCTAATTCTATTCATACTTGGCAAGACATGGAAGAGCAATTTCATGCTCAATATTTTAGACATGAACCAAAAGTTTCAATTGCTGACTTAGCTAAATTGAAACAGAAGTCAACTGAGACAGCAGAGCAATTCTTGACCAGATTTAAAAGGTTGAGAAATCAGTGCCACTGTAATGTCCCTGAAACTGAGATTGTACGAATAGCACAGGATGGTCTTGAGTTCAACTTTAAGAAACAGTTTAATGGGTCTAATTTCAAAGACTTATTTGAACTCTCAAAAAGAGCCTCGCAATTCGAAGCAATTCTTCAGGAAGAAGAACAGTTAAAAAATTCATCTTTAGGTACATATTACCAAGATGTAGAAGGTGACATGGAAATTGACGTCGCACAAGTTATTGGCAAAACTCCTATTATTTGTGATACTCTTGTGAAGACAGAGAAACCAATGAATATGCCTTCATCCCAACCCAATCGACGTGGGGGGCAAGCTAATTATAGGCAGAATAAATATGATGGTCTTCCCAAGTTAAAAAAAGAGATGGAACGACTATTCGAAGCAAAATTCATTCGACTCAAGTTAAATATGCAGAATGGGTTTCATCAAATGTGGTTCTAGTTATGAAAAAGAATGGAAAAGTGCGAGTATGTGTCGATTTCAGAGACCTCAATACAGCGTCACGCGTAAGATGAATACCCAATGCCTGTTTGTGATTTATTAGTCGACTGCAACTGTAGGCTATCAAATGCTGTCCTTTATGGATGGTAATTGCTGGTGTTTATAATCAGGTTTTGTATAGCCAGCAGAAGACACTCATAAACGGCAATTCAGGTTGTCCTGGATATAATAGGAACATTCGAATGGGTAGTTATGGCCTTTGGGTTAAAGAATGCAGGAGCTACCTATCAAAGGGTCATGAATTTAATTTTTCATGATTTTCTCCATAAATTCTTGGAAGTGTACATCGATGATGTGGTGGTAAAATCAACTTCGGTTGATGAACATTTGTATCACTTAGAACGAACTTTAGAAAGAATGAGGCGTTATAATCTGAAAATGAATCCTCTAAAGTGTGCGTTTGGTGTCACAGCTGGAAATTTTCTAGGATTCCTAGTACATCAAAAAGGGATCGAAGTTGATAAAAATAAGACTGATGCCATTTTAAAAGCACAGCCCCCAACTAATAAAGAAGAACTTCAGCAGTTCTTGGGAAAAATTAATTTCCTTCGAAGATTTATTGCTAATTTATCTGGGAATGTAACGCCCCAAGTAGACCACTGGCCCAATACCTTAATTTTGATCCACAAGCCACACCACATGGCCCAAAAGCTTAAGCACAAGGTATTAGTAGTAGCCCACAAGGTTTGTTATATGCCCAAGATCATCCATGTAGACTTCCGATGTGGGACGGGGTGTAACAATCTCCCCAACTTTATAGCCTCGCGCCCTCGCGAGGGGTTGAGCACTATAATCACCAATACAAATCAAACCAACAACCAAATCAAACCAAACTCAAAGGCCCACATAGTTGTGTACATGGATGGCTCTGATACCACCTGTAACGCCCCAAGTAGACCACTGGCCCAATACCTTGATTTTGATCCACAAGCCACACCACATGGCCCAAAAGCTTAAGCACAAGGTACTAGTAGTAGCCCACAAGATTTGTTATATGCCCAAGATCATCCATGTAGACTTCCAATGTGGGACGGGGTGTTACAGGGAAAACAATGGCTTTTTCCCCACTGTTAAAGTTAAAATCTGAAAAAGAATTCAAATGGGAACAAGAACATCAAAAGGCCTTTAATATATTAAAACAATCACTGGTGACGCCTCCTGTTCTGGCTCCTCCAGTGAATGGAAAGCCATTAAAGTTATATATTTCAGCAGCACACCAATCGATTGCAAGTTTTCTAGCTCAAGATGATGAGCAAGGTCGAGAACGATCGATTTATTACCTAAGTAGAAGGTTAAATGAGTGTGAAACTAGATACTCATACATTGAAAAAATTTGCTTAACATTGTATTTTTCAGCTGTAAAGTTGAGACATTATCTGCTGCCTGCAAAGGTAAAGATTATATCCCAAACAGATATAATAAAATATATCTTAACAAGACCTGTCCTAAGAGGAAGGCAAGGGAAGTGGATATTGGCCCTAGTCGAATACGATTTCGAATACGTGCCTCAAAAGGCAGTTAAAGGGCAAGCTTTGGCCAATTTCTTAGCCGAACATCCAAACTCTCCATTGGAAGAGGACACTTTCGAAATTCATCTAGTTGAGATTAAGCATTGGAATTTATCTTTTGATGGTTCAAAAACAGATAATGGAGTTGGTGCAGGCATAGTGCTTACCTCGCCCAAAGGGGAAATGTTCCAATTCTGTTTCCAATTAGATGATAATAAAATTTTAACAAACAATCAAGTAGAATATGAAGCCTTGATCATAGGCTTAGAAATTGCAAAAGACTTAAATATACGTCATCTAAAAGTCTCTGGAGACTCACAGTTGATCATTCGACAAATTCTGGAGCAGTA
The DNA here is from genome assembly GCA_014282245.1 of Rhododendron simsii. Classification (NCBI taxonomy): domain Eukaryota; kingdom Viridiplantae; phylum Streptophyta; class Magnoliopsida; order Ericales; family Ericaceae; genus Rhododendron; species Rhododendron simsii. The sequence continues at coordinate 21,912,391 of CM024961.1, forward strand.
CAAGTGTTATCATCCCTTGTTAAAATTGCAATTAAGCAGAGTGAGACATCTTACTCAAGACTTTGATGAAATTTGTTTCCACCATATAATGAGACTCCAGAATGGAGAAGCCAACCAAATGGCTCAAATGGCCTCAGGAGTTAATATTCCTGAAGGGAAAAATGAAAGAACAATTAGGATTCAAAAGAGATTTTTACCTTTCTCAATGGAAAGAGAGGAGGAAAAACAAATAGAAATATTAGTCATCGACCTTTCTGAGGAGTGGATGAATCCAATTAAAAATTATTTATCGAATCCTAATGAAAAAACAGAAAGGACAGTGAGATGCAGGTCAGTCAATTACGTTCTGTTAGGAAATGATTTGTACAGAAGAACATCTGATGGTCTGTTATTACTTTGTGTTGATAAGACCCAATCGATGAAAATCATGGGTGAAATCCATGAAGGAACCTGCGGTGCTCATCAAGATGGAGATAAAATGAGATGGTTAATAAAAAGACATGGGTATTATTGGCCAACTATTAGGGCTGATTGCATCAAATATGCTAAAGGTTGTCAACAGTGCCAAAAACATGGACCTATTCAGAGGATCCCTGCTCATCAATTACAATCAATTGTAAAACCTTGGCCATTTAGAGGTTGGGCAATCGATATGATAGGAGAAATTCATCCAGCATCCTCCTTACAACATCAATTTGTGGTTGTAGCAACTGATTATTTCACAAAATGGACAGAAGCAATACCTTTAAAAGGTGTTTCACAAAAACAAATAATTGCTTTCATTGAGGAATATATCTTGTGCAGATTTGGAATTCCTGAAACAATTACAGTCGATCAAGCTTCTGTATTTAATGGTCGAGAAATCGTTCAGTATGCACAAAAATATGGAATACAAATTTTAAATTCTACTCCATATTATGCCCAGGCTAACGGGCAAGTCGAATCGACCAATAAAATTATAAAGAATACGCTATCCAAAACAATCGATGATAATCCAAGAGAATGGCACGATCTTTTGCCCCGAGTCTTATGGGCATATAGAACGTCACAAAGAACCAGTACTAAGGTAACACCTTATGAATTAGTCTATGGACATGCAGCAATCTTGCCAGTCGAAATTAATGTTCAATCGTTAAGAATAGCACGTCATTATGATCCAAGCCTGCAGTACGAAGAGGCCATGTATTTAGACATTGATGGATTGGAAGAAAATAGATTAAATGCTTTGAACCAAATTCGAGCCCAGAAAAAGAGACTAGAAAGATCTTATAATAAAAGGGTCAAAGAAAAGTCTTTTGCTGTTGGAGATTTAGTTTGGAAAACAATTCTTCCACTTGACAAGAAAAAGAAAAAGGGTAGATTTGGAAAATGGTCCCCAAATTGGGAAGGACCTTTCCGTGTTTTGCAAGTCTTAAGAGGTGGAGCGTACCATTTAGAATCAATTGAAGGAGTTATTCATGAGAGAACTATCAATGGCAAGTACCTTAAACATTATTTTCCTTCTATGTGGGAGAATATGGGTTAAGAGCTACTAGTCGATTATATAAAGCCCATGTGTAGGGCAGCCATACAAAAGGTTATGTTCATACTTGAACATAACAAAACAAAACAAAAGAGAAAAGATCCATATGAGGATCCAACAACAAAATAAAAGATCCATATAAGGATCTAACAACAAAATAAAAGATCCCTATAAGGATCTAACACTAAAATAAAAGATCCCAAATGAGATCTAAAAGAAAAATAAAAAAAACCTACATCAGAGTAGCCCCATAGAAAGAAAAGCCTATTCTTTAGGCCATTCCTTCCACTGGCCAGAAGTGCCAGCCATGGAGGTTCTGATGCTCGCAGGATTGATTGGAGGAGTAGAATCAATGGTGTCCCAGTTGGCCACCACAAGCTTGATAGCAGCCTCCATCTTCTCAAGACGAAGGGCCATCCCTTCCACCCGGTCGCTGATAGCAGTGATCCTCCTCTTACACTCGTTATGATCCTCGATGAGGACCCACTGAAGCTCGTTGGCAAGTTGCTTAATATGAGCAGAGGTGATTTGAGGAATGAGAGGGGAAGAGGAACTGTTGCTGGCCATGGTAAAAGAAGAATATATGAGTATAACGTTTATACTTGGGTCCATGTATTTATAGACCGAGATGGTCTATAGACGTGCTTCATGGAGGTTATCCCGAGGTGAATGACGAAACGTGGCAGTTGGATGAAAAAACGTGGGTTAAATTGCCATTGTAAGTTGAAAAGACGTGCCAGCTGGGTAATTAACTTAAAGGTATCATTTGAAAATGGTACTTAACCGCCATTTGGGACTGTTCATGTTCCCCAAATACGGAGAGATACCACCGCCTCTATTAATTAAATGGCAAAGTCATAATGACGGGTCATTCAGAATTTAAACACCTAACACAAAGGTTGGTATATGAAAATGAATCTATGACAGGCTTGTCACAATAATTGAATTACGTTATACCTTGTTATAATCTTTCCCAGGTGATATTATTATAACAGGAGTACTACATTGATTCATGGAAAACTAGGGAATCATATTTTGATTTTCCATTTAGTATTTCCTAACAAAAGCAGAACTTGAAAGTTCATATAAAACTTGCCTATTAATAAAGGCAAACCATGAGGTATACATCGACCGCCTAATAACAGAGGCAAACGACAAGACATGACTCAAAAGTCTTTAACAAAACATGATCGATTGTTGCAAAAGAAATACAAAATCAAGGAAAGAAGGACTTAAAAGTCTCCCACTTGGCCAACAGCTCATCACGTTTAAAGCTGTTCCTCTGCAAATCTGCTCTTGCAGCAGAAACATGAATAGAAGCACCTTTACCCTCTTCTGCTAAATGCTTGAAATCCTTATCAAGCTGACTCGCTGTCTTCAGAAGGCTCTCTTTCTCAGTCTGTAGTTGACCTAATCGATGCAGTAATTTTTGCTCTTCTTCATCAATAGACACGAGCCTCAACTTTAAAGTTGAAGCAGTATCATGCATAGTCGATAACACAACTGTCATGTTCGATAAATCGTCAATTAGCTTCTGCTTCTGGCTAATTTCTCCTTGATGATATCGGAAAAGGTTGACAGTTTCATTCAAAGAAGATGCAAAGTTCTCAAGAGCAATTTGTGCCCTGAGGGGAAACACATGTCTCTGAACTAACGATTCTATGCAAGCAATAAACTCAACAGATCTGACCATTGCTAACTCCTCAAAAGGAAGCTTTAGGAAGTCAAGAAAGTCTTGGATTTCTTTCTGAGTGGTGTCACTATACTGTAAGAAAAAGAAAGATTCACTAGACTCCGATTCCTCAGTCAAAGATCGAAAAGTTTGAGAAGTCGACCTTATCTCCTCCATCAAATGATCTAACGAGTTGCTAGAAGATTCGATTGGGGTCGAACAACCAGCTCCAGAAGGATTAGTCCCAATTTTGTTCACTGAACGTGGAGATGCTTCAGTGATAACATTTGGGGGAATGATCAAAGGTTGAGTGTCCACATTTGGTTCAGGAGTCACATGATGACTAGTAGGACTGGAAGCCACACCTTCTGAGGCATGATGATCATTTTGAGGCAAAGAAATTGGGAACAATTCCTTTACAGGACTTTTTGTGAGTCCTTTTTCCAAATTATGCTCACCTAGAGTGAGTTGAGGAACGATAGAACGATCTGTTAGAAGAGGCACATCTGATGATAGAGCAATATCAATTGGTTCCTTGCTTTTCTCCTGTTGATTTAAGGTGGCAACTTCGAGAGGAAGGGACACTTCTGATGCAGTTTGAAATGTACTCATCTCCATAGTTGCCAACGGGTTTTGAATTGCTCCAGTAGTTGTTGGATTTGGCTCAAGATCAGCCACGACCAATGCCTGACAGATGTTTTCCTTTTCAAGACCAGTTTGAATTGGCTCACAAGTAGCACTCCCGTCCATTAATAAGAAGAGACTATCTTCTTGTAGTAAAGGATTCAAAGGGACCTCTTGTACCTCAAGCAACTCATCTTCTTGGTATAATGGATCAGAAATAGCCGTATCACCAAACTCTGTTTGGTCGACTACTGGTTCAGTGTTGACAGTTTTTCCTGTTGAAAGGATAGACTTTTGAAGTTGTGAAGACTTTGAGGAAGCCTCTTCTGTTTCTTCAAAAGCATCCACAATCTTGGTACCTTTATATTTCTACAAGTAAAAAGAAAAGGTAAATGATTAGATGCAAAGAATTCATTATGAATTAACTAATGCATATAATTATACCCTCAAAGCAACCTTGACTCCGCTAGGACTAACAGACTTTTGAGTCTGAGTCCTCTTCGACTGTCTTGATAAGGTAAGGGTAGCATCATTCTCATTGATCTTCTTGTGACTGGTCGAAGTAGAAAGATTCTTCGCAGTCTTGGGATTTGAATCACTCTTGGTTCGAGAAGTTTTCTTCTTGGGTTCTGACTCTATATCCTTAATAGCTTGTTCCTTTCTTTTCCTGGTATTTTTACTTGGAGTAGAAGATGAAGGAATAATTGTCTCTGGTTGAGGAACAATTGCTTTGGATGTTTCATCAGAAAGTTGAGCCATTTTGTCTGTTGAATAAACTGATATCAATAACAAAATATGATAATCAAAATTGACTACTAAAAAGTCAAGAGTATTACCAGCTTTATCTTGAAGATCCTTGTATTCACGATCAAGTCTATAAAGACAGTCAGAGATGGGTGAGTTAAAATAAAGCACTTTCACAACTGCCCACCATTCTTCAAAGGCAGCAGAGGTCTCATAACAGACCTTGAAATCAAGAAGCTGAAAAGCCCTCACACGTTGGTGGAAGTTACTGATCATCAGAGAGATCATTTCAGAGTCTTTCAGCTTAATCGAAGGCCTGCTAGAGGCCATTTCAACAATTACTGGATGAACAAAAGGCATTGGAATGCCTTGTATCAAACCAAATTGTCGGGCAAACTGACAAGGGGAGTAGTTCTCATAACTACAATTCCCAAAAGGAGTGTTGTTCAGGGCAAAGCCAACTGGAATTAGCCTAGGAAGGAGAATACTAGCCCAAAACAACCGTTTAGATTCTATCATCTTCGTCATAAGCTTAGGTGAAGCTGTAGGAATATCCTCAAAACATGGCTTTAATCGCTTGGAGGCATATTCAAACTTGTCAAATGGGTTGAAGACAAGCCAATTTTCCTTTTTGTCCTCATAGAAAAAAGTGAAATACCTTTGAAAGGAGGTTTCTTCCATATCAGTTTGAAAACCCAAAAAATATTAAGCATAACTACGACATGCCTTGTAAGTCTCATCAATCCTAAGGGGATAATTTGACTTAGGTTTCAGCTGAGGAAAATATGCATATAGCCAAGCCTGAAAAATCCAAAAGGGACCACCACAAGAGTCCGCTATCTTTTTATCCACAAAGGTAAATATCCCTTTGTATAAAGATCCGAGAACAAAGGGAGCTAAAGCTAATTTTTTCACCTGAGCCAAGCAGACGGCCAAATTAAGATATTCTTTAGTAACCCTTAGACCAGGAACTGCCATGAGGAATTTACAGATCCAAAAAAGGTAAAATGCAATTTTCTCATGAAAGCTAGGTGCAGAAGATTTAACGTTGAAATAGGTTTTCAACCATTTTGAATAGCTCACCCCAGATGATGGTATGGTAAATAATGGATCATACGGTTCAGGGGAAAGAAGAGCATTCACTTCACGGCCTAATGAGAAAGGCCAGTTAAATGAGAAATATCCAACACAGTTGGGGACAATAACCCACAATGTAAAATCAAAGCGTTGGACGATTTAGACCAGAAACAGGCCGCAGCGGCTATAAGTTCAGAATTCATTTCCAAAGGAAACTGAGAAAGCTCAATAGTTTCACGAATCCCCATTTTCTCCCTATCACCATGAAGAAACTTTGTCATACGCTTTACCCAATCGGCCCATTCTACTTCAACATTACAGGGCCAAGAGCGAAGATAAGAATTCTTACCCCAACCGGACCATTCGAGCGACGAGTGTTGAAGTAAAAGCGGATCTCGCTCTACTACAGGATAAACCGACGAGATATCATCTGCTATAGTTGACGGAAACACTGGACCCAACATGCAAAGGGAGATAGAGTTCTCGTCAGGAATCAGAGCTTGTACGTTCCGACTCGATTCGTCACGAAACGAAGCTGGGAATCGAGGAACAGTTTCTAGTCCCGATTCCATAACTAAGTCTTCGTGGGAAACAACAAGTGCTTTCGATTTCGTCTTCGAAGCCATGGAAGTGTAGTACAAAAGCTCAGTGTGAAAAGTTCTGTGCCCTAGAAATTCAAAGTACCTTGCTTTATATAGGCGTTGGTTCTTCAGAGAATATTTACTTAAGTTAAATTCTTAACTCAAGTAAATAGGGGGCAATGTTTACACCATAAATTTGTCAACGTGAATCGACTAGACTAAGTTGGGACACGTGTTGATCACACCTAATTAAATATTACAGAATCAAATGGACTAGTCGACGGTTAGAGTTTTTAAATGCAGGACATGTGTCCACGAACAAGTTACAAATGAGCAACACATGCAGCAGTTGATGAAGGAAGTTGAAATCAAACATAATCTATCCAGAGAACGTGTGTTGGGATCAATTTCTAATACAACATGAGATCGTGTGAAGTAACCGTCTGCTCAGAGATCATGGATGAGAAGAGGGAAATACAACAACCGCTTGATTCAAATTTAGAGAGGGAACTTTGCCCAGTTTGAAATTCAAGTCGAAGTGGCAGCCTATAAATACTAAAGTTGAAGACGATTTGAACCCCCACTCAATCGCCCAAAGGCTTCTACTTTTTATCTGTACTTTACTTTTCTCGCTCTAGGAGTAGCTTGTAACTTAACCGTCCAATCGATTGTGTTCTCACAGTCGACTGACTTCTACTTTGAAGAATAATAAAGTCCATTTTGTTATTCTTCTTTCATTTCCATTCACTTCATTAAGTTTGCTTCCAGAGAAGTCCTGAAACACGGCAAGGAACCAAACTCCACCACCACAAACACCACATTTCCAGTACACACTACAATTCCTTAGTCGATCATCGACTATCTACAAAAATAGACAAACAGGTACTAACTGTTGTAATCGTAGGAGCAGAGACCATCGTGGGTATTGATGAAATGAAGGGGATGTGACCATGGGTATCGGTACCGGACATTGTCTGCCCATGAACATTCGCTTCCTAAATCACCGTTTGCCGCCTCTGGTAGAAGCACGTTCACAGCAGCTGCCGTGGCTTCACTTAACCGTGACTGCAAGTTAACAACCACAACACACGCACACGAATAACAAATTGAGAGAGAGAGAGAGAGAGAGAGAGAGAGAGAGAGAGAGAGAGGTCGTTGAGATCCTCACCTGGGCAATCCTGCAAATAGCAAGATGTGCATCGACACCCCAACTATATGCAACTGGAGAGAAGACTAACATTGAAACAATGGCTATTGCAATGTGAACTTTGTAGGACTCCATTTGGCTTGTCTCAAGTACCTAGCTAGAGGTTTTTCCGAGTTACTACTTATAGGCAACATTGGCAAGCCATGAACGACTAAAATATGAAATGGTTGGTGTGAACTGTTTGAACAGAACGGTTCTTTTAAAATCCAATCACAGGCTTTCTGGGTAGGAGATTGCGAAGGGAAGAAACTTAAAATGGCATAATATTAGCTCAACCGGCGGCATTGGTGGTTATTACGGCTGTTTTATTATTATTCTTAAAAAGGAGAAGAATATACCACAACGGTATGATTTAATTTAATGATCAACGACAACATTATAGAGTTAGTATTGGTAAACCCAAAGCATTCATGGGTACATTGAGTTTTCTCTCCAATAATTGGAGAGGAGCCGGACTCCGTTTATAGTATATATTTTCACGCTTGAATGAGCAAACTATCTTATATTGCAATCTTGCATTCTATAGTTACCTTAACTAAGCTAGCCAATATAAAGGACTTTTTCCAACTGTTTACATTAAAAACCATAAAAAAATTAGTTGATAATTTAGCGCTTCTAGAACCCTCCTTGCAAAAAGCTTTCTTTCGGTCGATATATAGTACGGTACGTATATCGGTATATGTCACAAATCCATCTTGCCCAATCAAATCCAAACTCAATCGGAAGCTTATAAGCAATTAAACTCAGTTATGTGTGTCTTAATGATAGTTTTAATAAGTGTATCCTGTGGATATTTCATGTAAATTGAAATTTCTTCTCAGGCCTTGTACCGCGAATTCTAGAGGTTTGTTAATTTACAGGCTTTCGGGCAATGAGTCCTATTTTTATTTTTATTTTATTTGAATTCGTTATTAATAATTAAGAAGGATTTTATATTAATCATTTTTGGACAACAATGGTTTTCTTTTCAGCCATTTTGGTTGGAGATGGTGCACGTTCGTGAAATATTTTTTGAGAAATACCAGACCAAAAAATTTCAGATGCACCCATAAAACTACGTACTCCGTTGAACATATTTTTTTGTTGGTAATGAATAAGAGGAAGTTTACCAGCTTAGCTAAAAGAGCATTTTAGGTATCTTACGTAAGCAAAAACTCAAAATGGGCACTGCACCAGCTTAGGTAAAGAGAAAGCTATGTATCCATTATTTTATTAGTTTTTTCTTTCTCTCTCCTCGTTCCATCCTTTCCTCTCTTGTATACACACATGAAAAAGAAATTTAATATTTTAATAAAAAATAGGTAAAATAGATTGTATTGGTGTAGTGTTGAAAGAAATGTGATTAAGTAAAATGAAAAATGTGCATTATTCAAAAGTTTTTTTAACAAATAACTGGTAAACTTGCTCTAAGTCGCAAATTGAGACTGGCCTGGTTTTTAATGAACCTTTTAACAAGACCGGCCGGCCTGATTTTGTTTAAAACTCATGCTTTGATTTATTGGGCCTTTTAAGAAGAAGTCGATCTCTCTTTTGTTAAGCTATTGGGCAGCAGAAGTTTTGGGCCTCTTTCAAAGTGGAACAAATGCAACCGCAGCACTATGTGGGAACAATTAGGGAAAATGACGGTTAAGAATGTGTTTTGATAATTAATATTCGCCAAGCACATTTTGTTCATTAACAATTGTTCTTAACATATCCTTAAAAGGTATTAATTATCGAAACACGTCATGAGCCGATTTTTCCAAACAATTAATCAATGTAGGATTAAATATGCTAAAAGCAGAGCCGAGTACACTTGAGCCAATATAAGATGATAGAAATAGTTTCTTATAGGCTTATCTATTTTTTTGTCCTCACAACAATACACTCGGTTTCATTTTCATCCTCAGAATATATTTTGTTTCAATTTTACCCATGTAGTTTCTCTCATATTTCAATGTTACCATTTCCGTCAAATTTGGACCGCAAATACCTTAATGGCTAATAGATTACGTGAGCTGGCCAAGTGGGACCCTCTGTAAAACTAAATCATTTTTACACGCCATTTCCCCCTAATTTTGGACGACCTGTAAAACAAAAAAATCCTAATTCTTTTCCCTCCAAATTTGCACTACCCTAAAATCTAATTCGCAGAATCTTTTTCCCAAACCCACCGAACAATACCTTCCAGTGAGCGTCTTAAGAGAGGCCTAAAACTAAATAAGGAGCCTTAGGGCTCTTATAGAGAGCTTTAGAGCCAAAAATTCATTATGATCATTTAGTATAAAATGATTGGAAAAAAATAAGATCTTCGCACCGGTTTAAACAGATTAAAAATTGAAACACTTAATTTTTAACTATATTTTTTAATACTCCCTCCGTCCCTAAATAAGTGTCCGGCGCACAAACCTAAGCCTTGCAAAAGATGCATGTTTTTTTGTTAAAAAATCTAATTTTTTTTTCACAATCTAATAAAACTCATTGCTATCTATTCATTTGTGAAAATTTTTTAATTTTTTTAACGAAACAAATGCATATTTTTAATTAAAGGCCTAGGTTTGGGCGCCGGACACTTATTTAGGGACGGAGGGAGTATCTAAATGGTGTAAAAAACATGGTTAAAAAATTAAATACTTCAATTTTCAATTTGTTTGAACCGTACGAAGATCTTATTTTTCTCATCATTTTATCCTAAACAGTCATAATGAATTTTTAACTCTAAGGCTTTCAATGAGCGCCCTAAGAGAGTTCTAAAACTAAATAAGGAACAAACTGGAGAAGGGACGTGGGGCCTAATGCCCAATTGTCCAAAGTTTGGCCAACTCACGTTCTGTTAGCCACTAAGGCATTTGCTGTCCAAATTAAATGGAAAGGGGAACATTGAAATATGAGAGAAACTACAAGGGTAAAATTAAAATAAAATTTTTTCTAAAGACGAAAATGATACCGAGTGTATTTTGTGAGGATCAAAAATGTAGATAAGCCTTTCTTATACATGGATGGGAAATTAGCATCCCCTTGGCCCCTTGTATGCTAGATTTCGGCAGAGGGTTGTTGCAAATCTAGGCAGGTACTCTCTAAGTGTTAAGGCTGCATCCATTATTAACCATGGCGGTTGGTGCTGGCCTAGACTTTGGAATCCTACTATTCAATCTATTATTTGCCCAAACTCCTCCTAACTTGCTGCCGCTTGAGGACCGAGACAGACTGTGTTGTTTCGCTGCATCATCCTAGTGGTTCCTTTACAGCTCAATCTGCTTGGAATTCCAGCAATTTGCACAAGGTGGTTTTGGGTGGAAATCATGTCCCTGGATGGTCTTTCGTTTTTTGGTTAGTTGTTTCTGCAGAGATTAAGTACCTGCATGGCTGCTGAGATAGATTAATGAGCTGGGGTTGATATGTGTAGGTGCGGTCAAAATCATTAACCCTTGACCAGAGAAGACAATTTGACCTTCCAGTCAGCAACAGACACGTGGCAGCAGTTATCATGTGGAACGAAGCTTGCGGCCAAATCTTGGCCTTGGGGAGAAAAGTTGACCACCCAATTGGGAGTGAGCACGTGAATGAAGGCGGAAAGAAGTAGCCGCGAAACAAGGTGGTCCGCGGGGAAAGTTTCTGCGGAAGGAGTAATCTCCGCAGAAGTCCACTCGCTTCACAAAAAGAAGAAAGGACGAGAAGCAGCAGGGGGCCGCGGATAGGCCCCACGAATTAGCAAAACTTGCTAAAGATCAAGGAGGAACTGGGTCAAGAGCCCCGGGATTCCGTCCGGACCCAGAGCAGGGCCCGGAAGGGATTCCGCGGAGAACATACGATCGCCGCAGGTCGCGACCCTGCTACAGCGGGAAACGGGGGATGTCTTGCGGCTTGGTGGCTTGGGATGGAGGATGTGTCGTGGAGATTCAGGTTCTCCCGCAGAAGAGGTTCCGCAGGAGAGCAAGCTTCCCTATGACCTAGAGGTACAGAAGGGATACGTGTTAGGGTCCCATAGGAGCGCTGTCCTAGGCCTAACCTCAGCCCAGGTGCCCAATAAATTCCCCTGACATTCCCAATTATTGGACAATGCTGACTTTCCTAGAAAGAGAGGGTGTGAACACTGAATTTAAGAAAGGAGAATATTCTTTCTCAGAGAAAAGGTGACTTCACCCATTCAGTCCTTGAAAAGTCAAGCATAATCCCCTGCGGAAGGAAAACAAGGGACACGCTGCCTTTGTCTCTTCTGTACCTTTTGCTCTTTCCCTCACCCCACAAGATTTCTCCCCCTCTTCTCCGCTAACCATCGACCAAACGCACCTCTCCAGCTGACGGACATTCACACGTAAGCGATCCCTCCCGAAACCCCATCACCCACATTTAGGCGACTCTGCTGGGGATCGAACCCACAATCTGCTTATTGAAGATTGTCGCTGCTTATGAGCCAATGGCTAAAGACTAATCAACACCTGATCTATCTTCTTTGAATGTTCCTATTCTTAACTACACGGTGTGGCAGATCATGGATAAGAACATGGATCAAGGGGTGCGTGCAATAGCCAATATAGTCTGAATTCATGGCTGGCTTTTGAACCAATGTTAGAGGTAATGACCTTAGTAGTATCAATCTGAGATGTTCACTAGCTAGCAACGCTGTTATGCGCATTTATGGCCCATCGAGGGACAGGAATCATGGGGTTTCTCAGAGCATGAGCACTGAGCAATCTCAGCTATTCAGACTCTTAAATGACGTTAGGGACTTCCTCAGTTCCTCAAGAAAGATGAAACCATCGACGAGAAATAGGGGCCCTTTGTTCTAGTCAGGGTATTTCTTATAGAATTCTGGGGCTTGATTAATTTGTCTTGGCCTATTGTTTGGCCAATGACGGAGCAATGAAGGACCTGCTGGGGCCCGCCCGCCGCCGGAAAAAAGAGAATAAAATCTTAACTATTGGAGTAGTATTATGTGTTAACATGATTAATTATGAATTATATAGTTAGTATAACAATACCTAAGAAATTAAATAATTTAGTTAGAAATTAGGTATAATTTGGATGATGTGATACGGAAGGATTTGAGCTTACTAAATTTAAGTGAATTGGTAGTTCTGAATAGAGCTCAATGAAAAAATTAGATTCTTTAATTTAGCTAGCCCCAATTGATTGAGACATAATGCTCAGTTTGGTTTGGTTTCAGTTAGAAATTAAAGATATTTTACATTGTCATGTAAAATTTTCCCAATAAATTTCATTGACAAATATAAGCATACATAGGCGTTGCGATTGTCAACAAAAATTCATATAATATCATGTAAAATATATTGCTGTGACTTACCCAATATATATATATATATATATATATATATATATATATATTGCTGTGTATTGTTATATAAAGAATAAGGAGAAATCTACCGTCAGCCCTTTGGGCTGACTATTGCTTTTTTACTTTTGTATGTTTTCTGACAGAGTTCTAGCAGGTGAAGTCTCTTATCTTTAAATGACAAAAATAACCCTTCTTTCCTTTTCCTCCTTTTTACTTTTGTATGTTTTCTGACAGAGTTCTGGCATGTGCGATTTTTGTATGGATTTAAAGCCTTGAATAGTTTAGTACTTCCTCCGTCCTTTTATAAGTGTCTCATTTCGTAACTCTAACTTATTAAAAAAACATCATCGTTATATAATTCACATTAACTTTTACCTCCACTTCCCTACTTACCCTCTTTAGAGACATCATCATTACATTTTTACTCACTAATGCTTTGTTCTCTTTGCAACTTAAAAAGAATTTTTTTAAAAATTCCCCCTAGATTCCCCCTACTTTTAACATTTCTCTCTCTATCTCTCTCCACTTATTACCCCTACTATTTTTCAAAAAAGAATTCAAATTTCAATCCAAACAAAGCATAACTTTTCAAAATGGAATTTATTTTTAGGGGCAAAATGGAAAATATACCAACTTTTACCCACTAACTTTATAAAATGGACACTGATTAAGAGATAACTCAAAATGGAATACTAGACTTTAAAAAGGGGACGGAGGGAGTATAAGATTTGGTGAATTTTATGCATTTTGTGATTAGTTTTGAAAAAATCACTCTTAAGGGAAAAAAGAAGTCAATAAATACAAAGAAAAAGAAAGAATAAAAGTAAACCTGAGGGGTTGGTCTAGTGGGTAAAATTTGAGACTTAGGGTTTGCTTCTTCGAAAGTATCAACCTCGAAACCTCACAAATGCTATTAATTTTCGGTCCCTCTATAATCAACCCATTGGATTGATAATAATCCTATTATTTTATAATATAAATCCACATGTCAGAAAAGAAAGAAAGTTGGACAGGAACTAAAAGCCCATTTTGTACCCTAAATGTCAGATGTACTATTTAAATTACCTAAATGCCAACTTTGCTCTTATTTGTTCACCTTTACTTTTTGTTGTTGCAAATCCACGGCTACCCTTTTTTTTTAATATTCACGGCTACTTTTTTTTTTTATAACTCAAGTGTCAATATTATCGTACGCGCACTTCAACTAATCATGGAGGCCTAATTCTACCGCCCTGTATGGACCAACCACAAAAAAATTAATAGCATTTGTGAGATTTCGAGCTTGATACCTTGGAAGAAGCAAACCCTAAGTCTCAAATTTTACCCACTAGACCAACTCCTCGGGTTTACTTTTATTCTTTCTTTTTCTTTGTATTTATTGACTTCTTTTTTTCCTTAAGAGTGATTTTTTCAAAACTAATCACACAATGCATAAAATTCACCAAATCTTATACTCCCTCCGTCCCCTTTTTAAAGTCTAGTATTCCATTTTGAGTTGTCTCTTAATCAGTGTCCATTTTGTAAAGTTAGTGGGTAAAAGTTGGTATATTTTCCATTTGGGAAAAATTCAAAAGAACCCCTGAACTTTGAACCCAATGTCAAATAGGCACCTTAACTTAAATAAATTTCAATTGAACACCTGAACTTTCACTCCGTTATTTAATTTACCTCATTCCGTCTCAATCCGTGACTTTCCAAACGGCAACAGCTAAATAAGCCTACTGGCTTATTTTTTGTCCTTATTTAAATTTTTTTTGTATTTTTTTTGTCATTTTATGGGGATTATTGCATCATCATGAAAAGAGAAATCTAAAAAGTAACAAATTACAATGGAAACCTACTTTTTTTTAATAAAGACAAAAATAAGTCAATAAGCCAATTTTTTCGTCTTTATTAAAAAATGGATTTCAATTATAATTTTTTACTTTTTGATTCCTCTCATTATGATGATACAATAATCTCCAAAAAATTGACGAAAAATTAACAAATATGAAAAAAAGTTGAATAAAGACAAAAAATAAGCCAATAGCCTTATTTAGCCGAACGGGGCATTAAAAAAGTGCCAGATCACTGTTGTTTCCCTCCAATTTCTCCCTCTAACGTTTTGTTCTGTCTGTTAGTGTCTAGCTCAGTAGTTGCCGTTAGGAAAGTCACGGATTGAGACGGCAGGGGGTAAATTGAATAACGAAATGAAAGTTCAGGTGTTCAATTGAAATTTATATAAGTTCAGGTGCCTATTTGACATTGGGTTCAAAGTTTAGGGGTTTTTTTGAATTTTTCCCTTTCCATTTTGTCCCTAAAAGTAAATTCCATTTTGAAAAGTTATGCTTTGTTTGGATTGAAATTTGAAATTTTTTTTGAAAATTAATAGGGGTAATATGTGGAGAGAGATAGAGAGAGAAATGTTAAAAGTAGGGGGAATCTAGGGGGAATTTTTTAAAAAATTCTTTTTAAGTTGCAAAGAGAACAAAGCATTAGTGAGTAAAAATGTAATGATGATGTCTCTAAAGAGGGTAAGTAGGGAAAGTGGAGGTAAAAGTTGATGTGAATTATGTAACGATGATGTTTTTTTAATAAGTTAGAATTACGAAATGAGACACTTAAAAAAGGACGGAGGAAGTACTAAACTATTCAAGGCTTTAAATCTGTACAAAAATCGCACATGCCAGAACTCTGTCAGAAAACGTACAAAAGTAAAAAGGAGGGAAAAGGAGGAAAAGGAAAGAAGGGTTATTTTATTCATTTAGAGATAAGAGACTTCACTTGCCAGAACTCTGTCAGAAAACATACAAAAGTAAAAAAGCAATAGTCAGCCCTTTGGGCTGACGGTAGATTTCTCCTTAATTTTTTTGTGGTTGGTCCATACAGGGCAGTAGACAGTAGAATTAGGAATCCATGATTAGTTGAAGTGCACGTACAATAATATGGACACTTGAGTTATAAAAAAAAAAAAGTAGCCGTGAATATTAAAAAAGAAAAAAAGGTAGCCGTGGATTTGCAACAACAAAAAGTAAAGGTGAACAAATAAGGGCAAAGTTGGCATTTAGGTAATTTAAATAGTACATCTGACATTTAGGGTACAAAATGGGCTTTTAGTTCCTGTTCAACTTTCTTTCTTTTCGCGGTTCAAAAAAAAAAAAAAACTTTCTTTCTTTTCTGACATGTGGATTTATATTATAAAATAATAGAATTATTATCAACCCAATGGGTTGATTATAGAGGGACCGAAAGAATAAAGCCAGAACTAGTCAAAAAATCGATTGAAACGATTTAACTAGGAAATCTCTTAAGCGGTCCAATTAATACATGAAAAAATCGGGGGTGGTTTCATTCGATAGAAGAGATCATTTTACATCAGATATAAAGTATATATTCCCTTCGTCCCTTAATTAGAGTCCAGTATTCCATTTTAGGCTGTCTCTTTATAAGTATTCATTTTATAAAGTTAGTAGGTAAAAGTTTGTGTATTGTCTATTTTGTCCCTAAAAGTAGATTCCATTTTGAAAAGTAAGTGAGTAAAAGTGTAATGATGATGGAAAAGTAAGGAAAGTGGAGGAAAAAGTTGACGTGAAAGGTATAATGATGATATCTTTTTAATAAGTTGGAGTTACGAAGTAGGACATTGAAAAGGGACGGAGGGAGTAGTACAAACCCGGGATACTACATTAACTGTGAGAGTCAACAAGACAATCAAGCCCAATAATAAGGCATGTTCCACAAAAAGGTGAATAAATACTTATTTTTTAAGAAGACAATTTTAAGCTCAAAAATCATGTACGTACGCAAATAATTTTTCTATCAATATAGATCTTGTTTGATAGATCTCATTGAGATTTTTAATACAGTGCAAAAAAAATTGAAAATTTATTTTTCATTACATTATTTTTAGTTTGAAAATGTGAAATGAGCTACTTATTTGGGCTTTGTGGAACAACCCTTCTTACTTTTTCTTTGAGAAGTTTCAAAATAAGTACTTATGTTTTAAGAAAATTTCTGGAACGGGGCCTAATACAATAAATAAACTCATTATAGAGTAGAAACAAAAAAAAAAATGAGAAGCGCTCTAAAAGGGAATAACACTCACACGCAGGGAGATTTGTGACCTTCTAGTGAGATGAAAGAGTCTTAACTAACTGAATTAGCCGCAGTAGTTGGGAAAAAAGGTATTTAAAGCAAGCGTCCCATGATAAAGCAAAGGACCGTAACGTTTTACACATTCGTGGGCCTTATTGGAATACATTAAACCACCAACCAAGGAGAGAGAATTTATTGTATGGTCGGAAGATTAATTTGGTATGCTTTTTGCGACAAAAATCGACCTTGATGTGCACTCATCAATAAAATCAATTGACTTTAACGTCCATTAGGGTACGTAGAAGGAAATTCAACAGTTCGTTTTCTACTTTTTTCGAACTATTAGTACTTGTTTTTTTTAATAATCGGATGTCTAAATCAACTTACGCGCACCTAGTAGATGTAATTTTTTATGTGTTCTTAGGCTAGGAGTTAACGCTACAATTTTTTTTTGTTACTTTGTAGTTTATAAGCGTCTCAAATCGAGAAGGGAGAAAAATATTTTTTCATGGGTACAAAAAATCGAATGCATATTTAGCATCCTATGGCCGGTGATAAGGGTATGCAAACAAAGCAATAGGAAATTATAATCTCATTAGTCACTACCATTAGATTTGAAAACAAAGAATCACATAAATAATCAACAACCACCAAAGTTCAGAAAATGACATTAATGCCTACTTAATTAATTTCCAGCTATAACCAATTAACAGTACTATTAGTTTGATTCAACACAAGTGGAAAGTCACTCAGGTTTTCTTATTTTACTTAATTAATAGTATAATAAAATAGTTGGGCATCACTGTCGGTTTGTTATGGCACAGCACCCCCCACCGCCCTCCCACCAAACTACTCTTTATTGCAAAATAAAACATAAAAAAAAATGTAGTAGCAAAATGAATTATTTGGCTTATTCGTGATCCGGTGCAATGAAGCTGATTCATGATCCGGTATTAATTAATTAAGTTGAATAAGAATAATGTCTTTTAATTTTTATTCAAAGGAAAAAAATGAAATAGATTGTTGGGCGTAAAGGCAAGGTGAAGATTAGTTTGTTTTTGGATAGATGGCCGGTTGTTAGATTAATTGATGAAGAGAAAAAAGAAAAGCACCATGTATATATTGTGTGCATAATCAATTCTATTAAATTTGTAGCAATGCTTAATGATATAAGGGCGACTCAACAGTCATGAACAGGTGTTTATCTAAACGCCCTTGCATTAGCAAATATTAGAAAAAAGAGAGAAGAGTATATAACATTGGGAATTTCTGGGATATATAAAAATAATATTTTGTAAACCCTTAAAAGGAATAATGAATAGTTTAATATTACCCTTTAACCAACTTTGTTATATTTTAAATCTAAATAAAAATTGTCATTTTTTAAACACCAAATAATTTGACCAACTCAAATCAATTGCATAACAAAAACAAAAGCCCAATCCACCATGTAATCATTTTCTTAATAGCTAGCCAATCTCGTTCTTCTTGATGATCATTCTATGGAGTACTTCGCTGAAATAGAGATAGAAAACCATGTGATAGTGAGTATTTTCGCAGTTTTGGCATGTTCCTCTTGTTGGCATGTTTTTTTATTATTTATTTTTAGAAATTATAAACTTATCATAAATAGAATTGTTTTCGTTAGTATCAATTAATGTGTTAGGTAGACTACGTATTTTAATTTCTAGTCTTTAATAGAAGTTGAAAAAACACAAATCATACATTTCAATGATAGGTACTGGCAAAATTTCCTGAGCCCCCCACTGTATGCAACCTTGCCTTTCATGTTTTGGAATTAACTTAATTGACTGTCTAGAAGGACCGGAAATTTGTCTTCAAGGATAACGTGTTTAATTTTGAGCCTAGCAATATGGTACCTACACCATGCATGTCTATCCTGTGGATCATTGGCATGCCCTCCAATGGAGGTCAACAGGACCGACCAGTAGTGAAATAAACGTTGTAAAAAAAAGAAGAGCATGCCGTGTCAAACCAACCTAGCTAATATAGAATAGGATACATAAATTCTCTGAAGGCACAATATTGGTGTTGGTCTCATTCGAGTCGTCCATACTCAACAATAAACGACTTAAATTTCATTCGGCCAAACGGATCTCAGTCGTCCAGTCGAGTTGAAATCTGAGTGGGCCATTGTCGATCATAGAGGACCCGGCCGGATTGGGCCAACAACAGAATGTACCCTTAGTTCAATTCTCTTATAGGAGTGTCGACCCAATTAAATAACCATATCCATTCGACAATGGATAAGGTTCTTAATAATGGATTTTTTTTCTCTTAATTATGCTTGATGTATTCATTTATCATGTAGTCTGGCTGTTTTGTATTTCTTAACAATGGGCTGTGATGACTCTTTATTAATCTACTAAGTTATTTTTTGATGCCAAAACAAATAATAATAATAATAATAAAAACCTCACGTTGCCGTAATTGCAGGCCCCATGCGTGCCCCCACAAGAACAACACTTCCAATTATTAGTAAAAAACAAGGAGTTGGTTGTTGTAGTTGTTCAGGAAAAAAAAAAAAGGAAGAAGAAGAAGAGAGAGTTGGTGGTTGGAGATTAAATTTTTTATACCGCCAGTGTAAACATATGTTTCCTCCAAATCAATTATATTGCATCATATTGCTATGTTTTATTGATTGGGACCACTATTTTGCAACGTGGCGCAATGTATATAATTGATTTGGAGAAAACAAATATTTACACCGACGGTGTAAAAAATTTATTCTCTGACATTATGAACACGAATATCCTATTACATATTCTACCATTAATACCGATATTTTTTGAAAAATATATTCAAGTATATATATAATAAAGACATAGTGGGGAGCTGGAGGTGTGTGTACGGGTTGTGTGGGGTCAGTGGCGGCTCTTGCGTTTCAATTCAACGGTGACAAAAACATTAAAAAAAAAATGTAAACAAAGCATGCTCTATAATATAAAATAAAATAAAATAAAATATTATTTATTTTATATTATGATTGAAAATAAATTAGGCTTAATTTGTTTTGTTTTGTTGAGTCTTATCATCTACATACTCACAAATTTAAATGAAGTTTTTTTACTTTGACTACTCACAAACAATTCAAAGCCGACAATATGAAAAAGTATGAAAGAAAAATCCAAAAATATGTAACAAAAATACAAATTTTTGTGCATTTTTCACGTTCAAGGGTTCGCTTGAATCCCTCAAACATAGGTTCGGTTGCCCCTGGGTGGGGCAAGGGCCCCTACTTTGGAAATAATTTTATTTTCTTTTTGAACTACTATGAATTTGTAGATTTTGTTGGGCATTTACATATTCTGACATACAAAATTAAGAATTGGAGAATGTGTTTTTCAAATTTTTGAACATTGTGATGAAGGCTTTCGACTAATTAATTGAGGGTATATAAATTTTATTTTATTTTCGCTTGGGGCCCTCTCAAATGTAGATCTTAGCTGCACCACTGTACTCCTATACATACTCTTTAACTATGTTTAGGTTCTTTAAATACAAGGTCATAGAAGTAGATTTGTTTTGGGGTAAATTAGGTCATAGAAGTAGATTAGGGATCTAATAGGAAGAAATTCCACATGATAGGCATGTGAAAAGAAAGAAATTTGTTCACACTCTTAATCGCTGAGATCGAACTATTCAACCCTAGATTGAGGTGTAATATTCAATAGCAATTTATAAGCAACCTCATATGCTTTTCTTTATTATTGGAAGGTTACCGCGGAGAAGTTTGATTTAAA
Organism: Rhododendron simsii; assembly: GCA_014282245.1. NCBI lineage: Eukaryota > Viridiplantae > Streptophyta > Magnoliopsida > Ericales > Ericaceae > Rhododendron > Rhododendron simsii. Next base: position 21,932,931 of record CM024961.1, read on the forward strand.
AAAAATATATCTTAAGAAAGAAAATACTAGTAAAAAATCCTATTTGAGGAATATAACTCCATTGGTCAAAGAAACACGAGGGGAATATACTCCACCGTATCTATAATATCCCAAATGTTATTTATCCCGTAAAATATACTCTATAAAAATTTCAATTTGATTTCTAACATAACTTTTGTTTGCACTTGTGCACAATGCAAAAAGAAGAGGAGAATCTATCAAATGAGTCCAAATTAACTCATCGGAGATTGTTTATCCAAGTTGTGTTTCTAGACAATTTGGACAAATCATTACTAAGGGTCCGTTCCTCTAAAGTTTTTACGTACTCCTTAAGTATTTTATATTTTATTCTACGAGACAGGTCACTTTTTTACAACACATCATCTTTAATTTAGAAAATAAATACTTTAGCACAACAGGACCCTTAGAAAACACTAACGAACAAGAAAGGTAGGCCAGTCCAATATCTACTTCCGTGGCGTAATGTCCAACGTCCATAACACAACCACCACAAATTTACACTCGTTACTCAAATAATTAATTCCACCACCTTTCTTCAAAAGAAAATTAATTCACCACCATAAATATAACGGCCCAGATAAGATAGTCGCCGGCTCCCCCTGCTGACTCATCCTTTCCAATCTCGAAAAAGTTTCTCGTATTCTGACCTGGACCACACATACCTCTTCCTTCACCCGCCAGTCCACGTCAGATCCTCACCACTTTTAACTTTCAAAAAGTTTTATTATTCGTTAAACAACCTAATCTATTTTATTTTAGAAGATTTGGAGCGAGAATTACGGAAATTAAAATCTATGCATGAGATATAAGGAAGACATCAACTGCACTTCATTCCACTTATACTTTTAAAAGTTTGAGAACGCAACTTTTGTACATAACTCCCGAGAGAACCGTCTTAGTAGCAGTACGAGACATTTTAAAATTTTAAACTCGCGTGAATGGAATGATTCTTGATGAAATTGTGACCCCGAGTTGTATTTTAAAATATTTTTCGTAGCATTGCTCTCTAATCCACCCTCCGTTATAAATACCCACGCTCTCCCACCAAACCAAGCCCCTCCTTGCAATCCACACCAATATCCGCATATTCCATTTCATTTCGCCATAGTTATTTCAGTTTTTGTTCTTTGTTATCCACAGTTCCATAAATAAGAATTGGACTCCGATTATGGAGATTCCAGAGCTGAACATGATCACCGATTTCGTAGTGCTGCAAAACCCATCTCTATTTTCTCGTGTCTTTCCCCTTTCCAGCACAGGAGAATTTCTTAAATTGTATAGCTTCTGGCAATGGGGCGCTTTGATCCTCGCACTAGTCGCTACTTTCACCGCCTTAATCACCACAATTCGATTATCATTTGTACGATTCGTTAAGTCCTTAGACTCCTCCGTACCTCCAATCGAACAGTTCCTCGACGAATCCGACTCCGACACCGACTCCGTCGATTCCCCCTCCACGGCCTCCTCGGACGACGAAGGGTACAGCCGCTCGACGTCGTTTTGCTGGTCCAACAAACATATCGACGAAGACTTCTCCGTCGCCGGTTCTAGTCCGAGGCTCCGGCGCCTGCGTAGCTGCGTCAACGGGTTTTCGTGGTCGGACTTCGCCAAGGGGAAGAGCGTCGTGAAGCTGTGGGACAGCCTGGGGCTGGAGTTCGATTTCGAAGATGACTTCTCGGAAAGCGTGGTTTCGATTTGGGATTCGTCCACGTCATCTCCGGCGGTTGTTTTCTCAGCCGGAACGAGCAGTGGTAATAGTAATGATGTTTTGTTTTCGGCGTACGACGCGAGGATCGGAGGCGAGAAGCCGGCGATGCGCGCGGAGTGGCCGCAGCCGCGGCGGCGGGGGAAGGCGGCCGACGTGGGTTTTAAGGGCGGCGTCGAGAAGGTCTACGTGAGGGATGATGCCACGGGGGAGGTGACGGTGGGTGACCTAAGGAAAATTCGGTCGCCGTTAGAGGACGGGACGGAATCTGACGGGGATACCTGGTGGGATGCTGACGCCGTTATTGGGTCGAACGAGTTCGTTGACTATTGAAACGGACTGCGACTCGGTCTTGACGCGGCGGTTTGACCCGGCGAGCTGGATCTGCTTTGGAAAGGTCAAAACGATCCGTGAGAAACCTTGGAGGTTCTGTGGAGGGGTAAAATAGTAAATAAAGGTGGATTTGATCTAGAGGCTCGGGCCGTAAAGCTGTAAATACTTTTTTTTTTTTCCTACCTAATTTACATAGTATTAAAAAAAAGGTTTGTGGAAATTTTTAATGGGAAATGTGATTTTCTCACTCTAGCCTTTGGGCGATGAACTGATTTTCTTGACTTTGGCTTATGTTCGTTTGCGCAACTACCATTCATTGACCAAACGTGTTTACCAGCAAGTAGTCAATGGAAGGACAATATTGTCTTTTATGTAATGAAAGGGAAAAAATGCATGGAGATAAATAGGGAACGTGAAAATCATTTTGTGCAATGAACTAATTTTCTTGACTTTGGCTTGTGTTCGTTTGCGCAACCGGTAACTACTCTTCATTTCAAAAAGAAGAGTCTAAAAGATAAAAAATTACTATGATTACAAGCGAAAAAAGGATTCGCTAAAAGACAATAAATATCAAATACCACTAGTTGGTATTTTTGTCTTTAGGTTCATTTTTTACGATTTCTTTTTTAAACTTTGTTTCGCAGTAATGTACTTTTTTAATTTTTCTTGTTGAGACAAACGATTAATTATATAAGTTAAATATATACTACAAGAAATTAAAAATACTAAAATAAATATCAAACCAAAAAAATTAGGGAGAATAGGGTACTTTGATTTTAGCTTCTCCAATTAGGGAAGAATACACATCAACTTCTTACTGGCAAAAAAATATGTGGCCACCGGAGGTTCGTCTGATTTTTAAGTTTGATATTTAAAATTAGTAATAAGACGACACAATTAAATCATAGAAAAGAAACGTTCTAATTAATCTATGAAAGCTTTTAGCTACGAGAAGTCACGTGAAAAACGTGGAGGGCGACAATATCAAAAGGGTTTATTTATCGTACTGTTGTTTATGGTTGGATTGGATCAACGGTGTCAATTTCAATTTGCTACGATTACATTAATCGTGTCAATCACGGAATCTATTAACGGACAATTCGGATTAAGATAGGTGTTTTTTGTTCCCTCTTCCTGATAAGCATGGCAATCATTCACCCATTACCCATTACAGGGGTCCGATCTCCTCTGTCCTGAAAATTATTGGGCCTCTGTGCCGCCGAAGGGTTTTTTAGCTGTTGAATTGTCTAATTTTATTTTATTTTCTTATATTTTTAAATCTAACAGTTGAAAAATCTCTCGGTACAAAAGCGTCGAAGTTTTCGGCACAGAGATGCTGCCTTCCCATTACCTACCTTATATTATCATTTTAACAATACAGGTGTTTGTCTTTTATTGTTAACAACGATAACCGACCTTCAAGATTAAGACATTACTACATAGAAAACAAGAAATACAAGATTCACTGAGGTCTTCAGTTTGGTGGTGTGCAGTCAGGTGCTGTGCGTGCACCTCCGATCCGTCGGATCGTACATCCGATGGTTCGGATTTCATCTCGGCAATTAACGATTGAGAGCTATTTATTGTCGAGATGAGATCCAAACCGGAGGTGCGCAGAACAGTGATACTACGCATACCACTGCAGAGCATCATCTCCCAATTCACTTAGGAAATATGAAACACGGTTGCCTTCCCACAATCAATCATTCATTTTAATCCACTGAACCAGTTGAAAGAATCACAGCCACAAAAAAATAAATGAAATGCAACGTAGCAGGCCTAGGAGCTAATCAGAAAACAATAATATTATGTTTTAGTAACCCAAGGAGTCGCTAAGTGGCAACAAACATGAACAGTAATTCATACATTTTGAGTTTGAAATTTGACAATTTCTTTAGGCCCGTTTGCAATAGAGAAATTGCTTGTGAATTTTCTAGTTCGGCCCGGCACGGATGGGCTACTTTTAACCGGACTGGAGAGGCCGGAAGAAAATATTCAAGATGCGCGTAAACTGATCCAGACACTCATAACCGTAAAAAAAAATGATATGAAATTGTTACACTGGCACTCCAAAGGCCTCCTAAAGGGTTATTAAATTCCCAAAGCGTTATGATTGTGCTAAATATGCGATAAGATTAATCTATAGCTAAATTTTTAGCAAAACTGTTTTGCTCTTATCTCTTAAATTATTAGACACACAAACAACCTTAGATTTGAGATATCTCATGACTCATGGTAATAAGATGGAGAAAAAATAATACTATTTGCACAATTAGAACAACATTGTTGATGTATACTTGAATATTCGCGGATATGTGAGAATGGAATTGAACTTGAGCTAACCCCTTGTTGAGAGAGAGAGAGAGAGAGAGAGAGAGAGAGAGAGAGAGAGTAATTGGACAACCTGATTTCAATGGTAGTTGGGAAAAATCTAGCTAATTGAATTGCAGTGAAGTACTCTTTCACTTGAAATGAGAAAATCACACTAACATTCCAGTATCCAGGAAGCCGAAGGATTATTGGTAACCCAGCTATTAGAATTGGGTAGAGAATAGATGATTCGAGCGAGGAAAAAATGCTCAGTTGGTGGACCTAATAGGATGGAGGAGTTAATAGGGTAACATCTACGTACGTACCCCAATATTTTGTAGGTCCTCATTTATGGGCTGTTTTAATTTCTTTTCTTTAGTAGCCCCAATTACCAAATCCAATCTAAAACGGATTTCATGGCATCTTTCTGTTTTCGGTGTTTCTAGCCAATTGTAGGTCACCATCCAAAGGGTGGTGACGTGCATGGATTTGTTCTCATCGGGCTCCCATCGGTGAGACAATTTTTCGAAATCATACCTTACTTCAAGATGTATTTCAACTCTTAGTGTGACTAAATAACACAAATTCGATCTAGCTCACTTATCACAGTCTAATCTCATACATTATGCTAAAAAAGAAATTGATTTGTTAACCAAGCCTATCTACATATTAATTTTTGCACCAAAAATGTCACCCGGTCATATCAGAGGAGAAACCCCTTAACTTGTTCTCAAGGGGTGGACATTGCAGCCGGATGGTCTTTGAGCAATGCCAAGATCAATCTGCGAGGCTATTTGCACCCCTATTGCTCTCAGCGTTGGAAGAACGGTGCACTTTTGTGACCTCAGTAAGTCGCCACAGTCTCCAACAGGCTCCAGTGACGCGAATTAAGGGATGTTCTATGACCACCAACTTGACAATCAATTCACGGTTAGATTCCACTTTTAACATTTTTGCGGTCTTGATGCTTCTTATACATGAGACCTGATCACAATGTCCCACATTTCGGGTTGAAAACAAGTGCAATTGAGAAGATGACTAGTAAACTGTGGTCCAGGACTCCAATTTAATGCTAAACAACTCTCCAATCCGGCTAGTCACGAGTTTCCTTTAGGCCACCCATCCGGTTTTTGGCTTGAGCATAGTTACAGCTAGGGAAAAATTCACGAGCCTAACCAGTTTATATCAAGGGGCGTTTCCGGCCACTAAAAATTTTGGATTACAAGTTATTGCATTTTAGTAATTTTACGTATCATGTTGTTCATACTAACCCACAATTTCTTCCTTTTTTTCCCCCTCTATTTTTCGCTTTCATCCACCCATATACCATCTACAACTTATATATGTTAGTAGAAACAACTTGACATTTTTGGACAACAAAAAGTTGTTCATACCTTATTGGCTAGCGAAAACACCCCTAGCATGGTACAATTTGAAGACCTATGACCTCTCCAAGGCTCTCAAACTATTTTAGATTTGTTGAGGTTTCTAGTCTAGTGTACTAAGGCGTACTGATATGATCTGATCATCGAATTTTCACAGGAAAATCTTTCCACAGCTATTTGCACTTGCAACTGGAACTGTAACATTTATTCAAGCTAGCCACATTAATTGAAGGTTGATAAATTCAAGCTAGCCACAGCCTTACTTTGTGATCAATAAATACACTTCAATAGAATCTAGTCTGTTATCCAGATCCTAAACTCTTGTTAATTAAGCCACAAAATGAATGAAAATGTTAAAAAGAAAATAACATAAGGCAAGAACAAGAGATGGTCTGAATTAATTGATACGCGTAAAGTAGCCTAGACATCTGGTTATCAGGAAAAAACACGCACAAGATATACATGATTAATAAATAGACGATAAAAGTCAAAACACAATTACAAACCAGTCCAACATGTAAAATCAAAACCATTCCAACTTGGACATATAAACCTTCACCTTGTTGGCCACAGGACAAACTAAATAGTAAGTAATTCAGACCATCTCCTCAAGTTAATCACAAATGGTTACACCGGCGGTGTGAAGAATTTATTCTCCTCAAGTTATTCACATCTAACTCCTGTCCGTCTCTGTTATTCCAATCTTTTGTACTATCAAAAACACATAATCGAAAGAATAGGAATAAGAAAAATGAAGGAACCAAACTATGAACATGAAATAAATCAGGAAACCAAGTCAAATCACTAGACAACAACTCTCTGTGCCCAAAACCTCGAATCCCTCCGTCTTCATCAAAATTTAGGAAATTCCTTCTTGACAGCGAACAAAGATGGCGATATCGAGCTACCCATGTTCGGCAGTGGGGAGAAAGAGACCGCATCCGAATATCGATACATAGGCAGAGGAGAGAACAACAAATTGGTCGAATTCGGGGTGAAAAGCGGCATATCAGCCAGATATTGATGAGAAGAGGACGAAATCTCTTCCGTTGTTATCGATGAAGAAGACCCATTACTATGCTCAACCTCAGCAGTAATTTCTTTCTCGTTCTCGATTGCTTCTTTAGGCCGCGAGAAACCAGTGAGGTTCTGAACCAGGGCCCTGAAATCCCGAGCCTTGGCGTGGATGATTTTGGGGGAATGGGCGTAAATGATCACTGGGTGATGATGATCCGAATTCCGGGCTTTACTGAAATTGGAAGATGATGGTTTCTTAACGGCTTTGGAGTTCATTTTTATCCTCAATGGAGTTGGACGAGGGCCATTGATTGCCCTTCTTTCTTCTTCTTGGCTGTGGGTTTTTTCCGGACTCATATTGGTGTTTCAATCCACAGAACAATCAAAAAATGAAAGACAGGAAAACAGAGGATTTGCTAAAAAGGGTAAAAATTGATGGGTGTGCATATATAAGACGAAAGGGCTGATTTTGGACGAGGAGGAAGTGAGAGAAGAATTAATAAGGCTGTCGAGTATGGAGGGAAGGTAGCTGACATTTATGACCGTTGACAAATTTATTGGGGTTTATCAAGAGGCCATATGCGGGGGAGTTGACAAGAGGAAGGTACGCAGGAAGTTAACCGGTTGGAAGGAAGTGCGGTATTTGTCCATCGAGATGTTGCTTTTGTCAGCAGGAACCAGGAAGGGATGGATGCAGTTAGCGGCGGTCGTCGGCAGCTACCCAGCTGATTAAAATATTACTCCTACCTTCGTTCCACGATGGAGGTGCTTTTGAGCGGCATCCTTGCAAATCGGTTGTCAAGCAGTCGATTTTCTCAAAAACTTATCTAGATTTTGTTGTTTATAATAGTTTTGAGGATTTTAAAAACTTTGTTTAATGAAATTAATTGAAATCTATTATAAGATTCATATTGCATATGCTAAACATTATAACTTTAAAAAATCTTGATAATTTTATGAGAAGTGTGTATAATGATTCGGGACATCCATTTGGAAAAGAAGTGAGTATCTTTAAGAGTAATTCTTTTAAGGGTCTGTTTGAACGATACGAGTGTCGGGACTATATATTCAGATTAGCAAAATGTCAAATGATGCTTTATTAAAATATTTATGATTCAGACTCAAATAAAATACTCCCTTCATCCCAAAATGATAGCCTGGTTCGCAAAACGAGGAATTCAAAATTATACAATCTTTTGAAGAAAAATTTAAACTTTTTTCTTGACAATTTACTACATGTCATTGAATTCTTTAAATTAATAAAAAAAAAGTTTGAATTCTTTCTACAAAAAACATTAAAAAAAAATTTTGAATTTTTTTTAAAAAAATATTATTTTTAAATTCTCGTTTGGTGAATCAAAAGACTATTATTTTGGGAGGAGAGTAAGAGACACTGGCCATATTAGCGGCAAGCAAGTCTATGATTCCATTCACGAATTATGGCGCGACAACATGCACGTTGGTTAGAAAAGTATATACAAGAGACGAGACGATAAACACGTGGGAAAGGAATAATCTTGTTGAATATTTGAGACTTGAGAGAAATTTATTTAAGACGTGAATAAGTATTTTACAGTAGCAACCAATTGCGATCATTCAAAAGTGTTTTGCATGGTCCGAATTTTAATGATTATTCCCCGTAAAAGTTTCTTTAATATCCAAACCATCCAAAATATTTTTGGACAATCGTAATTAGCTTCGTAAATAACTATTCATGGCTCCACCGTTAAAAAGATTTTCTCCGGACCAGTTTTGATTACAAACCAAAAGGGTTGATTTTTGACTTTTAAATGAACTTAAACGATACCATATAAAGGTTGAAACCCCCACCGAGTGAGATTTGAAAAATACTCCCAAAAAAAGCAAGTATCTTGACTCTGAATGCTGTCTTCGTCATTGTGCTGATCATCAGAACTCAGCAGTTGTGATAGCAATTATAGACGTATGAAATATTGCAAGCGCAACTTGATTGACTAAAATAATATCAGATGAGATAAAAATAAATGAGTGATTTTTTTGTTGGGCGTTATATGGTTTGACTCTTTTGAAAAAGATTATGCCTAAGTGGTTTGTACGCATATATCTTCAATTATTGCACTCTCTCATATGAATGAACTTGAATAGAATGAAAAATTCATGAAAACTTTGATTGAAAGATTCGTACTCTAAAATGAATGTAGGATGCCTTATATATTGAGGAACATGTGACTTTCCAAAAAGACAAGAAGAAAAGGGACATTACTCTTCACAAAAGATGCGTTTGTCCACAGTGAACATGTGTCACTCAAAAGACACGATTCCAAATCAAATCAATGTACATTCATACCAACAAAAAATATTGAAGGTTTGTTCGGAAGATGTGGAAAGGGATGGAAAATTAATTTTAAAATTTTCCCCTGGTTCTTAAAAAAGAAGATCGAGGAAAAATTTTAAATTCTAACTCAAACTTTTTTCTCAATCTTTCTCCAATTTTTTTCTCTTATTTTCCTCTTCATTATTTTTTTTCATTTTTCCTTTCTATCCCTAACTTCCAAACAGAGCATGAGTATTTTCTGAAATGTTTTTGCAACAGAAAGAATAAAGAACTAATATAATAATGAAATGGAGATAAAATAGGATGTAAGAACTCCAGCGTCTCTCCTCTTCCCCTCTTGTTTATCATTGTCATTGAAACCCCAGCTTGGTTTATGTGCTTGAGCTATTAGATTGGCTTGGGCTTAGGCGCATGTTCTAGTCTTTTTGGGCCTGTTTGTTAAACAACTCTTGGGGAATTGGGATTCACATTACCCTAAGGCCATGATTTATAGCCTCTTTAGTGGTGGGTTTGGACTCTGTTTTTTGTTTACATTTTGGAAGGCCCAAATGGATTTGGTAATTCAGCAACAATCATTTTACGACTACAAATACTTACACAAATATTTATACAAATTCACTCACAACACCTCCAATATGTGTGGACCCCATAAAAAGATGTAAGTATATGTGTAAAGTGTCTGTGGATGAATAATAATTGAGAAGTGGTTAGCTATAGTGTAAATATGAACTATTGGCTAGCTTTTGTTGTACTTGCTCTAATGGCAAGTTCGGGCCATCGCCAACCCTTGCTTTCTTTTTACGTAAAATATGTGGGTGAAGATTGGTTAAAAGCTTGATTAGATATGAAACACTCCCATGGTTTTTTTCATCAAACCATGCATCAAATCTTTCGAAGATTTCCAAACCTATCCCCGAATGTCCATTTCAACCATTTTTGATGAAAGATTTAAATGCACCAAACCTTGCTCATTTTGTCATTTCATCAAATCTCATCTTTAAAAATTCCATGCACATCCCCAAAGCTACTTTCATCAAACTTGATTAAAAAAAAAACTCACTCTTTCCTTGATTCGATGGAAAATTAGGTACTCCCTCAATTTGATTTTTATTTGGTTAAAAGGTTGGAGCCCCTTTTCATCAAATACTTTATTTCATGAAATTTAAATTTGCTGATGCATTTGATGAAAGGTTGGGGATGTACTCGGAAGACTAGCTATTTGAATCTCAGAATAAAGGGAAAAAAAAACCCCTAGCTATGTACCCACTTTTTTTTTTAGCTTAAACAGAATCATGCCCAGGCAAAGCAACTTCGGCTTACTGCTGGGTAGAGCAAAAAGTAGGAACTGAGTATTATATGTTTCATTATCCATTATCTATTTCTCGTTCCAGAGGCTCCTTCCAAAAATCAATCCTGAGCCTAGGAATATTGATTTCCTAAGTTGCTTGGTCTCTCTCATTCTCGATCATCAGCAGGACCGGTATGAATCTGTCTTTCCTTTTTAATTTTTTTTTTCAAATTTTGGTAAGATATCTGTCTTTCCCTTGTTTTTACTTTTGATTGTCACTTGTCTATATATGATTTGTCTTGAATTCTTTTCTTCTCCTTGTATTTAGTTCTGAAAATGTTTGAGGAGTTCTACTTTTTCTGCCCTCCACAGCCACCTTCCTGTTTTCGTCCCTTCTCCATTCCCGTTTAGCCTTTTAGCGCCACACCACACACAACACCACCTCAGACCGCGCCCCCCCCCCGCCCCTTTTCTTGTTGAACAGCGAGCCCTAATTATTTGGAAATGGGTATTTGTGTTTCCTTGTAGAACTAAAGTTTAGCATTGGTATTGTTCTCTTCGAGTAAGACAGACTATTATACATACCTCATTTGAATCTCCACTTTTTCTAGACAAATTGCTTAGGGAGATTTGGTGATAGGTGCGCTATAGAGATTTTATAAGCCTACAAGTCCACCTATTATTTTTGTAAGCATCCATTAACCTACACCCTAGGGTACCCTATGAAAGTCCCTAAACCACTAAAATCCTATGACAGGAAAGTGCATCCTAAAACCCTATGAAAATGCCTAAATCCTGAGGTACCTTACTGGCTTACCCTATATAGAAAAATGTATCCTAAAATCCTATAAAAGTGCCTAAACTCTAGGGTACCCTACCCTAGGGAGTGGAATGAGCTTATTATGAACTTTGTAAATAGGACTTGACACCTTACAAAACTAATAGGTGAACTTGGGGGGTTATGAAATTCATATGATGGACCTAAGACCAATTTTTTGTTTTATAAATTTTAACTTTTGGAGCATAAATTTTAGATGTAAAAAATCTAGCAAAGATAATGAGGTTATTTTTGCATGTTGTTGTTCGACTAAATTTTTTTTTTTTTCCGGTTGTGTTTATTTGTTAGAGAATGGTCTTTCCTCAATTTGGGAATTTTGGTGCTAGGGAGGTTCAGGGTTTGCTTGGGAGGAAAGTAGCAAACATGCCATACACTGCTGCAAGCACACTCTTATGATACACTTCAAGCATTCGACGGGAGTTGAATCTTCTACTATGCAATATGCCTAAGAGGAGGCATAAGACTCTTGTTGTATGCATTGAGAGACTATAGAGGGCCCTTTGTGGTTGATGGGCTCTTTATTGATGGCTCCTCATCGATTGCGGAGAGGGTAGGACTTAGGGTGGAAATCACCATGAAGTAGGAGCCTGTCAGGTGGAGTGTTAATTATACATGAGACCAAAGTCTAGTGACAGAGTCTTGGTGGGAGAGAAGTCAGGAGATGTTTACGGCTATCACAAATAGCAAGCTCTGCACACACCCCTAACATTGTGTTGGTGATAGTGCTCATCTCATTCTAAGATATCCTCTCATGTCAAACAATTGTCGTAAAGTAGTAGCAAGTTAAACTAATCAAATTCAAATGAACTCAACAGTACCTCGTGACCATCATATAGGTGACAGTTGTAGTAGAATAAACAACCTCGGTAAATCCATACAATCTCAAAACTATTCCTTTTCCTTTTCTTATGTGTTTTGCGAGAATGTCCGTCTTTGTTGTCAAGTAATTGGGAAAAATACCATGTATACTCCCAAGATATCTATCAAGCGATGCCGAAAAAAGTGTGTAGACACCCCAATCTGGGCTTCCAGATTAGTTTACTTACGGTTTTTGATTCCCCGATGATGAAATGGATCAAGAACACCCCGGGAATGATAGCGTGTTTGAGCTTTGAGTGTTTGCAAAACCCTTGAACCTAACCTAGCCTAAGCCACTTCAAAAACCAAAAACCTTGCTGGTCCGCGCCAGGGCGCAACTATCCCGCGCCCGGGCGCACCATCGCGCGAGGGTTTCACTCTATCGCGCGACAGTGCGCCAGGGCGCACCATCGCGCGACAGTCTCACTCCGTCGCGCGAGGGTCCAACCTACAACCGACCTTACTGAAGGAGGACAGTTGGCCACCAATGCAGCCTCAGCCAGGCCTCGTGGACTGCCTGAACTCCTCTGTTTCCAACCAGATTCATCCCTTTTCCCTATAAGTATCCCCATTTGTTTATCTTTCAAAGGGTTACAAAAATTCAAAAAAACTAAGCACAAGCTCTAGTGCTTTTTCATCCATTTTCACACCTCAACCAAGAACATAGCTTGTTCTTCCTCTTCCATCACACAACCATTCAAACACCTCATTCAAGTTTCAAACCTCAAAGCTCAATCATCCGTTCAAACTCAATCTAGGTATAGCATACCTACTGTCTTTCTGTTCTGATCCCTGAGGGGGGCTGGCAGGGCCAAGGCTGGTAATCAATACCAGTTCTGGTCCTAAAGCTGGCGAGGTTTCAAAACCGTTATGGCAAGAACCAGCGCGCGATAGAGCCACTCCCTCGCGCGACGATTTCGATCATCGCGCGACGGTTCTCGTGGGGATTGGTGTCTTGCTGTTTTGTGCTTTATTTATGTATAGATCACTGCAAGCATGTTAAAAACCAGTTTACTGCTTTCCTTTGTTAGAAATGCTAGTTGTACTTCAATATGAGCTTCTGTTATTTTGGAGTACCACTGGGAACATTCTGGATCTGTCCCAGAACCCAGAAAATGTGAACCAAGCACTGGTCTGTCCGCGCCAGGGCGCAACCATCCTGCGCCAGGGCGCACCATCGCGCGACAGACTCAGTCCATCGCGCGACAGTGCGCCAGGGCGCACCATCGCGCGCCAGGGCGCACCCTCGCGCGACAGTGTGACTCCATCGCGCGATAGTCTGCTCCGACCAGTGACTGGCCTTGCACGGGTAACTTGGATTTAGGCCATTATTTTGTCCCCACATTGTTTATGGGGTGTTTTATTAATTTGTAGGGCTTTACAACCTTTAAACTGTATATTATACTGCCTATAAACTGCGTGGTTTGTCCTGGGTGTGCACTGGTCCTTCCAGAGCCCAGAGGGTTTGAGAATAAGAGTTGTGGGTTTAAGCTCAACGGCGCGCGCGTGTCTTGGAGTTGTGCGCGCAGGAGTGAACAGCATGCAGTGACTTGTTCAGTGCCTGCTGGTTTCTTCCTGCGCACGTCACTCCAAAACAGGGGCCTCCCAGTTTGTTTAAACTCCCACAGCAGTCTGTTCTCATCCTATACTAACTGCTCATCCATGCTATCTATCACATCCTGCAAACTGTTACAGTTTTAATCCCCGATTAACTGTTCCCCCGCCCTAATTGGCTAAAAATTGATTAATCAAACAGAATCGCAAACAAACAACGCTTTCGCAAATGCCTAAGTAGAGACCGATCTCCGGATTGGGCGAGAGGGGTGCCATAAAACCCTTCCCCTCTCGTAACCTGGCTCCCGAACCCAGATATGGTTATGACGGACTGGTTCCTTAACTTTTTCAAATCAAACAGCGCGGCAAGTGCTTCGAAATACGGTTCCTTGGGTGTCGGACCTTCAAACCCAAGTGGCGACTCTGTATTTTTCGCGAGCGCTTGACGTCCAGCTTCAAAAGCGCTCCCGCGAACCGGCAGCATCTCTCCTTTCTCAAAAGGGTAGGGAACGGAATCCCTTCCCTCGGAGGAGAGAGAAAGAGTCGGGGCAATTCGCATTGCCCACAGTGGCGACTCTGCTGGGGATCGAATCGATATTAGTCTATACTTAGAAGTTAATACGCTTGGGAACAATCCCACAAAAGCCTGTCAAAACGGTGAGCTTCGCGCTGCCGAAGAAAGGATTGGTGATTTAACAGGACCTCGTGTCCGGCCATCCAATCTGGGGCTTTTCCGATTGTTCTCTCGCGTAGTTTCTTCTAAGTATTAATTAATAAAGAGAGCCAAATTTGAAAAGGCATTTGCGAATTTGCGATTCTATTCTATTAATCAACTTTTTAGCATTCTCATTTGCATCGATGTGGGATAAGCCTCGTTGGATCGTTTTGGCAATCCGGCACGGTTTACCGGAGCCCGGGGACCCCGAATGACCAACAACCTTCGACGATGATGAGTCATTCTACCGTTCGACTGTTGCTCTGCGATTACGCGGGCAGCGGGAGGTATATCTTGGCTCTAGTCCGAGGAACCTGTTACAAGCCAAAACCAGCCTTTGCATATACAAAGCATTAGAACTCTCCAAACTAGGACAGGTACCTACAGGGTAAGATTACTTGCATCTAACCCCATATACTGTCTACGTGTTACTGCTTTCCCTATCGCATGTACTGTACATACATTATTTTGCATAGGAGCATGCTTAGAGTGGTTCTTTCTTTCGAGTTTGTCTTGCGCAATCTAAGACGTTGTTGGACCCGATGAGGAGTCGTTCATTCTGTCGAATGTTCGTTATCAATCGCAAAGTCCTTAGTTCAATGAGACTTTGAGAAATCAAAATTTACTACATCCTTGGCTCATGCCCGGTTAAGAATTCAACCGAAAATATGGAACAACAAAAGTAGTGATGCCGTGTCACTGGTGCCACCCAGGTTGAAGTGCGAAGTCACTATACACCGCCGTGTTCAAGGTTAAGGTGCCATGTCATCACCACCAAATTGTTCCAAATTCAAAGTTGAACCTTCAAATGGGACTAGTCGAAGATTTAGTCTATTTTGACATCTTTTAGGATCTGACGATCTACTCAGGGACACATGGCCGAAAAGAATTCTGAGGATTCTGGCAACGTCTGAAATTCGTGAGGCAAACTCGTCTCTATTTCTGTACATACATATTGTTTTGCGTAGAAGCATGTTTAGGGCGGCTTCTAGGTTGTCTCTCTTTCGAGTCTGTCTTATGCTTATTAGGATGCTGCCATGACCCGATGAAGAGTCGTGCATCTCGATGGTGCACGTTGCTAATTTTCAAAGTCCTTAGATTAACAAGACTTTGGGAAATCAAACCTTTTTAAGTCCTTGGCTCATGCCTGATTGAAGTTTCAACCGAAAATAAGGAACCACAAAGTATGGATGGTGTGTCACTGGCACTACCCAGTTTGAAGTGCGAAGTCACTATACACCGCGGCGTTCAAAGTTAAGGTGCCATGTCATCTATACCGAGTTGTTCCAAGTTCAAAGTTGAAACTTCGAAAACAGAATAGTCAAAGGCTTAGACTGTTTTGACATCTCTTAGTGTTAGTCGATCTATTCAAAGGATACACCCTCGAAAAGAAATCTGAGGATTTTGGCAGCGTTCGAACATCATCAAACAGACTTGTTTGTAGTTGTAGAGTCTAGGAGGACACCGACGATGGCAACATGTGCATTGCATTCTAATTGCTGCAGGAACATCACTGAGTTTTCATTACTTTACTGTCTAGTTTGGAACCATTGCACCGAACAAGAGAGTACCGAAAGGAAGAGCCAAACCTACTTGGGAACGTCTGCACCGGAATCCGATTCAAAGGCTTGTCAGGCTAGATTCCTTGTCAGTCACAACGGAGGCTTCTCCAGGTTCACTATTGGCCGCCCTACAGTAGGGTTCGCCATCGATATTGCGAAAAGTCACGCCGCCGGCTTCCCCATCTTTAGCTTCTTCATCAAGCTCCATTGAAAAACCTGCAATGGCAGATCAGCCGCAACCGCTCACTCTGGAAACCATGCTCATGAACCTCCAGAACAGTATCACTGCTATGCAACAGAGGGCCACTCAGACTGATGCCTCCATCTCCCGTTTGAATGACCTTATCAACACTCGTCTTCCATCAGCAGTCGAAGAGGAAGGCGAGAACGATGAGGATGTTCATGCAGAACCTGTCTTTGTCGAGGATCCAAACCATGCAGGGCGTCTCATTGTTCAGCCCAACCCTAGAAAGGCTCGTGTGCCTGCTCCAAATCCAAACCCCGCTGTTGTTAGGCCTGTTCAAAACCCTGACATAGCTGTTCTTATGGCCAAGATGGCTAAGCTGGAAGAAGCTGTTTCAAAATCCGAGAAGATCAGTGCAGGGGGAATTGACCTGGATCGTCTCTGTTTGTACCCTAATGCTAGGCTTCCTGACAAATTCAAGATGCCTGACTTGGTTAAGTTCGACGGGAGCAGTGATCCCAAGACTCATCTCTTTGGCTACCATGCTGCAATGAAGTTGCTTGGTGTGGAAAGTGAGGCCATGTCTCAGCTTTTTCCTCAAACTCTCTCTGGGCCTGCCTTCCATTGGTTTCTGTCGCTCGACATCTCCAAAAGAAGAACTTGGGAGGATATTGGGGCTGCCTTTGTTGCACAATACAACTACAACTCTCAGCTCAAGATGACTACTCGTGAGTTGGAGTCCACCAGAATGGAAGCAAATGAGTCCTTTGCGGATTTTGTTAAGAGGTGGAGAGCCAAAGCCGCATTGATGACTGATCGCCTGAGCGAGAGGGATCAACTTCGCATCATCTCCCGCAATCTCCAGCCAGATTATGCCAGGCACCTGGTTCTTGTTCAAGCGTCTGCTAACTTTGAAACCTTCTTCGACTCTGGCCTGGCCATTGAAGATGCACTGCAGAGTGGAATTCTGCCTAGGGGAGAGTCTTCCTCACAGAAAGCGAAGCCACGGCCCTACTCTGGAAATAGTAGCACGTTGTTCGGTAACAGCAACTACTCTAATACTGCTACAAGTGGGAGCGATGCTCCGGCTTTTGACTCCAATCGCGCTGCCGATGTCAACCAGGTTCAAAATGCCCAAAGCTACCGGGTCCGAACCCAACCTCGGAGTTTCTCTGCCTTCGAGGCACCTCTGTCCGCAGTGATGGAAAAACTTGTCAAGTCTGGGCATCTCAAGCCTTTGACGCCAACTTCCCCACCAAAAGTCCTACCTTCTGGTTACAAGCCTCATCTCTTCTGTGCCTTCCACCAAATGCCTGGCCATCCCACTGATGCATGCTATCGTCTTCGACATGAGATTCAAGATCTCATTGACAATGGCACGGTTCATGTTCCACCAAAACCTAACGTCATTTCCAACTCCTTGCCTCAACACAACTCTGACCCTCTGGTAGGTCAGATATCTATCATCTCCACTCAAATCAACCCTAGCTCCACTATATTCAACCCTAGCCACTATATCATCCCAGAAAGCCAACTCAAACCAATCGTATCCATCCCGTTTGAACCGGAGGTTAACATGATGGCTGTAGGTTGGGCAATTGAGATCTTCACTGCCGACACCTGGATTGACAGTTATGAGAAGCTTGCAAAGGGGAAGACTGACCGGCTGAGGTCCATTGATCAAAGGAGCACTGAGTAGGTTTGGTCGAAGAAGCCGAGGAAGCCGAAGTGCTGTTGCTTGGGCCTGACACCCGCTGGATCCTACCTCTTTTTGTGGAAGCTATGGATAGCTTTTTTTTTTTTAAAAAAAAAAATTTGCATTTTCAAACCGCGTCTAGTTTGCATTGACGTTTTGTCTGAGTTTGACACAGAGTCTATTGCATTTGTCTAAGTCTAGCTCTGAGTCGGAGGTTGTGCCTCTTGGCCCTCCATATCGTAGCTTTTGTTTCAAGTTTTGAGTCTGCTGTACTTGGCAACCCCGAGGGGCTTTCTTTATGCATTATCTTGCTTCTAAGTACTTTTGCTGGCTTTTGAATAAATTGTGTCGACCCTGACGACGAAGGGATAGATTTCGATGGGATCATCCCCAAGGAAATGTGTTCCCTCGCCGAAAGGGAAGACAAAAGGCATGCTCAGCCTATTAATCGAAATAGTAGTTTTCAAATAAACTTGAAAGACAAGGACAACCTCCCAATGGTTCAAATTTGGTTCAAAGCTGTTCCCAGAGGAACATTGTGTCCAGTCAGACAGGCTCGAAGTGTTCAACAATGTTTTGGCAGGGTCTCTCAAATGACATGTCTAACGTTGACCCTGAGATAAAGGAACATCAAATCCCCCTGCTACCAGGCGCCAAACCATACAAAGCAGAAGCTCAGAAGGTCCAGCGCCTCATACCATCCTCAAATTTGCAGGAACAGTGTTCCGCCAAGCACAAGTTCGAAAGTTCAAAATGGGCCTGGAGCAAGGCATGTCGACTGAAGCACTTTGGACCTTGCATCCATTTCATCTGGGGCTGCGGCCATTTCATTGACCTCAACGGCAATAAATTCAAATACCTTGGTCAGCATGGATCAATTCAAAAGCCTTTTCCCTGAGAGAAGCTCGTTGGGCTGAAGACCCCAAGGG
This sequence comes from Rhododendron simsii, assembly GCA_014282245.1. Lineage (NCBI taxonomy): Eukaryota > Viridiplantae > Streptophyta > Magnoliopsida > Ericales > Ericaceae > Rhododendron > Rhododendron simsii. Next base: position 21,951,640 of record CM024961.1, read on the forward strand.
TGGGCAGTTCCAAGCAAAAATTAGAGCAGCCTGCTAGACCAAAACCTATGAAGGAGGTTTAGGCAAAAATAAAGGCAAAATTTGAAAGCTCGCTAGACCGAAAACCCGAATGGGCGGTTCTAGGCAAAAGTTAGAGCGTAAAAGGTGAGGTAAATACTCGAGTGAACCTTGGCCTGAACTACGTTTTGACCTGATTCCCTAGCTTGGGATACGTAGGCAGTCTCTCCTTGAGACTCGGTCACAATCTATCAATTGGATCCATGGTTGACATTTGGTACACATCAAAGGTCGAAGAGGATCGAAGATCAAGCTGCATGGGAGGCGTCTGAAAGGGGGAAAACCTTTTGTCTTTCAGTTTTATTGCAAATTACTAATTCAATTTCAAAAGCTGAGTATAAAGCCTTAAAAGATTTTAAGCATCAAAAACAGAACGAAATGCTGGCGAGGCCTAACGGCTCACAGTTTATTCTAAATTCAGCGAAGTCTGATGTGAGCAGTTGCAGTAGCTTTGCAGTCATATGCGCTAGTTTGAGGTTCATGCGCACTTGTTCATAGTTATGTGCGTTGGTCTCAACCCTGCGCCCGCTTTTTCAATTCGCCCAGCGATCAATAGCAGTCAGCTACTGCCTTTGAGTCCTATTCAAGGGGCTTTTGCCAAGTTTGGTCATACCGTGTAGACTTAATGTGACTGCACGGGGGTGTCGGTTTCAGTCCGGGCCTATATGTGTCTTCATTTGCGTCTTATGTCCGTCTTTGTGGCATTTTTCTAGATTTCAATCCATTGTCATGTCGAGATGCTATTCTCGGTTCTATTTGTTCGTGCAGGTCATTGTACAGCTATTTTGACCTCGCAAGTGTCAGTTTCACCTGCCTAAGGGATATTGTGAGTTTTGGTATGTTAATGCCCAAAATTTCATTGTATTCCATGTGTCTAAGGGTTCGCATTGTTCCCTGGGGCTCTTTCCCCCTTTTCGTTCGAGCTAGGCACGTCTGTACATATATGTGTGTCCCTGTGTCGACTCAATTCATTTGTCAATACAAATTAGATATTAGTGGTCAGTTTTTGTCCATAAACTGCGGAAATGTAATTTTTACATTGCTACCCTAGCTTCGGTAATCTACAAGCAGTAGAGTCTCATCATCAGCAAGGGAACGTCAGCCCAAGGCCAAGCAAAGCATATCTCTGGGGCTTATCCACCCAAGCATCAAAGAAGGGGCATGCAGGCCCAATGCCACTGCTCCTAAATGTCAACTGGGCACGCCGGCCCGCTCAATGTCTCTCTATCTGGATGCGCATCTCAGAAGCAAAAGACAGTAAAGTACTAGGGCTCAGTGGTAGTCCTTAGGCATTGTTGTCCTCCTAGGAGCCGCCCTTAGCTTGCATCTGCTTTTTCAATTTGTGCATTTTGTTAGTATACATCTTTGCATATTGTATATATCAACTGTTGAAAACAGGAAGGTGGCCAGAATGGTCGCCATCAAGACTTTGTTTACCAAAGGATGCGATGCAATCTCCTGCGGTTTTGTTATTGTTGGTCAGCGAATGCGAAGAAATCTCCCTGAACCTCACGATTTGTTTCCCAAAGGATGCGATGCAATCTCCTGCGGTTTTGTTATTGTTGGTCAGCGAATGCGAAGAAATCTCCCTGAACCTCACGATTTGTTTCCCAAAGGATGTGATGCAATCTCCTGCAGTTTTGTTATTGTTGGTCAGCGGATGCGAAGAAATTTCCCTGAGTCCACGATTTGTTCGCCAACGGATGCGATCGAAAATCTCTTGCGGCGTTGTTCAAATGGCAGGATACAATAAAATCTTCTGTGGAACCGAATCAACGACAGCCGGTCCTGTCCATTTCTCAACGGCTCGATCATTCTGCACACTGATCTTCCCGTCTCAAATCAACGACAGTCGGTCCTGTCCATTTCTCAACGGCTCGATCTTTCTGCACACTGATCTGCCCGTCTCAAATCAACGACAGCCGGTCCTGTCCATTTCTCAATGGCTCGATCATTTATACTGATGATTGTCCCATCCTGTCTGCAACGCTTGGTCATTTATACTGATGATCTTCCCCTCCAGACTTCAACGGCTCGATCATTTATACTGATGATCCTCCCATCCTGTCAAATTCCTCAGCGGTTTGATCACTCAGCTCATTGATCTCTCCGTCCGCACCCACGACAGCCGGTCCTGTCAAATCCATCAACGGTATCTAGCCATATCATCCATACAATCCACAACGACGATCAGATCATCGTCCGACGGTTTGTTCAATGGTCTACCATCGGCAACTAGTTGTTCCCCAGGAGAGTCCGCCTCGGCTTGCCCCAAACGACTACCTCTACATCAGTCTAGCTTCACGCGCATCTTCCAGCAGGCTTATTGCTCTGTCTCGGATGGTCTTTGATAAGGAGATTGACTCTGATTCCCAACAGATGGAATTCAACCTGCCTAACACGACCTACCCGTGTTTGTTGGAATACTTTATGCCGAGGATAGCTTGATCCCCAGCAACGAGGGCCTGTCCCGTCCAAATCTGCAACGACAGCCTGTCCTGTCCAAATTTGATCAACAAGCGGTGATTCACTCGTCCACTTCTACCTTCATCCCCGGCAATGGACCTGCCTGTCCATTCCACCAATCAGGTTCCTTAAGTTTACTTGTCTACTTTGCTAGTATGCTTTGCTCTGGATTGCCTTGAGGGGTGTCTAGAAATCTTTAACGTTACTTGTACCAAGTCGATGGTGCTTCAAGTGCCGTCAAAGAGGGGCTACTGTAGACACCCCAATCTGGGCTTCCAGATTAGTTTACTTACGGTTTTTGATTCCCCGATGATGAAATGGATCAAGAACACCCCGGGAATGATAGCGTGTTTGAGCTTTGAGTGTTTGCAAAACCCTTGAACCTAACCTAGCCTAAGCCACTTCAAAAACCAAAAACCTTGCTGGTCCGCGCCAGGGCGCAACTATCCCGCGCCCGGGCGCACCATCGCGCGAGGGTTTCACTCTATCGCGCGACAGTGCGCCAGGGCGCACCATCGCGCGACAGTCTCACTCCGTCGCGCGAGGGTCCAACCTACAACCGACCTTACTGAAGGAGGACAGTTGGCCACCAATGCAGCCTCAGCCAGGCCTCGTGGACTGCCTGAACTCCTCTGTTTCCAACCAGATTCATCCCTTTTCCCTATAAGTATCCCCATTTGTTTATCTTTCAAAGGGTTACAAAAATTCAAAAAAACTAAGCACAAGCTCTAGTGCTTTTTCATCCATTTTCACACCTCAACCAAGAACATAGCTTGTTCTTCCTCTTCCATCACACAACCATTCAAACACCTCATTCAAGTTTCAAACCTCAAAGCTCAATCATCCGTTCAAACTCAATCTAGGTATAGCATACCTACTGTCTTTCTGTTCTGATCCCTGAGGGGGGCTGGCAGGGCCAAGGCTGGTAATCAATACCAGTTCTGGTCCTAAAGCTGGCGAGGTTTCAAAACCGTTATGGCAAGAACCAGCGCGCGATAGAGCCACTCCCTCGCGCGACGATTTCGATCATCGCGCGACGGTTCTCGTGGGGATTGGTGTCTTGCTGTTTTGTGCTTTATTTATGTATAGATCACTGCAAGCATGTTAAAAACCAGTTTACTGCTTTCCTTTGTTAGAAATGCTAGTTGTACTTCAATATGAGCTTCTGTTATTTTGGAGTACCACTGGGAACATTCTGGATCTGTCCCAGAACCCAGAAAATGTGAACCAAGCACTGGTCTGTCCGCGCCAGGGCGCAACCATCCTGCGCCAGGGCGCACCATCGCACGACAGACTCAGTCCATCGCGCGACAGTGCGCCAGGGCGCACCATCGCGCGCCAGGGCGCACCCTCGCGCGACAGTGTGACTCCATCGCGCGATAGTCTGCTCCGACCAGTGACTGGCCTTGCACGGGTAACTTGGATTTAGGCTGTTATTCTGTCCCCACACTGTTTATGGGGTGTTTTATTAATTTGTAGGGCTTTTTCAGCCTTTAAACTGTATATTATGCTGCCTATAAACTGCGTGGTTTGTCCTGGGTGTGCACTGGTCCTTCCAGAGCCCAGAAAGTTTGAGAATAAGAGCTGTGGGTTTTAAGCTCACCGGCGCGCGCTTGTCTTGGAATTATGCGCGCAGGAGTGAACAGCATGCAGTGACTTGTTCAGTGCATGCTGGTTTCTTCCTGCGCACGTCACTCCAAAACAGGGGCCTCCCAGTTTGTTTAAACTCCCACAGCAGTCTGTTCTCATCCTATACTAACTGCTCATCTGCTATCTATCACATCCTGCAAATCTGTTACAGTTTTAATCCCCGATTAACTGTTCCCCCGCCCTAATTGGCTAAAAATTGATTAATCAAACAGAATCGCAAACAAACAACGCTTTCGCAAATGTCTAAGTAGAGACCGATCTCCGAATTGGGCGAGAGGGGTGCCATAAAACCCTTCCCCTCTCGTAACCTGGCTCCCGAACCCAGATATGGTTATGACGGACTGGTTCCTTAAACTTTTTCAAATCAAATAGCGCGGCAAGTGCTTCGAAATACGGTTCCTTGGGTATCAGACCTTCAAACCCAAGTGGCGACTCTGTATTTTTCGCGAGCGCTTGACGTCCAGCTTCCAAAGCGCTCCCGCGAACCGGCAGCATCTCTCCTTTCTCAAAAGGGTAGGGAACGGAATCCCTTCCCTCGGAGGAGAGAGAAAGAGTCGGGGCAATTCGCATTGCCCACAAAGTGTCTGACACCGAACATCCTCTCCCAAAGCTTGAAAATAAGTCTTGTCTTCAAAGTTAGCATCCAAAACACTGGATGGTTGAGCACCCACAATATATAAGCCTTTTCATTATGACAAAAAAAAAAAGGTTGAGTAGGTGTTTTCTAATACAAAACTCTTACGACCCAACGACTATTAGTTACAAATGGGCAAAAGTATTAAGTTGTTGAAGGAAATCGATAAGGTCTTTCCCTATACGGTGTGCCTCATAGTACCGGGTATTTGATGTGTACCGGATTGACAAGGCAAGGGTATTTGATGTGTCCCGGACTGACAAGTGTTTTCAGTTGCCTTGTCAATCCGGTACACATCAAATACCCGGTCCTATTACACGCACCGTATAGGGAAAGGCCTATTTTCTTCATCTGCTTAATACTTTGGCCCATTTGGAAGTAATAGTTTTGGGTCCTAGAAGTTTTGTATTAGAAAATCACCTACTGAACTTTTATTTTTTTGTGTTATAGTGAGAAGGTTTATGTATCGTGGGTGCTATACATCCGGTGTTTTGGACGCTGGCTTGAAAGACAAGACTTATTTTTTAAACTTTGAGAGAGTATGTTCGGTGTCAGGACACTTTTTTCGGTATCGGAATATATTATGTTTTTTCCAATTACTTGACAATGAATGTTTATGTAATTAAAGTGAGAGTTATGTGAAGCTAACAATGAGGTACATCCTCACAAAACACATAAGAAGGAGAGGAAGAGTGATAGTTTTGAGATTGTACAGATTTATTGAGGTTGTTTATTCCATTACAACCGCCACCTGTTTAGCGTCGCGAGGTACTTTTGAGTTTATTCGAATTTGATTTGTTTAATAGTCTTAAGTAATCTAACGTTTGTTACTGTTTGACAGGGGAGTATAAGCACTATTGCTGACACAATATTAGAGGCGTGGAGGATTTCCAAAGCTGATGGAATTTTATTTAGTTTTAGATATTTGTGATAGCCGTAAACATCCCCTTACTTCTGTCCCACCAAGATACCAAGATTCCGCCACTAGGCTTTGGTCCCATGTATGATTAACACTCCACCTAGCGTGCTCCTCCATGGTGATTTCCACCCCAAGAGACCCTCAACCACAAAGGACCCTCCACAGTCTCTCAATGCATACAACAAGAGTCCTAATGCCTCCTCTGAGGCATATTGTATAGTAGAAGATTGAACCCCCCATCTTTTGAAATGGTGTTGGGTTGGGAGTCTTATTCTTTTACCGTGTCCGAGCAGCTTTTGGGGGAGAAAGCAGGCACCTGATCCCACATCGCAATCAGTATGCCTCTCTCTCTCTCTCTCTCTCTCTCACCCATATAAACAAACACAGACTATTACTCATGTCATTTGTGGTTGAAGAACTATCCAACGGCTTCTAGTGACTGACCACATACCAAAGCCTCCGCATGTGGGTTCCAATTTTTTACCAGAACTCTCTAGCGAACATCCAACTCCTAATTTTGACAGCATCGCTTGTATGAGGGCTGCATGTGAGCTTGCTGCTCTGGTCTTGAATTCTGGCGGGAAATTGGTTCAGGTAAGAAACTAAGAAAAGTATTTTTTGTAATTTACTACCGAATCTAATTTTGCTTGCATTTGCTTCGTAGTGTTTTTCTTCATTAATATTGTGTCTGCTACCATCAGCTATTTTCATGGACTTTTATGCTTGCCTGCTTAGCTGTTGATATTTGAACGTTGACCTTTATTTACCGAGTAACATTTTGGTTTTGATAAAACTGAGTTTAATCTTCTGCCTGAGTTTGCTCATCCTGTCGTATGAAATGTGGGCGTACAAGTTGTCAATTGGATTGGAATGCCAAATGGACCTTGGATTATTGAGCCAGTATTGTATACTTTCAGTCGACATAAGTATCTCCATTTCCTTTTCGTGTTCCTTGGGCTGATAGGGTAGGTTTTTTTTAGGAGAATTTGGTTTTAGTTTGGGTGGTTGTGATTAGGAAGTTGTGTTTTGTTGCCAGATGTTTGATGTAGTTATGCCATTACAGCTGAGATCTTAATAGGAGTAGGTGCAGTAGCCAGTAGGTTGTCTATGAATCAAAGTTTCCTTGACTTTTAGCATTGTTTCAAAGCATGTGATCTTGCTCTCTCTCGTGTCCTGGACTTTGAGCAAGAACCTCTGGTATTGAGATAAGAGATATGCTTTAACTTGGGTTGTCTTGATGTAATTTTTGCACTTCCACGGTAGAAAGTGGTGAGCTAGGAAGTGTTAGTAGTTTGAAAGTTGCACTAGTGTCCAAGTAATAAATGTATAACCTAAAGTTTTGGAAGGCCATGCTTTAACTTGGGTGTTTGTGATTAGGAAGTTGTGTTTTGTTGCCAGCTGTTTGATGTAGTTATGCCATTACGGCTGAGATCTTAATAGGAGTAGGTGCAATAGCTAGTAGGTTGTCTATGAATCAAAGTTTCCTTGACTTTTAGCATTGTTTCAAAGCATGCGATCCTGCTTTCTCTCGTGTCCTGGACTTTGAGCAAGAACCTCTGGTAAGAGATATGCTTTAACTTGGGTTGTCTTGATGTCATTTTTGCACTTCCACTGTAGAAAGTGGTGAGCTAGGAAGCGTTAGTAGTTTGAAAGTTGCACTAGTGTCCAAGTAATAAATGTATAACCTAAAGTTTTGGAAGGCCATGGGCCCATGATGTAGAACATTTGGAGGCAATAACTAAATGCTTCTGCATGCTTGGAATCAATTTTGATCCCTAACCTTGTCTCACAAGGTTGTACATGTTGCTTCATCTGAGAAATGAAGTTGTTGATTACAAGTATTGGAAAGAAAGCTGAATTTGTTGCATTTTGAGTTTTCTTTGTAGAATGGATATTTTCCTAACCTTCTTATGGTGTTTATGAGTGAGGGCGGACTGCGGAGCAAGGATTTCCTCATGGGTGGTGCCTACTTACGTCCCCTCTCATGACCCCTTAATCTTTCATTGTTTCCCTCCATCAACCTGAATATAGATTGCATTGTTCTTTGATTGTTCGTATCACACAATCCATAGACCAATCATTCCATACTAATGTTGTTTTGGCAGTTTGAACTATAACCTTGGAAGCACGTACACTATCAACCAAACTTCGCATATCCGTTTCCGTCTCATGACAAAACAAGTTTTGGATACGTGTTGGCAGTGGTGGACCGAGGATTTGCACCAAGTGGGGGCACATGTATAACATTAACAACCTTAACAAAAAATTAAAATTGTGTAAAACGTTATGTAAATATACATGATAGAGTAAAAAACCAACTAAACAAATTAAGGACTAAATTTTCCGAACAATCAAAAGATATATACCGAACTCTAACGAAAAAATGAATAAAAAGTCCGAATTTATCTAGATCTAATTTAACTGTTCGGATGCAAAGTATTTTGGATGTAGTTTCTCAATTTTAAATCGTCAATTTGAAGTTGCAATATTCAATCTAAAGCAAAAAGACCAATCAAAAGCCCTTGGGAGATGAGAGAGAGAGAGAGAGAGAGAGAGAGAGAGAGAGAGAGAGTAGCTGGTGAGAGATGCGTGGGTACATGGATATAGTGTGTTAGCAAAACCCCTTGGAAGAAGTCAAAGATGGGTACCAGTGTAATAGAAACTGCCAAACTTGTTTTACAATGCGTGAAAGCATATAACCAAAGAAGGAAAAAAACTTGCAGCTGTGGGGGCATGTGACCCCACGTGCCTCTGAATGAGTCCGCCCCTGCGTGTTGGACACACTTAAATATATGTTTGATGTTTCTTATATTTTATTCTTGTTGGACTCATAGGGGACACGTTAGTAAGATAATAGGACATAATACAATTTCTAAAAATGGGGCCGGAGTCGAACTCGCATGGATGATTAGTTTTTGAATACTTTTTTTAAGTGGTTATGATTTGTATGTCCCTAATATTGCCCTTATTTGTGTCTCTTTTCCAGTTGTTTTTCCCACATGAATATTTTCAATACACCTATAAAATATATGTTCTATATCGAATGTGTTCCCAATTGATTGGGACAAGGCTCGGTTTTGTTTGCTTTGTGTTGATGTCGTGTGTTCCAGCCTGATTTGTCCTTACTGATTGTGCAAATGAGAAATATGGCTCTTTTCTAGAGTGACAACTTTACTCTGCGTTGAAAACTTGGCTTCGTTTTCATGGAAGGCATGTTTGTAATCAGTGACTTGCTTGATAAGAGGTAGAAAAAGTGAGAGGTGACTGTTAGCCACCAGAAATTAGCATCAAGGTTGGCTTTTGGCCCTCATCTTGTTGTACTTACTAACAGATGTGCCTCTTTGATAAAAATTCCTCAAAAGCATTTTTCTTATAGAAGGAATATGGTTCCACTACTCTAAACGCGTGTCATTACCTTCAAAGAAAGATGGATGTAATCATAATTAAGGGTATTTAGTATTTACTCCAATCTTTGGAGGGCTAATAAGAGCCTTCAGTTAGATCTTATCCTTCCTATTTCAACTCCCAACTACTGGAGGGCTAAGAGGTTTTGAGGCCTATCATCAATGCTCAATTTGCTTCAGTTAACTTTGAAAGTTTCTGGGATTTGGCCTTATCTTATGCTGCCATCCTATTGCTGGGGCTTTCTCCATCCATTTGCTGCCATCCTTGTTATGCTACTGCTCTTTTCAACTCCCATCTGTGGAGGGCTAAGAGCTTTCAGTTTTGAACATATCCAACCTCTTTTCAACACCCAACTATTTGAGGAGGGCTAACCGGCTAAGAGGTACTGAGGTCAATCATCAATGCTTAGTTTTGCTCTTCTTTTTTTCTGCTAATGCTGCTGATCAACTTGTGATTCGCAACACTACTGCTGGTTTTGCCTGGTTAGCTGTTCTATATATCCTGAGTCTGCCTTGTCTCTGAAGGATCAGGCCTTATGGCATGCCCCTTTCTTTCTCAGTCTGATGCTATGAATTCCTTTTTTCAACTCCAATTTCTTGGAGGGCTAAGGGATGTTGTAATCTGTCATCAGTGTTGTGTTTCTGAGGTGAAAACTGGGAATTTCTGTGACTTGCTCTGTTATTCTGATGAGATCTGCTATATCTGGTGCCAACAATTTGGTGATTGACTACCATTTTTTACTACTGAGGTTGCTAATTTTATCAGGCTTTGAATCTGTTGTTTGGTTTGAGGTCTGACGCTGCTATCTGGTGCATATCTTTGGATTTCATTGGCTTAGTTTAGGTTCCATCTTAATTCTGTTTTTCTGGCCTACTGTTTTGGGTTGTTTTCTTTTCCATGTTTCTCTCTTCCAATTCTTTATTGGAAGTTTCTTTTTCCCCATCCCATGTATCAATATCATGGTTTAGGTTTCTTTTTTCCTTGATGTACCCTTATCAAGTTTCTAATGAAATTCTTTTCGCCGATAAAAAAAAATAAAAAAATTAAGGGTATTTTGAGACATTGATAAGGAACTTGTTCTTATGTCTACAATATCAAAAATGACCACTGTAAACTTGAGAAATACGAGGGGCGCCGTTAAAACTATTTTCACCATTTGTATACCACGTAGCCTATAGTTTGTGGCATATGAATGGAGTTTTTGTTAAAGATGGCACCTAGATCTGCCCCTGTAAGTTGTAGGTTTTTGGTTTTGATTTCCTTTTTTTTTTTTTTTTTCATTTCTGGCCGACCTTTTTGTTTATGGAATGGTAGAATCATACTGTTCCTATCTCTCTAAAGCCTTTGCTCCATTGATACCTGCAGGTGTCTTTATGACTCGCTATCTACATCATTTTATTTCTTGATTAGCCTTCAGTGACAACAAATGAAATTGATAGAGCAGTGAACCAAATGATTATTAGTTCTGGTGCTTATCCTTCACGTCTTGGCTATGGGGGATTTTGAGAGAGTGTATGCACATCAGTCAATGAGTGTGTGTGACATGGAATACCTGATTCTCACCAATTACAGGTAGCGCAGTTTCCCTGCCTAGTGCTGCTCACTTGAATTCAATTTGTTCATCCCAAATGGTCATTCCTGTGCAGGATGGTGACATAATAAACATTAATGTGACAGTTTACTTAAATCTCAGTGTTCTGGGCGGCCGCCTAGGTGCTTGGAGGTGCCCTGCCGCCACGCCAATAGCTCTTGGCATTTGATTTGGCACCCAGGGAGGTTTGGCGGTCGCCTAGGCGGCCTTGGCGTCGGCGTCTTTGGAGGCCTTTGGCGGCCTAAAAAAATTATGTAAAAAATAATACGAGGGAGGTGAGCGAAACCCTACTACTTATTGTCTTATTCAACTTATTTGCTAGTTGCTACTACTTAATTTCAATTGGGTTTGTATTTTGAAATTTGAACTTGCATTATGAATACATAGAATATAATTTGATTGGATAATGGTTTGTTAAAAAAAAAAAAAAATCCACCTAATTGCTTGGCGCCGCCTAGGCAGCTTGGCACTTGGAGGTGGGTCTCTGCCCGACTACCGCCAAGCGCCATTTAGAACATTGTTAAATCTAAGTTGCATGTCTTGTTTGCTGACTATATTCTCGTAAATTGGTGATCACATTGACATGATCTTGTCCTGTGTGCTTGTGTAAATGTTTCAGTTTCTTCATTTGAATTTTGTTGGGCAAAGTCCACTTTTACCTCCTGTGGTTATTTTCATGTGCAGATACCTCATTCATGGTTGAAAATTGACCACATAATCTACCTATGGTTTTTAAAATATGCGGATAGACCTCCTACCGTCATGTTTTCCACCCATATTAACGAACACAACATTAAAAGACCGATATACCATCATCATGCCCCTTGATGTGTCCCTTGATTCTTCTTTTTTAAATCTAACCACACCATCTCCTATACCAAAAGTTGAATCCAAACTGTTGATATTGTAAATTTTGACAAGTACTACATCTATGCCAAAATTCAAGTCAATCAAAAAATGAAAAGCTCATGATCGAATCGATTTTGTTATGAAATTAAAATTTCAAAATTTGAATTTACTAAAAATTAGATCACTGGGCTATTGATGTCTGATTGAGATGATGTTTTTACAGAGATACTATATTCTTTATTTAATACATTATGAACGACCCAGATTATATTCTAGAAGCGTATGAGATACACATCCATTAATATGGATGGAAAATATGACGGTGGAGGATCTATCCGCACATTTTCAAAACCACGGATAGGTTTTGTGGTCAATTTTGAACCATGAGGGAGGTATCCGCACATAGCGATAACCACAGGGGGTGAAAGTGGACTTTGCCCAATTTTGTTCTTCAGTTATTTTCTCATGCAGAAAGCTCCCTTGAAATCTGAATCTCTTACAGTGCTGTGGACATTTTTTATGTTTGTCTGTTGAGTCTTATGGAATATATATACATTTTGTGAAGGCGATATATATTCTCACTGTTCTTGAGGATCCTTAGGCTTGAAAAATTGCAAAATTTTGCATGTTTGCAATTGGTCTGAATCCATCATACGTTAATCTTCGGGTAATACCGTAACAGTGTATAGTTTGGTCATGTACCACGAAGACAGCTGTGCCCGTTGAAAAATATTTACCCTTTCCTGAAGGTTATATGCTACGGGATGGGATGACTAAAATTAACCTCGTTATGAAACAGAAAACAAATATCAGCGGTTTAACTGATATAATGATTTTAGCCAAAGCAAGCACTACAACACGAAAGGCTTGTAGCGAGGATTTAATTTCCTCGCTAAAAGGTTGATTTCCTCGCAAAATGTATTTGCGAGGAAATTTTTCCTCGCCCGTTTTCCTCGCAAAAAGCTTGTCGCAAAAAGAATTTGCGAGGAAAAAAATTTCCTCGCAAATTCTGACCCAATTAGCGAGGAATTTTTTCCTCGCTATAGTTTTTCCTCACTAGACTAGTCCACTGTTTATAAAATAGGCGAGGAAATTTTTCCTCGCTAGACTAATTTTTTCCTCACCAATTATAGTTTCAGCGAGGAAATTTTTCCTCGCTAAAACTCTTGAAACTAAAAAATAGAGAGTTCTCCAGATCATTTGCTTCCGCGCGAACTCGAACCGTGGCCTCCTGTATGGAGGTATTCACTCCATCCATCACACCAACTTCCTTTTCAGTTCAAACCTTTGCCTTTTTTATATATAAACCTTTTGTTCATTCTTTCACCTCTCTAAATTTGTTTCTTTAAACTTTTCTCTCTAATTTTAGTCCCTTCGTAGTGTTTCTTTAAACTTGTTTTTTAAATCATTAACATTATTCGCTTTTATTGAATTTTTTTATAATTTAATGTTTTGTTATATATCTTTAATAAATCTTTATACCTTTCTAAATTTGTTTATTTTATACTTCGTTATAATTCTCTCTAAGTTTAGTAACTTTTTGTAGTGCCTAAATTAGTTTGAACACTTTAAATTTCTGCAAATACGATATTTTTTCTGGTGGGTCAATATGTTCTTACTGTGTATATGCGCCCATAACAATTTTAACTCAACTACAATATTACAATAGTAATAATTTGTTATGTTTTTTTTAAATGGGGTTAACCTTACATATTTTGAAAATAGATTAGTGATATTTTGAAAATACATTTCGCAATTATTAAGTACTTTATTTTTTGTTTAGCTTTTCATTAATTTTTTTGTATGAATTAATAATTAGTTATCTCTACGAAAAGCAATCCATATATCCCCTGCATTCTTTTTCTGAAAAGCACATCATTCATCCACAAACTTATAATCCCTATGTCCAGTCCTTTTTTTGGATTTATAATAGTCAAAGGAACAATACGATAGAATTGATGAATACACTCTGTTACCTAAAGTGTTTCCTTGGGTATTTATATACAAATACGGTTACAAGTGATCAGCTTTACAAAAGCTATTGCAAATGATAAAATATAACCGCTGAAATGGCTAACATTATTAGGGTTTCTTTTCTTGATCAACTGATTTGCACTGATTGGTTGACACCCCCTACAAGCTGATGGTCGAGGCATGACCTTCAGATTGAAACGCAGTGTCCGAATGCGGGAAGACGCAAGTCCTTTTGTGTAAAAATATCGGCAATTTGATCCTTGGTGCTAATATATTGGACGGTTAAATCACCATGAGCGACTTTGTCATGCCCAAAATGATAATCAATTTCAACATACTTTGTGCGGGCATGGAAGACGGGATTGGCTGTAAGATATGTTGCACCAATATATATTATCACAACACATTAATGGAGTGGCATAGATATAAAGACCAAGTTCAAAGAGGAGTGACTGAACCTGGCCAAGTTAATTAAGCGACCACATCCGCAATAGCTTTGTACTTGGATTTAGTTGAAGAGCGAGCAACAGTGCGTTGCTTGCGAGAGGACCTCTTTTCTTGATCAACTGATCATTTGCACTGATTGGTTGACAATAACTATGGGATGAACTTTTTTTTAGCATGTCCTTAAAATTTTTTGTATTCAAACAATAAATTTTAGTACAATTTGAACATACTGACATTGTTAATAATTAATTTTAGTTGGGGAAAAGTGAATTCATATAATTCGTGTGAAACATATTTTTGATTTCATCAATTTATTGCGATTGGCGATGAAACTATTTTTTTCCATTTATCACTTTTTTATTTTAATAAATTTGCTTATGATATTTAACTATGTAGTTGATTATCCCTTACCACGTGATATTAAATATACATGAACATAATTAATAATGACTTACATATAAAAAATTTAATGAGTCCAAAAAAAGGTGACAAAATATTTTTTGCCAAAAGGGTTACATTTAGCGAGGAAAACAGATTCCTCGCAAAAGGGTTACATTTGGCGAGGAAATTATTATTTTCCTCGCCAAATGTAACCCTTTTGCGAGGAAATAATAATTTCCTCGCTAAATGTAACCCTTTTGGCGAGGAAATTTAATTTCCTCGCTAAATGTAACTTTTTAGCGATGAATTTGAATTTCCTCGCAGATTGTGTACTTTTAGCGACGAAATCTCTTTTCCTCGCCATATTTCCTCGCAATAGGCCTTCCGTGTTGTAGTGAAGTATTTGGGAATAGGTCGTTGAGTTTTTACTGAATGTTTTTCCAGTACACGGTATGAATGCCTTTCTTTGGCACTTAGTTTTCCCAGTCTTACTTTTGCTTATTTGGTTTCTCCATTGTTTTTTCGGATATGTTTGGTTTGTTGTTTTTCCAATATCATGGCTATCAACGATCGTCAGGTTGCGGTCGTGTCATTTGGGGGCCCGCTGCACAAAATAACTATCTGATCAGGCTGGCAATGTCGAGCTGTGCAGCATATGTTCAGATCAAATCTGCACAATCGAGAGGTTCGAACATGTGGTCATCAAATGTGTGCCAATTGCACCGTAGCTCTGTGCTGCCAGAACAAGCCAAACCCGTCTACAGCTGCTTCAAAGGCTTCGGTTTGCCCTTTTTGCCGAAGCAAATTACCCAATTAGTAGTTGCCGAGACGAAAAAACAATACACGGTTGGAATTGAGTCCATCAAAGCCAAGGACATCAAGAAAATCTCAGAATACAAGTGACGATGGCAGCTTCAAAGGGCTGTCCGCATTGGGTTCGTTTGGGAAGTTGGGTGGCCACAGTTTGTGGAAAATCTCAAGCTGTATGTGATGATTGAGGTTGTTAAGCCTTAAAAATTTCTGCTGTTTTGGATTCCCTTTGTATCTGGAACTCCTTTTATTTTCTGATTTGTTAATGCAATTTAAAAGCAATATTGTAGTAATGCATTTTGAAAGCATTGGAAGAACTAAGAACGATATCCGTTTAATGAGAAGTTCTTATGGTATTTGGTTTAGTTGGGCATTGTTGGTGTAATTGCTTCATTTCCTCCTTGTTCTTCTCCTTTTCCATCCACTGTCTTTTGGTGTAGAAGCAAGGGGTTTCTGGACTAGATTTCACGCACCTCATCTAATCCTCTCCCTGGTATGGTCTAAGGCAAACCATTCACCCCAAGACTAGGAAATTCGCGACAGACCCTTGTTACTCCACCAAACGAAATCACAAAGCTGTTGGCGGATGATTTGGCTAGAACAACTTTCGAGAGATTTTAGTTGTTTTTGATTTTTCCAGTTCCATAAACAAAAATGGTTGGATCTCAATGGGTCGTTTATCAAAGTAAAATGTTTTCATTGCTAAAGCAATCAAGTATTGGACCTCAATAAGGGCCCGTTTTGTTATGTTGCTTAACAACGAAGGTTTTGGTCATGCATTATACATGTGCTACTAATTAAATTTCATTTGGACAAATTAATGGGCCTAGCAGCAGGCGGGGTTAGTATGGTTCACTAACTTTCGGTTGTTTTGGACCGAGGGTCAAGTTCGACCCTATTACCTAACCAGGGCAAAATGGTCCTTTCATTACAAAATATCTACGGTCTGGTCATACCAATTTTACTCCAATTGATGCATGGTTTGCTAGCTAGTTTCAGAAAATGAATAAAGCATGAGGTGCATAATCCGTATCCTACCCTATTAGTGTGTTTAATGTTATGTTTCTGGTTTGATTAAAAAGAGAAAGAAAAAGGGAGAGCACGTCTCGAATGGACTCAAAGCTAAGGTTGGTTCACACTTTTAATTTCAAAATTACCCCTGAATTAATTTCACATGCATGTTGAGAGTTCGGTGATAGCTCTGTCAATTAGTTTTTCTAGAAATCGAATTAACATTATCGTAACCGTCACTCTACTATTTTTTTTCTTAAGTGCTCGAATTTACCACTTTGTTTTAGTCGGTGATGCTTTTTTGTCCTCACTTGCACACGCATGGGCGCGAGTATATAATACACCCCCTATAGGAGATAGGGCGAGACTCTAGTTGTAGAAATCAATGGAAGACCATCGCTTGGAAATGATGACTAGCTAACAATTCCAAAGTAGCAATTAATCAGAGTAAAATTTAATCAAGCATGAGGAGAGACATAATTGAGACGTGAAGACCAAGTTTCCATAGACAAATGTGGTCAAACTCGGTCAATACTCAACACTAGTACCCTCCTCTTGGTCATGAACTCAATTGGAGTGGTTATAGAACAGTGGTGCTACGCGCACCATTCTATTTCACGCTCAACATTGATCTCACCATCTATATCGGCAATCAATAATTCGGATTTTAAAAAAAAACCTCTTCTAGGAAAAATTTTACCTCTTTATTGGAAAAGTTTTTTAAAACTCAAACCGTCTAAAACACGTTTGAACAATGAAATTGAAAGCGATAGTAGTAGACTTTCTAGTTATTTATACAATAGCATTTTTATTTGCTTACTACAAACCCCCCATATACAATGCATTGTGCTTGTAAAAATGGTCGCAGAATTGCAATAAACTATTGGGTATGGGAACAGCAACTGACCCAGATTAAATAGTGGTCCTTTGGAAAATGAACATCCACATTTCCTTAGTCCAAACCACATATATAATGGAATGAAAAGGGTGGGGGCATGGCTTTTATATAGGATCCTGCGCTAAAGGAACCGCACGCGGACTGACTCACCCACTGTTCCTTCTATTATTCCTTGGGCTGACAAATGTTTGGGCCGTTCACTTCTCGATTCTGCCCAAATTAACCCATCATTTTCTGTACATTGGTTCTGTTGTTTATGCAAAATGACATATTTAATTGCGTATTTGATTACTTCCAATACACTCATTCCTCCCTCTCTCTCTCTCTCTCTCTCTCTCTCTCTTCGATGTTTTTGTCTTTCACGCTTTACATACTCCTTGGGATCTCTCATTCTTCCCTTAATCATTATCTGACTATGTTGATTACCAATGTTAGAAACATCCATCATTACCTGACTATGTAGATTATCCATGTTTACAACATTCAAATATGTACACATGATATGGGCCGGAGAGCTTCAACAAAACCTGCATGTCCATGTTCAACTGTGGCTGAGTACCGGCTCAAACGTATGTGGCTAGGCACGCCCAATGGGGGGACCAAGTTTATTAAAACTTGGTATTCGGACCAGCTTGTGCGCACTTTGACTAATTATGGATCACTCCCTGAAGTTAACAACCGGATAAACCCTTCAGTAACCTCAGAATTTGAAATGCTTGGACTTCGTAAGATTCAAACATGCTACATCGTGGAGAACAAAACTTATTTTCTTTCTCATGCTTGTTTCGCCACACTCCTTGTGGGACCTACTTAGCACCATGTTCAGTGAGAGATGGTATAATGGTATTTATGGGTAAACGGACTATGTACATGTAGCTGGCTATACATCAGATAGTCTGCACGTACCACACTTTTCATTTATCCCAAGAAAAATTACACAAAATTGGTTTTCAGCTTTTCGATGTCCCATGCCCTGAAGTCTGAACTCTCACGCTGCACCATTTTGGTTGTTGTTTCGTTTATGGTTCATTGGACCCGTACAACTACTCTGCCTTAACAAAGGCGCAACCCAGCAGAGCAGAAAAATAGAATTAATTAGCTGCTTAAACCCCTTTAGTAGAAGAGATAATATGTGTTTGTTGATGTCAAAATCAAGACAGTTGATGAGACTCTTGCCAAGTCCGAATGTTCACATTGAGAGCCTCTGGGAAGTACTCCTTGCAAAACAAGGTTAAGGATCAGTGGTGCTTCTGGTCAGGAACCCTCTGACGAACAAGTTAGTTGAGGAATGACGGAGAAAAAGTAATGTAAAAGAGGAAAACATAGTGTCTACCTTCTAATCGTGAATGTGAGTGATTTATAGAGGTTTGGTGTAGGATGTGCACCAGTAGTGGGATAGTGGGCGACATTGGTGGTAGTCATGTTGTCTCATGGGAGAGTGATTTAGGGATCACGGAGTAATGGGGTGAAACAATAAGAGTGGGTACAAATCATGAGGTAGTGGGGACCACACTTGTTGGGAAGGTATAACGTGTGCAGTATCGGGCTGGCTGCTTCCATATCTTGCCGACCGGTATAAGCCTTGCCGAGCACTTGGCCACATGCCATACCTGTAGTGCTTGACATCAGTGATTAAAATTCATACTCATTATAATGCATATTACAACCTTAATTAGCTATGTGTGAGCTTGTTAATTAGGCCCAAACATAGTGGCGTTCCATATCCTGATCATGTTGTTTGAGCTAGGGTTTGTTCAGGTGTGGTGACAGTGGAGACAGGCGACATTTCAGGTTTGGAGATGTTTTTAGAGTTTTGTTGGTCTATGACCAGTGTCTAGGTTTCGGGTACCTATGGAGATTAAACA
This sequence comes from Rhododendron simsii, assembly GCA_014282245.1. Classification (NCBI taxonomy): domain Eukaryota; kingdom Viridiplantae; phylum Streptophyta; class Magnoliopsida; order Ericales; family Ericaceae; genus Rhododendron; species Rhododendron simsii. The sequence goes on from CM024961.1 coordinate 21,970,597, forward strand.
ATTTTAATTTTTTTTGTGTCCTTATCCTTTTAATCTCTGTAATTTTTGAATTCAGTGATTAATAAAAAAATTTGCTGATAAAAAAAAATTATGCCGGCCCGAACATATATGTTATAGACTACTACTACGTACTTTCTCATCTTAGCATTGTCCATATATATATATTGGTGGTTGAAAGTTAACTCTTTTAATACACAGCAGAGACTGCCCATCTCAAGCTTACAGGTCCTTATCAATAGGCCCTCATCTCTATTCTCTCATGAGCTGGATGAACTAAATGAATACTTTGTTAGATGTAGGTATATATATATAAGTGGATGTGTTGATGGGGACCGAGCTCCAGTCCCCTATCCTCCAGTTTAATTTAATTTTGGGACAATGATAGGAACGGTTTATATATATAATGTCTTGTAGAGAGTTACAGTCGTACAAAAATTACGTCGATATGATATTAATAGCTATGTTAGCAGTTTATATTTGCGAAAGACATGGAAAAAAGAAAAGAAAAGAAAAAGAAATGTCATCTCCAAATTTTCACCCTCTATTTTGTCTTTTACAAGTGTGCGCTGTCAAAGTAGATATTGTTGCCTGATCAAACTAAATTTTTGTAGGACGTGTATTTGTTTATGAAACATAAAAGTTTTAATTTTTATGATCATCATTGAAGGATAGGAAACTGGATGGGAGCTAGCCGACCCTGTCCATATTGGCCGTGCCTGGATCCTACACGACTGGGCTTCAACGTAGCATCTCCACCCAGGCGCTATAGATGCCCGCAGGCATCCTTGCACGTCAAGCTCGATCCATGCAAGACTCTTTCAATTGCTTTGCTTCAATTCCTAGTTTGGTCCCCATGGAACAATAACTATATAGGTACATGAGATTTTGAGTCTCGAAAAGTTTCAATAGGGACGTTTGAGGAACTCCATTTAGCTTTTGAAAGGTACGCCCACATTTTCAAAACCTAAAGCTAGCTAGCTAGCATCAGAAGACATTAACTTCCCCTTATTTGTTTCAGAAAAATGGGCCGGAAATTGTTGGTCCTTCCTCACCATTTTTGGCAATGTGACAATTCTCCAACTGTGTTCCGAATTCTGCCAGCTCTACTGTGCTATTGTTAATTCACATCATTCTCATATAGCATCATAGCTCTAGCTTCTCCTCCTCTTCATGACACGTACTTATTAAGGATTTTTCGGGTTTGGATCGGGTGAAAAGTTTCGCATTTATATGATCGGGTTTGGATTCGTTCATTTGAGCTGCGCCTGACCTCCTTGAGGTTCAGCCTGGCCGGGTTCATCTCGTCATTAAGCATGTGTGGGCATGCCGTAGCGTAAAACGTGACCAGGTGTCACGGATTGCCTAGACATGCCAAGGGTGGCAGTCAAAGCATGTTAGCAACTTCAATACCGAGCCAACCTGTAATTCGTGTACTTTTGTCGTGTCATCTAGAGTTCAAATAATTGTAACACACTGTAATATGTTGTAGTACTTGGATACTACCTTAGGTATTACCGTATCATTGGTTTATTTTCTATGTATTTTCTCAAGGGTTAGTGTTTATTACACTTTTAATTCTTGTATTTCCATCATGCTCCTTCAAGCATACCCCTTTTCTTTCCTGTCACATGGGGAAAAGTTCATTTTGCTATATGGTGTCATTGTTGGAGCTCTCATCCCGTTAGCCGTGTCATATGGTGCCATTGTCTTTACTTTGTTAGCCATTTGTCCATCTAGTAATTATGTCAATTTGCTCATCGGTAATATAATTTTCTTTTGGACTATTTTATTGTCGTTTTTTGTTTGCTTGCTGTTGGTTAACATACAATATTTGGCTTCTTAGAGCAAGTTTATCAATAATTAGGTAAAAAAAATTATGAGCAGTGCACATTTTTCATTTTACCTACTCACATTTCTTTCAACACTACACCAACACTATTTATTTAACTTATTCTTTATTAAAATATTATTACTTTGAGAGAGAAAGAGTGAGTGTGAGAAGATGAATAGTGGTTTGAGTGAGAGAAGAGGTGAGAGAAACTAATTTTTTAAAGGGTAGCTGGTGAACAGTCGCTGCACCATCTTCGGCAGAAGTAGCTAACCACTGTTTAAGAATGGAAAATACTTGCCTTTTCCCCGAAGCTGCTGCAGCTAATTTTTTTTCTATTTTTCTTAACTAAAATAACTAAAAATGTATTATACATTATCTGGTGTACATGCTCTTAGAGTTGTTTGGAGCTTGGCGTGCCTACAAGGGTGTCTTAATAGGAAGCCAAAAGTGGTGGTCTCTTGAGCATAATCTTGCCTCAAGTACTACCAGCCCGTGATATTAGGCCTAAAGTCGCGCCTGATATATATATATATATATATATATATATATATATATATATATATATTATGCGATCATCATGTAAATATATTGAGCAAAGAACCCTAGTCAATCGAATCATATTTTATGAAGAAAAATAAACAATTAGAATGCGGTCATTTGTTTCTCTGGCGACAAGTATCCTTTATTCATACGGCTACCGATGTCCAATCGCCTAATTTTTTGCACGATATTGAGACTTAATACAATGAACAGCTCGGATCATTAAACGTACGTGATCGTGGAATGTTTACATGAAAGATCATCACATGAGAAAATATTGTTCCTAGCTCTTGGCGATTGATGAAATGAAAAGTTCAACAGTCTCGAGTACAATTAAGCCACATGAAATTCCAAGCTTAGTATATAACGATTAAACAACTTTGCCGTCTAATTGGTTTTCCACCCATTGTTTTATTATAAATCTACGTACGTCCAGGTGGCTTGATGAGTATATCTCATCCAATACATATATGTATTATAATTTGCCTTTCGTTCTCCATTATTCCTATTGGTTACGTATCTTCAGCTATTTTTTATCTTTCATAATTTTTTGTTTAGATTTTTGTCGTAGTCTTTTAGATTAACCATTCAGCTCGAAGGGAGGAAAAAAGGAAAACCTCTCAGCGAATCGATTGACAACGATTGACCTTTAATTTGATGTCAGCTATGATGGGGGGATGATCAACAAAAGTGCTCAATTGTATATTTTTCTTATTCAATATATAAATGTGGATCAAAGTTGAAAAAAAATTATGTAAGACGAAGAAAATACTAAAAATACCAGTTAGTTATTTGGTATTTTTTTCGTCTTTAGTAAACTTTTTTTTTTTTTGCTCTGTCATAATTTTCTTACTTTTTTTTTTACTCATCTTGTCGATTGAGATAAATGACTAACCCAAAAAAAAAAGTTACATAAATCTAACAAAAAATCAGAAAAGACGCACGAAAATACCAAAACTAAAAATGCCAAATTTTTTTTTTTGGAGAATCAGGCCTAAGTTTTTCACCCATTTAGATGTCAAGCAATTACGTAAAAGAAAAGAAGAAAAAAATACAAAATTAAACAGGGTGTATATATATTTTCATGTTAAAAAAATCAAATTTGACAAAATGAAGAGTATTTACTTGAACTGCGAGGAAAAAATTCATTAATTATAAAGATCAAAATAACAAAATGAAAAGTATGCAAGGCTACATGTGTTTCATTTTCGGTGTTCGGTTGAAGTTGAGCAAAAAGAGCGACACCACCTTGTCTAGACAGAATAAAGCTTCACTTGCTCGACATCTCGATCACAGAACCACTACTGCAAACGAGCCTCATTTAGCCTCCTTTTTAATCACCATTTCATTGTCTTTATAGTTTATATCATGCTGAGATTTAATTTAATTTTTGGATTACTTTGGCTTTCTTGGACTATGACAGTAGATTCGAATATAGGAGTAAGACAGAAGAGTAGTTAATTAATTTGCAGTGTCTATGGTAGAGAAAGACATGTAAACTGGTTCAATGAAGCAAAAGTACTTAAGATGTACAAGAAAAGAAAATAATCATAAACATAAATTACTCCATCTACAACTATGAAGAAAGGGAAAAGGGTCTGTCACAGATTGACCTCATGGCCTTAGGGAACTATGGAGATGGCTTTGGGAGTTACAAATAGCTAGATTGGACAACATATCTCTCAATTTAAACCCATGAAACAAAAGATTACAGAATTTTATTCCCATATAGATTTATGGAACCTTCAGCAGTAAACTTGTGATCGATCTGAAACTCTCTTCCCTGTGAAAATTATTACTTGCTCCTCAAACACCGAGCATCGGCACTTGGTGTCCAAGGGCCTTCTTCTCATACATTTACGTGGACTCCGCCACCACCAAATGAGTGAACTCTCACATAAATGTGTGATGGAAAAGGTTTGTGAAAGAGCCAAATAACGGTGCTCCAAGAGCACTGCATAATCTCTCCTGAAAATTGACCTGGTGTCACACTCCCAAGATAGCTAAGGGATGCAGCTACTCTGATAACGACAAGAGAGAGGGCCTAGCCTTTTCATGGTACCAAAATGGAATGTAGGAATCCTCAAAATCCTTGTCCTACAGGAAAGCAAACAGCCATTAGGAATTCATAATTTAGAGGACCACCCTATTCCATACATCTCAGAAGCACCAGATCATAATTAATCTATCGGAGTACTACCTTGCCAGAAAGAATTGCTTGTGGGCCTAAAACCTCTAGAATTTCAGTCAAAGGTTTTCAGCGGGAAAGTCGTTTGGCGCCTAGCTAGTAAAAAACAAATGTGTTGATTTGCTTGATTAAAAAACAGAACCTTACATATCCAAACCTGATACTAATTCGACAAAGATTTACCCGTTTCTACTGTTCTCCCTTTTTCTGAGTGGGAAGATAAACACACTCGGATATTCACAAACAACCAAAGAGAGCACGTTTAGATTTTGTGGCTTGGTAACTTTTCGCCTAAGCAATTGGAAAGACATAAAAACGTACCAATAACGCACTCGCAAAAATAAAGATGGATAATTTAACTACCGTTTGCACACATCGACATATCATGCACATGTTGTGACTCTTACACTTTCTCGAGAAAAAAAATGTAACAATTTTCATGACTCGATGGACGTAATGCACAAGACTGACTTCTCCCTCCTACTCTGCTAAGAAAGAAATACAAATGTAAGATTTGAATACACAGAAATGCTATGCCTTGAACATTTGAATATGTTTTGTTCTGTATTTATAAGTTAGCCGGCTCTTAAAAGGCCGAATTTTCCACCACAGTGAAGAGTCAAGAGGCCCTATGGTCCAAAATTGGTCGCCCTCAGGCCGAGCCACTCTACCCCCTGGCTCAAGCCCAGTTGCTAACCCTCCCATCAATTATGAAAACAATTACACTAAATAAATAAAAAAAACAAACCAAAAAGAATTAGAGAGAGAGAGAAGCAAAAGTAACAAACAGGAGAGAGAGAGAGAGAGAGAGAGAGAGAGAGAGCTGGAAATAGCTGGAAAACCTACTCCGCCATGAACCGCTTCACAATCTTCACGCTTGGCTCCACCACTTGCCTCTCCCAGACACCGGACGCGCAAGCCGAATCCGACCCGCTGCCCAACCCCCCCATCGCCGCCCTAAAGACCTCCGTGGCGTCCAGCCGCCGCAGGTCCCACCCGGCGCCCCTCAGCCGCTGGATCTTCCCCGCCTGCCTCTTCGCCAGCTGACACGTGTTCTCCTTGATCGCCCTAACCGCCTCCTCGTACGCCGCCCTCCGCATCGAATCCACCTCGTGATTCGTTCCAATCGTGTGTGAGGGGAACTTCCTGAAATACGGCTCGAACTCGGGCACCCCGATCGCCTGCCTCAGCCCGGTCGACTCGCCCGACTCGCGGAACTCTCCCGAGTCGAAGTACTCCTCCAGTTCCTCGAACATTCCCGAGTCGAGCATCTCGTCCACCCTCTTCTCCAGATACTGGTTCAGGACCGGGATTGCCACGTCGACCCAGAGAAAACAACAGTTGTACCGGAGATCTTTCGACACGGGGTCGGGTTCGGTTTCGTGGAAGACGTCCGAATCCGGGTCGAACCGGTTCGCGACGAGGGCGTGGATGAAGGAGTTGGAGCCGCCGACGACTAGGGGGAGCTTGCGGCGGTCGGAGATGCTGGAGACGTACCTGGCGGCTAGGGAACGGTACTCGGAGGGGGTGAGGTGGCGGTCGACTATCTCGCCGAGGAGGTGGTGGGGGACGCCGCGGCGGTCGGGCATTGGGATCTTGTTAGTGGTGATGTCCAGGCCGCGGTAGACTTGGATTTTGTCGGAGTTTATGACTTCCGAAGGAAAGAATCTCGTGGCGAGGTCGATAGAGAGCCGGGACTTGCCGCACCCCGTGGGCCCCATGATGACGACGATTTTGCGGCGTTGGTGGCGGGGAGCGGTGGCGTGGTAGTGGCAGTACTCCATTTGGACAGGAGAGAATAATTTGGTGCGGCAGCGGTGACGGTAAGTAGTAGTACTACTGCCACTGGGTGGGAAGAATGAGAGTCGCATTAAGGAAGAGTTTGTGGGGAGTGAAAATACTGTGGGCGCGTGTTGAGGTGATCAGCTAACAGCTAGATGAGCTGTCGATTAGTGATACGTAGGAGAGAGTATAGATTGAGTACTGGTAACCTCTCATTCCGTCACGCGGACATTGTTTTTCCAATTAGTAGTACTCTGTTTCTGATTTTTATTGGTTCTGTCACTGCGTATATTATGCCATTCATTCTCTTCATGCCTCTCTCTCTCTCTCTCTCTCTCTCTCTCTCTGGGTGTGGGTGGTTTCTCTCTCTTGCTCCAGTAGGTGATGATCTTGATATGGTGTTTTGAACTGCGAATGGAAAGAGTTGGGCACAATGGTTGGTTACCGGAGAGGGGGAGTGCTCTTTGTATATATATATGGGTACTGACAGGAATTCAAGCTTATAGTGCACTATACTACAGTAATATATTAGTATAGTGCTAGCAATACACTATAAACTTGGATTCCTCAGCTGCCCAGTTTTTAATGGTGGTGGTAGCTATCCGCCATCAAAAAAAAAAAAAAAAAGAAGCACAGGAAAATGGAGGTACCGATCTTGTACACCCGCGGCCACTATTTCTAGGCTTATCCCATGTGTTTGTTTACTTTGTTTTTTTGGCATTTTTTTTTTGTTTACTTTGCCTTGGTGTATTTTTTGCAATTTTTTTTGTTTTACTTTGCCTTGGTGTATTATTTTTAACAAAAACATTTGCACACACAAATGCCCAGTCACACTCACTAGTGTGTGGGATCACACATTGCACACCACAAGTGTGTATGGATCCTAAACACCTTTGAGAGGTGTTTAACGTTTGCGTGTGCAAGTGTTTGTGGTTGGGACTAAGGGGCAGTGTTGTGCCCTCCAAGGGGCAACACGGTGCTGTCACAGCCTTGCGGGGGTTCGCTCCGATGATCGAAAATGTTCACTTCATAAAGCTCATTAAGTAGAATAACCATACAAAAAATCAGCTCAATTGGATATTATTAATTGCCTGGTTGGAACATAACTTGTCAATAATGAAATCCAGTGGATTTGATCTAGTGTTTCGGATCTATTCTTTTCAAAATAAAAATATTTAGATGAGGTACTAATGATATCCAATCGAGCTAATTTTTTGCATAGTTGTTCTACTCGACGAGCTCTACAAAATGAACGCTTTTTAGAATCTGAGCAAGGCTAAAGTGGAGCCCGCAAGGTCGGGACAGCACTGTGTTGTCCCTTAAGGGCACAACACGGCCCCTAAGTCCTTGTGGTTGTACCATTATTGTTTGTTTAATAACTTAGGTGTCCAGGGTAGATTACGAGAATCTCAATTAACCTTCAGTCCAATCTTACTGTCCACTTGCTAAAAGGCCAATTATATTCGAAGCAAAGTTTTATATGAACTGAACTCCAAAGGAGTTGATTGGACACGAGACTTTAAGAAAATCAAACCCCTATTAATTTTATTTTGACTTTTTCGTCTAAGGTGGATTTTTTGCATAACACAAAATGTTGGGGAAATTTCAGAAAATAAAAATCATAATAAAGGAGGAAAAGGCTTACTTCAAAGAGAGAATTTTTAGTAAAGAGATAGTAGTAGTAATATACATCACCAATCCCAATGAGAGACAAAAATTAGAAACAATTTGACCGACAGCTCAGCTCATTTGCTTCACATTGGTTAGTTATATACTAAAATAATTACAAAAATTCTTGTGACGTTTAATGGTTTATTTTCTTTTTTCTTTTGGTTGTTTTGAATCTTACTTCTGATAGGAGTATATGGTATCGATACTATACGTTAATGCATAATACTAATTTTTTTGACCTCTGGGAGCCCCAAGTAGTGAAGTAAATTGATTGGACAAATAATAATAATAATAAAGTTTAACATAAATCAACCCGAATATCTTACTAGCTGTTCATAAGTTAATTTCTGACGTTTAAACTATTCGGTCAATCGGTTGGATAATCATTCTTTATAAATTAAAATAAACTGACGACAGATCACTCCCAGCCCACCTCGAAAATGCACTTGCAAGCTCGAACCACACCCGGCCGGCCTAGCACAGGATTTCATTACGACCAGATTAACCGTCCTAAAGGGGTCAGGATTTCATCAAGTGTCATCCTTATCGATATCCTGGGATCTAAGGATAAAATCCTCATCCGATTAATTCTACCTTTAAAATGCCTATGTAATCACCCCCGGCCAGGGCAGGTATATGACTCTTGCACTCCTAATTGCGTGAGTTCTATTCTATTACTCTACATTAATAATTAACTGACTGACTGAGGCATCGGACGGGTATTGGCTGACACTAAATAGTGTCTAATTTTCTCTTGCAGTCCGTCGATGGACTTATTCTCTTGATTTGTGCAAAATTGATTCAGCTCAGCTCCCAACTAATTAACTAGAACGTTGGAGGATCCGTTGTCGAAAATTCCATCGGTCCTTGAAAGTACTTTTCTTGCCGGAATCTTAATTTGAAGCTCTCAGGCCATATATCCATTCAAATTTTGGCACCATCGAAACACATCGATGAACACAGTGCAGTTTAGTGCAAAGCTCGTGGTGAATTATTCGCTTATTAACTATTATAAAAAAAAAAAAATAGTTTTGCCGAGAAAAAAAAAACTATTATAAAAAGTTTATTAACTTTTTATAATATCCAGTGTTAATCAACATACGTATAATTACCAAAACAAATTATTATATGTAACTATAGATGTATGTATACATGCAAGCTTTTTCAAAAGACAAATTCTTAACACCCGTGTTAGATTCTATATTGATGATCAATACAATCTAAGGAGGACTGCTAGCCACAAAACTTTTCAAAAAAAAAAAGTAAAAGTACATAAACACCCCCTCAATTATCACTCTTTCTCGTAAACACCCCCCCACCTATTCCCATTACCTAAGTAATACCCTTCCGTCTCAGAACTGTTTGCTGGGAGGTCACATGTCAGCAATCGACAACTAGAATAGAACACTCCTCCAATCGACACCCCCACATGGCCAACGAAGCCAAGGCCAAAGGCAACGCCACCTTCTTGGTCGGCAACTATGCCGATGCCGTCTGCCACTTCACGAACACCATTGCCTTCTCCCCGGACAACCACATCCTTTACTCCAACTGATGCGCCGCCCACGCCTCCCTCAACCAGTACGCCGAAGCCTTGTCCAACGCCCAGAAGACCGTCAAGCTCAAGCCCGACTGGCCCAATGGCTACTCCCGCCTCGGCGCGGCCCACGTAGGCCTCCGTAGCTACGAGACCCCGTTTTCACCTACAGGAAAGGCCTCGACCCCACCAACGAGGCCTTACAGTCACGACCGCAGCCCTTAAGTCACGACCATTGCCTTCGTCATCGCCGTTTGGGGACATATTCTCTGGGCCCGAGATGTGGGCCAAGCTAAAAGCCGATCCAAGCAAGTTTTGGCGGTGGCGGCGGTGGTGGTCGCCGATCACCCTCCTCCTCCTCCTCCTCCTCCTCCTCCTCCTCCTCTCTCTCTCTCTCTCTCTCTCTCTCTCCCGGAGGGTGGAGTAAATAATTTCAAGATTTTTTTAAAACATTTTCCTTTAAGAGTATCTTGGTCATATTCTCCATTTCGTTAACGGAGTTAGCATTTTTTTGTTTCCAATAGTTGAGGGGGTCTCTATGGGCACTTTTAAATGTGAGGGGGAATTTACAAGAAAGAGTGATAGTTGAGGGGGGTGTTTATGTACTTTTACCAAAAAAAATTCCAAAATTGACGGATGAAAAATATTTTGGGTAAAAACCTATATATAATTTTAAATTTTAATGGATAGGACTGTCGCTCGAGTCCATCCATATGTTACCAATAACTTTCCACCAAGTTCTTCGTTCTTCGTTACGTGGTGGGTCAACAACACTCATCCATCAAAATCAATTCGGTGACTTTCAACCTTTGTCGGGATATACTTTCTTATTTACTATGATGGTTTTTTTTCCTCTTCTTCCTACCATTTTCGATAACTCTTGTGTCTGGTCAACTTAAGCACACCTCGATTAATCTCAAAAGTCCGATCTCACCGTCTATTTGCAAAAAATCTGATTAAAACCGGAACAATGGCTCCATATAAACTTGCCCCAACCCTTTCACCAACTATCTTCCTTTAATCATACTCAAGTTAATTCTTATTTCCACACTTTGATCTTCAAAAACTTTGGGCGGAATTAGTCGATGACTTTGACAAATCAAAAAGAAATGAGAAGGGGTTCGGATTCAATTGGGTTGACTGCGTTTTCTCATTTCTGTTTTACAATCATTTCTTTTTAGAACGGAAATTCTTACAATCATTTGACACATGCAGAGTTTTTGGACCAGCCTACGCACTCAAATAAAAGTTCATGTGGCACCATTGTCTCGATAAGACTCCGTTTTGTTGTCGGGAATGAATTCCCAGAAAAGGTGAAGAGAAGAAAAATCAATTTATTTTGTCGTGTGTGTTCTCTTGACAATTTTTTTGCAAAAAAACTAAAATTCCTTCATTTTTGTAGAATCTATTATGCAGATAAGTGAAAGTTGATTTCCATCATTTTTCACGCTTTCCCTCCATTTTTTTGGGGTCAATCGATAGAAAAGACCATTTTACATCAGATATGAAGTACAAAGTACAAATTTGGGACACCATATTAATTGTAAGAGTCCACGAGATAACCTAACCCAACAACTCCACCAATACCAGAAATAAGCCCATAAGAGGGTAGAAACAAAGAAAGAAATGAAAAGTCATCTAAGGAAAGAACACCCATACACAGGTGAGGAGACTTAAACTCCTGATCTTCTAATAAGATGCAAGAGTCCCTCCAATTAAACGAACCCTAAAAAGTCATTTGTGCTGTGTTCCCCTACGCAGGTTTGAAATCACAATTAGGCCCTTCACTGATCATTTTGATCAAAACCTACTACTTATCTTTACCTTGACTTTTAAAATGATTTTAATGGTATCCACAATATTTATTCTGTGTTCTCCTACGCAGATTTTATATGACCCCTAATGGAGAGCTCAATATTGAGAACTGTATAATAGTACTGAGACCAACAACATTTAACTTGATGATGTCTATTGAGAAATGACTTTAATGGATCTACAAATATGATGATAAATCTCAATCGACAATGACGACGACTGATATTGATGGAGAAGATGGATATTACCTGTGGTGATACAGGAAATGGTGGATTGTGATGTCAAACCAAGATAATACAATTAAAATTTATGATACAGAAATTGAAAAACAAATGCAAAAAATTTAAAAGGGTCAACTAAGGATGATAGTTAGTGACAATTTTTATAAGAATAATCGTACATTAAATGACCTTGCTTTGTGGACTAATAAATTATGTAGTCATAACGAAAATTTCGGGTATATATGTCCAATACGGGCTTTGCCCTGCCTTTAGTTGGACCTCTCACGAATAGCGGGTGAGATTTGTCTCTCAGAATTAGTCGAGGCGCACGTCCAAATACCTATGTTATGAAGATAAAGTCATTCCTAATCTTACTTACAATCGAAGGTGATGAAAATATCCATAAAAAATACGAAAATCTTCATCTCTCTCTAACTTAACTGGCAATAAATAGGCGATGTTAAAGATAATAGTAGTAGAGAATATAGATGCTAATGCTTCGTTGATAATGCTATAGGGGATTGCAGTGACAACAATCTCAAACATGGTGGGGTAAATAGTATTTGTATGATGATTCTGTTGCTGATTTAATTTAAGAACATATACACATCTTGTTTCTTTCCAAAAATTTTGACTGTTTCGTCCGTGCTTTTTTCATATTTAGCAAAAATTTTACCTATTTTTTTACTTATTTTGATGTATATAGCGTACATCTATTCATAAAGTGAAAAAGTTTGTTAAAATATTAAAAAAATTGACTACAAACAAAAAAGTATACAGACCTATAGAATTTCTTTTTATCTCAAAACTGACAACTAAATAACGTGATAACGATCAATATTTAGCACGTGTGGAGCACATGCTTGACAATAGTACTACAAATTAAATGTGTATTTGTTGAAGAGTGATTATAGATTTGTTATAATTTTAATCACTAGATTTCAAGACCTACTTATGTACACTACAATTGATTCCTAATGGCCAATGACCACATTGATTCTTTGTGATGAAAGAGATTCAAATTAGTTGCAATCTTGAACAGTAAACTACTCACTTGTTGTCATTCTCTCACTCACAAGCCGTTTAAAAGATGCGAGGACTTTTGAGTATAATTAGTAGAATATTTTATGAAATGAGAAATATGTGTTTAAAAAGTTCTCTTTTCCTTTAAAAAAAATAAAGGTGTATACGGTGGAAGATATTAAATCAAACCTTGACAGTGTTCGAGCATCCACAGTGGAATAACCAAAATTATAAAGTTGCTAAAGTTAACAATGTGCCCTCAAAATAGTGCTCACAGTGACATAACTGAACTTAACAACCTCTTAAAAACTCATCAAATTTTGACTCTAGAATAATCAAAACTAGCAATATTTTGCCACAAACCCCCCCCCCCCCCCCCCCCCCCCCCCCCCCCCCCCACACACACACACACACACACACACACACACAGAGTTTCTAAGAAAAAAAGTTTTAAAAGAAGTTTTTTTTTTTTGGCAAAAACAGGTAAACTATTTTTCAAAAAACTGTTTTTTAATTATTTATTAAAAACTTTTTTTTAAAACTTTCCCCTTTTCTTTTTCTTTTTTTCAAAAACTGTCTTTTTTCCAAAAAGTGTTTTTTTAAAAACTTTTTCGGAAAAGTGTTTTTTTCAAAATAAAGGTTTTCAAAAAATTATTTTCTATTTCGAATAACCTATTTTTTATTAGTTTGAAAACTATTTAAAAAAATTCTTTTATATGGTGACAATTTTTTTATTTTTACAAGTTGAAATATGATGTGGCAAGTTTTGATTATTCAATGTTGATTATGCCACAATGGACATCTACATTCTAACATTAACAATCCCGCAAATGGATAATGAAAAGGTGATGTGGTAGCTTTTGATTATCCAATTTTGATTAATCCACTGTGGATACTCTTAGAAGACTCATTATTTAGGTGTCTTTTTTGGGTGTACTTTCCTTGTCATTTTAGGGTTGTGGTGAACTTTCTGATTCTCTCTTCCCTCCTACTCGATATTCCCTCTTCGAGTTTAATAAAATTTTCTTTTGTCAAGTAAAAATAAAATAAAAAATAGATCTTTAATTCATTTTAAAGGAAAGAAAACTTTTCCTATGTAGAACTCAAATTGACTTTTTCCCTCTTTGGTGTCTTCTCTGGAAGAGCTCCGAAAAACCCGAACGGAAATCAGTAATCGTCATCGTGCTGGGGTACATTAATTTGTTTCTTAGTGCTTTTTATTTTTTTAATTTTTCTTGACCGAATCAAATATGCAGTAGTTCCAATGATTTTAATCTAAGCAATATATTGTTGGTTAGGTATACTCATAATTTAGACTTCAAAATCGTCCATTGGCGGGAGAAGCTTTTTATCTGCGGAATACAATATTGAGGAAGGTTTTTTTTTTTTTTGCAGCAATATTGTGGTTGTTAAACATCTTTTTTAGTTTTTTTATTTGAAGTAGTTAAACATCACAAAGCACAAAAGAAGTGGCCTGGTACGACTCGACGGAAAGAGTTTTCAAAATTATACTAATTAATAAGAGAGATGATCATAAGGAAAAAAAAAATTAACCGTTTCGCTAAGGGAATAAGTACTTATTTGTATTTATTTTTTGAATTAAAGATGATGTATTGTAAGAGAACTAGTGCATGTACATGCCTGAAGGCACGACTCGAAATCGGAATTCAACAAATTATCCAGTTTTGTCCCTCTAACCTCTTGAAGTCCAAGGCCCCATTCGCAAAATTCCAACTACAAAAAAAAAAAAAGGGGGTTAAGTATATCCACCGGTTTACTTGAATCAACACTTAAACAAACTAACAAACTACACCTACAAAATCAATAACAATTAAATTAAAGTTTGTTTGAGCACTTTGTTAAAATTACACACCAAAAACAAATTAAAGTCTCGATAACAAATGTGATCATATATGGAGTATATATATCTCGGCCGACATGATTTGATTTTACTTATGAGATTGCTTGTTATCACGTACATACCAGATTTTTAAACATCTAACTAGACCATCTGATATATATCCGATAATGTTCTATGGAAAATGCTATAATACACACTCCCATATATTCAAAATATATACTAGTAAATAACTTAAGTAGCATTCCGCTAGTGCCGTCGCCGTCGGGAGTGCAGTTCATCAAGTTATAATAGGACTTGGAGAACATAATATAGGACCGCGACAGATAAGAAATTATGCAAGGGGCCATCACCTCTAACAGTATCCAGATAATATTACTGTATAACTTGGTTAGGCCAAAAGTTGGTCTAAAGCTGGTCTAATGAAGCGTAATTAGACTCCTCAACTTTGACAATTAAAAGGAACATGCATGATAAGCATTAAGGTGATGGTATATATCCAAAATTTGGTGCATATATACATGTGGTTAATTAATTATAGTAACATTTTTTATATTTTTATTTTTGGTACTAATGTAGCGTCGATATTGTAACATTGCTTGCTAGCTCGATCCTCAGTCCTCAAATATGGAATCTTATGTTTGGGAAACTCCGGCCTCATTATTCGAATAATTAAATTTACACTCGATCGCACAGTCAAAAGTGTTAGATTCTTGTGAATTTTGAGGTTTTTCACCGAATCGTTAAGTTGAAAAGGTATTCAAATTAAAGTACGAGAATGTCGTGGACAAAATGATCCTTAACTATATCATTAGTCATACCTAGGTAGTAGCTGGCTAGCAATAATATTAAACCCCTCACAGACAGACATGTAAACCTACATTCACTTGGAAGTTAATGATGACTCTAGTCACACGCCACTTCTTTTGGGGCCGGGGAATAGTTTTGTCCATTACACTTTCTTGCCGAACTCGATCATCCCCCCTAATTAGTCACATTCAAATTCTTTCCTGTCCAAGTTTTGAACCGAAAAAAAAAGTCGAAATCTCGATCAAAGTATTATTGTTGATTATAAAATGGATGGTCATGGATCTGTTAATAATTTTAGAGGTACTAGAGTAGTCTCTTGTGGAGATGCGCGAGGGACCTTGGTTAAGAAAGCAATTAACCTGTGTGAGAATTGAGAAGTAACTTCTTTTTACTTTTGGTCTGTTTGGTTGGCTCGGAATGAGATTATTTTCAACAATGCGTCTTGGCGAGTGGAGGATCTTGGGGAGCTAATTAAAACTAGGGTAGCAATGTGGGTCAAGGTGAAGTTCGATATTAAGGTGCACTCGGTGGAAGATTTCAAGGGCTATATTGATGGAATGAGAAAGGAGAAAGTGTAGCAAGTGAAACTTGCATTGAGGGTGGGGGCGATCCAATTTTCTGTTGGATGGTCCTCTGTGTTCTTCTTCCTGGTTTTCCACCTTGTTTTTCTCTCTCGGTAAGCGTGTGTGCTTAGCGAGTTCCTCTCTCGATGTACCCTTTTCGAGCTAATAAAATTTTCTTTGCCGAGCAAAAAAAAAAACTTCTTTTTACTTTTTCGATCACACTTCAATGAATGGACTAATTTGGGAACAAACTCGGGCCAGCCAGTTGGCCACTCTTGTACGCTCCTTAATTAGGAGGTCAAGAGATTGAATCTTTTTGAATGCAAGAATCTATAATTTCTCTCTTACTTTATAGGGGGCTCTCTTCCTTCTTTTCTTTGTTTCTTCTTTATAATGGGTTTATTTCTTGTGTTGGTTGAGTTTGTTAGGTTTGGATATTTCGTGAACTCATACAATTGGGAATTGATGTAATGTCACGTAATTTGTATTATGTAATTCACACATAATCCTATCGATTGACAAAAAAACACACTAGCAAATAGCCCGTTCAAAATTAGGGCGAAGTCCCGTACGAACTGACCTAACAAATGATTAATTGATAGCACGCAAGTGAGAAGTAGTGCCTTGGAGGTTAGCTATTGATTTAATAGACAAGTACAACTACTGATTTCTAATCCTTCGATACGATAAACATTCAAACGAAATTATAAACAAGTATGAAATTTAACTTTTATGGCTGACGACAACAATTGATAGAGGTGATGGGTCTAGCAATTTGGGACATAGAGAATATCATATAATGGCCATAGCGGCGGTTAAAGAATACTCCTATATATATATTCTTAGAAATTTAACTTTTCCTAGATGACGACAACATGATAACGTATAATAAGTAATTGATATCTTAGACGTGGAATTAACGAAACATGGAATGTAGATTGGTTTGTAAGTAGGATTAATAGGTGTCCTAATTACATTCGTAGAGAACATTGGAACTCACGCACAATGACAATGTCCTCTCTCTACGTGCTTTTTTTTTTAAACCATAATTTATCTTAGGAGTATATATTCAAATAAAACCCAACGAATGACAACAATCACAGTGATCACAACGTACGAGAATGACATACCTAATCTTTCTACTACGTACAAAAGAAAAATAACTTGCCCAATGAGAGAGAGAAACTCCAAAGAACTAGTACCAGACAATAAGATTCACGCACGTAAGAAGATTCAAAAATTGACCCAAATTAATAACGTGAGAGGGTACGTCCAGAACTCCAATGAAAAAATTGATGATAAAACTATAGCACAAAACTATTAATTAAATCCATCGAGGCATCTACCACTACAATGACCTCAAACTAACATGAATGAACAAGTTAGCATCGAATGTTCAAAATCGACGCACAAGGGAACCACGATTTCATTGTGGGCTTGCCAACATGGTATAAGTCGAATCTCAAAATATACTCCTATTTCTTCGGAACCAAGATGATATATTCAATGACCATTTTTTGCCAGCTTGGTATAAGTTGAATCTCAAAATATACTCCTATTTCTTCGGAACCAAGATGATACATTCAATGATCGTTTTTATTATGTGATTCTTCTTCTTAAATTTTTTCATACACGGAATGATTAATAACCAACCAACTACAGTAGTAATTACTAATTAGGATATGAAACGACATATACCATTTTGTATATTAAATAGTAATTGCTTTTGCTGCAATTGCATAACTTAATCAGCCCTTTGAAATTGACAAAAACAAAATAATTCTTTATCGTCTCTCGTGTTTTTTTTATCCAATCGAACTAACCAACTGTACATTAGTTAAGCCAATACTAGAGATGTCATGGCACCCTAACATAAATTCTAACTCCACACAAACATATACATAAGTAAATACCCACAAAGAAACACTCACTGTACCGGACACCCTCACGATTACCGAAAGTTATGCTGGTCCAATAGTTATGTAGCTGTACTTGGGGGTGTACGCAAGTCTACTAGTCCAGCCAATCCGTCTAACTGAATCAAATTTTTGAAGAATTGGGAGTAGTATTTAGGTCCATGCACCTAGGTTTGCCAGAATTTTTAAACCTGGTTAATAAGTGGAATGGACTCGGAAATATGTTTTTTAAAACCCAACTAGGCCCGCTCCAGCCACATAAGACGTAGTATATATTTTGTGTTGGTCAAAATGCATAAACACTCTCTCAACTATTACCTTTTTTCATGGAGGCCCCCTCACATGCATTTAAAAGCGCCCATACAGACCCTTCCAACTACTGAGAACGAAAAAAATGTTAACTCCGTTAACGGAATGGAGGACGTGACTAAGATACCCTTTTTTTATAAGGTGAAAATACATAAATACCCCCTCAACTATCACTTTGTTCCACGGAGACCCCCTAACATTTATATTATACCCTTATTCTATCAGTCATTGTTCTAATCGTTTTTTTTTTTCATTTTATACAATTCCTTTTTTTCTTACATCAATCATTTTAAAGAGAACTTTCTGTATATAACCATAAAAAATAGGGTGAAAATCGTGGCGCAACGGTGGAATCGGCCCCTATATATATATATATATATATATATATATATATATATATATATATATATAAGTTTCAGATCTGTTTGCTGATTTTGAGTTTTGATTGGAGGTTGTTTGTAGAAGGAAAAAAGAAAAGGGTTAGAGAGGGTGTATGTATGTAATGCAACAAGGATATTTTTGCCCAATTTATGGATGAGGGGGTTTATCACAAACGGTTTAGAGACGGAAGGGTATCACTTGGGTAATGGAGATTAGTTGAGGGGGTCTGTATGGACGCTTTTAAATGTGAGAAGATTTTCGTGAGAAAAAATGATAGTTGAGGAGATATTTATGTACTTTCGCTTTTGTGTTTTAACATCCAACTAATTTAGTCCCGGAGAAACAAATAAATATTGTAGCTATTGTTCTATTTTATACTAGGATTTTGCTAACATAACGTAGAAGTTTTACTGTACGAGTGTGATTGAGACTTTGAAACTTTTTTTTAAAGAAATTTGCTAAAATTAAAAGGTTTGAGAGATAAATGGATATTAAACGGACTTGGGAAAATATAGTTTTAATTAGATGGGTTTGGAAATACCAAGTAAGACCCAATTATTAATTGGACGAGTTTGGATATATATAAATTCCATTATCATGTACTATAATCCCGATTCAAATACGATCAAGTCAGACTCAAATACACTGAGAGTGTAGGTTCAATTCTTGTGGAGACCGGAGGAAAGGTGATAACTTGGGATGGGTTAGGTAGACGCAGCGCGCAGTACAGATTATCCAGTTCTTCTATCACTGATTGCCAGAACAAATCTAAAGAATGTTCAAGTAATTTGTGGATGAATATGGTTTGAAACTTGGTATATATTGTTCAAATTAATTTTCTAAAGAGCAATAATGGTATTCATGATATCGTTTCTTCTAGAAGCTAATAGGAAACTAGTTTTGTGAACCCCAAGGGGTTTGGCCACGTAGTTATGAGAGAGTAATAAGTGCTTTTGTATGAGGTTACAGGTTTCATTTCCATGGAGACAGGGGCGGATACAAGTGAGTCTTGCTTGATTTTGTAAAATTATATTAATTTGTGATAGCGTTTCAATAAAATTACTCTAGATTTTCATTATGAAGATATTTGTCTGATTTATTTGTTGAAGTGTTAAATTTTCACACCATGTTTTTTGCAAACACATCCCTTATGGCCAATTATAAGATAAAAATAACAAATATACTCATCAATTTGTTATTTTACCTGCAAAATATGTATTAATTGAGGAATTACAGACGTATGAGTTAAGTTTACTAATTATTTTGTGTGCCCCCACTAATGTAAATTTCTGGATCCGTCCTTGCACAGAGGCCAAACATTCCAAATCTTTGAGTCACTAGAAGTTATGCCCAATCGTTATCTTCAGGGTCCCGACTTTAATCGAGGTGCGCATAAGCTGGCTCCGACGTCTGGTTAAAAAAAAAAACTAATTTTGTGAGAAACTCCTACATGTATATAGGGTTATTTAAAGTGAAAATATTGTTTAATACAAGTGGGATCATACAACAGAAAACATTTTCGAGATATTGGGTTGGGGTTTCCCAAATCAGGCATGCCATTTTAGTGATAATGCAACCCCATGACACCCTGCCTCTGAAAACAGAGACTATTGTGGATGTTGGTGGGTCCACATGGGGGGAGCGAGCGCCAGCAGCGACGCGTGGCCTTGACCCATGCCCTGATTGGTGGGTGCGACCTTCCGTAGTGGTGCTTGTGACAGTGGGCGTGATCGAGCCTCTCACATGGCCCCATAAATCTCCCTAGTGGTATTCATAATTTCGTATGCATGTACAGGTAAAACTCTGTTTCATGTTTTAGCTCATGTCAAGTGGTACTCCTAAATTATTAACGCGCTGTTTGGTCAAAGTTAAACTATTAGGCAAACTTCACATACACTCCTTAGAGTCCTTGTGGTTTGGTCCATATGCACGCGGATGGACCCCATGAATTTCATTTTGTACAACATAAGTCTCCTGTGAATTGTGTACTATGTGCACAGCTAAATTTTCTGTTAAAGTTGACAGAAAATTGGACCTGAACGCAAGGGCGGAAGCAGGAATTAATTCTACCCTAGGCTAACTGAAATCATATATATATATATATATCAATTATATTTTTAGCCATATTTTTATGAGAGTTTTGAAGACAAAATTTAAATATGACCCTTTACTAATATGATCAGAATAACAATATCTTCATACCGGTTTAAGCAAATTGAAAATTGGAGCACTTCATTTTTTAAAACTGTGTTATATATTAAAAAAATATGGTTACAAAATTAAGTGCTCCAATTTTCAATCCGTTTAAACCGTTGTGAAGATGTTGTTTTGTTGATCATACTATTATTCTAAATGGTTATAATTAAATGTTGTCTCTAAAACTCTGATAATTAAGTTTTCGCTCTATAGGTTCCCAAATAAAGAATAGAAACTTAATTATGAAATCCCTATAGACAAAATTTAATTATGACCATAGAGAATAATATGATCAAAAATAATAAGATCTTCACATTGGTTTAAACGAATTAAAAATTATAGAACTTAATTTTTTAATTATATTATACGAAACTCAACCATCTATCACTGCTATCAAACGAGGCCTCGATAATCATAGAATTTGCTAGAAAATCATCTTCCATTTTGATACAAAGATCAATTTTCACATGCTTCATAACTAAACACGCTCTTTCTATAACAAAAATGGGTTGGGCTAAAAATTGCGGACCGAAATTTACATATAATAGTAATTTTTTTTTTTTTGGTGGGGGGAGGGGGGAGGGGGTTTGAATGTCCACCTAGGCTACAGCCCAAGGTTGTCCTTCACCGGCTCCACCATTGCCTGAACGGTTCATATTGGTAATGAATCGTTTTTGTTGTAGAGTTTAACGAGTATTACATCCATATCAAAATTCAAGTGGATCGTATAATGGGATCCTCAGGGTCGAATATAATTTATTATGAAGGTAAATATTCAAATTTAAATTTGACTTTCATTTTAACAACTATAATGTTCGCCGATCATTGAGTTTATCAATGTTCGATCAACACAATTTTTTTTTATAGAGATGATGTACTCTTTGATTAATACATTATGAATGACTTGGATTAAAGTTTTATAAATTGGTTAGATTCAAGGAAGAAAATGAAGGCATTTATGTCAAAGTTTCTAAATCTGTCTAATTAAACGGAATTGGGTGCGAATACAAGCTTCCACGAATCACATGGGTGTTATATGTTACAAAATGAAGTTCATGGGGTGTCTCCGAACACAGGCCAAAGCAAGAAGCGTACATGAACTTTGCCCTAAATTATTCATCTCTAACGAAATGTACCTCTTGTTTCATAGGACTGGTTGTTAAAACAATATTTAGCTCATCCGTGAATTATTAATTTTAATATCGTGAATAGGGATCGGATCATCATCGGTCCAAGTTTTGAATTGAAGGAAAAAGTTCAAATCTAGACCACACATTGGGAAAATCATTGATTCAGATTTGCTCAAAGACTCTTCCCAGAAAAAGTTGCAAAGAATCTTCGAGCAAATTCAAACGATTGATTGTACGTAGCAATAGACTGTCCGGTCCCAGCGCCCCGTTCTAAAAACCTTCTTAAAAAATAAGCAGCTTATTTCACATTTTCAAATTAAAAAATAATGTAATTGAAAAAAAAAAAAATTTTTGCACCATTCAAAAGATCTCAATGAGATCTATCAAATAAAATCCATATTGCTAAGAAAATTATTTGCATAAATACATGATTTTTGAGCTTAAAATTGCCTTCTTAAAAAATAAGGACTTATTTGTGTTTCTGAAACGGTGCCTAGATTGTCTCCTCAAGTCCAAAACTTGGATTGGAAAGGATCCAATCCCCCGCAAATAACCTACTTTGTGATCTGATCAGACATGTAATCTGGTCAACAGAACACGCCCCTAGATCCGCTTGTTAGGATTTGAGTTTATTAACACGAATAATCTTAGCAAGTGCCAACAAAATAATAAAAACAAAAAAACAAAACTCCCTTCCAGCTTGTGGTTTGTTTCGCTAAGCTCGTGACATTGATATCGATGCATTTATGGTACCCTTAAAAATATACTAGGATATTGCTATTGTGCCTTTGTAATATTCATTTTATTTTTTTTAATTAAGAATAAAATACAATAAATACTTGAAAATTTTCTCATGCCTATTTTGTGAGAGACATGTTTCGACTTGCTTTTGCTTGTCTACTACATATCCAGCCTCACATTATTTGCGTTAATGCCTATGTTTGGTTACAAGGGAGAGGAAAAGAAAACACACCAGTCTTGGATCTTACCCTTGTCGCGGCCTATTTATTCGATTCAAATCCTAGATTTCATCTTTCTTTTTTTTATAGGCAAGATAATATTATTAAGAAACCTGACAAATGGTACATTAAGTTGGGGGAGAGAGGAGAGGAATCCAACCAAATTATAAAAAAAAAAAAAAAAAACTGCCAATGGGACAAAGCCCAAAAAAAAGAAGATAGAAATCCTAGATTTCATGTTTAGTTGTCTTGTATTTATTTGCTTATTTATTTTAGATATCTTATGGTTGTGTTTTCAAATACATGGAATTTTGGGGAAACATACTAAAAACCAAAAAAGAAGGAATGTATCGAACAACGTCAGAGCCGGCCCATCTGTTAGCTGAACTAGTATTTTTCGGAATTAAATAAGAAGGGTGGATAAGAGGAAGATACGGTGGAAGGGAAAACTAATTAAGAATGAAAGATTATTTTACACATGTTTTGCTTTGTAGTTTGTGTGAATGGACAAAATTGGGTGGATCATGAAGAATGTGACAAATTACATGCTTGCCCTTCAAAGTTCCTTTTTGATACCCCAACTGGGGAAGGGCCGGGGGACTAGTTATGGACAAGATTGGAGGTGGCCACAATTGGTCGTCGTGGGATTGTAGGTACTCTCTTTTTTTTTTTTGTGTGTGTGTATATGTGTGCAAGTAGATAGACTATTTAGTCCTGAATATGTGTGCTCCTAGCAATCACCTGATTAGCTAGTCGCCTAGTCCCAATAAAAAATTTATTCAACCAAATAGTCCAGGGAAAAACTATGCCCTCAAAGCAGTATAGAAATGGTGGTTATTCCAGTTTGAGTCTCTTGGGGGTTTTCCAGTTTCTAAGATTAGCTATAGTAGATAACCAAGCTCAGGTAGTTTAGGCGTGCGATGTGGGATAAGTCTAAACACTCCTTCGCACATGCGTATCACGTGAAGGTATGAACAAGCAACAAAACTTTCTTTAGCATTTTCCAAACTCGAATTTAAGGGCCGGGAATAACTTAAGATTGAGCTTCACTCTGATTGCCAAAATACTCCAATATTTAAGGCATGGGGATCGGAAATTAATTAATTGCCTCACATCATTTTCAAGATCTCGATCCCATGTCACGCCGAAGAGATAAACGCCTAAACGGTTGATGAAGTACGTTGAATATTGCACATTGATTCTCCTTTATAAATTTTTTGCCGTTTCAAAAAAAATATATTGCACATTGATTATTCAGTTATTTTAACTACTATAGTATTAATTAACAACCGTTCCTTTATTCGAAACATTGTTTCCAAATTCTCATAATTTTTTCCCTAAAAATCTCCCACTTAAGCTGCATGCTAGAGGTTTTTTTTCAATCGATAAGAGAGAACATTTTTCAATCAATAGAAGAGTCCGCAAGATAAACAAGTCAAACAAGTAAACCGAAGAAGGAAAAAGCCCATCATAGGGGAGAAATAAAGAAAGAAATGAAAAGTCCATCTAAGGGCGGAACACCCACATGGGAGAGGAGAGAATCGAACTCCTAACCTCCTAATGAGATGCAAGAGTCCTGGTCAACTAAGCTAACCTCAGTTGGTTACACGCAAGGAGTTCAGTTACCTTTTTTCTCTGAATCTCCCACATCATGAATGAATACCTTCCTTTTCCAAATTTCCCACATCATGAATCATTCCTGGAAACTATTAATTAACTATATATGTGTTATTGTCATGCTTTTAAAACAGTTGTAATACACGGGTTAAACGATACAAGTTACGACATATCGATCTGCAGAATTGTGACCAGCCTAATTAAGCAGCCGTAGATGCCTTAAAACAGTTAAACTATTATGCATGGTGATGTCTGCTTACGGTTAAAGATTGTCAATGAATCTAGTTGTTAACTTGAAAGTCTCTTGTGTTTAACTGGCACCTTCACTTAGCTGATACTTGTGTTTTGTGGATAGTTGCAGAGTAGAGTTTGCTCGGGAGCGTAGGCAGAGCCCACATATACATATACCATCCCCTTTCTAGTAAGGACCTTAAAATCTCACACATTTTATAACGATTACGTCTCGTTTGGCAATAACAAAGGACAAATATTTTACTCCAGCTTCTATTATTAGGGCTCCGATTGTTTGAACGTAAAATATTTTCCGGTAAAATGTTTTACTTATTTTCCGGTGTTTGGTTGTATAAAAAATGAGGAAAAAATTTTACATGTAAAATATTTTTCATCAATTGGATGAAAATGATTTACCCTTAAATCTTTCGTAAGTTATTTTCCGAAATGAACTCATTGCCTTCTACAACAATTCTCACTGCTCAGTTTTCTCAATCGTCAATCATGACTCACGTTCAATTCCAATAATCTCATATCTCTTCACCGTTTAAGCTCTCCATCTCTCTCTCTATACTATTTCGTTGATTTCTGAAAATATTTTCAAGTGCCAACCAACCAAACACCAGAAAATAAAAGTTTGAAGTTCGTTTTTTGAAAAATATTTTACATTGTAAAAACATTTTGCTGTGTGTGTAGCATTTCGGTTAACTGACACCTTCACTTAGCTGATACTTGTGTTTTGTGGATAGGTGCAGAGTAGAGTTTGCTCGGGAGCGTAGGCAGAGCCTTGTTAGTTATAGTAATTAGTTAGGTTTGAAAGTGAGTCTAATACATGTGATTCCATGTGATAAAAGCTATTGCTAATTATGATGATTTTGATTGTAAGAGGATGATTGTACGGACTTTTGACATCTGATGATGATCACCTTTGATCATTATATCGTGGTTGAACCAGTACAACCTAGCTAGGCCCATGAACTTTTGACAAAATACGGTCAAAGGTCAATTAATGTCTATTCACCGTCTTTTTTGGAAAATCCCAGTATTCGACTAAAATACGCCCAAAGGGTGCACGATTGTGTCATACACGCGCATTACTTTTACGCCTTTTCGAAGACAATGTCAGAAGTGTAGGACACGCGCAGTAGAATTGTCCTGAAGTGGTTAATGTACGGAGCAAATTACAAAACTACCCCATCAAGTTTGTCTGTCCCATTACTCTCTCCCTCTCTCTCCTTCTTTGTCTCTTAACAGTAGATCTCTGAACAATTATTTATCCCGTCTCCACTAATAAAAAAAACACTACAAACTTATTCATTTTACCATCTCGTTTTCACTAATAAAAAAAGTTTTAACATTTTACTATCTCGTTTTACAAACAAAAAAGTGGTCAACAATTTATTTTTTTTTTTGCTACATAACTCGATCTACTCACAAATTCATCAACAATTTATTCACTATCGGAAACAATTTGACATTTCTCAATAACTTATTTACTATCAGAAATATTTAATAACTTCTCAACTACAAATAAAAATCTATAAATTTAACTACCGAAAACACCTCTGAGAAGCCTGGTTAGGATTAGAAGGGAGTAAAACAATTGAATCTGTTATACATATAACTAATATGATTGATTTCCAAGTCCTTGATATATATCCTAGAGATGCATGGATTCTTGAGAATTTATCTTTTTTGGTTTTAGCCAAATCATCGCATTGGAGTTCAATGAAAAGTTCATCCGGACATGAGAGTATTATTTTGATCATTACGCAACTGGTTTGGAGATTTTACTTGGTGTGGGTGGGTCTCATAGAGAGCTGCTATGGATACATCAAACACTATACAGAGCAATTTAAGACCTTTTTCGGGTACTCCCACAAAGATGATCAGAGCACCATAGTTTGTAAAAAATATTTCGTTTTTGGTTTTTTTTTTTAAATCAGCTCCATTCGATAACCGTAAAGCGTATACAAAACATTAAACTTTGTTTTAGAATCCAGGTCAAATTCTGAAGCAGAGTTGATTGTTTGTTAACTAGCCTTACTGAAATCGGATGGAGTTAATTTTTTACAGAACCTAAACAAATATTTTGAAAAAATATTATTACATGATAGAGGATTATACAGAGAGAGAGAGAGAGAGAGAGAGAGAGAGAGAGAGATGGCCCAAAAACAAAAAAGAATGTGTGCACCTAAAAAAAACAATAATTTTCTAACTACACACAATTACACAAATTCTCTCACATCAAACATGAGGCCCACACACTGAGTGTATGCACTGTATGTGGGGTCCATGTTTGATATGAGAAAGTTTGTGTGATTATGTGTATAAATATGTGTGGTAATAGAATAATTGAAAAAAAAAAAAACGAAAATCAATTGCTGCCAAAAAAAATATAAAAAATGCTCAAAGGCAAAAATGGCATTAAATGAAGAAACAATAGCTCAGTGGAGACTTTTTACAAACTTGTCAGAACGAATATACAGATTTTACACGCGGAAGCTTTACATTTAAAGAACCTGTCATTTGCTCCTCCCAATGCTCCGCCCACTGGGCACGGTATAGCAAAACCGAACTAACAATAGCTGTTGGTTTTGATTTCAGTTGTAGGTAGGTTTGGGGCTTGGCCCTTTTGGTTTAAGTTGTAGGTGTTGGTGTGCTTAGGGTTTGAGATTTTTGGTCTTGTTTGTGAAGTTTCGGTTGGCATCTTGCCTTCCTCTAAGGTTGGTTCTCAGGTGGCTTTTTGTCAGTATACTCGAGATCCGTTTAATTTTTTTACTTTTCCAAAGACTAATAAAAAAATTGCTTACAAAAAAATATATAACTAACAATACTGATTTTAATTTCTCCGAGCAAAAAATTGAAAGGATTGTGGCACTTATAAAATAGTATAGCATAGATACTACAGTTTTTGGAGTGCAAATGAGGAACAGAAAAACGCATGTACAAAGGCGGAAAGGAAGATCGAGTTCTCTCCCTTATCTTTGAATGATTAGCTTTTTATCTCCCCCTTGAAATGCTGTACTGGAAATCATTTGGATTGGGGGTGCTCTTGGATTTGATGGATGAAGTGGCATTGATAAAAAAGAAGTGACATTATCATTTCCTAATTTTTTAATCATTAACTTTTTATCTCCCCTTAAAATGTTGTACCAGAAATCATTTGGATTGGGGGTTGCTCGATCTTGGATTTGATGGATGGTGGGGTTTCTTTTTTGGATTGATAATGTCACTCTCTTTTTTACTAAATTTACTCTTCCTTTTGTCTTGTAGTATATAAATTTATACAATAGTCCATACGTTTTGTGAAAAATTTATTGCAATGAGAGGAGCGCGATTATCATTCGCTGTGTTTTTTTTTTTTGGAAGATCAGGTAATGCCAATTATTCTTGGATCACTACCTCGTGCACAATATTCCACATGATAAGGCACTCAAGTAGTCAAGTACTAGTACGCGTGCTCAGCTTTGAAAAGCATAATATTCCAATCATAAGTCAGGTCTTCTTTTTAATTTTTTTCTCAACTTTGGTCGTCTTTTCAAAGAAGGGGATTGGTGAGGATCCAGGTTGAAGAATATTCAAAAGATGACTGCTATGTTTGGATTGGTATTTGAAAATTTTTTTAAAAAAATAATAGGGATAATAAGTGAAGAGAGATAGAGAGAAATATTGGAAATATGAAGGATCTAAAGGAAATTTTTTGAAAAATTCTTTTTGAATAATAAAAAAAACAAGGCATACATTTTTTTTGGGTTTATTTTGAATGCAATTCGGACTCTACTCTTTCATCGATTTACGATCGTATCCACCGTGTAGGTCTCAGACATTCTTCTTTGTTATATTTAGCTTCTTCAATAAAAACATCCAAAAAAGGATAACGTCAATGATTGATTTTCTTATGAGACAGTTTGTGATGTTCACATTATTCTATGATTGATCACTGCATCAAATATTGGTTCAACCTCAGAGGCGGAGCCAATATTTTCATCTAGAAGGGTCGAATTGAGAGAGATACATTAATTTATTTCAATAAAATACACTCTCAACGATATATATTCTTTGTTTTCATGTGTAATCCAGTGTAAAATTGTTCTGTCCTTTTGTTTTCATGACTAGAATATTCACCTACTTATATTTGATTGTGTTTGATTAGAATTGAAGAGAAATTTTAAAAGGCCAATGTAATTAAAGTCGTTTCAATTAAAGAAAACTCCATTTCTTTTACTAGTTCACAGATTGATTTTCTATTTGCATAGTAATAACTTTTTGAATATATGTATGTATAAATTTTACCCCAAAAAAATAAAAATAAAAACATACTCCCTCCGTCCCTTTATAAATGTCCTGCTTCGTAATTCCAACTTATTAAAAAGACATCATCGTTATACCTTTCACATCAACTTTTTCCTCTATTTTCCTTACTTACCCATCATCATTACATTTTTTCTCACTTACTTTTCAAAATGGAATCTACTTTTAGGGACAAAATAGACAATACACCAACTTTTACCCACTAACTTTACAAAATGGACAGTTATTAAGTGACAACCCAAAATGGAATACTAGACTCTAAATAGGGGACGAAGGGAGTACAAAATATGTGGTGCCAGGATCTGCCGACATCGGCTACCTAACAATCAATTCTACGCACTCATAATTTCACTACAACAAAAAAATGAGCAATAGTGACAAAAAAGTTGTCACTCACTGCCCTATCACTGAAAGTGTATTGCTAAAAATTTTGGGAAAAATACGGATTACCTCTCTATGGTTTGGCCATTTGACAGATGACCTACATGTGTTTTACTAATGACCAAATCGCCTCTCTATGGTTTTGGAGTAAAGTGCAATCGTAACTCTGCTAACAGAAAAGATAACTTGATAATAATATCCTTGTATCTTATTCCTCTTCTTTCTCACTCAGTCCTTTCTTGGCACAAAAAAATTAATTAACTAAACCACTTTTTCAACAATCCACAAACAGTGTACCACTCACAACCAAGGAAAAACAAAACGAAATGATAATATTGTAATTGGAAAAAATGCCTAGACTTTTCTTCTTCTACTTCAATTTTTCATAATGTAGTATTTTCCATAATTTTGTATCTTCCATAATTTTTCATTATTTTTCATAATGTAGTTATTTTCCATAATTTTGAATCTTCCATAATTTTTCATTATTTTTCCCTCTTCCCTAGACCATTCTGCTTCTACTTTTGAACCCAAAAAAAAAAAACTCATCCTCTATAACCAAGGAGTTTTGACAGCAAATTGATCATAAATTACTCAGATACCGCACTAACAACTCTATAAAACTCATCCTCAGTCCGAAATATACGAAAAAATTTGGTAATGTCAATGCCCATCGACCGGACCACCGTCGATGAGGCCGAGCGAGAAATCCTCGGATCCCGGAGAGAAATTCCCCCACGACAACCGGTTGCACCACTCGGAGATAATCGACTCGCCAACGACCGGTATCTCGCGATCTTCCGGCTGGAAGTCGAGCTTGAAGATCTCGATGTTTGTTGCTCAATTAGGATTTGGACACACTATGAGTGTTCTTAGAGATTAGAGACGTATATGTGCAAATAAGGTAAGAAGTACATATAAAGTTTATCTGTTGGGATAAATAAAGAGGATCCTAAATGACTATCTGGCCAAAGATAGCGCAAGGATATCGATAACTTCACCCAATTTATCGATAACGAAAGGATTTCTGGTAAGCTGGAGGAACGGAAGGAAAATGTTATCGATAACGATTTGTTAAGTTATCGATAACATTACTGCAGAAATCTTGAACCAGCTTTTGGAATGCTTTGAAATCCTCGTCGCCACTTGGACTTCATCCAGCACTTCGTCTTATGGCTCTAGAACTTGGCGGGGAATACTCTTCATGATCTTGAGTGTTCCCGAGCATCCATTGGCATACAAAATCGCCTTGTTAGCAGGAATGACCTGAAACACTCGACAGAACACCTTACGTGCAACTTTCGAAATGAGTGAACAAAAAGACATAGAAACGTCATATTTAGGAGGATTTAAGCACCCAAGCATGTGCAATCTTGGGTGCTTATCACTTTCCCGTAGGACTGAATCACTATTGTGAGCACTCAAAGTGGAGGTTGAGTCCTTCCAATATGAGGTTCAGTCCTTACTAGGCCTTTTCATGGTTCAATCATTTTTTTTACGATTAGACTTGAACACAGGCCTTTGTTGGTGGAAATAGACTTGATAAAAGATGGGAGCAGTGAGATTCACTTCTGAGATAGGCACGAGCATTATCAAATCACTCTAAGAAGCCCTGAAGGATGCAGAATGAGGCGTTGATCTCTAAGAGAAGCCTTTGAAAGGCCTGTCCAATAAAAAGACAGCTGGTAGACTCCTTCCAAGGTCTGAATTTAAAAATTTTGTCAAAGACCTGAGGAGAACATGGAAAATGCCTAATGCCTATCCAAATCCATAGGCAAGGCAAACAAAAGAAGGTATGCTAAAACAGGATTCAAGATCTGTTTGGATGCCAAAAACATTTTTCTTTTTATATACATGTCTTGATCCTAAAAGTAAATAATCAAGGCATGGGGGGGGGGGGGGGGGCGGGCATTATTACACCCGTTTTTGGCACTCAATCCTGAGCAAGCGTTGGATGACCATTTAATTATTATTTGATTAAATTGGGCCGAGAAATAAAGGTATTTTGGGTTGAAAAATTAATGAACGAGGACAATGTTGATTGGGCCTAATTAATTTTTACATTCGATCACGGACTTAAGGTGTTGTTGGATTTCGTCGTTATAGTAATTTGGAGCCCATGATCCATGGAGACTAATAGTATTCTCGAAGGAAAGAAGTTGAGCTCCTGAATATAAGAAAAGGCTATTTAATTTAATTAAATGGCCCACGTTTCCAATATTATGTGTGTGCCCGAGAGAAAAGGAGGTGGGCAAGCACTTATTTATTTTTTAAAGGCTATTTGACTTGTCAAAATGGCCCACTACCTTTGGTGAAACTATTCGGCCAATAGAGGTTCATGGGACACATGGCACGAGGAGAAGCAAGGCGGAAAATCCTCTCGAATGCGAAACCGTGGATGCTCTTTGCCTATAAATATTAGAACTCGAGAAGAAAAAAAAGTTTTCACACCAATCAAGCCCAACGCTTAAACCAAAGTCTTCCTAGCAAAGCACCTATTTTACTTTTCCTGTACCTAACTCAATTACTTCATTAAGTAGTTCGAGTTTTTATCTTTTCGTTATACGCCAACTTTATTATTCCGACATAATAAAGTTTGTTTTTACTTTTACGATATTCTCTACTTTTTCTCACACGGTTGGAGAATTCTAAGTCCACGCTCATTGTGGCAATGCCCCTCTCGGCTCCCATTAACTACACTCGCGTATTCCAGCCAAAATGTGTTCTTGTTTTGTATGTACTGTATACAATTGCAGAAAAGCGTAGTTTTTCTTTTAAAGTTGCTTTTGTTTTTTATTTAACTTCACTATAAATTCTCATTTTTTCTCACATGAAAGGACATTACAATATAATCTTATCCCATCCGGACCTAAACAAACATGGTATTAACAATCCCATCATCCAATCCCATGCAAAACAAACATGAAATGGTGGTTTAACAATCTCATTCCTAATCCCATTTCATTATGAATCCTACAACATCTATCACAGTTATCAAACGAGGCCTTAGTCCCATGGGCACGTGGATCCCCTCACTAGGGAGGATTAACAATACATTGGAGGACTTGGTATTCATAGTCCTAACTCATGGGACTAAATTACATTGACCCAATTACCCATTGGTATTCAATTACCCATTGGTATTTGGGATCTCTGTACAACAAAAATTTGATTATGAGAGCCTTCGAAAAAAATATTAATTATGATCATTTAGGATAAAATGATCAAAAAAATAAGATCTTTACACTAATTTGAACGAATTGCAAATTGGAGTACTTAATTTTCTAATCATATTTTTTTAATATATAAACAGTCGCAAAAAAATTAAGTGCTCCAATTTCATTTCGTTTGAACTGGTACGAAGATCTTATTTCTTCAATTGTATTATTCTAAAGGGTCATAATTACTTTTTGTCTTTAGGACTCTCATAATTAAGTTTATGCTCTAAACACAAACTTAATTATGAGAGCCCTAGAAACTAAACTTAATTATGACTTAAAATAATATGATTAGAATAATAATATCTCGCATTGGTTCAAATGGATTAAAAATTGGAGCACTTAGTTTTTTAATCATAATCCTTCAATTTTGCATAAGGGCAAAAATGAAAATGTATATTATCAATCCAATTCTATCCCATGTGAAACAAACACGATATTAATAACCCAATCATGTAATCCCATCCAAAATAAACACAGTCATTATCAATCCCTTCTCATAACCAATCTCAATCCTAATCCCATCTTCTTACAAATTTCATCCATCTATCAGTATTATCAAACGGGGCCTAATAAAGATCCTTCTTTTTCCATGAAAAAAAAGTAGAGTAAAGTGCAGTTGGTGCTTGCTTTATACTCCCATAGAGATTAGGTTCAATGAATGGCAAAAAAAACTAGTAGTTGAGTTTCTCTTTGACGGAATGTTGAATAATGGTATTATAATAGACCTCTTGGAATTGTATTTTCTTTTTCTTGTTCCTACAATGTTGGTGGTGGTGATGGCAAGTATGTAGGTACAACATTTACTATGTTCCTTGGAAAAAACCTTACCATCTGAAGTTTCCTCACATATGGTTGTTTAGTTTTTTAGCATGAGAGTCTTACCTTCTGCTTGTGAGAATGAGCTATCATGCTCTATGCTTGTTACGTAAAGAGTCTCATGAGTATTGACCGACTTGGTGGAAGTCTTTTAGCTCTTCTAGTTTTGAAAGCACTAACAAGCACAGGCTCTTGAGCATTCATAGTGTTGCACGTAAAAACCCCTTCCCTCAAACCCTATGAGTAAATAAAAATAACAAACAAATGTAGTTGTCAAGTTCAAATGAAATGTGACCATAGAGACTTGTGTGAAACTCGAACAAAAGGTCCTAGATCAATCACTCTTTTCGACGATATATAGCATTTTAAACTTAAGCAGTTAATCTCACACACACACACACACATACACAAGAGTTAGCAGAATTCACAAAAAAAATCAAGGAGAGGTCGTGAAAGAAGTAGAGATCGACAAAATTCATTGAATCCAACTCACAGAAGTGATAAGCCGTGCATTCATAGCTTCATCTCTTTCAATCAGGAAGTGAGGTCTGGCAAGTATACTACACCAAATACCGAGTTATTCTGATAATTGCACCGAATATCTCCGACAACATAGGAAGAAAAGAAATTGGAAAGCTTAAGAATCATGAGTGAACAAGATATGACTCTAATGACATTTTTCCACTATATTCATGTGCCTAGCATACAAGGTTAATATCGGACTTTACTAGTAAAGTTCTATATACCAAAAGACTATGTGAAAGAAGACTTCCAAAAACAAAGCTACCCCCTAGCCAGAATGCTAACTTTTCTCTACCACAGGGAATGGTACATCCTCAGAGTTCATCTCAGCTTGCTCAGCAACACCATCATGTTCAACACCAGATACAATAACAATTCAGTGTTATGAGCTGGTCCCCTCTTCTTTGACAACGCTTTTGTCCTAGCCATGCAAACAATTGAGACCTTAATGTTTCTTCAAAAAGTAAAGAATCTTGAGAGCTATTATGAGGAAACTTCTTTTCGCCTCATCATTTTCGTGCTTTGCCCATTGTCCATCACTTTCCTCCTTTCCTTGAGAATCGAGGCCAGAGTGAAAAGATTTGTGGTTCAATGGAAATGTCTCTTCATCTTCATCTTCATCAGCTGATTCATTTAAATCACTGGACGAAGAGCAGACTCCATCTGCCATCCTTTCATGTTCATGTGGCTTTGATGTACTAGAATCAGGCTCATTGCAAGGATCAGAAGCCAAATGTTGCCCCATATTATACTGATCTGACACAATTTGAAAAGCACCATCAGTAGTTTTCACAATTGACTGATGACCTTGTTGATCATAATAATTGAATTCAGCCTGCATTCAACAACTGGATGTCGGCAATTGATGGATGTGATCTTCCAATATGCCATTTGAGAAATCCAGCCCAATTCGAGCATGATTATCAGATTAGAGGAGCGAAACAAACTAGGAATATTCTCCAACATTAGGAAGTGGGAAGAGGAGAGTTCTCTTTTACGATAGAGATAGAAGCATCTAGCATTAGCCTCGACCAAAGCCCCTTGGGCATTACAATAAGCTTTAAGAGCATTTCTTTCTTCAATTTCACACATGTGGTGAGGCTCTTGTGCCTCCTCCTGCTTCTTGTCATGCAATTCTTCAACGTCTAGTAATGACTGCATAGCCGTTTTGTTGTCTTGTGAGATGCTTAATGTACCTAAACACCCATAGGTGCTTATACAGAGTGGTACCTTACATAAATAAAACAATAAGAAGTCACTCAATTATCATACTTATCCTCAATTCGAAAGTACTAGAGTACTCCATTGAATGCTGTCTAAAACATACATCCGAAGTCTTTACGTTGCCAACTGGAACACAAAGAGAGGATGCCTGCTGCTTATTGTTTGACGAAGGCCTAAATGCCTTCTCACCAGATCTAATTTCGTGAAGCTTGCCCTCTCCTATTAGATTGCCTCCACAGCTTGCTTTGTTTGAGATTCGTGTAAGATGACAATTAAGCTCACTAGAATGCTTCAAATCCATGGTGCTCTGTAACTGAAGAATCACGAAGTGTAACAATATCAGTGCCATAAAACTTAAACCATTTGATAGTCAGTTTACCAAATTCACACTAATTTCATCATATATATGTGTGCATGCAGTGTCATAAAAGGCCCTGAAATGTGTCTCTAGCCTATAGATCTTGATTATTTGTTCAAAGGGATGGTTTGTGAACTCCTAGTCTCCTACTGGTGCGTTGGGTATTCATAATGTGACTTGTACTGTTCACCCATTGGGATTAAAAGTATTTCACAATTTCATAGCTATTGAAATATCATCCTTTTGATTGTTTTAAAAGTATTTCACAATTTCATAGCTTTCTGTTTAGATGAACATGGGCTATGTTAAGAACTTTTCTTCTAATTATGCATCTCCTGCTGCTGATCCTTTGGACAACTATTTTTCCACAGAAGGTGACCAATCATCAAGATCTGTTACCTTTTTATGTCCCATTTTAAGTACATATGATCACCTGAAAGTCACAGGGTAAATCCGTTTACTTGGTTTACAGAGTCAAAATCAACAGATTGGAAATTATGATATTTCAAATGAAGAGAGCAACTGTATGGGCTCTACTAAAATCACATCAAGCATTTTGAGTTCAAGCTCCGAAAATGTTGCTGTTACACCTCCACTTTAGCAATTGATCCATTTTGGTCGCTTTGCATGTTCGAACTCCGAGGAAAATGCAACAATGATGAGTGTCCATGGCAGCATGTAAAAGATTTCTCTTGCGAACTTGAAAATTCTGATAATGCTGGTATGAGCACTTGTATAATCTGAATGGAATTTAGAACCTGAATTCCATTGCTTTGGAGTAACTTTGAATTCATTTCATTTTGAAGATTGTCAAGTTGGATCATTGACCCACAAAGGAAACTTCTTGGCTCAGCAAATACTTTCAAGGGCAATGCTTGTCACGATTTGGCCAGAAGAATCCGATTAGCTCCGGAAGACTACGACATCGCGTGGGCTCGAGCTCTAACCACCGCCGACCTAATCTCTGATGACAACCACTCCGTGGCGGCGGATTCATGGTCCATTAAAAGCGACTATGGCAGCACTATGAAAATTTTGATAAATAAATTCGTTTTGTCTTATAAATGTTTAAACCTCATTTTTATTACAATTTTTTTAAAATATATATAAAAAACAAAATTCAACAAATTATTTATGTCAAATTTTCAATAAATACCACTCATTTTTCTTTTTCTCATCTCCATTTTATAATATGTAGTTTTATTTATCATTAAAAATACATATTTATCATTAATTGTGAGATAAAATAAATTCATTTTATCTTACAAATGTTTAAACCATATTATTTGTTAGAAGAATATTATTTTTAAAAAAAATTAAAACGTAATTGAAAAGTGATTTTTTTATAAAAAAAAATTAACGTAAAAGAGATTTCAAAGGCAACCAGTGACCAGTGGGCAATGTTTTGTTTGATTTGTAATTTGAATAGTGTTTTTAAATAATGAGTAGAGCGAGAAATGAGAGTAATGATTGGAAATAGTAGAGTAATGATTGGAAATAGTAGAGAGAGATAGAGTGAGAAAAGAGAATAATGATCGAAAAGTTAAAGAGATAAATAAAAATAATGATTGAGTTGAGAAATATTTTTTTGAATAGAATTGTGAAGTGAAACGAGAGACAAATTATTAATTTTCCTATAAAGAGTGTACGGGACCAACTTAGGAATAAATACCAAATCTAGGGGGAACAAAGAATTTGCCTTTAAAAACTGATTTATGTCTTCACGTGAATGGCACGTGCTCAGCCTTCTTCTTCTCGTTTCTTTCTTCTTCTTCTGGTAAACCCTAGGGCGGCAAGCAGGTACTCTCTCTCTCTCCGGTCTCAAGGGCAAGACAAGACTTTCAGCAGGTACCCCCTGTCGTTCACCAATCCACCCGCAGGTGGATTACGAGTCCGGAGTCCGCAAATCCGGGGCCAAATCCGGGTAGGGATTTTGGCTGCCAAAGACCGGAGAAGAGGAAGGGGCGGAGAACAAATCCGGCCGCGTCCCAAATCCACCAGCCATACTGGCCGTAAGAGTGACAGACTACAGTAGCTCTCTCTCTCTCTCTCTCTGTCTCTCTCTTTCATCAATCAACAGCTCTGTGGTTTGGTTCTGTTGGTGCACAGCACTGTGAACTCGTGGGTTGAAAGATGAATAATCTGAAGCAGTCTCGGGAGCTGACGTGGAACCTCCAGTTGCAGTCAGAGGACGAAGAAGCCCTTAGGTTTGCCGCATTCGACATGGAGCGAAACCGATTGTTCTTCGCTTCTTCCTCCAACTTCATTTACACTACTCACCTTCCTTCTTCCCAGGTAACATCGCTCATTCTCTTGCGCTTTCTATTTATCCCCTTATACAGTCATGACTGCTTTGACAAGAGTGTACATTTTGATGCCTCTATATAATCAGCACATTTTACCTACTTATTATTAGACATTATTTCAATGATTTCCCAACCTCCTGATTTTATATTCCTGCTCTTTTATGATTCCACTCTGTTTGGAACTTAGGGAAAGATGAAGAAAGAAAAGAAGGGAAAATTATTATGAGGAAAATGAGTCAGAGAAAAGTTGAACTTGGATTTGAAATTTTCCCCTCTCTTTTGTTAGAACCAAACAAGGGATTCCCTTCCTTTCCCCATCTTTCCAAAATATAGAATCTAAGAAAAAGTCGGGATTCAATGTCTGGCCGTATAAGGAAATTTGGGATTTGTAGAATCGCACAACCATATTAACCTTAATTAGTCGAACCTTTAGAAATTTGGTCAACAGTCAGAGATGACTCAGAGGAAGTACTATTGTTGCAATTTTTGAAAATGTGGCCGTAAATTTTGAAGACAGGAGGAAAGATATGTTCTGATGTTTTTTTTGAATTTGGTGGAATTTGTTCGAAAACATTTTTAGAGTTCTTCAAATTTGATTTTAGTAGTTGGGGTTCCCGAAGGCTTGCGTTTGGGTCTCCAGTTGGGTTTAACCATCTTCATGGTAATCCAGACACATTTGACCTTGTTAATATTTAGGATAGTTATAGAAGTATTGGCAATATTTTTCAGTGGAGATTCAAGAACTTGTCTGAAAGGTTGCACATAAGTTTGTGAATATCCACTTATCAGTTCAAGATTTTCTCATGTGGTTATTTATTCTTTTGGGAAAAATTCAATTGGTTAGTTTAAAAATATGAGTATTTCAGCAATGATTATGGGGTTTTTGTCCCCATTTAGGATTCTCATGCAAGTTTATGAATGTGACAGGATGTCATAGAATGGAGGAGCACCTCTTTGTCTCTGGCTGCTGAGCCTATCGGTTTAGAACCTGGAGATATCATTACTTCCTTTGATTATTTGATGGAGAAAGAAGCACTTATAGTTGGGACCTCCAAAGGGCTTCTACTGCTACATAATGTGGAAGATAAAGTAACAGAAATGGTGGGTAAAGTGGAAGGTGGTGTCAAGTGCATCTCACCTAGTCCAGATGGAGATCTGCTTGGTGTAATTACTGGTTTTGGCCAGATATTAGTGATGACTCAAGATTGGGATTTGTTGTATGAGATGGCACTTGAGGAGCTTCCTGAAGGTGGTGACGTGAGTAAGGACTTCTTTCCATTGTTAACGCTTTTCCCTGTCACATATAATGTGCTTTGTTGATATGTGGTGTGTTTTTCTGCTATTTTGAAAACATTCACATGAAGTGTTGGTTATTGGAATTTTGCCTCATCATTGTATGAATAGTGAAGAAGAGAAGACAAACTCTGGGAATTTTTCTTGCTTTCTTCCGCCACCCCCACCCACACCACACACCCCCCCCCCCCCCCCCCCCCCCCCCGACCTTGAAACCAATTACATATCTAATTTTATGACACAAAAACAAAATTCTCTGCAATAAGCAACCTATGTTACATGGAGTTTTAGTTGATGTATGAACTATGAAAACCTAGTTCCAACACTTGCTTAAGTATATGGAATATTTGGCCAGCATTTTTAGACATCACCTAGCATATATGAAATTGTGGTGTATGGTGAAGCTGTAAATAAGATTCTATGTTTTGCCTGAAATGCTCCGTGGGATCTCCTAAACGTCATTGTATCCAAGAAAGTATAAAACATAAAGCACCAAGAAACTAGAGTATTTTGCCATATGCCCTTGAATGAGAGTTGATGAATTTGACACATGGATACATACCTTCACTAGACAACCGTACCTAACCCCATGTAACATAGAATATAAAGGTACAATTGCTACACTGAAATTCTATCTTTAACCTATTATTGTTCTTGCTGCAGGAATTGTTTTAACATTATTGACCTAAAACAATATAAATATGCATGGTAAAGCAGTAAAAGCTAAAAATGCCGTCGCTCATGGGTTACCATGTCATTAAGTTAAAGGAAAAAACTCTGTGGGGCGTCCAAGTCTTAGAACATGCAAGACTCTCATTCTGCAATAGAATGTTTTTCTGTTGAATTGCCTTCAAGTTAAAATTTTGATGAGTCTAACAGATTGCAGCACATCAGAGACAAAATTTGGATTTATGTTATCCAAAAGGAAATTATGATAAATGTTTGTTGTAATTTTGCTTGCAATTCAATGTACTCTTAAGGCAGTTTCCTGGAAAAAGTATGTGGTGCTGTCTTTTCAACATGTTCTTTAATTTCTGTAATGGGAAACTGTGTCCAGGTCTGTGATACAGTTTATCATTTTATGTCCTTAATCAACAAAAAAATATTAGATATGGTTAATAATTTTCGTCATGTATTTTTTCTAAGTAGTCTGGATTTTGGTTTTAGGTGAACCAACATCTAGTACCAATTATTCATTTGAGTGTCCCATGTCATGGCGAGGTGATGGGAAGTACTTTGCAACACTGAGCATGGTTCACAATGCTGCTTCATTGGATAAGAAGATTAAAGTTTGGGAACGAGATTCGGGGGCGCCGCACTCTGTCTCAGAATCAAAGTCCTTCATGGGATCAGTTTTGGAATGGATGCCGAATGGAGCGAAAATAGCTTCAGTTTGTGACCGGATGGCAGAAAAGAAGTGTCCATCAATAGTCTTCTTTGAGAGAAATGGGTTAGAAAGAAGCTCATTTAGCATCAATGAGGCGATGGACTCATCTGTAGAAATTCTGAAGTGGAACTGTCATTCGGATCTTCTTGCAGCTGTTGTCAGATGTGAAAGATATGACTCCCTTAAGATCTGGTCCTTCAGCAACAATCATTGGTACTTGAAACAAGAAATTAGGTGCCCCACACAGGATGGAGTAAGATTCATGTGGGACCCTACGAAACCGCTGCAGTTGATTTGCTGGACTCTGGGAGGCCAGATCACAATCTTCAGTTTTGTTTGGCTTACAGCTGTCGCGGAGAACTCAATATCACTTGTAATTGATGGCTCCGAGATACAAGTAACCCCTCTTTCCATATCTCTAATTCCACCTCCTATGTTTCTATTCAATCTAAGATTTCCAAGCCCTGTTAGGGACATAGCTTTCTGGTCCAAGGGTCTGAAGAATCGTTTGGCCGCATCTTTGTCGAACTGGTGTTTGTGTGTTGTTGAGCTTCCTCAACTTGATTTTTGGGAAGAGCTAGAAGGAAAAGTATTCAACGTTGAGGTTTCATATTCAGAATCTTCAATCGGATCCTCCTTGCATCTTGTATGGTTGGATTCACATGTACTTCTTGGTGTTTCTCATTT
Organism: Rhododendron simsii; assembly: GCA_014282245.1. Taxonomy (NCBI): domain Eukaryota; kingdom Viridiplantae; phylum Streptophyta; class Magnoliopsida; order Ericales; family Ericaceae; genus Rhododendron; species Rhododendron simsii. The sequence goes on from CM024961.1 coordinate 22,011,684, forward strand.
TGGTTTTAGGCATAGTGATTTCTTGCCAGAAACCTGTTCAGGAAAAAATGGGCTGCTTCCTGGGTATTATATACAGGAAATTGAGCTCGTGTGTTCCGAGGATCATGTCCCAGGTCTGGTGACATGTTCAGGTTGGCATGCAAAAATATCCAGTCAAATCTCTATTGAAGAGCAAGTAATTGGTATTGTACCAAATCCTTCTAGAAGATTTTCAGCATTTGTTCAGTTTGATGGTGGAAAAATTTCGGAGTATGCATCAAAGTTGTGTGTCACAGGAGGAGTTTCTGGGATTATTCCGGTACATGACAACCTGGGATTCTTATCATCCTGCCCCAGGATGTGTGTGGCTTCTATCATTGACTCTGGGTCATCAAAGTCTTTGATTTTTGGGCTTGATGACAGCAGTAGGCTGCATGTTAATGGAAGGATATTAAGCAACAACTGTAGCAGTTTCTCGTTTTACTCCAATTTTACTGATCAAGTGGTCACTCATGTTATTCTAGCAACTAAACAGGATCTGCTGTTCATTGTTGACATTGGGGATGTGTTGCATGAGCCATTAAATGCTAAGTATGACAACTTCATGCCTGTTGTCAAGAAAAGAAATGAAGAGAAAAGGAACTGTATTAGCATATGGGAAAAAGGTGCCAAAATTGTAGGTGTCCTGCATGGAGATGAAGCTGCTGTTATACTGCAAACATCTCGTGGAAATCTCGAATGTATATATCCACGTAAACTGGTCCTGTCCTCAATTGTTAATGCATTGATTCAACAACGTTTCAAAGATGCACTCCTTATGGTAAGGCGGCATCGGATCGATTTTAATGTTATCGTCGATCATTGTGGTTGGAAGGTGTTTCTTCAATTGGCTCCAGAGTTTGTCCGACAGGTAAACAATCTGAGCCATATTACTGAATTTGTTTGTTCCATGAAGGATGAAAATATCATGGAGACGCTTTACAAAAACTATATATCTCTACCTTGCCTAAAAGGGGCCGACGTTGTTGAAGCCAGAAAATTTGAGGGTTCTGATGCAATTAACAAGATATCCGCCGTCCTTATGGCCATAAGAAAAGCTCTTGAGGAGCAAGTCGTGGCAAGTCCAGCTAGAGAGCTTTGTATTTTGACCACCCTAGCGCGAAGTGATCCCCCAGCTCTTGAGGAAGCTTTGAAAAGGATAAAAGTGATTCGGGAAATGGAACTATCAGATTCTGATGATCCAAAGAAAGAATCTTTTCCTTCTGCTGAGGAAGCTCTAAAGCATCTTTTATGGTTATCTGACGGTGAAGCTGTTTATGAAGCTGCTTTAGGTCTTTACGACCTGAACCTTGCAGCCATTGTGGCACTGAACTCACAACGGGACCCAAAGGAATTTCTTCCGTTTCTGCAGGAACTGGAACGCATGCCAACTCTTTTAATGCAATATAGTATCGACCTCAAATTGCAAAAATACGAGAATGCACTCAGACACATAGTTATGGCAGGAGATGCTTATTATGCTGATTGTATGAATCTAATGAAGAATAATCCTGAACTTTTTCCACTCGGACTCCAACTGATCAGTGACCCGTCCAAGAGGAGACAAGTCCTTGAGGCCTGGGGAGATCATCTCAGTAATAAAAAATGCTTTGAAGATGCTGCAGCAACTTATTTGTGTTGTACTAGTTTGGAGAAAGCACTGAAGGCTTATCGCGCTTGTGGTAATTGGAGGGGGGTATTAACTGTTGCTGGTATCATTAAACTGGGGAAAGAGGAGGTCAAGCAACTGGCACATGAACTCTGTGAAGAACTTCAGGCTGTTGGTAAACCAGGAGAGGCTGCCAAAATTGCCTTGGAATACTGTGGAGATGCGAATGCTGGGATCAATTTATTAGTCAGTGCAAGGGATTGGGAGGAGGCGCTGAGGGTTGCTTTTATGCACCGGAGAGATGATTTAGTTTCAGAAGTGAAGAATGCATCTCTTGAATGTGCCAATGTGCTGATTGGCGAATACGAGGAAGGGTTGGAGAAAGTAGGCAAGTATTTGACCCGTTACTTGGCCGTTAGACAGCGGAGATTGTTGCTTGCAGCGAAGCTCCAGTCAGATGGGCGATCAGTTAATGAAGTCGATGATGATACTGCTTCAGAATCTAGTAGCAATTTCAGTGGAATGAGTGCATACTCCAGAGGGTATGACTTCTACATTTGTAACTCGTATTTGTTGCAGTTAATCATGTTTCGCTAAAGCTACTTTCCTTTGGCAAATAGTATGTTCATACTTATAGCTTAATAGTAGTAATTTCAGTGGCAGGAGTGCATATACCAAAGGTTGTGACTTTTACATTTGTATACTTAGCAAAAAAAAAAAGACTTTTACATTTTTAGTTCAGATAACTTCTTTTAATTAAACATGTCTCACTAGTCACTAGAGCCACTTTCCCTGGGAAAATATTCCGTGGATGAGTGAAACCATGTCGGTAGAGCTTTTGTTTGTCATTTTTATGTTCTTTCTATCTGACCAAATGATCCTTATAAGTAGCCTTAGTTGCTTTGACTGTAGAAGTTCTAGTCTTATTCATGGTTTGTCATCTCACATGTAGCCAAGCTAGTTCATTATAACTAATGTGGAGTGCCAGCTTTGACGAAAATAGAATTCGGAGGGCTTTGTTGAGTCACAGTTGTTTTTCTTGAAGTTTTTCCTCTCTTTTTTTTTTTTTTTTTGTGTGTGGGTGAATGTGTGCTTCCTAATTGGTTGTTCCAACTTTCTAAGTGCATTTTAAAATATTCTCTGACACAAATTGGATGGGCTCAAGTGACTGTTTTTATGAGCAGGACAAGAAAGGGCTCTGCTGCTTCCATCAGCTTAAGCACTTCTAGTAAGGCAAGAGACATGAAACGTCAACGGAATAAAGGAAAAATCCGTGCTGGCAGGTATGCCAGTTATTCCTCTTTTTGTTTTCTTTTGCTCCGATAATCTCTTGCTTTTCCTATCCTTCTCATAGTCAAGGGTGTTATAATGAACTGTCTTTCCAGCCCTGGTGAGGAGATGGCTTTGGTGGAGCATTTGAAGGGGATGTCACTGACCACTGGGGCAAAGCATGAGCTTAGATCTTTATTGGTTTCCCTTCTTACACTTGGCAAGGAAGATATTGCAAGGAAATTGCAACGTATTGGAGAAAACTTTCAACTATCTCAAATGGCAGCAGTTAAACTCGCAGACAATCTAGTGTCCAGTGATATTATTGATGAACAAGCACATTCCTTGAATTGTTACATCCAGAAAGTGGGAAAAGAGCTGCAGGATTCAGACACTTTCTCTTGGAGGTCTAGAGTGTTGCTTTCATCTTAACAGGTAACAGTTGCCTAAACATGTAATTCACCCACTTGTTCCTATGCTGCATGCCAGTTTTTATTCTTTGAGTGCTGTGATCCACGGTTGGCTGGATGATACCACTGGACATCTTGTCGCCCATTTGGCTGCATGAATATTTGCTTTCCGTAGTTGCACCTACTGAGAGATATACCAGATCAGTACATGGGTGGTTAGCTTTTGGGTTATACTGTTATCTTTTTCCCTAGAATTATTTAATGTATCCTTTTCTTTTTTTTTTAAAGTTTTCAGCGACTTATTAAACAGCGCGGTTCCGGGGACACCTAAAAAAACACCCCACCTCAGCCCTCCATTTCAAGGGCTGAGATTAAATCCCACTCGACCCCTAAAAACTAATCACGGTCTGCCCCACTTCTCCTCCCCTCTCAGATATGACCCACCCTGCAGGCTGCAGCCCAACCTCTCTACCTCCCTCCACTCCGACCGACGAACGACCAACGAGCCCAGCCGCCGCCGACCCACCACCACACGCCGACGACCCTCTCCCTCTGCTCGAGGTAACGCTCTCCCTCTTTCTATGGCGTACTTCTGGACCTCTGGAATTGATGAATGTGCAGAGAGTTTTCTGACTGTTGAGAGCTTTGTTCTTTTGTAGTTTATGTCATTTCTGGTTTGTTTTTTCGTTTGTTAGGGGTGGGAAAAATATGACACTCTAGGAGTTCCATTTTGATGCTTATTACTTCAATTTTTCTAAAAATATTTTAGCTAAAGCTGCTTGTTTATGTCATTTATAGCTGTGATGTGAAAGAGGGAAAGCTCAACTATTTTCTTGATGCTTTCTCGTCACCAAATGAAAGCAACTCTATTTTACATTGGAAATCATTTTGGTTTATTTACATGTTTGTTATGTGTTTAGCTTTCATTTTCGAGTGAAAAGAACTGTGTGACTACCTTGGCTTTTCGAATTGGGAATGACTTCGGTGTTCCCGGTCATTTTGGGGACACCGTAACTTTTGACATAACAAAACCATTATGAGCATAACCAAAATCCATTACAAACATAACAGAACCATAGTAAGGCATAATCAAAACCATAGCAAGGCATAACTTGTTTGTTATGCCTTAGTTGGGTTTGGTCACGCCTTGGTTGGTTTTTTGGATATTCCTTGGTTATGTCTTGTTTGGGTTCTGTTATGCTTATAATGGGTTTTAGTTATACTCGTAATCTATGAAGCACCGATACCTCTAGAAGTCGAAGAATCGCAGTGTCAGGACACGGGGACACCGCGGGATACCGCGGAGATACGTCTGTCCCATATTTTAATATTAAATTTTGAGGGGGACATCGCTGGGGACACGGCGGGGACACTGATGGGGACACCGTAGGGGCCAAACTGCAATTTTTTTTTAAATTTTGGGGGCCAAACTGAAATTTTTGAAAAAATTGGGGGTGAAACTGTAATTTTTTTAAAAAAATTGGTGCCAAATTATAATTTTTTTAAATTTCTGGGTGTTAAACTATAATTATTTATTTATTTATATATATAAATAAATAAATAAATAAATATACACGTGGCGTGTCCCCCGCGGTGTCCGTATTCCCATATTTTTAGAATTCCCGTGTCCCGGTGTCGGTTTCGGTGTCCGTGTCCGTGTTGGTGCATCATAGCTCGTAATGGTAAAATTATGCCAAAAATTACGGTGTCCCCAAAATGACTGGGGATACCATAGCATCATCCTTTGGAATTTGATCTACTAGTGATGTGCTGCGAAATTCTAGATTACTGGATTTGAACGATATCTGCCATTGAGATATTGTAGAGATTTCTGATTTACAGAGTTTTTCTGGCTCATTTACGTCTGATCAATGTGTCGTGCATATCATTTATGCGTAATTTCAAAATTATTCATGGATTTGGTCAATGAAATCATAGCTCAGTAGTAGTTTTGCTTGGGAGTAATTTGAAGATTCTAGTCCTTGCTGTGTAGTCTCCGTTTGCTTGTTAACTGGGCCGCTAATAGCTTATGGATATTTTTTTCTTTTTCTTGCGGGCAATTGAAGGGTGAACAATGGAGTTAGAGGGTTTAGATGATACCAAGACTCCAGATAACATTGTGGAAGGGTTAAAGACACCGACAATTGGGATGTATTTTGAGACAACTGAAGAAGCACGGAATTACTATGAACGTTATGGTCGAGAAAATGGGTTTTGGATTCGTAATCGGAAGGCTTAGATTGCTCCGAATGATCTTGGAGTATTTTGGCATGTTGGCTTTGTTTCATAATGTAATGTAGTTATTGCGCTTTCAGTTTGGAATTGAATGTAATGGGATGGACCAGTTTTTATTGTGCTTTCAGTTCTTTTTAGGGATCAGTTTTTGGGATAGAATTGAATGTAAGAAAGATCGAATCTTTACACTTGTATTAAATGATTAGATTTCTCACTGGTTTTTATTAGGTAATTGTTCTTTGATGTTTGGTCGGATGAAGCTGGAATCCTTGTTATGTTCATAGATTAGTGCCCTTGTGTCCTTCATATATTTAGTTATTTAGTTATTCTTCTGGTTTTTTGTGCTGTTGTTAGTGTAGCTATGTTTTAAAGTTGGTGTTTTGAGACTGGAATTTTCATGGTCCTAGTTCCAGCAACGGAGCTTGGCCTAATTTTGATTTGGTTTGCTGAGGCTCAAGTATGTGACTACAACCCATTCCATGGTATCACCACACTAGATAATAATCCAATCTTTGAAAAACCCCACTAAAATTAAAGGGACATTCTTTCTTTTGTTAATGTCACTCTCTTTCTCTTACAAAACTAATAATCTTATATAAACACAAAGGGAAGTGACATTAATATAAAGGAGAGTGGCAAAATCACTCCTCAAATTAAATCCTCAAAATACGAGCTGTAACTCATTAGTTCCTCTTTATCCCCTTTGTTCTCTCTCCTCTCTTTTGCCATTTATCATCAAAAACTACAACATTGTTACAGATTTTAATGTTTACTCTTCTAATTTACTCTAAGCATTCTAGAGTTTTTTTTTTTTTTGGGTAAGTTAACATTTTATAACAAACCACAAGAAAGCATCTATCCCAGGGCCAAACCTTAGGAGAACACAAACAGCAAAGCAACTAGATACACTCAAACTAGAAGCACAGCTCAACTCCTACTCCTACAAAGCAAAGGAGTTATATCCCAATTCCTACATAAAGAAAAATTTTCACTGGAATAAGGAAATTTCCCCCAAGAGCACACTCTGTCTCTAACATGAGCCACTACAATGGAAAGAACATCATCAGAAGTGCAGGACTTTTGAGAGAAGATCCTAGCATTTCGTTCCAACCAAATGTAATAGAGTGTAGCAGCCAAAGATAGCTTGCAAAGGGAGGATTGCAGACTTTTCCCCCGACAATGTTGACTGAACCAAACAATCTCGAAGTCCCAATCACCAGGTAGCCGAACAACCAAATTCCTTTTCAAAATGCTAGACCAAATGATTTGAAAAGTAGCAAGCAAAAAAGAGGTGCATATGGGACTCCATTTGCTGCTGGCATAAAACACAAGTAGGGTGCACATTCATACCCCAATCTCTAAGCCTATCCTTTGTGGCTAACCTCCTGCAACAAGCAAGCCAAGCAATAAAGGCCCACTTGGGCACATTCCCATGAAACCACACAACAGAAAACCAAGGTTGTTCCTGACCAACATTCCGAATAGCATTCCAAGCAGATTTGGTAGTATACTGACCGGAAGAAGAAGGTAACCAAAAAATCTCATCCTCCTGCTGAGGATTAGGAAGAAACCCAACAGGAGTAGCTTCAGCAATCTGCATAGTAAATCTATTGCGAGACCTGGGCCAATTCCACCTGCCAGCTTGAATAATATCAGAAACCTTCATAGATAGAGATCTCCCTAAGTTGTAAACCACGTCCTCACCAAACCGAAGATACAGGGGCCCAAGTGGATGCCAATTGTCAAGCCAAACAAATGTATTATTGCCATTCCCAATTCTATGCTTGATTAAAGGCTGACCCAAAGATCTCAGTTTGAACAATTTCCTAATGGTCCAAGAGGAATCATTAGGGGGGTCCATATACCACAGGTTCCTATGCTTAATGACATAAGCATGTATCCATCGCACCCATAAAGTATCAGCTTTTTTACTAATGGCCCACAAATGGCGAAGCATAGTTGCCTTATTCCATTCTTTCAAAGGTTTAAAACCTAGACCACCCTCCTTCTTAGGAGTGCAGACATCAGCCCATTTAACTTTGGCACGAGAAGATTTGAGCTCCACACCAGTCCAAAGGAAGGCCCTCAACATGCTCTCAATTTCTTTCAGAATTCGTTGAGGTAGGATAAACAAGGAACACCAATAAACTTGGATATTAAAGAGGACAGAATCGATAAGTTGGGCTCGTCCCCCAAAAGTCAGCAGCACATTAGACCAACTCATAATTCGTTGATGAACCCTTTCTTTAAGAATAACACAGTCCTCATACCGTAGCCTAGAAGAGATCAATGGCACACCAAGATATCTCACTGGAAGATGGCCCTCAGGAATAGGGAGAATATCAAGTAAAGCCCCTTTCAAATCTTCGTCCAATCCAGAAAAAAATATTTGACTTTTCTGTAAATTGGACTTAAGGCCAGAAAACAAGTAGAACTCATCCAAAGTAGACTTAAACACAGAGAGAGAACCACGATCAGCACTGGACAGCAAAAACAAATCATCTGCAAATGCTAAATGAGACAAAGAAAGGGTGCCACATTTTGGATGGTAAGAAAATTGTCCAGCACTAATTTTCTTCTTGAGGATCGCATAAAACCCTTCCATGACGAAAAGGAACAGATAAGGGGAGATGGGATCTCCCTGACGTAAACCCCGAGCATCTTTAAAGAAGCCCTCAAGTTCACCATTGATCACAACAGAAAACATGGCAGATGAGACACGAATCTTAATCCATCTAATAAACTTCTGAGGGAAATCCATAGCATGCATAACATCAAACAAGAATTCCCAGTCAACAGAATCGTATGCCTTCATAAGATCAATCTTTACAGCACACCTTTTAGGCAAAGCATTCCTGTGATAGTTTCTAACCAACTCCTGCATAAGGAGAATGTTATCTGAAATAGAGCGACCTTTGACAAACGCAGCTTGAGACTGATCAATAAGATGAGGAAGGATGGGTTGCAATCTGATAGCCAAAAGCTTTGTAATACACTTATAGATTACATTGCAGCAAGCAATGGGTCTATAATCCTTCATAGTAAGAGGGCAACTCAACTTAGGAACAAGAGTTAACGCAGTAGCATTCTAACCTTTAGGCAAACACCTATGTGTGAAGAAATACGTAACAGCATTCACGACATCAGGGCCAACTATAGACCAATTCTTATGAAAGAAGCTAGCACAAAACCCGTCAGGACCAGGGGCCTTATCACCCCCTATGGCGAACATAGCCTTTTTGATCTCCTCTGCAGTGACATCTTGAATAAGCCCATCCTTCATATGCACAGGCACTTTAGAGGTAACTATGGAACTCATAACATCAAAAGAACTCATCTTGAGATTAAACTTTTCACCCAACAATTTCAGCTTTAACGGCTGCTGGCTCCTCCAATCTATTACCATTCTCATCACTAATAGAAAGGATTTTACCACGAACTATATGGCTCTTAACCTTTTTATGAAAAAATTTTGAGTTTTGATCTCCCAAAGCCAACCATTGCACCCGAGATTTTTGTCTATGAAAACCTTCCTCTGCCACAACTAACTCAGAGTATTTAAGAAGAGCCTCTCTTTCCAACTCATGGATAGCATCATCAAAAGGTAAAGTAAAACACTGCACTTGCAAACTACTTAATTCCGCTTTAGCCAAAGCAACCCTTTTCTGAATATCACTATAGAACTCCTTATTAAAATCTTTTAACAAGAGCTTGAGCTTCCTAAGTTTTTGAGACAAAGCATCCATAGGATTACCATGCACAGCCCCAGACCAAGCATCCAGCAAAACATCAGGGAATTCTTATGATTCATCCAGAAACTAAAAAATTTAAAAGGAGTCCTTCTTCTACACTGAGGCAAAATAGTAACAACAATAGGACAATGATCTGACATACCTGGAGCTTGGAACACAGCTTCAGATTCAATAAAAAGATCTTGCCACTTGGAATTCACTACAGCCCTGTCAATTCTACTCTTGACAAAGCCAAGTCCACCCCTTCTATTCGTCCAAGTAAACCAGAAACCTTTAGAAGCCATATCCTCCATATCAATATCTTCTAAACATTCATTAAAATCAGCAGCAGAAGACACATCAAAGGAATCAGAGTCCACCCTTTCAGCATGAGTTCGAACAGAATTAAAATCACCAAACATCATCCAAGCATCATTACCAATAGTGCCATATAAAGACCGTAACTCACGCCAAAGAGCTCGTCTAGCAATAGCCGTATTAAAACCATACACTACAGAAATATAGAAACAAGACTGAGATTGAAATTATTAAAAATGTACATAATCCCAGTTGCGATTGAAAAACTGTTAGATTTTAATAGAGTATATCTATTACTATAATATGTGAATAATTTAGACATATATTACTTAAGGTGTAAAGCATGGAAGTCTAATATCTAGGTTCAGGAATTGCATATATTTTGGTAGGAGTATTGATGTTAATATATGTGGGCATCTTTAAAAAGCTCAAAAGATGTAGCCTGATTTTTTTAAGAAAAAATCCATAAAGTATACTTTTGTAGGCTTTATCTTTTTCAAATTATTGTTCGAAATAACGTGGACTTCGTGACATATATATGCACATGTTGATAAAGATGGCCGAGCCTGTAGACATAATTCTTTACAAGTTCCATTTTTTTTTTTTATGAACATATTCTAATTTTGCATCAATTTTTTCCCCTTCTAGACTGCATCTAAAAAATAAAACATCATGACTAAAAAATTGAGAAACAAGTTCATTAAAGATGAAAGTACATGAATCATGTAAAATAAATGGTTCAAGTTCAAAACCATTTTAATTACGTAGTATTCATTCCGTTAATCAAAATTTGATGTCTTCGTGTTATTGCAGGAAGGACGTTTAGATAGAATATGAGTAGTGATAATTTATTTTGTTCGCTTTGGTTTTCCAGAACCACACTTTTCTCTCTTTTTCTATCCAATTATTTCTCTCCTTTCTTTATCTCTTTATATTTATCCATTATTAGTTGATTACCCCCAAAACCTCCCTCGAAACATGAACCAAACAAATATGCTTGCTGGTATTCTTATTTAACTTTGAAGATAGTTAACTGAAAGGGTATATCAGTAAAACACCAACTATACAGTTAACCATGTATGGGAGACAAGTCTCTAGCCCGTTCCAAAATACATTCTTAAAAAATAAATATTTATTGTACATTTTCAAATTTAAAAACAATGCAAATGAAATATAATTTTTTTGATTTTTTTTGCATCAGATCGAAATCTTTTAAACAAGATTCATATTACATATTTTTTTTTATTTTATTAAGCCCATTATTTTTGACCTTGAAATTGCCTTCTTAAAAAATAAGTATTTTTAACTCGTTCTGGAACGGGGCTTGATGGGGAGGTGGCTTACATTTTCAAAACCTAGAGAAAAGTATTTGTAAAACGGAAATTCTTACTCCACACCTAAGTACACACTCAACCACTCACTCACACTCACAATAAAGATAGATCCCACACGATAAGTGTGTAGTGTGTAAAAGGACATTTGGGGGAGGTCAGTGCAATTTAGCTAATAATAGATACTCCATCAAGAAGTCAAATTAAAGCAATCACATCTGGTTTATAAAAAAAAAGGTACTAGGTACAAAGGGAAAAATAAGTACTAGGTACAAAGAAAATGTATATAAAAATTATAAAAAAAACACTTTTAGAGGTATTTGTAACTGTTAAAAGACTTTATGAGCGGTAAGAAACCCAAACCTCTATTTTGGGTGATTTTCTGGTATATTTTTTTTATATTAGAATTCTTAAAAAAAATAAAATAAAAGCACACATGGCCAACCTACAAATAAATGCGCAGGTAGAATTAAAAAAACAAAATCCCAATAGATCTCACTTGTTAATTAATTATAAAATCTCCTGCGATCTCATTTCTATCTCTCCAGGGCGGATCCTCCTGGTCTATCCCTGGCCAGTAGGAAAGTTCTAAAACCACACATCTTTGCACAAAGAAATACATAACACATTCACGTTACATAATCGTGTAGGTTCCACACACGCTAGTGGTGCAACGTGTCTTTTTGCGTGTGAAGCTCACTCACTTATGTGAGTGTTTGTATCATTGTTCGTACAAACGGCTCAACAAAGATAGAATCCAACTGTTGAAAGAGCACCGCACACCCCTTAATAAAGTACTAGCAAAATTTTAATAGCACTGCCCCTTATGGCACACATGTAGATGTATGTGGTGGTCCTAGTGGAAGTAGTAACCTTTAAACAGACCTTTTAATATTTTAAAAACTTTTAAACAGACCCTCCATTTTCACGTTTTTGACGTTCCCGTTGACAAAAAAAACACCCGAATCAAAACCAACAGCCCTATTAACACATATATTTAACGCACAGATTTCGATGTGAGATTCATTGAGAGTCTCAAACAAACGATTCGAGCTGGTCATTAAATTCAAAACAAGTTTTTGAGTGCCCCTGTGAAAAATCAGCTCAGTGAATGAATGAAAAGTTAGAAGATTGAATCAATTACTTACACTTATTAGATTAAACTGATTTTTCATAGGAGCACTCGAAAACATGTTTTGAATTTAATGAACGATTCCAATTGTCCTATATGACCTTCAATAGGCTCCGCTTCGAAATGTGTGCGGTAAATATATGTGTGGACAGACTTACTGAATCACAACGAATCCACCCACCAGACACGACCAAAATAGTCCATCGTTGTTCCACTCCGAACTCTGTTGCGTTTGGCACTATTAATAAACCACTTTCTTGTCCACTGAGACAGTAAATACCCACATGGACCTCCGTCTGACTCTCCCCTCCACTTTCCTCCCGCCGGGGTCCCCTCTCCTCCTCCGGAAATGTCACCCGCCCACCGCTCTCCTTCGCTGGCCTGGCACTGGCAGAGCTTTTCCGGCGCCGAGGAGCGCCCGCCTCGCCGTCACGGCCAAGAAGAGGGCGGTGATCGAGGGGGTGAGCGACGAGATGAACGCGATCGCGTCCCAGAACTTGGATTTCGCCCCGGCCCGGAGGCGCGTGCGATCGGCCTTCGCTCAAGTGCAGCAGCAGCTTGATCATTGCTTGTTCAAGGTTTATTTTCCAAGTTTTGAATCTCTACTACCGTCTTTGAGTATTTCTCTTTGATTCGTGCAGTTGGAATTTATTGCCCACCGAACTTATGGAAAAGAAAGGAAAGGAAAGGAAAAGAAAAAGGGAGGAAAATGAGAGGAAAATAGAAGGGAAAAATTACTATTCATTAAACTTAAAATTTTTATTTTCTTCTCTCTTTCCCTCTTAACCAAACAATGGAAGGGAAATTTTTTTAATTTTCCTTTCTTTTCCATAAGTTCCAAACAGAGCCTAGTTTGTAATGAAAAAAAAAATGTGTTTTTTGTAATTGAAAAAGTAAAATAATACGGGATGATTCATAACTTCTTAATTTTTTTCACTAATTTGAAAATTACGTAATTTTGATTTTGAAATTGGTGAAAAAATTAACATAATTATGTGGAAAATATATTACTTTTTTATTAAAAAATGAGATCACTTTTTGTAAAGGCTGCATCTTGCCCATATTTTGATTTTAGCACTCCAAAATTGATGGATGGAGGGGCTTCAAAATACGTCGTGTTTTGTGTATCAACATAATAGTTTAGTTTTGGAACCCCTCTATCAATTTTTGGAGTGCCAAAATCACAATCCATTTCATTATTATGCAGTCTTTTTTGAAATTTTTTCAACTTCGTCCATGTTTTATACTTCTTCTGGTCCAGTCGAGACAGATGATTAATCTCAAAAATTTGACAAAATGGAATTTAAAAATTCACTAGACGTCAAAACTAACAATTTTCTACTATAAGATTATGTTAGACTATATGGAACGGAGGATTACAATGTTTAGGGAGTATAATATGCATGAAGATTGTTACCACATCTCAGTATTTGACTTTTTCCGTTTTTGGTTTTTGTGCTGTGGATCGGTGTAGATGGCTCCTTCTGGGATCAGGGAAGAGGAGGTATGCAATGCTATTTTTGAGGTCTTATCTATGAATATGTATTGCTGCGTTTATAGGGGGGAAAATAAGTTCACTCTCTTTAGCCTAATGCAACTGCTTGCTGACTCTGGGCAGTGGTTTTCATTGACCTAATTGGTTCCGTTCAGTGATGAACCAAGAACCAAACTGGTACCTACATAATGATTAAAGGAGGAACCAAATCGAACCATAGGCATTTAGACCAGAACTAGATATCAACAACCTAACCATAAATAATAGTTTGGTTTGGCTTGGCTTGGCTCCACAATTTCTTATGCTGAGAAACTGCATTAAATTTTTACATATACAAACTAATCATTCGGGACGTAAAACTTATCTTGTTTTTCACATTCTGGCTTGATAAAAATACAGTTCTGTTCGGTCCGTGCTTTGCAGTACTTTTTGTGAGGATGCTAATTCTGAACTGACTTTTATTTGGTGAAAAATATAGCAAATGAAAGTATAAGTCAGGATTATATTTGATTCTGCTTCCCCTGGCTTCGTGGTAACTAAACAGAAGTTAAGGGTTTTGGAAATAATAAAGTTGTTTGCTTGTTTGACATATCTGGTAATTGGGTACATGGGTTTTGTAGTGGTATGAGAGGAATTCAAGAGGTTTGGAAATTTTCTGCAAAAGCTGGTTGCCAAAACCAGGTGTTCGAATTAAAGGCGCTTTGTGTTTTTGTCATGGATACGGTGATACATGCACCTTCTTCTTCGAAGGTTTGTGATCAGGTTAAAAACAGGAGGGTCTTTGTTTGAGTTACACTGGCATTTTTGTCCTTGAGACTTCAATTTCTGTTTCTGTGGGGAGACTATATAACCTACATATATTTCGTATTTCAGGTATTGCTAAGCATATTGCGGCTTCTGGTTATGGCGTTTACGCTGTTGATCATCCAGGATTTGGCTTGTCAGAGGGCTTGCATGGTTACATCCCGAGCTTTGATCATATAGTTGACAATGTTATTGAACAGTATGCAAAAATCAAAGGTGCATCTCATAGAGCTTTGTCTCTTAGTGTGATTGCACACGGTGAGACCATTTGTAACAGGATATATTTTTTATCATGATCCCAACTTCTGGAGTGTGTCTGACTATCTCTTCGAAGTTAGGTTTTTTTTTTTCAAGATTTTAATAACTTCGGTCTCCAACAAAATGATCCTTCTTGTTATTATAAGAAGCAACTCATATTGTATAACTATAAGATGAACTTCTGAGTTCTGGCCATAGGAGGAGGAATTTCATTTCCCATTTAACATTGGGAATTGATTTTTGGAAGACCCTGAATTACTATCCGCAAAAGAGAGTGCAAAAATCAATCCCTATATGGACTTGATTTTCACACTACCCTTTTAGATTGCAGTTAGTAATTTGGGAAGTGCGAAAATGACTGCCCTTAATATTAAGCAGCAACTGCTAATTTATTTTCTTGCTGATTGTAGGAAGACCAGAAGTGAGAGGGTTGCCCTGCTTTTTATTGGGGCAGTCCATGGGAGGAGCTGTTGCTCTCAAAGCTAATCTAAAAGCACCGCAGGATTGGGATGGAGTCGTCCTTGTAGCCCCGATGTGTAAGGTAAGCCAATGTTTGAGTTGAAGATGGGTATTTGATGTTCCAGCCTTTTTTGCACTCGTTTTCCTTGTTTTGGAACTAATCTTCAAGATTAGAATTGCTGATTGAGAACTTCACTTGAAACTTATTCTTTTTTTGGCTAGTAAGTAGGCAATTAGAGATCAAACTCACCCCTAGGGGTCACAAAGCACGGCTAAGAATGCCACACCACAGATATAGCCCAAAGGATTCCTCTCACAGCCTGAAAACGAATCGGCTAAAGAACTCTTTCTCTTGTACCTTTAAGTGCTGAATTTTCTTTGAGAGTATGATTTTATTTTTACTCCTGGAAGGATATGGTTTTCTCCATGTCCCAATGACATGTCTGCCGGAAAGAAGCTTTGGAGGCCTTCAGAGGCGGGCACCTTTTTGAGGGCCCTTCTCAGATGAGCTTGACCCACATCCCTTCCCCGTGAAGTAGGGGAATGGAGATTGTTTCTTTCCTGCAGGTCCTCATTATTCTTATGTTCTTGTATCCCTTTATGGGAGAGGGTCTTGGCTACGTTTTCAACTGGGTGACACAACTCATGGCTTCACTTCAACAAGCCCCAAATTTCATTCTGCAACCATCTGTATCTGTGCAATCGTTCCAAACGACTCCTTGCGACTGGTGAACATGATGAGAGCATATTTACAAAAATTAAGGATGAGATGTCTGCCTCATCCTAATGCACATTACTCCCTTTCCTTTCTTCCTCTTGGCTTCTACGCATTCTTCACTCTTTTTGTGCTTTAACCTTGTTTTGACAGTCCACTATTGGCATTGTGTGGGAAAGCAAGAGTCTTGATTCATTGTCCTTTTTTGGGCATGACTAGTGTGCCGGAAGATCATACACTCATCACAAACTTGGGGATTCCAATTAACCTCAACTTACCTCCTATGGTTGCCTATATCCCAACTCGAGAGTAAAGACCTTGGGAATTTCTTTTGGATGCCTCAATCTCCATGCACACTCTAGCACATGCAAGGCGGCTATGCTCTTGGGTAAATTTATTGCGTAAAACTCTTAACCTGTATGACCATTACAACTTATAGTATGGGCTAGCTGGACATTGATGTTTTGTGATATTTGAACACCTGTGGGCTATGAGAAACTTTTTTCTTCCATTCTAGGCTATGTAGGGTGGACTTTTCTATTGGTTCAAAAAATAAAAATCCGAGCAAATCAATACCGTTTTCCTATCCAACCCAAATACATTTTCTATAGGGTAGGCCCAACCACCACACATGTATAACAAATGCTTTGGGCATGTTCACTAGTCATCATATAACTCAGTCACTAAATAATCACCAGTACACCTCCCTCTTCATAAACAGACTAAAAGAGAAGTCTGGCTGCCTGTGCTCCTGCTTTAATCACGTGTATTTTCTATATGATGATCAAACTGAGGGCCCTCTGCATCTACGGAATATAAATGAATATTGTTATCATATGACTAGTATGTTCATTTAAAGTGTATAATAAAGAACCCCGGCAATCAAGTATGGTATTTGCAACTGTTGTTATGAATTTGCTGACCTTGACTTGCTGCTAAGATTTCAGAGGATGTGACACCGCCTGAACCCGCTGTAAAGGCCTTAACCCTTCTATCTAGAGTTTTGCCGAAAGCGAAGCTTGTACCCCAGAAAGATCTAGCTGAGCTTGTATTCAGAGAATTGAAGAAAAGGAAAATGGTATGTTCTTCATTTACTTTCTTGTATTTTATGACTGTAATTTACATAATTTCTACTGTTCTATATGTTCTTTTATTCTTGGCCATGGGTGGGATGTTGGTAGCGCTTATCTTGTGCGTTACTTGACAAGTCTTTTTCACTTCAGGAACAGCTATCACCTTTTGGTTCTGATATAGCTTTTGCAACTTATAATCCATATTAGTTTTGCAACAGACCTATGTAATGTTCAGATTATGGATGCTCCTTCTAAATGAACGCAGAAGTTTGGTTTCAACTTTCAATGGAACTACATGATTCAAGTTCTCTAATAATATTTCGCTCCTAGTTTATCAATCGTTTGAAGGAAAGACTCATGGAACATAATCCTTGTGCCCATTGTTTCTTAGGCTTCATACAATGTGATCTGTTACTCTGATCCAGTACGCCTAAAGACTGCAGTGGAACTTTTGAAGGCTACAAAGTTCATCGAATCAAAGGTTGAGAAGGTTAGTTTTCATCGCTCCGTTGTTATCCCTACATTCAGCCGTAGGGTGTGCTTGAAACTTGGTAGCAATGCCACACTAATTTTCCTTCCTCTGTTTACGTAGCTAAGGGGAAAAACACATCTAAGAGCTTTTCCAACCAAATATTACATCCCTAACTTAGAGACCAAATCGTGTCCAATTGTACTCTATTGGGAATAGGCATCGAATGTAAATACTTGAACAGTAAACAAATGTGAATAATTTTTTGAGGAAAATGAAAGCCTGAAAAGAGTGTTCTAAATAAAGACAAAATAGAAATTTGTGATTGCAGATGAGAGGAACCATTCAGTATAACTACTTTTTGATTAAGAAATAATTTTTAGTATCCATTTTCTTGGCTTGGAGATGCTCCTGGAGACCACAATAGAAACTAATTTTTTCACTTTCCTTACTTTTCTTTCATAATTTTTTGTTAAGTTTCAATTGCTGCATCATTATTATTATTATTATTATTATTATTATTATTATTATTATTATTATTATTATTATTATTATTATTATTATTATTATTATTATCATCATCAAATGTTTATGGCAAATTATTCTCCTCATCACTATCCATTTTCTTCGCATAGCTATTACGATCACTTTCAAGAGTTCCAAACACACTCAAATTTGAAGAATTTAACATTTCTAGCTATGTTTCAGGTTTCATCTCCGTTGCTTATTCTTCATGGAGCTGCTGATAAAGTGACAGATCCATTGGTGAGCCAGTTTCTTTACGAGAAGGCTTCTAGCAATGACAAAACCCTAAAGCTCTACGAAGGAGGGTATCACGGCATTCTGGAAGGAGAACCTGATCACATAATACTCACTGTATTGGGTGATATTATCTCATGGCTTGATCATCGGTGCTCCCATAAATAAACTTCCGCCCATCATGTGCCATCCACAATTTCCTTTTTATCGTTATTCTTTTCCTCCCTTTTCCCCTTCATCCTTCCATTTTTGTAGTCGCGTGCCTTTTCGGATTCAGTTCCTTAGAATCTTAGCTGAAGTTGTATTTCTTCTTCTTCTCTGGGTAAGCTATGCAATAAGTTAATTCTGAACATACAAGGAGTTATGTCTGCAAGCCATGGAGTGGAACTGATGTAGTTTGGGTGATTGGTTCAACGTCTATGATGAAATAAAGTTTTAATTCGCGACTTCCTCGAGCATGATATGAATCCTTCACAGAAAATAAATAGGGTTGGTTATATACTCTTATGCGCGTTCTTTCTTCGAACCTTTTCGTATGAATTGAACCTTCTTTTTTTTTTATAGAGAAATACAAGAACATCCCAAATGTGCAAAAACACAGTACTTTCCTTCTGGTAGTAAATTCGTATTTAAAAAAAAAGGGGGGGCGTTGGGTGGGTGGGGGTGGACTTTGGAAGCCACTCTTCTGGTACTTTTTTGTTATCGGAATTTTCTTCCATTTCGCTCCCACTTCTCTTACAAAAGAAATAAACAAGGGTAGAGTTGTAAACGAGTCCAATCGAGCCGACTAGTAGAATGTTTAGATTTGTTCGCTAAGTTTTTAAGTGAACTCGAACTCGAGCCAAACTCAATGAAAATTTGACGAGCCGAATTCAATGAAAATTTGACGAGCCGAATAGTAGAATGTTTATATTTTATGCTCTCATGTAGGTCTAAAAATGCAAATAAAATTTTACTATATACGTAAATAAAAACATTTTACATAAATAAGTTTTTAGTAGTAATTTTAAGTGTTTATGCTTGTACAAGTTCTAAAAATTTTATTATGTACATATACAAAATTCTCATAAAAATTTCGTGACATACATGTATTCCAGGTTCACAAACATAATCGAGCCAAATGCCAGTAGGTTCATGTTCAGCTCATTTATGAAACTAGAAATTGCCCGTGCCTAAAGGCACGGCGCAACGAATTCTGAACACAACCTAAATGACTACCATTTTCAATTATTAATCACCTCTACCAATGAACCCGACTTCTCCAAAAAAAAAAAATAAGACCGATTTTTCCTACCTGTCTAAAGCCGAATTTCCCTTTTAGCCCTGTTGGGAAACTGATCTTGATACTATTTAATTAAGATAAAAATAATCATTCATGAAACAAATAACAAATACCACCAAATAATCAATCAAGCAATTATTTATATCACACCTATGTACAATATAATTCGCCCAACAACCAAAGTTAAGAAGGAAAAAGACAACTCGACCACATATTAGAAAATAAAAAACGTATTATTTAGAAAAACACACAGGTAAGGAAAACTATAAATGTCTAGTGTATTTCAGTAATCTTGCCACTTGTACATTAAAAACTATCCGCAAACACTAAAAAACCAAATACTCCATATTAAGCATCTTCCTTAAACCAAACATGAATCTTTTTTAAAAAATCGATAAAGCAGAAACCATTTATGTAGCAAATTGTCTGTCCTAACCAATGACCTTGCCCTACTATGACTACCCCTGTTAACCTAACTCGACTAACATAAAAAAAAAAAAAAACTTTAATTTAAACAGCCAAATAGATGCAGTAATGCTCAGCTAAGACTACACTACTAATTTCAATTTGTAATCCTTATAGCAGAAAGGAATAAAGACTACATTACTAACTTGATTCCATTTGAGAGTGACTTGAGCTATACATTTTCAGAACTTATGTACATCTCTAACTGCAAATAAAACATATCACTAGTGTCACACCGGAGCCCAACAAATCGAAAGACATAATGGACAATCACCATTCATCAACCAATTTGAAGAAGTTGAAGCACGGAACATTTGAAATAAATAAACAGAATTCCAAGTAAAGCCTTTCGGTTTCGAAGATGGAATTTCATGAAAAACTAAAAACCGAATTGAAGATGGAGCAGATGGTTCTAGAACAATCAAATTGCATGATATAAATCTAGTCTTGGTATTTAGAATGCTTACGAATTCCTAGGGCTTACACGGATCGTAAAATTTGTTAATTAATATAATTTTGAGTGACCTTAGTCAGGCATCAATAAACTGATCGTGCCTAGCATTATATGAACACAACATCAGAGGTCGGAATCTCAACATATGTGACATTATAGAGTATACAAACATAACATCATAGTCGGTAACCCCCTCAAATATGCATAGAGAAACTTTATAAATAGAAGAAGATACATGAATAAAAAAATTAAGATCAATTACCAAATTATGTATGTTTAGCGGCTATTGCTTCATCGCATTAAACTGATTGTACCCTTAGCACTTTCAAACCTTGGTCTTGATTTTGTTTTAGCCACCAACTGTCAAGAAGACAAACACCTATTTAGACTTCCCACCTAATCCATAGTTAGCATGGTGCGTCCGCCATGGATTGCCAACTGCCAAAAAAGGTGACATTTTTTGAAAGAACGAATCCAAAAAAAATGAGATTGCAAAAACGATGGAAAGAAATATTAAAGAAACCCAACATTAATACATTACACACAAAAATAAAAAATAAAAATAGAACATTGGAGTGTGAAAAACCCTTGCCAGAAAACAAACTTAGTAGCATGGCTAAGCACTTACAATAAATATGAAGAAAGTATATGAAAAGAAAATGGAAGGTTCCTCGCTCCAACATCACAATTAACATCTATCATAATCCTTGGAACATAAAGAAGCGGCCGAACTGAGAATTGATCGAATTATAATATGAACCCCAACTAAACGAATCCTAATCTAGCAGAGCAACAATCATAATTTGCAAGCTACTCACCCGTCTGCAAATTTTAGGAAAAATTTTAATTGGTTTCCGTGGCTAAAACCTTGTCAATTGCCATGACCGTGGTCAAATAGGATGAAGTGAAGGACATCGATGTGGCATTGAGACAACTCCGCTGCGGTTCTTACCGAATCCCCCCTGAAACTAAGATCAAAGGTTTTATGGTTACACAGAAGAATCATTTGGAAGCTAAGCAATAATATTTTATGGTTGAAGTTTCTCACTAAAGTCCCCCTGAAACTTAATTCAATGACCATTCTATAATCCATCTATTTCATGATTTTAAAGAAAACCATACAGCTCTTTGTTCTTTGTAATATCTATAGCAGTACTCTGCTGCATCCCAGATGATTTTTTTGATTTATAGCCGTCAAAGCTGTTTCAAAAAGAAGAGAACAAAACAGTCATACCTGTGCGAGTTAGGGAGACAGGAAAGAGAACTGGAACGAAAACGTGTAGGGAGAGAGAGAATAGGAAACAAACAATGAGAATAAATCATTTAACATTCATTACCGAGAATAAATTCAACGTAACCAAAAATTCGTTCAACATCCCTCCCACATTTACTTGTTCACACTTACCAATAATCCTTACTAGCATTTACTTGTTCAACGCTAATCATTAACAAAAATTCTTACATTCATTCATCACAATAAATTATTACCAAAACCGGAAAATTAATTACCAAAACTGAAAGAATCATTACTCAACCATTTATTCCAAAAAATGTAAAGTATTTACCAAAATGCCAAGAGTTGAATGAAGGGTAGAGATTTCCAACCCAATCAACGGCAATTCATTACCTCCATTATATCATGTCAACCAACTTTAATTTCATTATCAAAATTCTTCCCTTATAAATCAATCATTATATTTGTTCACCCAATCAAGTCTTTATAGTCCATAACTGAATATAATGTCCACCCAATCATTACCAAAAATTCGTTCATTACCAAAAAATATTGACCATATTGAGCAACTCAACGGCTAGGATTTATGCAGAAAAATGTGTCCTAAATTCAACGGTCAAGATTTATGCCGGGAAAATGTGTGGACCACCATACCGTCGTGAATTGTATTATAGATGAGCCTAATATTAAGGCTGAAGTTCGGTTATTTAGTAGATGAATCGAACTCGAACAAATCTCAAACAATTCATGAACGGCTCAGTTTATTGTCCTAAATAAGGAACAATAAAACAAATTATGCAAAGAGTATTTTCTTTCGATCATAAGTAGGAATCGAACTGTGGACAAAAAAAAAAAGGGACAATAAAACAAATTATGCAAATAGTATTTTCTTTCGATCATATAAGTAGGAATCGAACTGTGGACAAAAAAAAAAAGGGGACAATAAAACTAATTATGCAAAGAGTATTTAAAAAAATTGACATGACCTCGGAAGCTACTCTTTTTATCAGAGCCAGGTTTCGATCCTGGGACCTGTGGGTTATGGGCCCACCACGCTTCCGCTGCGCCACTCTGATTTGTTGTTCTACTCTTTTCTTCAAATTATATTTATAAAAATTATATTTATAAAATTACCTCCGTGTCGCGTCTGCAACTCAGACGGAAAAGTCACCTTTGGATAGTTTCCTCCATTGTTCAATCGATCAAATTCACTCCTGCAAATCCAACAATCACCCAGATCAAGAACTAGGGTTTTTATCAGCAGATTACCATCCGTGGTCTCAGTTAGGGATTCGATGTCGCTACTGAATCAACTCTTCAGCAGAGGCCTCCTCGGCGCAAAATGGTCAGTTCAGTTTAATCCCCTTCGTTCAAATCTCGATTTTCAATTCCTCAAATGTAATCTCCTCCTTATAAAAAAAGATTTCATCTTTCGGTTTTAGTGGAAATACCCCCTTAGTCTGTATCTCATTTACCATTGGTCAACTCATCATATACCTAACCTTCAATGAATCAATCTCTCCATGTGATTGTAGCGCTAATTGTTTTAGTTCTAAAGTCTATGATGTGTCCAACAAGTCAATTTTAAAGATGAGCTGATTCACTGAGTTCAGTTGCTTTAACGTGATTCGATGTGGGAATTCGAAGAATCGTGACACGGGATTTAGGGGATACGAATGCAGAAAATAAAAGGAAATAATTGAAAGCAAGAACACGACTCTTAAGTTGATTCACCCGCTTCGCAGGGGAGGCCTTTAGGATTTTTGTTTGGTGGCAACAAAAATGTATTAGAAGCATATTTTTTATAAAATAAAGATATTTACTTTGATTGAAAACTTATTGGGCCTAATTTATTTTGTTTTGTTGGGCTATATGAACTGCTTACACAAATTTAAGTGAATTTTCATTTACTCTAATTTGGTATGAATGATCCAGTGCAAACAATATTAAAGAAAAATAAAAATATGTGTAAAATCAGAAAGTTTAAATACATCTTTTGAACCCATGGGGTAGGCTTGAAACCCCCAAACCCTTAATAGAGCCACCCCTGCCGATGTGGGTTTGATCCCTCGTTGCAGCGATGGTTGTTTTACTATGTTGAAGAATAATACAAGAGACCTACACCACAAGAAATAACTAGGATTAAAATTCTGTGAAAAGTACCAGAAAGTAACTTTAGGTACAAGAGACCGACTCCGCATTACCACTTGGGTTGTGCACTTTCTATAGTTGCAGGATACTGTTGAATTTTTGTATGGCTGTTTCAATGTGGGGCTAGTGTTTAAACTTTAAAGTACTGAGTTATTGCTCGCCTTATCTTCATATTTTGGTAGAAAATGTTGATTCTGAACAGCATGTTTATGTAGTAAAACATGCTTGACCTTGGCAATCTCTCGTATGAAGTTGCTGCAAAACAAGAGGGATATGCAGCTCAAACTTATGCGCAAGGAGATAGCTCAGTTTCTTCAGGCTGGTCAAGAACCTATTGCTCGAATAAGGGTGCACTTTCAATTTTGGTCTTTGTTGTTATCTTAGTTGTATAGTGGCTATCATCTATATTTAGAACTTGTACTTGTGTAGGTGGAGCATGTCATACGGGAACAAAACATATGGGCTGCGTACGAAATCTTGGAGTTGTTCTGTGAGTTTATTCTTGCACGTGTACCCATTCTTGACAGCAAGAGGTAAATCATCTATCATTAAATTTCATATAGTAAACTTTGTATAATATGTTTTATATTTGATCCCTCCTGGGCCTCAATATATATGAGCTCATATGTTACAGAATCGTTGTAGTGCAGTTGTTCGCTTGCTTATTCGAAATTTAATAAACAGTCAACTTGCTCCATTTTCTACCATGCATAGTACATCTGCCTTTTGGTTTGAGGCTACGAGGAGTGAAAAGGATTTTGGTTTGTCAAGAGATGGTAAATGAAACGGTTTAGCCCCACTCAAGGTTGAATTTACTTTGCCCTCTGTAGGGTCGCTCCATATTAAGGTGGCATTAGATCATTGATTCAATACAGAATACGTCCACCATGGACTGAGTAGAACTTCTGTCACAATTTCCTGACTCAGTTTTTGGTCTTGCCATTTGTTGTAGGATTTGTTTGGCCGACAGAATGTTATGATAATATCTTTTTCTGCATAATAGGGAGTGCCCTTCAGAATTGCTTGAGGCTGTTGCAAGCATAATATTTGCGGCTCCCAGATGTTCAGATGTTCCAGATTTGTTGCATGTGAGGAACTTATTTGCTGCCAAATATGGGAAGGAGTTCATAGCAGGTGCTACTGAGCTTCGGCCAGATACCAGTGTCAACCGTACAGTTAATTTGCTCTACTATCTTCGTATTTCATTTGTGAAATGTGTGGAGTTTTGTTTACTGTAGATAGCTTATGCTGATGATCCCATTGTTATAATCTTTTCTACTGTTTCAGATAATTGAGAAACTATCGGTCAGTGCTCCATCTGCTGCAGTAAAGCTTAAGGTATTGAAGGATGTTGCAGAAGAGTACAATGTGGAGTGGGATTCCTCCAAAACTGAAGCAGAATTCAGTAAAAAGCCCGAAGATCTATTGGTACTTGTCCTTTTGCATTTTATATCGCCCTTCTCTTTATGGACACTTCCTTCTGATTTTACCCATTGTGTTAATCGATTAATCTTGTAGATTGTCTTTCCAAAAAAAATAAAAAAAATCTTGTAGATTGTAAACGTACCTTGACTAAGGGGTGGGAGATCATTAGTGCCACCTATATCGATATACTCAAGTGAATGTCTATTTACCACTGTCTATTTCCAAAATGAAGAATCTGTGACGCCAAAAACTATGAAGTAAGCTAGTTTAGGTGGGATGTGACCTACCGCATAAACTCTTGGTGAACTTGTTAGTAGTACAATGCATTAAGTCTTCATCTCCAGTTGTCATTAACCTACTTTTTGGGGGTTTTGTCCCCATAATGCAATGGAATTTCATGAGTTACTCAGTTGAACTAGCTAAAGTATTTGCCCTTCGACATTGGAACTGTGGGCAGCGTGCCCTTTTCCTTGGGGAAAGGATTCCGTTCCCTTCCCTAAAGAAAGTGCCGGTTCGTGAGAGCGCTTTAAGCTGGACGTCAAGCGCTCGCAAAAATACAGAGTCGCCACTCAAGTTTGAAGGTCCGACACCCAAGGAACAGTATTTCGAAGCAGTTGTCGTGCTATTTGATTTGAAAAAGTTAAGGAACCAGTCCATCATAACCATATCTGGGTTCGGGAGCCAGGTTACGAGAAGGGAAGGGTTTTATGGCACCCCTCTCGCCCAATCCGGAGATCGGTCTCTACTTAGGCATTTGCGAAAACATTTGTTTGCGATTCTATTTGATTAATCAATTTTTAGCCATTTAGGGCGTGGGAACAGTTAATAGGGATTTAAAACTGTAACAGTTTGCAGGATGGGAATGACAGCATGGATGAGCAGTTAGTATATGATGAAAACAGACTCCTGTGGGAGTTTAAACAAACTGGGAGGTCCCTGTTTTAGAGTGATGTGCGCAGGAAGAAATCAGTATGCACTGAACAAGTCACTGCATGTTGTTCACTCCTGCGCGCACAACTCCAAGACATGCGCGCCGGTGAGCTCAAACCCACAGCTCTTATTCTCAAACCCTCTGGGCTTTGGAAGGACCAGCGCACACCCAGAACAAACCACGCAGTTATAAGCAGCATAATATACAGTTTAAAGGTTGTAAAGTCCTACAAATTAATAAAACACCCCATAAACAGTGTGGGGACAAAATAATGGCCTAAGGCTGAGCTACCCGTGCAAGGTCACTCACTGGTCAGAGGCAAACAATCGCTCGACAGAGCCATTCTGGCGCGTGAGGGTGCGCCCTGGCGCTCTGTCGCGCGATGGAGGCAGTCTGGCGCGCTATAGTGCGCCCTAGCGCAACTAGACCATTGCTTGGTTTGCACATTTCTGGGTTCTGGGACAGGTCCAGAATGATCCCAGGGGTATTCCAAAACAACAGAAATACAAATTAACTACATACTAGCAGTTTCTAACAAAGGAAAGCAATAAACTGGTTTTTAACATGCTTAACAGGGATCTATAACATAATAAAGCACAAAACAGTAGAAACCAATGCCCACGCGGACCAGCAAGCACAGACTAGGACAGTCGCGCGCTTGAGTAGGTCCGTCGCGCGCTGGTTCATACCACAACGGTTTTGAAACCTTGCTAGCTTTAGGACCAGGACTCGTATTGATTACCAGCCTTGACCCTGCCAGTCCCCCTCAGAGATCAGAATAGAAACAGAACAAAGGTAAGCTATACCTTTGGTTTTGGGTTTGAAAGGGCTTGAGCTTTGATGTTTGAGGCTTGATTGAGTGGTTGAATGCTTGATAATTGAAGAACAAAGTGATTGTGCTTAATTGGGGTGTGAAAATGGTTGTGGGATGTTTTTTTCACCCTTTGAATTTTGTAACCCTTTGAAAGATAAACAAAGGGGGATATATATAGGAGGAGATGGAGGTGAATCTAGTTGGAAACAGAGGAGTTCAGCCAGTCCACGAGGCCTGGCTAAGGTTGTGTTGGTGGCCAACTGTCCTCTTTCAGAAAGGTTGGTGGTAGGTTAGACCGTCGCGCGATGGAGGCAGTCTGGCGCGCGATGGTGCGCCCTGGCGCTTTGTCGCGCGATGGAGTGAGTCGGGCGCGCGATGGTGCGCCCCGGAGCGGGATGGTTGCGCCCTAGCGCGTATCAATTGGGTTTTTGGTTTTTGAAGTGGCTTAGGCTAGATTAGGTTCAAGAGTTTTGCAAACACTCAAAGCTCAAACACGCTATCATTTCCGGGGTGTTCTTGATCCATTTCATCATCGGGGAATCAAAAACTGTAAGTAAACTAATCTGGAAGCCCATATTGGGGTGTCTACAGGAACAAATATCAACAAGGCATAAAAATGAAAAATAAAATCATGGTTTCTTGCCCAGCTCAGATATTTACTTCCTTGTTGAACCAATTGTTAGTTTTTTTTGTGTTTATCTGCAGAATGGACCCAAGCAAGTGTACAGAGGCCCGGCGCTTTCTCAAGCACCACCCAAACACGGTGGTCCTGAATATTCAACTTCTACCGAAGCAGCACATCCAACTATCTCTGCACAGAGGAAAGAAGACCCAAAGTTTCATCCATCTCCAAGCCCCAGCAACATCACTCCCTTATTGGGTCAGGATGGGGTAATTAAGTCAACAAACAGGAATGAGAATCCGACACCAGCTACTGATCTAGAAAGGGATGCAAGGCCGCAATCATCTGAAATATTGGAGAAAGCTCGGACTGCTATTGCTGCTGCAGAGCGTGCAACAGCTACTGCCCGTGCAGCTGCGCAATTGGCCAACGTGAAATTCAGCACACCCAAACTTGAAGAACAGAAGAGCTAGAAGGGCGAGATAAAGTGATTTGCATTAACGACCCATCATAATTTTACTGCAACAGTATCTCCTCTCTCAAGAAAGCAGAAAATGTGAGTTGATGTCGGTAATATACTCTTGACTCTCTTGGTTTATGAAAAGTGTATATCTCGTTGTGAATTATTGAACCTGGGGTTATTCTGTCATTCCGGTGCCGTTCAAAAAAAAAAATCTATGTCAGTCCGGTGCTGCTGTATCTTATTATGTTTTTTACAATATGAGAAGTCCTATACATGGACCACAATGTATACATACATAAATCTCTCAGGCGATCTTTTCCGACGTTAACTACTGGTATTACTCTTTTTTATTTGGTTGAACAGATATGTGACCGTAGTAACATACCATATGGGTTTCATTTTTGGTCAAGAAAAATCTTATTTACTGGCCGAATTTAGGTTTTGTCAAATCGACGGACAGTCATGTAGAGCACCAGACAAGCACATACTGCTCTGGGAAAATCTGGCAATATATCGACCTTTAAGTTAAATGGCCTTTAGTAACTCTGTTCTTCTTTTCGTTGTTGCTTGTAGTTACTATGTTCTTGTTAGAGGTGATGACTGTCGTTTATTTCAGTGACTTCGAATATTGTAAAAGCAGAACAGTTTGGAGTAATAACATTTGCAACCGTTGACATCCTCCCTGGAGGCCCAAACGTTTTCCTGCTTTCAAATCCAGGGAAAAGTACCAGTTGCAATACCAAATTGCTATTGAACTTGTGACACAGGTATATTACATTAAGGTTCGAGTATCATACTAGTTAGCTTTTGAGTGAGGTGTCTGTCTTAGTAGTAGGAAATAATATAAATCATGGTCCTGGATTTCCATGGTTTGTTTTGTGTGCAGCACACCTTAAGCGTATAGTCTTTTAAGTGTTAGAGCTCGGTTTGTTCAATGTAAATACAATTGAAATCTCAGGGTGACATACACTGTTAGCATGTTGACATAAGAACATGTAGAATTTACCTTGTCCCTATAAGAACCTTTCCACATATATAACACGTGTATATGTATCTTATATAATACGAGGATAATCAGGCGCGAGGAGGAGGGGCATGCGTGGACTGAAAAGCCTGTCCATTGAACAAACAGGCTTAGAGATTCAGCCCGATCTTACCCTACAATCTTAAATGTTACTCTCCAAAATTCAAAAACCAAACATAACTTAGTATACCAACCATGGATATACAAATTCCTACAATATCAAAATTCAAAGTAACCTTAACAATGTCGCGATTATTAAAGATTTACAATACAAGCATTTTTTTAAAAAAAGTTTTGTGGCCTCTAGATCCAACACTGCCTATTCAGTGTCAAGTGGCATTCCAACCAAAGAAACAGACCAAGGAAAACCCCAGTCCAGAGAGTCCATGACAAAACTTCATCTGATCAGTTAGAACCAAACGTTGTTGTTCTTTTCTGATATACAGCCCACTCTACCTCTGATCACACACAGCTCTGTGCTCTAGGTTGTATATCTGAATAGGGTTACAATATGTCTGATTCACACGATATACATATGTACCAATAAAGTGTTTTATAGGATATGGTAACCTTTTTACACAGGCATGCACAACCCCAGAGAGATGTTTGTACATCTGAATGCATATAATGCACACACTTATCAGATCCTCAATTATCCATCTCCCCATTCTCATGCAACTCCTTCCCACGTCTGTTTCAAAAAATGGACACACTATTACATGCAACTTCAGCAAACAGTCGTCTAGGAAGCCAGCCGTGCACTTTCACAGGCAGGAGAGAGAGAGAGAGAGAGAGAGAGAGAGAGAGTTGCATTGCACTCATCTCTCTCTATAAATGTGTATTCATTGGTGACAAAGATGGGTCGTTAGTTAGCAGGAGAACTAAAGCGGGGCACAAGTGAACAAAACCCAATAAAAGTGAATCTTTGATGATGACAATGTGCGTGTGTTTTTGTGTGGTCTGGGGCGTGGATTCTGTGAAGCTGGGCTGCACAGGGTGCAAGTTGCAAAGGGTGGGTATGTCCACCATAATCAAGATTCTCCTGTGATCTTAAATGGAACCCCCCACCAAGGTCTTAGTTGATGATCTGAATCGTACATTTTTAGGGCTTAACGCGTATTTCGTCCTCGTAAAAAATCAGGTTGATTAGACATTGCTAAAGACTTAAATCAAATCATCTTTGTCTGAAGGAAAATCAACAGGTTAGAGTTTGGCTGTCCGTTTCTCTTATGACGAATATGTTGTGGCTGTCGATGTTCAATTGACTTGGTTGCTTAGTATATGAAGACCTCAAGGAACAACTGGAAAGTCTAGAATGGTCATATGGCATTGGACTGTTGCATCATACTGTATGTTAACTACATGAGAATTTGTCACAGGAGAGAATACTTTTTGCAAAATGAAAGACTCAGATAGGACTTTTGTTGCGTCACATATGGTCTCAACTCCGTACCGGTATCCTCGTAGTTTGCCTTTTCTTTCTTTCTACTCAAAAGAACTATAAAATGCTTTTTTGATCAGAAAAGAAAATTTTATTAAGAAAAGAATTCGATAGGGTACATTGAAGAGGAGTGAACCAACATCAATGAGAGGGAGAACCCAATCTAATCATGCTGGAAGAACTTCCCAAAAAGTAGTCATCCAACAAAGAGTTGAATGACAAGAGAACAAAAGTCAAGATAAAAATATAAACAACAGCCAAAACCGTAACACCTCAAGACATTACAAAATAAGTTTCCTAATCGCCTCGAGGTGGCTTCTGAAATCTTCAATAGAGTAGAGAGGTTAATAAGTTGCATTTTCCTTTCGCCCAAATAGGCACACGAAACTTGATAATATCCACCACATGCACCAATATCCAAGTCTGGTGTAGAATTCCTGAAAATGATATCATTCCTTGCTTTCCACAAAGATCTATACTAAATTCAATGGTTGGGATTCTCGGGGGTGGGGGGGGACCGGTGTAGGCTCACCAGTCACCATTGCCAAACTGGAAGAGGCAGGCCACAATCTGGAGTGCAGAGAGTCCATATCTTTCTTTTCTGTTTTTTTTTTTTCGTAAAATTCATTAGTATGTGATATCCACTTTGAAACCACATTGATTTTGTTGAGATGAACAGTCGTTTTCTGTCTTGAATTGCGTTTTCTAACAAGGAGAGAGATTTCCAGTTTGGATCTTCTGTGGTTTTTTTTTTTTTTTTTTTTTGAGACTTAGCCAACAATCTCTCGTATTTACATTTTTTTGAGCTCAAGGACAAGCACCTTACAATCAAACATACGGACGCATGATTACTAAAATACACTTTTTGCAAAGCTAGTGAAAATTCACTAATAACTGAAAGTTAGGGAAACTGCCTAAAACCCTAGGGTATCCTATGAAAGTACTTAAACTTTAGGGTACCCTATAAAAGTGTCTAAAACCCTAAATCCTATGAAAATGCCTGAACTACTAAAACATAATAGGAAAGTACACTCTAAAATCCTATGGAAATGTCTAAATCCTAGGGGTAGGACTTTTTCCGTGAAAATATATTTTGTCCTTATGACTCAATAACTCAAAAAGTTGAAGGACACTAAAAACTATTTTGATGGCGTCATTCTCTTAATGAAAATTATTTTATCGTACTTACGGCTAATTTTTCGTTTTTCTTTTTCTTTTCTTTTCTTCTTTTTTTTTTTTGTGGGGGGTGGGGGTGGGTTTGGGGAGGGGGTAAGTAAAGGATTTGATTCATTACCGTGCATAGATGGTTGATTGATTAGGGGTGTGAATAATTCGTTTAAGGACGGTAAATATAATTTTGAACTTAAGCCTTCTATATTCTATAAATAAATATACGAGTCATTTACTTAATTACCTGTCAATATTCGATCAAAATGGATTTCTTCGGCAATCTACATCTTTGGAGCGCTCTTGAAGAGAAACCGAGGTATCCTGTAGGGCGGGGCGCCCTATAGCCTCTGTAGAGCAAATTCGAACCGTCCATTTCGGCGATAATGGATTGGCTTCTGGAGGGGTCGTATGACTGTCATTTGGCATACTCGTTTCAAGAAGTTCTGTTGGTACAAAAGGGTGGTGGTAATATCATGGACCGTCTATAGCATCAAAAATAGTACTCCAGTGATTTTGGTTCATGATTTGTTTTAGACAAGTGATTTTTACACTCATTTTTATAAGTATAGTAGTAATGTAAGAGGCCGTTCCGCTTTCTTTCTAAACCTTTCTTTTTAAAAAGAATGTAATTTTAAACTCACATATTATGAAAATGAAAAATAATTTTTCAAATTTTTTTACACTGTATAAAAAATCTCAATGAGATCTATCAAACAAGATTCATATTGGTAGAAAAATTATTTGCATAAATACATAATTTTTGATCTTGAAATTATCTTATTTTTCAAAAAGAACTTTTAAAAAGAAAGTGAAACGCCCCTAATACGTCTGATACGCCACCTATCAGTTAGTTGATAGTTGGTGACGTGGGACAGTTAGTTAGTTGGTTTGAGAGTTGTTTTGTGCAGCTGGTTTTGTTAGCTGGTTTTGTGTAGTTGGTTTTGTATAGCTGGTTTTGTGTTGACGTATAAAAAAGAGAGGAAGAGATGTAGTGAGGCATGCAATTTGTAAACAGAAGCTGTAGAAATCAGTTGTGAATTGGGCCGAATCTGCCCTGCAACTGTTCTTGAATAACAAATCCATTTTCCCCATTTCCTTCCCTTCATTCTTTTCCTGTTCTTTCCGTCATTTCCACAAACACGTCCATAGCACCATACTTATCAGTGGTATCAGAGCCAACGTTCCTTGGATTATTCAATCACAAGGCAATCATGACCAACGCCCAAGATCAGAAGCGTAATGAAGAAGCAATTCGACAGCTTAGAGAAAATTCAGAAATTCAATTCAAGGAAATTAAGGACCTCATCATCGCAATGAATGTGAAGTACGATCAGATGGCGGCACGAATTCCGAACCCGACTGGGGAACGAGAGGAGGCGGCCTCTCATTCGAACGCAGAGCAACCCAATCCTTCCTCTAATTCTGTTCAAACTCGTTACACGAAAATTGATTTTCCAAGATTCCAAGGAGAGGATCCCGCGGGTTGGGCTTACAAGTGTGAGAGGTTCTTCGAGTTTAATCAAATCGAAGAGGGACACAGGGTTAAACTGGCTGCCATGCATTTGGATGAAAAGGCAATTCAATGGTTTCAATGGTACGAGAAAACCCAACCCAACATGGTGTGGAAAGATTTTGTTTTTGATCTCAAAGTCAGATTTGGTCACAATGCTTTTGAAGATGCAATTGGTGAATTAACCAAGCTGAGGCAAATCACAACAGTCAAGGCTTACCAGGAAAGATTTGAAGAATTGGCTAATCGTACCACTGGGTTGACTGCAGAATTCTTTGTCAGTTGTTTCTTGAGTGGATTAAAAGAAGAAATCAGGGCTTCCGTACAAATGTTCCAACCTACTACCATTTCCCAAGCTATTGGGTTGGCCCGATTACAAGAAGAGACTATTGAAGCCCTAGCCAGGAAAACTAGGTTTTCTTACAAACCCACCAACTCTAATTGGCCTCAAACTACTAACCTAGCCATGCCAAAACCCCCGAATCCTTCCATGGCAACATCAAAACCCCTAAACCTAACCCCAAATTATTTACCGACCCACGTCAACACCCGGACCACCACTCAAATCCCTATCAAAAGGTTAACTGAAAGGGAAATGGAAGCAAGAAGGGAAAAAGGGTTGTGTTATAATTGTGATGAAAAGTTTGTAAGGGGTCATAGATGTCAAAGGAGGCAACTCTTTCTGTTGATGGGTGAGGATGAAAATGAAGAAATTTTCGAAAGTGAGCCTCACGAAATCCAAGAAGAGAGGTTAGAAGATAATGTACAGATTTCAATGCATGCTTTAGCTGGTTGTAATTCATTTAGAACTATGAGAATTAAAGGACAGCTGAAAGGAAAGATCATTACTATCTTGATTGATTCAGGAAGTACCCACAATTTCCTCGAGCCGACTATAGCCAAACATTCAGGTTTTCCTATTGAGGCCACACCAGACCTAACTGTGGCAGTGGCAGATGGTACAAGGCTCTGTAGTAAGGCAGTTTGTAAAAACCTTTCATGGGAAATGCAAGGGATTATGTTTTCTGCTGAGGTCAGGTTGTTATCTTTGGGAGGATGTGACATGGTTTTGGGTATTCAGTGGTTATCAACTTTGGGACCCATTCTGTGGGATTTTAAGAATTTGAGTATGCAATTCCACTTGCACGGGAAACCAGTGGACTTGAAAGGAGAAACTCAGTCAAAGGTTGAACAAGTGAACTCCAAGCAGATTGGCAAGATTGTGCAGAGTACAAAGCAAGGATTCTTAGCCTACATGTGTAGCATGGATGCTGAGGAGGTGAACAATCAGGTACACTCTGATATCAATGTTATTTTGCAAGAGTTTTGTGATGTATTTGAGGAACCAAAAACCTTACCACCTCAAAGAAATGCTGACCACAAAATTCCCCTCAAAGGAGGAAGTGAACCTGTGCATGTCAAACCATATAGGTATCCATATATACAGAAGAATGAAATTGAAAAGTTGGTGAAGGAAATGCTACAATCTGGAATTATTCGACCAAGTGTAAGTCCCTTCTCATCGCCAGTGTTGTTAGTAAAAAAAAAAGACGGTACTTGGCGTATGTGCGTTGATTATAGGGAGCTGAATAAATTGACCATCAAAGACAAGTTTCCAATACCAATAATTGATGAGCTGTTAGATGAATTGTATGGAGCTAAGGTTTTCTCTAAACTGGACCTTCGCGCTGGTTACCACCAAATAAGAGTTTTCCCAAGTGACATTGAAAAGACTGCTTTTCGTACCCATGAGGGCCATTATGAATTTCTGGTGATGCCTTTTGGATTGACAAACGCTCCATCAACTTTTCAAGGACTGATGAACAGCATCTTCAAACCTTTTTTGAGGAAGTTTATCCTAGTTTTCTTTGATGATATCCTAATATATAGTCGTTCATGGTCTGATCATTTGGAGCATTTATCCACAACTTTGGAGATTCTTAGATCTACTCAGCTTTTTGTCAAGAAATCTAAATGTGCTTTTGGGCAAAGGAGTCTGGAGTACCTAGGGCATATCATATCAGATGAAGGTGTTTCAGCAGATCCAGTGAAACTAGATGGCATGAGGAAGTGGCCTCGGCCTAATAATGTCAAATCCTTGAGAGGATTCTTGGGCCTCACTGGGTACTACAGGAGATTTGTGCAGGGGTATGGAAAGATATGTCAACCCTTAACATCCTTGCTTAAAAAAGATGCTTTTGAATGGACTGACACTGCAGAAGAGGCATTTCAACAGCTTAAAATTGCTATGACTACAGCTCCTGTTTTGGCATTACCCAATTACTCCAAAGAATTTGTGATTGAGTGTGATGCGTCAGGTGTTGGTTTAGGAGCGGTCTTGATGCAAGAAGGACACCCAATTGCTTTCATCAGCAAGGCCTTAGCCCCAAAACATTTGGGCCTATCTACTTACGAAAAAGAGCTCCTAGCTGTGGTCTATGCTGTGCATAAATGGGGACATTACCTGTTGGGAAGACATTTCGTTATTAGAACTGATCACTTGAGCCTTAAATATTTACTGAATCAGAAAATTTCAACTTCAATGCAACAAAAGTGGCTTACTAAACTACTTGGCTATGATTATGAGATCGTTTATAAGGCTGGACAGGACAATAAAGTAGCTGATGCTTTATCAAGACAAGAGTTGGATCCATTTAGTAGTGCAGCAGCATTATCAGTTATCCAAACTGATTGGTTGTTGGACCTCAAGCAATCATGGAGCACTGATCGTGATTTGAAAGCTCTTATTACAGATTTGGCTAATGACCCTACCTCCCATGAGGGTTATTGTTGGCATCATGACCTTTTGACCTATAACGGCAAGTTAGTTGTGGGGTCGGTGGGCAATATCAAAACTCAGATTTTACAGGAATTACATGGTAGTCCTGTTGGTGGTCATTCTGGAACAGAGAGAACTTATAAGAGGGTGAAGCGATCTTTTTACTGGAAGGGCATGAAAAAGGCAGTATTCAAGTTTGTTGCTGAATGTGATGTTTGCCAAAGAAACAAAACAGAAACTGTAGCATGTCCTGGTCTGTTGCAGCCTCTACCAATACCTACCAGGTTGTGGACAGACATTTCTATGGATTTCATTGAAGGTTTGCCTCTATCCAATGGCAAATCAGTCATTTTTGTGGTGGTCGATAGACTCTCTAAGTATGTTCATTTTATGGCTCTTTCTCATCCATATACTGCAGCAGATGTGGCTCAAGCTTTCTTAGACAATGTTTTTAAACTACATGGCATGCCCGTCTCCATTGTTTCTGATAGAGATGTGGTTTTTACAAGCACTTTTTGGCGAGAATTGTTTAGGTTGCAAGGCACTACCTTATCTTTAAGCACCGCTTACCATCCCCAAACTGATGGCCAAACCGAGGTAGTAAATAGATGTCTGGAGGTGTATTTGAGGTGTGTTGCGGGGGACAGACCAAAAACTTGGGCACAGTGGCTACCTTTGGCAGAGTGGTGGTTTAACACCACATATCACTCTTCCACGAAATTCACTCCTTATCAGGTCTTGTATGGCCAACCGCCTCCATCTCCTATTCACTACATTCCTGGTTCTTCCAATATTGCGACTGTGGATCAATGGGGGTTGGATAGGGAGTCTACATTGAAGCTACTCAAAGAGCATCTTGCTCAAGCTCAGAACCGTATGAAACAATTGGCTGATAAACATCGGACTGAAAGGGAGTTTCAAGTCGGGGATTGGGTGTATTTGAGACTTCAACCCTATAAGCAAGGTACAGTGCAGATTAGGGCTAATCAAAAGCTAGCTCCTCGTTTTTATGGTCCATATCAGATCATTCAGAAAGTTGGACAGGTAGCTTATAAATTGGCCTTACCATCTTCTTCTCGTATCCACCCAGTTTTTCATGTGTCCTTGTTGAAAAGAAAATTGGGTCAACAAGTGGTGGCCCAAGCTGACCTACCTGCTGTCAATGAGGCTGGCTTATTGGCTCCACAACCTGTTGCCATTCTTGATAGACGCTTGGTCAAACATAAGGGAAAGGCAGCTACTCAATTATTGGTGCAATGGGCTAACACCTTCCCTGAAGAAGCTAGTTGGGAATTCTATACTCATTTGCAAGCCAAGTTTCCTAAGTTCCTGCCTTGTGGACAAGGCTCTCACCAAGGGGGAGGGAATGATACGCCACCTATCAGTTAGTTGATAGTTGGTGACGTGGGACAGTTAGTTAGTTGGTTTGAGAGTTGTTTTGTGCAGCTGGTTTTGTTAGCTGGTTTTGTGTAGTTGGTTTTGTATAGCTGGTTTTGTGTTGACGTATAAAAAAGAGAGGAAGAGATGTAGTGAGGCATGCAATTTGTAAACAGAAGCTGTAGAAATCAGTTGTGAATTGGGCCGAATCTGCCCTGCAACTGTTCTTGAATAACAAATCCATTTTCCCCATTTCCTTCCCTTCATTCTTTTCCTGTTCTTTCCGTCATTTCCACAAACACGTCCATAGCACCATACTTATCAACGTCCTTGCCAAAAGCAAATTCACAGTTTCTCCAAAAATCAAACCGGACCAAATTGGTCACCCCTAAAAACATACCAAATCGCCGGTTTTTACCTTCGATCCGGTTTAACTTGTTTTTCCTTCACCCCTAATTGTATCCTACACTCCATACTAAAGCTTCAATTAATTGCTTTCATGTTACTTGTGCCATCATAGAGAAGTGTATACCAATAAGAAACTCGTTGATTGTTCCGTTCAAGGAACAGTACTTGCAGAAATAGACAGTCCTGATCGGGACAATTCATTTGCTGCAATCAATGGTTTGAATGTATTTTTACGCTTTTACCGGTAAGAGTGTATTCTCGTCGGTAAAAGTGTATGAGAAAATTTGAAACATTAAATATATCATTGAACGGTTCCGATCTAGACTATCTCGTCCAATTCAAACCATTGAACCGGAGAGGAGTCGGAGCCGTGTGCTGCCCCTATAGTTTTACTAATATGATTACTAGCAGTATTAAAGTGCGAGAGGGTGTCAAAGTTGCCCTAACCTAAAGCATGCGTAGCCCCTGTTGCCATGTCTTCTGGCAATCCATCGATGCATGGCATCAATTTGTAACGAAGTACAAAATTAGGAATAAGAAAACAAAAAACAAAAAGGCTGCTGTCGATCGAGAAAAGATTAGGAAAATATTTCGAAAATTGATTTTAAAATATACTACTCTGTACGTCTTTGTCTTTATTTTTTGTTTTTATGTGAGATCTAGGGTACTAGCTAGGTGTTGGCAACAGCCGTAGGGTGATAGTAAAAAGTAAGAGTAGTGTCGGATCTACTTGAACTTAGGGATGATTAAAATTAGTAGCAATAAAAGAGAGAGAGAGAGAGAGAGAGAGAGAGAGAATTAAGCAGCTCAAATGGTTAGTCCGGGTGGGTTTCTCCTCCCACACAATTGACCCGACTTCAATTCTTGAAGACATGCGCCAAGAAAACGATTTATCATGAATCCTCTAATTCTGGTATAAATGATTGTCTTTGATTGACCAAATGAAAAAAAATTAGTCGAGGCGCTCATAAACTAGCTTGAACATTTGTGGTTGTTGGAAAAAGAGAGAGAGAGAGAATTAAGCAGCTCAAATGGTTAGTCCGGGTGGGTTTGCTCTCCAAATAATTGACCATGGTTCACTTCTTGGGAATATGTCGCAAGAAAATGATTTGTTGTGAATCCTCTAATTTTTGTATGGATGACTGCCTTTGATTGACCGGATCAAAAAAAGAATTATTTGAGACGCACATAAATTAGCTCGAACATTAATCTTGATTGTTGAAAATAAAAAGAGAGAAAGAAGGGGTTGTTTGAATTGTTACTTATCTCATTTTTCTTTTCACATTTTACCATTTTCGGTGTTTGGATGTCCATAGGCAAAATCCATTCCGCCAGAATTCATTTTGCATTTTTGGGTTTAGTTATTTGGGAACCTATTTTTTGGCTTTTTAATTTTAATTTTTTGGCTTTTTAGATTATGGTCAAAATGTATTTTGAATCTAGTAAAGTGTTTGGATGATATGTGCATGATGTATTTTACAACAGAAGTATTGTTTGGGAGATATGTGATGAAAATAAATTATGAGTTAGTTTTTTTTACCATATTGCCCTTGGTGATTTATTATGATATGCAATATGTATGAATAATGTTTTAAGCAATTTTAGTAAAGTTATATTGTAAAATTGTTTTCTTCTTAGTTATTTGAAAGTCTTCGACTATTTTCTTTTTCTTTTTTTTGTAAATCGGAAAAATGGGTATAATTAAATAACGATTATTTTTTTGTTCAATTTTTTTTTTGTTGTTCATTTATTTTTTGGTAATTGAAAGCCACCAACAATCTTACTGGAGTATTTTTTTTATTAAAATGAAAATTAAGTAAAATTGCAAAAAAAGCAAGAACACTTCCAACTATCATTAATCCAAAAGAAAAAATACACGAACTAAAAGAAAAATAAAATAGACAACTTAAACATTACACAAATTAAGCCTACAAATTTAAATAACAAGAAAAACATATTCCAACACCGGTGAATTCAAAAATTACACAAATTAATTACACATTTAAATAACCATCATTAATTACTCAATTTAAGTGATGGTATTTTGGTAATTGACCTGAGAATTGGAAAAGCCAAAAATACACAAAGGACCTCTTGGGCTCTTTTTGGCTTCAGAGGAAGATGAGTTTTTTGACTTATTACTTTTGACCTTTTTTTCATTTTGGTTAAAAAAGGATATCTATAGAATGTATTTTGTACATATCTCTCAAACATTATTATATCATATTCAAAATACATTCTGATCAAAATTTAAAAAGCTGAAAAGTCATTAACAAAAATGCAAAAAACCAAATAGTAGAGTAAGCAAAAACCCCCGAAGACTGTTACAGATCTTGGAATGATCAACACAAAAATAGAGATGGGATACTTTCAAAAATGCTACATGCGTAACGGTT
Source organism: Rhododendron simsii (assembly GCA_014282245.1). Taxonomy (NCBI): domain Eukaryota; kingdom Viridiplantae; phylum Streptophyta; class Magnoliopsida; order Ericales; family Ericaceae; genus Rhododendron; species Rhododendron simsii. The sequence continues at coordinate 22,051,715 of CM024961.1, forward strand.
GTACCAAACTCTTTGCACAATCGATTGCTACCCATCCATTGTTATAATGTACGGTCCAGATTCACTCAAGAAATAAATAAACTATTCGCGCAAATAATTTACTTTAAATCTGAACCGTTCAAAAGCCTCTGGACGGGCAGAATTTGTTACACAATAGTTATTTGTGTAGCATTTTTTATTAAGTAGTTAAGTACAAAAACAACGAAGCAGCTTTATTCATTCCTCTATTTCTGATGGCACATCTGTTTTAAGCTTTTATTATCAAGTCTACGTACGTAGGTATATGCCTAGTATGTAATGTAGCCGTCCACTTTTGCTGCGGCTTTTTTGTATTGTATTGCCCCCTAGCTATCTCTCAGATTTCCACAGTTAGATATGCACATTTTTTTAGTTTCCTGGTCACCCGCTCTCTCTCTCTCCCCCTCTCCCTCCTCATAACCGGATAACCGGATATTCGGACTTGATTCAGCGTATATCAATTAACTTTATGGTTTTGAAATTGACGACCGGATAAATGTTTCGGTGACTCTAAGATGTAAAATGTCTATTCGACCAAACCCCTTGTATGCTCTCTCACAGATCTTTTTATCGGTTATCAGCCTAGATATAAAGAAAGTTACCAAAAAAACAAAGACGAGAGAGAGAGAGAGAGAACAGTTACTGCTTCATAGTTTCTTTGGTAGTGCAACAGTAAATGAGTAAATTCTTACCACCTCCGTCCCAAAATATTTGTCTAGTCCGCAAAATAATGACTAAAAAATAATGCATTTCTTTCAAGAAAAAATTTAAACTTTTTTCAAAAAGAACTCATCGATATCTAATGAATTGTTGAAAAAAAAAATTAAATTTTTTTTTAAAAAATTAAATTTTTTTTGTAAAAATTGTATTATTTTTACGTCTTTGTTTTATGGACCGAACAAACATTATGGGACGGAGGGGGTATTTTTTAAGTATTTATTTTTTTGTTTTACGGGACAGATCATTTTTTCATAATACATCACATTTAGTTCAAAAAATAAGTATTTATTTTAGTTAGTGAAATACGCTTACCAACTGTTGATTTACACAATAGAATTTATTTTAACAAACATTTTTTAAATTCTAGTTTTCACATTGGAGCCTAGCTCAAACCTTTCCAATTTTGATAATTTTCTTATTTCTTGGATTTAGGCCTTGATGAGCGAACCTGCCAATGTTCTCTTTTCTTACTTGGTAACTTCCTACTAAGATTAATTAGGGTTTCGTAGCAGGAAGTGCAAAAATACACACTCTTCTTGGGTGTACGTACCCCTTCAATTATCCTTAAATTTATAATATTTGTATAGCAATATTCTCAACATACTTGTGTTTAAAAATTCACGATGTCCGTATAGAAATTCATAATATTTTCATAAGGACTCATAATATAATAATAAGAAGATAGAAATTCATGATAACATTTATTTGTATAGAAATACATTACATTTGCATGAACATTCATAACATCAAGACAAAGACTCATAACATAAAAGTGTTATGAATTCAAGGCCGATGTTATAAATTTATATGCAAATGGTATGAATTTGCACAAAGATGTTGAACTCCGGTGGAACGTCCGTTGAAAACGCATGCAAATCCCAGTAAACGCCAATGAACTCTTTTTTGTAAGTGCGTTGTCTTGTAAATTTCACATCCTGCCTTACGCTGATTAATGAATTCAAGATTATTGTTATAATCCAAATGCTACGAATTTCTATTCTATTTATAATCAAGTGCTTGCCGTACATACCTAACTACAACACTTCTCTCCGTGGCAATAAATAATGTTGTACGTAAATCATTTTTAAAATAGTCAATCGATGGATTGATTATTATGTCGCTTTCTATGAAGAGAGTCCGTACATATTCTTAATTTTCGATGCAATTCTGATATTCAGCGGACTAATAAGAGTGTTTTTTCAATTCTGTTATTGATTCTGCTTTTGCTCTTGCTCCACTCCACGCTCTATATATGCTGCCTCACAATGTTTTTTCTGTTTCCCAACTAAACTCTTTCTTTCTTCCTTAATGTTGCTTTCTAAAAAAACGAAAGAAGAAGAAAGAGAAAAACAAAAATTGGCAAACAAATTAACCCCAATAGCTGGCGGGAGGTCAAGGCTTGATTAGACTTAAGAATTCACTCCTTCGTTTGTTAAATCCTTATGGGGCTAATTTATCCGAAATTTTGCTCCGACTTAAACAGCCACGCTACTAGTGCATGGGTAAGATTTTTCCCTCAAAAATTTATCGAGCTGCACATAAACTGATGATCTCAACCTAAGGTATCAGAGAAATGGGATAGACGGTCGTGATTCTTGCACTGCTTTTAGATATAGCTGGGTGAACCTGGACCTTGGAGGAGTGGAGTAGCAGGGGCCAGGCATGTACGTAGGAGTAGTATTTTTACAGTTGACCTGAGTAGCAGTCCAGCTTAACCTAGTGTTTCCATAGGGCTGTCTCATAAAATCTGTACTTATGTTGTAGGCCTAGTGTTAGGATATACTTTAATCATATGCTCCTTTTCTGGCTTCCCAGGACCCTAAGTTTTGACACGCCAATCTCAACGCATTAGAATCTGAAATACTTATGTCTTTTTCTCTTCCCTTTTCAAAAAATTCCTCCTACATTCTTCATATTTTCAACATTTCTCTCTCTATCTCTCTCCACTTTTTTTTTTTTTTTGCTTGGCTAAAAGAAATTTCATAGACCTCGAAAGGTTACATCGAGGGGGGAAGGTTGAGGAGCGAACATGCTCAACAGGGGAAAGGGAAGACAATAATCATCCAGCTAGAAGTTGAATGATAATTGTCAAAACAAATTACAAATTAAGCGATCGAATGCCATCTAAAAATCTTTTGAAATCCTGCACAGTGTACATCCTAACATTGAATTTGACTTTAATCCACATCGCCACCCTAAACTATGTTTTAAAAAAGTTTTTCAAACACCAATCCAAACAATCCATAAATAACTGTTCCAATCTCTCCTTGAATTTTGCATTTTAAAAGTACTTGAAACTGCGACCATGTTCGGTTTGGATTTGAATAAAAAAATTTCAAAGTAATGAGCATAAAAATGAGATATTGATTTAATTGCTGCAATTAAATGATGCGATCAAATTTAAGTTTGAAAAGATATACTGTCTTATGTCAATGTGATAGAAAGCACTAAACTTAAATTACAAAAAAAAAATGGGGTTTGATCACGTTCATGGAACGATTATTAATCTTCCTAAAGTTTGTAGGGATATTCAACTCGACCATAGCGACCAAATTGATGAACCTTTGATTTCACAATGCCCAACAACCCGGAACAGAGCCAGAATTTCGTTGGGGAGTCTGATCCGTTGGCGAGTGTTTGCGGAGTCCACACCACATTACATGAACCCAATATACATTGAATGACTCATATCCACGTACTTAAAAGCCTAATGGTGAGCCATCCAATTGTATATTAAGTTCCAACCATTTTTCTCTTTATCCGTTGTGTAACTTTACATTCACACATATTTTAACAAATCTCCTCCTCATTTGTGAACCGTACATTGGGGCTTAATCTCTATCTGCAACCAAACTCCCCGTTGATTCTGATCTACAACTCTCAACCCTATCTCCCGAACTGAGCTTATTCCGCACCCATTCCATCGATTCAAAGTCATCCATCATTCTCAATTGGGAGCCAATGTGCCTAGCCATTGGCACTATGCTCCTCGACAAGAACTCCATTGAGAGCCGATGTGCTCATTCAACAACACTATGCTCCCCGACGAGTCAACTCCATTGATAATGAGCCATCCAATATAACATTCCAACATTGAGCCACCTTGCTTCATTGGGAGTCACTTTGGATTTTTCCGCTCTATTGAGTGTCTTCTGTGTAAGCCCATTCAATGGTGCCTTAAAGTCTTCTCATAAATCGTCAGTGATCGACTCTGATACTACTTGTTGAAAGTTTGTCCGATACATCGATCCGCCACTGCATACTTAAGGCCCAATTTGTATGAGAGTAACGGTAGAGAGTCCATCACATCACTTAGGCCCAATATACTTTGAATGTCTTATATCCACTTAAAAGCTGGTGAGTCATCCAATTGTATATTAAGATCCAACCATTTTTTTATTTATCCATTATGAGACTTAACAATCACAAATATTCTAACATATTTTACCATTAACAGTGACGAAATATATATATATATATATACACTAAAATTATAAAAAAAAAAAAAAAGAATTACGATATGAATAGTTATCGACTCTAAGAAAAATTAAAATAACATAATAAAACTCTATTAAATTATGTTTGTCATATGCACGTGGACGGATCAAATTCTTTCAGTTCAACTCTAAGACTTTTAAGAGAACGAATTTCAGGTTCAATTGTCAAACTTTCAATTGCACTTTGTGAAGATTTTGCGTTTGTATATATTATGTTCAACACTTTGAGGACTTCTTTTCTTAAAGAATGAGTCAATTGTTTTCTTGACTATAATTACCTACCACATTAGTTTACACGAATCAATATACTCTTATAACTTTTTCATATAGCGCAAATATCATCTATTGCTCAAGATAAACTCAACAGCACCTTTTAGGTCTTAGATTGGCACATGATAATACTTAGACTTTGTTTAGGGATATGATGCCATTTAAAATCCTTGTTCCTTTTAGTCTTTGTATTTTACTTTTCAAAGATTAATTAATAAAATTTTCTTTACCGTTCAAAAAAAAAAAAAAGGAAAGATAAACTCAACAAGAGATGCAACCCATTCAATTATTTCTCTAACTTCAATATATTGAAAAATCCAACAAGACTAACCTTTTCCCGATAAAGATTGAGAAATCCACAGCAAAATGTCAAACGATAAATAATTTCTTAATTGTTCAAAAGAAAAAGAAAGTAACTTGACTTGAGGACCTCATATTCCTACTATAATGAAAACAAGACTTTCCAAAATAGAACTACAAATCAACAACAATTTAATTTCAATATAGCACCTAAAACAACTCACACAATCTTTTACATACATGTGGGGCCCACACATAGTAGTGTGTACGGAGCCCACATATATGTGAGAGATTGTGTTCGATGTTGTGTTTAAATTATTGTGTGAGTAGCATTTTTGCCCCTTAATATCACCGACAACTGTTGTGTGTTGGAGTTGTGCACACCTTAGGTTTGTTTTAGGTTTTTGTTTCTTTCTTTTCTGTCTTTTCTTGAAGAGTACTTTGCAAAAAAAGTAGTGCAAAGTTTTTTTTCTTCTTAATTTAGACCTCATCTTTTATAATATTTCACTTTGGCCAAATGAATTTAGTTTTGTAATATTTTTTTTGTCTCATTTTTTTAAAAAAAAAAGATTAAGGACTTCCTATATAACAAAAAATAAGAAAAAAAAGATCTAGTAGTGGTGGATCGATATAATTTAGTGATAAAATCTTTATCGTGAAGGGCCGCCACTTGTCCTCCTGGTTCCATCCTTGCCAGCAACACAGTCCCTTTGCAAGGAAAACACAAATTGCCAATTAAACAACTTTTTTTTTTTTGATAAAATTATTAAACTTATTAAAAACAAAATGAACAAAGGATGAGAAAAGAGCACAAGAGACAAAGAAGAAACCAAAATCACAATTTTTTTTATATTAAAAAAAAAAAGGTGATATTCCCATGCAAAAAAGTAGATCCCAAAAAGCACAAAGAGTTTGTAAACTTTCAGTTGAAATCTAACTTTGTTGTCCCACCCCGCACCCATAAACCTCCCTTTCTAGTTCCCCTTTTTCCAGTAGTACTCCAACACACCCAAACAAGGCCCCACATCCAATCCCCAGCTCCAATTAACATCCAAACCAGCTGAGTATATTTTCCTGATCAATCTCAAAAGCTGTCACAGTTCAAAAAAAAACTCAAAAGCTGTCCCCCTAACCTGTAGAAAAAACCAAAACTCCTCTAGCTAACCCCATTTTGTCACTTTGTTGCTACTGTCTCTCTCTCTCTCTCTCTCTCTCTCTCTCTGTACCATAGTAGCGTGTTAGGATCACTTGCACTTTTTCTCAAAAATATGTTTAGAACCCATCTTGAAACCGATTGTTCGATGCAGGATCCAAATGTTGCAGTGACACGTCCCTACCTCCACCTCTTCCTCCGCTTGATGCCGCCACGTCCGAACCTCGTCCGCCACCGCCGCCGGGTGGGAATGCATGTCCGACGGGAGCACCAATGCAAGTGTAACTACTGTCCCGCGGTGCAGCGGTGGCGTAGTTATGGTTTGGCGAGCCGTATTGGTTGTTGCCGGAGAGGACGTGGCCCAGGAAGTAGTCGTTCGCCTGGTGGGGAGAGTATTGCGAGGGGTAAGAGGGAGATGTGTACATATAAGATGCCTGATGTGGCTGCGGCGGCGGCGGCGGTGGTAAGATGGTGGACGGAGAACTAGGAAATAGTCTTGTCGTGGGGTAGACTGGTCTGAAAGGTAGTGCTGGATCACCTATGTTGCCTGCTTGATGATATCCTCCATGTGGAATTGGTTGGCCGCTGCTTGTGAAGTTCACAAAAAAATTAAGACAATGGAATTTATTAATCTTTGCAAATAAATTAGAAAGATTAAAAAGATAGCACGAGGTATTAAAGCAAAGCAAGAGTGAACCCACGTATGAATATGATGGGGATCATATAAATTTCAGCCATTATGAATAAATCACAGCAAATTAATAATTTGTTCATATGGTTGTGCTAAAGCGGCATACTCTATGCTGCTTCAGATTCATTGAGAATAATCCTATTTCTGTTAACTCCTAATTATACAGTCAGAGGAAAAGAAAAGCGAAATCGCAGCGGCAGGCCATTTCCCTGTTATAATGTCGTCGTGGTTCTAATCTTTTTAATCTTTGTAATCGCATTTTTTAATGTTAATAACCTCTTTTTTTGCGGATATGTACATAATTGTCATTCAGTTTATGAGCTAACGGTTAGATTGAATTTGAAAGAACAAAAGTGGCCACATACTTATTCTGATGCCGTCATGCCCTTAGTCCCTTTAATCTTCATAATTTTATTTTCAAAGATTAATAAGTTTTTTTTTTTTGTTGAGAAAAATATAATATGATCATGTTGTCGTCGTTCAATTTTTTGAGCTAAAAGTTTCAATTTGGAAGAACAAAAAAGGTCACATTATTTTGCGCAATAATCTTGTCAAATTTTTAAATATAATATTTGTCTTTTTTTCAATATACAACATTACTCTCTTTCTTTTTTTATTTCAAATTAATTTTAATCTACACTCAACAAGACAAGACCAGACCAGCATTAACGAAACAAAGTAGGAAAGAAAAGCAAAACATTCCAACGGAATCGAAATCTTTCAAGATATGTACTACCAAATAAAAGCATTGCATACATAGCTAGCTAGGTCATTTAATTTGGTAGTTCTATGTTTGGTGCTAAACTCATTTTCAAGCAATTATGTTCACAAGAATAAGAAATTTTTTTGCTTCATGCATGAAAAGTAATACTATCCCTAGAAGATCTATTAGGCAGAGTGTCGACCTTTTTTAGAAAAGACTATGTAGGGCTAAAAAGACCTTGAAAAGAGTGGAGAAGATGAGCAGAGAGAGAGAGAGAGAGAGGTGTGTACGTACCCAAGATGATGAGGAAGCACATGAGCCTGGGCGGCCAAGTTATCGTTACTGAAGACCAGTTGACGAGCTCGGTTCAGAGTTTCTGTCTCCCTCTCTGACCAAAATCCACCGCACAGAAGCGCACACACAAATCAAATCAAATCAACAACGCTAACGAACCAAACCCCACAAACACACACACACCCCACACCAAGGATTTCAGGGACAAACAAACGTTATATATCATGGTCATTCGGTTTGGGAATGACAAAGATTGACATGACAAGTTTGAAACATGACCACGCTTTATGCAAATCATTCTCACATACACATCAATATCTTAAACAATAAGTCTACCCCCAACGCTCTCGTTCGCCGCTCTCCCACCGTTCTCAATATCGCCATCCAAAAGTATATGGGATGGTCTGGATTTTTAAAAACTCTTCCAACTCTTTCCCTTAGAAAAGTTTTTTTTAAATCCGAACCATTGATTGTCGAGACAGATAATGAGATTGAGCATTGCGGCGAAACAAAGCAGTGGGGTAGCACCACTCCTTTGGTGTGGTTGTAACATCATTTTTTTTAGGCAAAAGTAACATTTTATTCTAGAATGGGAAAGGGAATCCAACAAAATGTTGGAACAATTCAAGGGACAAAGCCCAAATATACCTAAGGGCCTAACGTGTCCAGATAAAAAAATACAGCTCAACACTTGTGGTTGTAATATTATTGCATACACATATGCCCCGTTTTCTAAAATGGGTCTTGCTAACCTTTGCTTAATGACATATTATAATCATGTCAAATAAGATTAAACTTCAATACATATCTCATGGATATTAATATAATTTTACAGATATTAATACAATTTTTTCGAATATTGATGCACCTTTTATATATTATCATTCATCCTTAAGGCTGAGGTTTTCCTTCTCAAATATAATACCCCAACAATTTGTTCAAGAACATGTAAGGTTTTGCAATAATAAATAAGGGTGGACTAGATGTGAAAATATTTATTAGGGAAAGTAGTTAAGAATGAGATATTAGGAATAGGATCGATTAACTAAACAAGAGTGTTTGGTAGTTTACAATGGATGGATAGGACTGGTGAACAAAGAAATAATGTGAAAATTTACTTAATTGCCACTCGCAGTGAGAATACATATAGGGTTTGGAGAGATTTGTGGGACACCTCGGTAATTTTGTTCACTCGAATAAGCTTCTAATTGGGATTTGGTTGGTTTCACTAAGACCTCTAAAGCTTATCTGCCGGATAAGCAATCCGGGTGCAAAGGGAGAAACCACACACCTTTTAAGAGTGAGGTTGGAGTACCTTATATCCTTCAAGACCATTATCCCACTTCCTTCTCCACCCGCCAAACGGGCCGCTATAGTATATAGAGGAAAGCATTTTCGAATTAGGTCCATTTTCTTGTTTTTTTTTTCTTTGAAAAGAGGAAGGTGTGCCTGTTTGGAGCTGCAGTTTTCGTTCTTTTCATACGTTTACTCGTTGAGTGTTTGGCAGATGGTTTTGGAATCTACATTTTCAGAATCCATATAAAAAATGAAATGAAGAATCTAGAATCAAATAATCGCGCAGATAAACTCTTTGAACTCTCATTACACTTATTTTTTGCAAAATTGATCCTGCAAACATGTGCGTATAACACCACTGTTATAGATTCTTATTCTAACCCCAAAACTTATAGTCTATGATCTAAAACCTATCGATAAAAAAAAGGCTTCCAAACACACCTTACCGTTTAGATATAACAGTGTTAAAATAGAACTTCTTATGAACAAAAATAACTAATTACAACCAAGTAATAGCGCAAGTACGCTGAAATAGAAGGTTTTTGACACAAAAATGAAAATTTTCCATTTGGTAACATATTTTTCCAGCCAGTGAATTAACAGGTGCTTTGAAGTAGGTAACAAAACGCTACATCATGGAAGATGTTCCATAAACCAATAAATCATTCATATGGAAAGAGAGAGAGAGAGAGAGAGAGAGAGAGAGAGAGAGAGAGAGTATCATGTAGTATGTGGTAGACCAAGCTAGTTACCTTGGCGATGGCGGTTCATGTGACCCCCAAGGGCTTGAGACTTACAGAACTTGAGGGAACAAAACCTACATTCGTACACCTTCCCACTCTCGTCTTTCCCTTCTTTTCCCCCGCTCTTCTTTCTCCTATACCCTGCAAAAAGAAAAACATCAATTCTATTTACTTACCCAATTAATAAAGCATTAATCTCTCAACAAAAGCCGATCGAACCCCGGCTAACTGCCCCGGATCATGTACCTTCCATTTTGAATAATCATCCCCACGGATAAAAAAACAAATTTTGATTCATCTATATCAAGAAGTTTCCAAATAATACTGTAGTAAGAAAAAGGAAATGAACTATAGCTGCAAGAAATTTTCTCATCTTAAATGTTTTATAGTAGTATTTCTTTTCACTCTTCACTGATTTTCTTAGAATTTTATTAATCTCCGAATCATAAGTTACAAAGATTAAAAGGGAACGGGGAGAACGGCCTAAATTTCTTGATCTTGAGAAATAAATGTACTATTTTACACAGTGAATAGTATTGAGAGAGAGAGAGAGAGAGAGAGGAATATACCAGCAGATGAAGAAGTGTCTTCAGTAGCAACCTGTTTGCCATCTCGGGTGGAATCCTCTGGAAAGTTATTGAGATCCAGTGGGTTTCCCTCGGGTCTCCTGATCAAAACAAAGTAACACAGAGAGAGAGAGAGATAAGAGTTTAGAGAGAGAGAGAGAGAGAGAGAGAGAGAGGAAGAGGAGGAGGTTGTGGGGGGGTGAGAGAGACATACATGTTACCCAGTACTCCACCGACAGAGAGAGACAGGAAAAAAAAATATAAGAGTGGAACACTATTTTGTAGTGATATTTGAGAGATAACTAGTAAGGACTTCAGTTTGGGACTGAATTATGGAGAGACTGGTTGCCAGTTGGAGTGATGGTGAAGAAAGGAGCTGCTTCAACCTTCTCTACCAGTTCTTCTGCCACATCTCTCTCTCTCTCTCTCTCTCTCTCTCTCTCTCAAACAAAGAAAGAAAAGGGGGCAGTGTGTCTCGTGACTTTAAAAAGAAGAGAAGGGAGAGAGAGAAAGAGAGAGAGAGAGAGAGAGAGAGAGAGAGAGGAGAGAAGAGCCTGGGGTTTATGCCCTTTGGTTAGTCTGAGAGTTGAGCGGTGAGGGGAATGACAAGGACTTTGCGTCTCAAGGTTTTTAGTTTTTTTCCAGTTTTTGGCTTCATATTACAGGACTAGCTAGGTCTATTGCCCTAAAGACTAGTCATTTTATTAAAACCACTGGATTGATCTACGCAGAAATTTATCCATGGGATATGGATTCACATGTGTATTTCAAAGGACAATTACAATAATTCCTACCATCTTAAAATATATGTCTTTTCAGAATATTAAACTAATTAATGACAAGATCGAACCCAACGTAGAAACCCAAGAACTTCGATCTGTACGTACTCCTTCGATTCTCAATTTATTTTTTTTGAACGATAAAAAAAATTCATTAATTTTGGAGTTGTTACAAGACTAATAATAAGAGCAAGAAAATAGCAAAATGTTCAAACAAACATCTACCCAATTGGAGATCAAACCTACGATCAGCAAGAAACCAATCAAGGACACTCATTTGGGACAAAGCCTACCTGAAAGGCCGAAGCCTAAATACCCCAAATGAATCTAAAAGACCCAAATTAGTAAAAAAAAAAAAAATTAAGCACATAACAGGTCAAACCTAGCCCAACACCACTGTCTAACCCTAATCCTAACAACAAACACAGATCAAACGAGCTGCCGTCCAAACAAACCATCGACCTCCAAACACTGGCGAAACAAAACCACCAATTTGGACCAGAACCTAACACCTGGCCGGATGCCGAAGACGAAGATGAAGACCCACAGCGCCGTGAGCCCTAGACTCCCGGATTCCGTCGAACAGCCAAGGACCGCCACTTCAATCCTCCTAAACAGCCTGGAAAAACCGGACAACCAAGGCGCCAACACCTCTGCAACGCCGCCGCACGGAGTCTCCCCAGTAAAACTGAGCAACATCAGCCCAAGTTCACGGCCACACCACTCAATTATTGGCCTCTTTTTTTTTTTTTTTTTTATACCTTTTGGCTTTTACTATCAAAAAAAATATGTTCATTTACCAACTGAACGAATTAATCAAGCACTTACGTAACAATGATTTTTTGTTCAGCATGTTAAGAAATTAGTCCAAGAAAATAAACGTCTCGGATTATCAGTATGAAAATCATGACGTCTATCATGTATGTCTGGGATGACAATCAAATACTCTTTTCCAAAGGAACCTGGGATTCATGCGGTCCCTCATACGTGTTGGAGCATCTGGACCGTTCGTGCTGGGCAAGGTACAGCCCAGACGGACCTAAGTAAAACAAAAAAAAAAAAAGGAGATCATCAACTACACAAGTCCGTTTGTGAAGACAGTGAAGTATAGTATAATCAATGCAGCTCCTGATCTAGCAATGGGTAATGACAATTATACTTTTGAGATCTATCAAGACAAAAACTGATGATTACTATTTTCATTTATGAGTTGATTGAGAAGGGGATGCCATATATATATATGTGCCAGAGATTATGGTCCACACAGTAGCTTTAAGGCCTCCTGGTGTCATAGTACTACCATCCTGATCAGTTCCTGACCATGCTATATATATCAGGGTATTGTACCCATCACTATTTATCTACGAGCTAGCCCTAGCCACTGATTAAACTTTGATCAGATAATTAAAATTTAACCAAGATTCTTTCTACAGTACATCCAGTTTGAGAAAATATCTCGTCCGCACTGAAATGTTGTTTTCTCTTTGCGAAGTTTCATGCCGATCTTATCACCCATGTGAAACATGCAGTTGCGGATGTAGTTTAGAGATTACTCTACGTTGCACAAGCAGATTCGAAACACCCGACTATATGCCCAAAAAAAAAACAATTATTCAGGTTGATCTTACCAAAGTCTTGTTAGTCACCAATAATGTTACTGATACTGTTACGTAGCTACATATCGGTGCATTGGATACGTCAGGCTCATCAATTGATCATACATACTTATTGTTCGCCAAAGGTTTGAATGAAATAGTACTTTATTGACTTTGATGGTAACAAAACATACTTTATAAGAAATTTTAATGTATACCGGGGATACTGAGTGTTGATATACCCTTCAGTCCGTTTTCAATTTTTCAGCCATTTTTCGATTACATTTAGATAAACGGTTTTGTTCATTTTGTAGAGTTCGGCGAGGATTTTAATCATACCAAAAGTTGTGTTCATCAGACTTTAGTAGATACATGATAGGCACACATGAAAATTGCAAAAACAAAAAACAAAACTGGGTTTCCAATTCAATGTGTTTTTTAACCCAATTTTGGTTTTCTTCAATTCTCACGTATACTGATCATGTATCTACTAAAGCTCAATGAACATGATTTTTGGTACGATTAAAGTTCTCGACGAACTTTACAAATGTACGGAGCCGATCGTACAAGTTTGATCGGGAAATGGCCAAAAAATTGGAAACAAACCGGAGAGGATACCAACACCCCAGCATACATAAAAGTTTCTCTATATTGTATTGGGATCGAAAAACAATTAACATTATGATATTCGGTATTGATTTGAATGAATGCATATTTTGGTAGGAATTGATTAAGGTACAAAAGGAAAGATTCTATATCAAATTTCTCTCTCTAATAGTCAAGATCAAAATGGAAAAAGAGCGAGACTAAGGACAAGTGTACTCTTCTCTAAGATTCTAACGACTAGAAAAGTCTATTTTAAGGTAAGAATTGCAAGAAAAATCGTCCTCAAGCTGGTAGAATTTGAATTGGCAATCACGTGATTAGATACAAGATTTACCTTATGACTGAGGCAGCTCCAAAGAAAGATTTGAGTTTTCATGCTCAATTCTTGCAGACTTACCTTACATCAACATTTGAATATCTTCGAAGGCAACGAATTTTGGAAGTGTTATTCATTGGGAAAAAGAATAAGAAATGCTGAAGAGTATATCAATACATTCTATTTTGGAAGGAGTTTCATTGAAGTCAACCCAGTTACGTACCCAATAAATAAAATGGAAAGAATTGAAAAAGGCAAGATTTTAAGCCAAAACTCGATCGATAATCGCAACACTTATCCAATCTAATGCTAGATTTTAAGCCAAAACTCGATCGATAATCGCAATTCAACTATTCTAAAGTTCACGTCAATGAGTGTTGAAACATTTCCAGTCGCGTGCAACACATTATTCTTGATAATATTTTGGGTATCATTACACTTTAACGATATTGACGGGCATCTGAATATGGCGATTGAAAGCTCAACTCAAATAGCAAAAACGAGCTCTGGGTAGGTGAAATTGATTCCATATGTAAACAAGTTCCATTGCTCAACACTCAAGTTGAGTGCTCTATCGTCTTTTTTAGGCATTCAAATTTTTTTTTTCCAGCACCACAAAATTTGCCGAGCAAAAACAGGGCAATGCTCTTAGGATACAACAGCATATCCGAAGCCAAAAAGAGTGTTGGCGATAAACCCATGACAAGCTAAATGAAGAGTCCTTTTAAGCTTTCATTGTCGATGGTATTTGTTATTGTTGTTGTGATTGTGATTGTCATCGATCGTATTTAACTTGCACAACCAAGTTATTTTGTTAATTAAAAAATAATTCTTGCACAGTCATGCTCCTTTTGTTATTTTGTTTGTCATTTGCTTTTGGTTGTACATTTAGAGCTCATCATGAAGGCAGAAGGCTAGATTACTTTCACAAAATTGGCAGCCTGCTAGTTACTAGGGGTGGATGAACCCCACAAGGTTCTCTCTGTTGGGAAGGGTTGCAGTTTAATACTGTATCATTAATCTTTGCCTATTTAAGCGGATCAAAAAAAAAATCTTTGCCAACTTAACCAAAAAAATTAAAAATCTTGCGTGAAAAACCCTTTTTTATTATTTAATCACCCAATGCAATATAGTGATGAATCTTTTGTTATGGAAATGCTTCATTCTTATGCAGAATTCGCAAAGTTTTCTTCAGGCCATCGAGTTCTAAGACAAGACTAGATACGTAAAAGAGTTTTTTATTTTTTTCTTTGAAAAATGTAATATTTCAACGACTATAGCAGAGGTAGAGTTTGGACTAACTTAACTTATTTTTTACCTATGTAGATTTTTCTCAACGAGAGAAATAAAAGAAATACAAAATGTACATGAAACTTGCAAAAGTTTAAAAAAGACAAAAATAAATCAAAATTAATTTGCCTACTTTATGAATATTCTTTTGTTGGCGATTAGTTTTCATATTTCAGTCTTTGTTTTTACTTTATAAATCTCTTATCAACATGAATGTTTAATCCAAAAAAGTTGAAGCAGACCTTTTATTTTTTTAACAGAACTAACGACAATTTAAAAAGTGAACTAAGAAATAGGGATGGAAATCTCTCCCAAACCGTTGATTACCCGAACCATACTGAACCACTAATTTGTGCGCTTTTTAACCGATTTTTTAACAGTAGTTTTGGTTTTGATTTCGAAAAGCTGGCTCATTTGGTTCCGATTCTCTCTCTCTCTCTCTCTCTCTCTCTACACGGCAGTTAGTGTCTTCAATTATTTTGAAATGTTGATCACCGGTTTTGGTGGAAAATCGAACCGAACTTGGGCCTTAGTCTACCAGAACCGTCAGAAAGCCCATCGAGATGGAAGGCCCCGATAGGTTCTGGCCGAATGGGTTTGGGCTTGAGGCCCACACACGGCAGTCCGCCCAGAATTTAAATTGAGCACATGTCTTGATCCATTTCAAAGAGAAATATTTTCCCAAAACTATTGTATGTAGTCCATTCCACACTAAGACCGTGAGCCTCCATCCCTATCCCCTACAGAAATTCTGTTGGGACAGTTGAGTGACACCCAGAAAACCCCATCGCCCATGGCTTCTCTTCTCTCCATCCCCTCAACCGCACTAATCCCACATCCCAAATTTACTTCTTTTGTACTTGGAAACCCAAGAAATATCAAGAAAAACGCATTCTCCTTGCAACTACTCAGAATGCCTCTGAAAAGCAAGGTGGGTAATCGACCGCTGCTGGTTCTGAGCCGAGCTGTTGCGCCCACGCGGGTTATTACTACCGAGAGGCTTCGGCTGGACAACCTAGGGCCGCAGCCGGGGTCGAGAAAGAACAGAAAGAGAAAGGGCCGGGGTCACGCGGCGGGGCAAGGAGGGAGTTGTGGGTTTGGGATGAGGGGTCAGAAATCGAGGTCCGGTCCCGGTGCCCGAATCGGGTTCGAAGGCGGACAGACTGCGCTGTACCGTCGAATTCCCAAGTTGCGAGGGATTGCTGGAGGTAATTTATCAATTTCATGGGGGTTTGTAATGTTATTATGCTTGTTTGAAGGGGTTTGTAATGTAGTGGGTTTAATTGGGTCATGATTGTTGATGCAAGTAGGGCAGTTTTTCAATAGTGTGTGTTTGATTTTCCCAATGGTTATATAGGGCTGACTAACGAACCGGACAAGCCGAACTGATTGTTCAAGCTTTGTTTGAAAACTTAATGTCAACTAGCTTTAAATATATTTTCAAGCTTGGCCTTTTCTAGAGACGGAGAGATTTCAAATGAGCTTTAATTGAGCCAATTACGAACCGAGCCCCTTGGATTTCGTAAACATTGTAAGGGTTCAAGCTTGGTTTGAAAGCTTAACAAGCTCGGAAAAAAACAGCTTGGTATGCTTATGTAACAAACTGACCTCAAACTCAAGCAGTTTGGTCCATTCGTCCTTTATCAGCCTATGGTTGTATAGATGATAAGTGTGTTTTATCTCACCAATATTATGTGTGCACCATTTGTTTGAAGAAATTCGTTGCATATGGGTGGCAAGATTGATAACTAACATCATTCCTCACAATGACTAATAAGTAATAACTGTGAAATGAAAGGTATCCACCTCAAGCCTTTCCTCGTTTGAGCCTCGCCCTTCACTTTATAGCTACGGCATCCTAAGGTGTTTCTAAATGTAACTGTGAAAGGAAGTACTATGAAAAATAACTTGTGGGAATGTGCATGATTTATGTGGTTTTGCAGAATCTTGCCTACATGCAGGGGAGTGATACCTATTCTTCAATATTTGAGAATGAATAACGAAACTTGAGTTAAATCTCATAACCAAAACCCCTTGTACACAAACACTCACTCAATCCAAAGAAAAACCCCAAGTGAGATTCTAATTATCCCATCATCCCTCACATTACCCTATAGCCAATGAGCTCCTGCCCACATGGCAATGCCTTGACTCTCCCAACTGGGGAGGTCTCGGATTCGACCCTCACATTAGGCGAGGTAGTGTTTCAGTGGTGGTTTATACCCCACTCTGTGGTGGTTTACACCCCACATCCCTTTCCCCTTCCCCCTAGATATCGAAATAGTTAACTTCTCCCAACATTTTGACCCAGAAAAAATTGTCTTGTACACACACACACACACACACACACACACACACTCTCTCTCTCTCTCTCTCTCTCTCTCTCTCTCTCTCCGTATTAAGCCTCGTGGGCACACTATTGAATAGGTGCTCAACATGCATCTAAACAATTCCGAGAGGAACTCCACCATGGAGCATCACCTACTTTGATCAAATCAAAAACAATGCTAACAAAGTGCAATCTAATGCAGAACCGAAATTCTAGGAGATATTTTCCACTCAGCTAAAGTAAGCCCATTACAGTCATTCCTTTGTACTCTTCTCTAACAGTAAAACAAGCCCTAACATCTCCTTCAACCTTAGAGATGATAAACATGCTTGTTATTCTGGAATGACGACGGAAGACAATATTTGTGTTGTCGTGTAAAAGGACACACGTATGATGTAAGAATACTACTGCTTAAGCCTGGATCTATAAACAAGCAGACTAATTTTCGGGAGGCACAACCATGAATTTCATTTATCTTGCCATTTCACAATCTTTGCTCCCACCACTTGCTATGATTGTACAAGTGTAAGTTGGTTTGATGTTATCTTACTCAGGGTAATATTCTGGTGGCAATAATGAAGGTTTTTCTTCCAATCTGATGTGCCGTATATCTGTTTGCATTTCTGTTTAGTCCTTTTTGTTATTCTTCTCTTCTGCGGTTCAGCCATTCACCCTCCAAAGGAGCGGTTCAGTTGAGTGTCCCCAATTCAATCGGTCTGGTAGCATTTCTCGTATCAGCTCTTCTGATCTGCTAGTTGGCCGGTTCTCTTTGTAAGATACGTGTTAATCAAATGCACTTTGTGGTTTTGTAGCTCTGAAATTACAGGACCTAAATGTTATTTTTATTTCTCTTTTGCAAAACTACTTTCGAATAATTCATGAATGAAGAAGCCAGGTGTTGACTGAGGTGCTCCAGATATGCCAACAAAAGATCTGAATAAATTTTTGGCCGAACAAGGTTGCATGTCACAAGCACTATTGTGTTTGCCATTCGTTGACTATGCATAATGGTCTGTGCTTTTTTTCCTTTCATTTGTGGCACCTTGTGCGAGTTGTTTCTCCTATGTAAATACATATGTAAACCATGTTTGCACAACCAAAAGTTAGTTGGTAATTTGACGCAATACGAGTGTGTACCCCAGAGGTCAAATCAATTGATGAAACATACTGTTCATTTTTCCCTGAACCTTGAAGGTTTTAAGCCCATGTATCTTTGTTGGTCTAGTTTAAGTGCTGCTAGTTTTAGGCATTTCAATTAAGTTGGAGGAATTATTTTCACCTCCTATGAGGGGTTAACTTTTTTCCGAGATCTGCTGTAGACAGTTATTCCTTCAGGATTTTTTCTCCACTATTGGCAATCTGACATGTTAGGGGCACCCGTATTCCTTGCATTGACTAATTAAGTATCAACTTCCTGCACAAATAGCTACTTTTGCAATCATCTAAAAGCTATAAATTGGAAAAGCAATGGACAACCATCAGGGACATCCACATATAAGAACCCAGGGAATATGCCTTTAGAGAGTGTATAATTGTTTTCTTGGTCCATACAAAGGGTTGTTGGGGATACTTGTAGGTTCCCTAGTCCCAACTCCGCAAAAATGAAAACTGGAGGTGAAAAGATGTGATAGATCAGAATAATATCCTAAGCACATAAAACTGTGAATATGTAAAGATGAGTGGGTTCAATACATTGCACCCAAGAGGTAAATCTGTACATTATTTGGATTGTCAGCAACAATGTTGTTGCTTGCCACAAATTACTACATATACCTAATGTTTATTATTTCGGAGTTCAATTTCTTTGTGCTGAGTAATTCATATGTAGCTTTCTCAAATAGATATCCAGAGATACTTGGAGACATATAGAAGTGGCTCAGCTCTAGTGCATATTATGCGTGCCTGTGTTATATGCACATTAATAAATTTAATTTCTTTCTATGCTGGCTTAAGGAATGCGTGCTGGTTTACCAAAGTATGTCCCGGTGAACTTGAAAGACATAGAAGCTGCAGGATTTCAAGAAGGTGAAGAGGTATCACTGGAGTCATTGAAGACGAAGGGTTTAATAAATCCATCAGGAAGAGAAAGGAGACTCCCTTTAAAGGTAATATGGAAGGAGTGGAATTTTTAGCACATGTTGCGGAATGAAACTTGTCACATTGTTCATAGTTTTGTCTTTTTCTGGAGGACCATGATATGGACTTACTTTTTGTGTGGTGCTGTCACTTGGTGAAAAGACCATCTTTTCCAACCACAAACACAAGTTCGACGCATTATTCTCGGAAAACAATCATTCAGATAGAGCATCAAAATAGTGATTTTAATTTCTGTTTTGAATATCCTCAAAACCTGTCAAAATGTTATAATCTGTGAAAATTTGTGATTTTTCCATTTGGTGCATCTTTTGGTCAGAGGTACGCTTAATGCTTGCTCGTGAACATGACACATTTGGAATAGGCTTTATGTCCATTCAAACCAACTATTACACCAGTGATTCCATTAGATTTTGAAAATCCATTGTGTACTACTACTTTGTTGCTACAGCAGAAGTCCAACTTTCTGTTGGTCTCCAGCATCAGATGGGATAGAAGCATTGTAGATTTGTGGTTACTTGCAGGGAAACAATTGCTTTAAACTTGTACTCTGATTAGTTTAGGAATGATAGCATGGTTGGTTGGATTCAGGTTCGAAACTATATTTTACTGTGTGTGTGTGGTAATCAGATTTTTCTAATCCTCCTCTCCTTAGAGTCTTGGACTCTGAATTCTGAAGCAATCTACTTGTTCAAACCATCTCAATTTTCCAGGTCCTGTTATCGTTTTTGTAAACTCCTGTCATTTTCAACAAGCAAAGAGAAAGCCCTCACCGTGATGATTCATGGTTCACTGTCCGCTGATTAGTTTTTAGTTTTTCCCCCTTAAAGCCAATATGTAAAATAATGGGTAGCAAAACATAGGACCGGTATATGAAGAAAGTAGGGGGAGCATGGCCAAGCAGCACGTTAATATGAAAGAAAATATAGTTATTTGCTTATAAATATCTCTTGTTGCAGATTCTTGGTGACGGAGAACTAAGCGTGAAGCTGAACTTTAAGGCCCGTGCCTTCTCAGCATCAGCAAAGGAGAAGCTTGAGGCCTCTGGTTGTTCCTTGACCGTACTACCAGGGCGAAAGAAGTGGGTAAAACCATCAGTTGCTAAAAACCTTGCGCGTGCTGATGAGTACTTTGCCAAGAAAAGAGCTGCAGCTGCAGCTGAAGCTGAATCAGCTGGCCAATCCTCTGCTTGAGTTACATGTACCGGCTACGCAATTGAATGTAGTTGTACTGGCATGTGCTTTTGAGAGTTTTCGGGTTTCCAGAAGGTAAACTACTGATCTTTCATTAGATCCCAATAGGTTATTCTGTTGATTCCTTTAAACTTCTGAAGTGGTCAAGGGGTTGATAATGCAATCTACGAGTCTCTGATTGGATAAAAGTGATTCTGAGTATCCGTTTATTACGAACGCATCACATTATTTTTTTTTTTAAAACAGTCAATTCATTTAACAATACTTGAGAGCAAAGATTACATTGTAATATACAGGAATGCACCAAACTGCCTATACCCAAGACACGAGTTACTGCATAAAGCACACAGGCTACAGACTCAAGGACACCCTGCAATGTCGACATAAGAATCCCATCTGGGGTAAGGCAGAGAGATACCAATCGAAATCACAGCACAAACCATTAAACACTAAGGACAGATGTAATCACGCAACAACAGAATACAAGCGAAAACAAATATCTGCTCTCAAGGACATGCCTCAAGGGCCGCCGGCCGGAACGCTTCTCATTCACTTATCCTACTGGATGGTTAAACTAATTGACATGCAATGCACCTTCATTTTTACTCATAATCTCAAATGTTTGATTTCTTTGAAGTGGGTAACGCACCATTGTTAGAAAGGATGTGGCTGGGTGAAATGGAATCAAAATAGTTTCAAAAGTAATATGAAAGTTGTCAATCGAAGATCAAAAGAAAAAAAAAAGTAATATAAAAGTTTGCTGGCGCGATGACAAGAGTTATTCATTGCTCCAGCTAGCCGATAAAAAAAAAAAGTGTTTAAGTATTCATTTTCTATCTTGCGACAGCGCGGGTTTATTTTCTTTTTTCCTTTGTGACAGTAAGAGTTGGTTTGTTCCCCGTTTGACAAAGAACAAAGTGAATCATGTCATTGTCAAATGCAAGATATTGTGGTTTCTTATTTGATTGTGCCTTTTGTTTTTTGTTTTTACTATTGGACGCAATAAGGTTGGATTGTGCTAAGCATTTCTTTGCTAGACAAAGTTTCTTTATCCATTTTTTTTTTTTTAAAGACGGTTAGTCCAGACTCCGGGCCAACTTTTGCGCGGTTCAAAATAATTTAATCACTGGTCTGATCAAATGCAGATCATTCACGTTAGGACTAGAAAATTTGCAAGATCTTTCTTGCGATCTGCACAAAATCGAATCGAATTCTGATCATGTAGAGAGCAAACCCATCTTCAAATCGGACTAACCCTTAGGGCTTATTTTTCCATGTCATGCGTAGGGCCTAACTTTCACTACACAGTTAACAACTCAGTGTATGCACATGACTCATTAAAAGACTACTATATATGGAGTATGGTGGGGAAAAAAGATGATTAATATAATAATATATAACACGTCGAATTCACGGGTAACAGCTGGAACCTACCTCGACCGCTTGATGATTGACCTTTCCCTTTATTTTAAGTCAATGTTTTGGGCTCTAAATTCTACTGCAACAGATTCCCATTGACTAATCTTTAACCTAACCGCAATCCCCTAAATCCTAATTATTAGTGGACGGTGGGAATATTTTCTTAGCGTCAGAAAAACATTAACCTAACCCCTGACCATGAAAGACTTGTGAGAAAAATGAGTCTAATATTAGGGATGGAATTTAGCCGCCATGGAGAAAAAAGACAAAATCCGAACTGTCGAAACTCGGATCAAAAAAAAAAGAACTGTCGAAACTACTAGCTCTTTCACTCGCAGAAATATTTAGGCAAGTGGACATCTTCATTTTGCCTTTTCACTATTTCGTGATTGTACTAGGACGCTATTCTCTATTTTAGTATTTTTTTTGGACCAATCAGAAAATGCAGATATTATAGAAGAAAATAGTACAATAAAATGGACACTACTGGTCCGGAAATACAAGAAACAACAAACGAAAGCAACAAAACAAAAAACAAAAAGCCGCATGGTACCACGACGCCGAAGCCGGACCCGTCGAACACACTCGTGAAGAGGGGTTGGAGAGCCCGCACCAACTCGAATTCGCCCCGCCACAGACTAAAGGCAGAAGCCGCTGCAGATGCCGTTTTTCTCGCCGGTACATTGATTCCAAGAAAAACCAAATCTAGAATCCTAAATTTGGCTCCTGAGTCCAAAAATGATGAGGAGAGTGGAAAATCTTGTCTTCCAAAGAAGAGAGCTTCAACCACCTCACAACCATGGTAAGAGAGGGGAGACAAGAGAGAGACCAGAGAAAAGAGAGAGATCGAAGGAGAGGGGGACTGAGAGGTGAAGATGCGGGAAGAGAAGGAAAAGGAGGAATAGAGGAGGGGAAGGGGGCAGCGGAAATGGGGAGGAGGGGAAACCCTCTCCAAGGAACTCTCTCTTTCTAGAACTCTCCAAAAACCCTTTCCTCTTTCAGCTTTTACCCTATTTCAGTATTTTGGTTGTTCAACAAGACAAATATATATCTCTCTCTTGTTCTCTCTCAAGCCGCCACAACTCCTCGATCTTCTCCCTTCCCCTCCCCCCACGGGTTCCATATTCGTGTGTGGCGGCGGGAGAGGGAGACCATGGTACTACCGACTCCTTTTTTTGTGTTTTTTTTTCTTCCATCTCTCCAGATCTACGACTTGTCATCTGATCTGTGTGAGTTTTATCTTTCGTTCTACGAGAGTTTTGTCTCTCGTTCAACTAGAGTTATTAGTTTCGTCTTGGACGAATTTTGTCTACAAATCGGATTTTCTCAATCAAGATTGCTTCACAACGATATACGTGCTTTAGCGTTCCATCTCTACACGACGTCTTTAGGGAGGCAATCCATGGCGGCTTGGCAGATCTGCAGTACTTGCGAGTTTATCGGTGCATTCATGCTTAATTAGGTGGAGTGCATCTAATCGTTTGGGTATTTGGTGTCTTTTGTCTTTAACTTTGCATTTTTTCTCGTTTAAGACTCCTAATTAGATGTTAGGCAGTTTAAAAGTGTCACTATTACGTCAAGCCATGTCTGGATTAGGATAAAAGATATCGATTGCCTTGTGATTTACTTGTTTTGTATTTGTTAGACAATTAGTTTGGTTTTGTCCAAATTCTTTGTAATGATCTCCGTTTTGTAAGTGCCGCTGGGCGTATTTCAATACAATCTTCTCACTTTTAACAAAATAACAACACAAGACAAATATACTTGATGCTACGGTTGTCGAAGATGTTGCATTTTTTCATCAGGCAACCATATTCGGATGAACAACTAAACAAGCTCTCGTTTTTCCTACAGCTCCAATAACGCCCTACACTCGCAATTAATCTACACTTGCTCACACTTATACAAACTTTATCACATGGTATATATGGGTCTCACTCTCTAGTATAGGGTCTACATACTCTATATGATAGCGTTTGTATAAACGTGTGCGCGCAAATCTTTATAGGTTAATATATCCCGGATAGAAAGACCCGTGAAGTCGTAAGAAAAGAAGGCCTCTTTTGTTGTTTGGGAATTGGGGATGAAATTTTGAGCTAACCTAATTGTACTAGTGCTGGCATATGGTTCCCTGGGTGTTAGATTTTTTTGGAAGGTTTCAACATAAAGTCAATTGACTATAACTGGAGTAACATCTACCTCTACAATATATTAACCATTCTTAGGTGGCTTAAACGAGCGATGTAGGATAAAATCTAACACTCCTCCTCACGTGCATCCGGGGTATGAATTGAGGAGACCAGAAGCTTTGACTCGGGCAACGGAGACTCGACCACGCCACCCAAGACGTAACTCTGATACCGTGTTAGATTTCTTGCAGGGTTTCAATCTAAAATCAATTTACAGTTGGTGGAGTATCTTGTAGAATACATTAACCAAACTTAAGTGATTTAGATGAGCAACGTGAAATAAAGTCTAGCACCGGGTTATATCTACGCCATACCTTTTCATTTCATTCTTTTTGTTGATATTCCAATTTCTGCCTTTACATTGGATTCTCTCAATAATCATCCCAGAGTGAAGGTCACAATCACGTATTTCCACTTGTTTTGACAGTACATTGTTGAATCGTTCATTGAACATTCGTGATCATATGCTATAGCGGAGAATGTTTTGGATACTGGGTGGATACCACATGATGTCCAAGTAATCTATTCAGGCCGTTGAAAAATGTGTTGGATGGCCCAGATTAAAATTCTCTCTCTCCTCTCACCTCACCACTCTCCTTCTCCTCTTTCTCTCTTTTTTTTACTCTCCAAATCCGAGCAGTCCAAAACCAAAATAGACGGTCCGAATGCACCGACCGGGCACCACGTGGTACCCATACGGCACCCAAAAGTTTCTCGCTATAGCAAGTCCCTTTCAGTTCACAATGATGCGCATGTCCATATCTAGCCACTCCAACCCCCCTTCACAAGTGTGATTAACAGGTCCGACTCCGGCATCTTGGCTCTAGACGGCTTTTCTTTTTGTTTTGTTTGTTTATTGTATTTTGTTTTTATTTGTTGTTTTCTATATTTTTTCGGACCGGTAGTATCCGCTTTTATTGTATTGTGTTTTTGTTATATATATCTGGGATGATCTAGTTTGTTGAAAAAAAACAAATGGCCTTGTTCGTTTGCTAGTTTTGGATATTTTAGTTTTGGTAGTAGGTGGAGAGAGAAACATGGTAATAATTGGAGAGAGGAGTAATAAGTAGAGAGAGAAATGAAAATGATAATTAGAGAAACAGAATAATGATTTAAAAAAATAATAGGATAATGATTATAAAACTAAACTAAAACAAAGTTAAAATAAGAAACGAACAAAGCCGATGCTCGTAGGAATAACGTCATGCAATAATTAAAAGAGAGAAACAATTCTTAAAAAAACTGACACAAAAAATTTCTCTAGCTATTATTGCTCCTAAAATGCTCCATAGTGGAGTATAATTTGTGAGCAGAGGATACCATTACTTTCTAAAACTGATCATCCGAGATGAAACAGTTTAGTACAGTATATCTTTTTGCATTCCTGAGATTAATCATTCCTGAATTTTCTATAGATGTCTATTGGCATTTTGGATTATCATATCATCTTCTGTTTTCATATTTAATTGATGATTTTCGTACACTTTTTTACCATCTATACTTTCTTTGATTCATTAATACTAACAAATTAATAACATCATACTAGTACAAAAAAAAGTGTAGAAATCTCTCCCCTTGGGATGTTGAATTGAAGTGCCTTTTCAAAAAAAAAAGCAGGGGCAGACGCCCAATTTTGAGATTGGATTGATGGACGAACAGGTAAAAAAAGAAAAAAGCTTGGTAACATATGAAAGGCTGAGCCTTGTTCACTTCACAACTTTTTTTAAAAAATATTTCTCAACTCAACTATTACTCTCATTTCTCTCTCTAATTTTCAATTATTACTATTTTTTCTCACTCTCTCTCCACTTTTTATCTCTCTCTAATCATTACTCTTATTTCTTTCTCTGCCCATTTTTCAAAAACACTATTCAAATCACAAAACAAACAAAGCTAAGTTGCTCGACATACATAGTGAAAAATACCTATATAAAAAGATAATCATATATAGAGGATGTTCCACATTCTTGGAAAACGTTCTTTTTGAAAAGGAAGGTAATTTCAAACTCAAAAATCATGTATTTACGTAAATAATTTTCCTACCAATATGGATCTTGTTTGATAGATCTCGTTAAGATCTTTTAAATGGTGCAAAAAAAATTGAAAAAATATTTTTCATTTGCATTATATTTGAATTTGAAATTACCTCCGTTTGGAAAAAAGGAACTTTTACAAAAAGCGGAACACCACCATACTCCCTTCGTCCCAAATTCTTTGTCCGGTCCGCAAAACGGAGTGTTAAAAATAATGGCTTTGTTCGTATTTACACTTAACTTTATTTCAACTTTGTTTTCTAATCATTACCTTATATCTTTTTTCAATTATTACCCTATCTTTTCAATTATTACTTTCATTTCTCTCTACTCATTATCTATCTCTCCAATCATTACCCTATTTCTCTTTCCACCCACTACTAAAACTAAAATACTCAAAACTCGCAAACGAACAAGCCCAGGTGACTCATTAGCAGCATATCTACATGACCCACTGGGTGACAGAGAAGGTGGCAAAGGCACAGAGGCAGTTAAGAGAATTCGATTGAGTCCACGGAAATGGAAAAGTAAAAACCAGAATGCAATGGGTGGAAGAAATGGCGGGTGGGGAATCTAATCTTAAACACAGCATCGAGTGTGCGTGTTTCGTTGCAGAGTCTTTTCTACGAGTTTTGAAAGCAAAACAAACGCAACAAAGAACATGTTCTTTGGGGACATGGGAATTTAATGAGTTGCAGGGAGTCCATGTCCCATGGTCCCACAAATGTTCCAACACAGACAGTATCACATTTTCAAGATCCGATCCGCAAGGGACAAAGACTTGTCATACATAACCCGTACCCTTTTACTTTTCTTACCACTTTTTTACGCCATGGTTTTAACTCCCTTCCGTCCCTATTCTTTTCTCCCTCGTTTTATTTCAATTAGATAAAAAAATTAATTATAACTCTTGATTAATTGTAATACTTTTGATATGCCATATTAATCTTGCTGGATAAGTCTCAATGAGTTTTTTTAAACGATATTTTCAAAATTACCTAGAAAATTATAAATAACAAGATATAATCAATTGAAAAATGGTACGGATTTCCAAAATGGACTAAATAATTGGGACGAGGGAGTAACAATTTTCAATTAAGATTAAAACCCCCTTCCTGAACACCTTGTGAAAAAATGGAGTACTTATTCCACATTTTTAAACTAAAAAATAATGTAAATAAAAAATAATATTTGAATTTTTTTGCACCATATAAAAGATCTCAATAAAGATCTTTCAAAAAAATCCATATTGCATATTTTTAGATTTCAGTAAACTCATTTATTTTTTAGTTTTAAATTGTCTTCTTAAAAATTAAGGACATATTTAACGGGGCTTAGTTCCCAAAAATGCTCCATTCATCTCACTTTGTTATACCCTTATTCTTTTTAAAATGTTCCAAAATGATGTATTTATTTCAAAATTTTCTATTTTTGGAAGTTCATATTATCATTTGCCTTTCATTTTCTTCCACACATATTCAAAATTTAAACTTTATTTGACATGATAGGACTCCTACTTGTGGATGTGGCTTCAATACCATAATTTGGGTTCAATTGTTTTTATTTTTTACGAAATAATAATATTTTGTCATAGGGGTAAAATAGTAAAATTGACACACACAAAAAAAACCAATGTAATTATGATATTCTCTTAAATTTTGAAAAAGTCAATATAGGCACAATAAAGTGGAGACGGAGGGAATAGTAATTTGATTGTCCTCTGGCAGATGCTCCAATTAAAGTTGGAGCTAGTCAAGTCCTGTATGGACTGGCATTATAACAATTAATAGCACTTAGAAAATTTTGAACCTAAATTATATAGTAGTATATAGAAAGGAACAAAAACTACTAAACCTAAGATCTTGACCACCAGGATTAATAAATCCCTAGGAATGATACACTAAATTAAGGCCGAGATCGTCCAATAGAGGTGCTGCATGTTGCTCGACCTTTTTTTAACTCCTCCAAGTCTCACAAACCAACAAATTTAGGCTCGGTATGATATCCCATGATACCTCATTCTAGTTAGCACGGGTTCAAACACATATACAACGGGGCGACACAAACTTAGATATGAAACACAGTAATTCTAAAAAATGGAGACACGAACACTACATAGGACTCCACTTTTTTTTTTCTTTTCAAAACGCAAATCCAAGTCCAGTACTTTCCCCGAAAAAGTATTTCTAACACTTATAAAAATTATCTCGCGGTGTCCCTAGCGTGCTTTGACGTGAAAAATAGTTACTCAATGGACACGCCATATGACATATTCCCAACGTGTTCCCGTGTGTGCTTAGAGCGCACGACATGAATATGACAACAATTTCTAGTAGTGTTGGTGTTTCATAGTCGGTGGACACAGGCGGAACTAGGAAGATACAAGTGCACTTGCTTTAATCTCTCACAAGTTCGGATCAAAAAATAAAAAAATCTCTCACAAGTATATCTTATAGTTTGCAACCAAATTTTACCGCTTTGACCCCCAAAAAAATTAGGGGGCGTCCCAGTTTTGTAAAAAAAAAGAACTTTTAGAAAAGAAGGTAATTTCAAACTCAAAAATCATGTGTTTATACAAATAAACGGTGCAAAAAAAATTACATTCTTTTGAACGGTACAAAAAAAATTGAAATATTATTTTTCATTTTCGTTATATTTGAATTTGAAATTACATTCTTTTTGAAAAAAAAAAGTTTAGAAAAAAAGCGGAACGGGAGCTTACTATTGTGAATTAGCGAAACAAGTGCAAACAAATCCTATGCGTCGTTGTCTTTGAGAGTTGATTAAGTGCCCGAAACTAACAAAGTAAGAGTCAAGTGGCACGTGCTAGGATAATTTTCTAGCGATTGTTATTGGATACAAGAGTCCGAAACGTTAATTATGCCATGATTTGCTTTTGTGATGGGTTTTATTCCATTCCCGAAATAGAAACGGCACCACCCCAACACCCCCCACCCACCGGTGAGAGCTATATACATGGGCCTTGTCCTTTTGTTTCTTTCTTTCACACACATGCACTTCACACTCCACGTGATTAGGTCGAAGCTCATGTGCCGGCCAGCCAACCTAAATTACATTCGAAAATGATAGAATCCATCGCATTGATTTGGATCCGTTCAGTTTTTGTCACGGACACTTTCACGACTCCAGTATCATAAATTGTATCGGGCCTCAATTACATTTTTGAAACAAAAAAAAAAGAGTTCAAATATAGGTGCCGATGAGATTGCACCAATGATGCACAGATCGGCACGTGGGGCCCATTTATGGGTTTTGCATAAATGGTCCGATCCATTCACTAATTTTACGATAATTTTTCGACTGGTCTGGTGAAAAATCATCTCGATTGGTCAGATAATTGTAAATATTTCACCTAATTTTTTAATTGTTATTCAGAATCCATGATTCTACTTTCTAAATGAAAAACTAATACATTGGATTAAACATTTACATTTATTCGATTGAGCTGATTTTTTCCAATAATGCTCAAGGTATTATTTTAGAATTAATGCACCCATATCGGTACCCAGGGGATAGATTTATTACTACTGTAGTTGATTAATTCTTCGCATGAGGTCTACCTATGTCTTCTTGTGCTGATTGGTTAACAAAAAGGCGCATCAATTAAACTAGGCACGTGCTAATCATGTTCTAATTGACATTTTTCCTTACCCTGCCGTATTTATATGGATTGTATCTTTGAATTTTTGCAATATCGCCGACATTTCCAACATCTCGATATGTCCAATTATTTTCCAATAATCTTCTACTCCACATATATTAGTAGGTGTGTTCCACTAATTAAAATAAGTGTGTATTTGAGTACTTAAAATAAAAATCTAAGCGGATCAGAACCTAATAACTCTGTAATCCACTTTTCATCCTAGAATAGTTCAACGTTTTCAGAACGATTTAAAGTCATAATGTTCAAAATCCTTTCTTTTAGCCTTTATTATTAAGAGCATCTCTAACTCATCTCTAAAATTCCAAAATGGATAATGGATGTGACATATTGGAGGGAGATTTTTTAATTTATTTTCACTTTTTGCAGTTTATGAGAGAATTTAAAAAAGACCCATCGTACTTTTTATATTTGAGCTTCCAAATTACCTTTGGTTCTCCAAATATAGAGTTATGCAAAACTATAGAATAGCTAGCCACTCTTGGCGTTCCAGGATGCCTTCTTATTTTAAAGAGAAAATTTCTTTTATATCCCTTCTTCTTTCAGCAAAAATTCATTTTGGTCCTTCACGTTTCAATTTGGACAATTATATACTTCCATTTTTGATTTGGTTTCAATGTCAACCCTTAGATGGATGGCGTTAGGATTTTTAACGGCAATTGGTCATGTGCCCAGCACATGACCCTTTCTTAGGGGCACAATCGTCCATTCCCCTACTCTCTCTCTCTCTCTCTCTCTCTCTCTCTCTCTCTCTCTCTCTCTCTCTCTCTCTCTCTTATTATATGTATATACACAGCAAAGTCTGCAAACCATAACAGCCTCTCTCCGGTTACCCCTAGACTCGTCGCACTCCGATGACCTCTCTCTAGATTCGTCACACTCTCGCGACCTCTCCCCCACACTCGCCTCTCTCCGCTTACCTTCCTAGATTGACATTTGACCTCCAACAGCCCTTGCCGCACCTCATACCCACTCGTCGGAGCTCTATTTGCATCCGCAGACCATCATCAGACACTCGCCAACCGTCCGATGATCCTTTTACAACCTTGCCGGACCTCTGTTCACTCCGGCGACCCACCAATCTGCTTCGATTGGTGTTCAGATCTCCCGATCTACAAGACCCAACAAGTTTCGACACTCACCAGTGTGATTTCAACCACCTCCAACCTTTGCCATCAGCTGCCACATGGATATCCGTAAATATTTCTTCTGGTCAAAAATATTTTGGAGAACAGAATGCAGAGTTCGGATTAAATCAGGCATGTGGGTGTGGATTAATTAGGTGAATATTTTAATTCCATCATGGAGGAGTTAGGCAAGTGGTGTGGATTAATTCAACCAAAGAAAGAAAAAGAAAACTAGTGGCTCTTGCGCAATGGTGGTGATTAATGATTATGTGGTAAGGGTCAGAGAAGAGGCGGAATTGGGCGATTTTTTAGACAAGTGAGAAACCCTAACCAAGAGCCGTGATGCGTGGGTTTTCGCACTTTCGATTTGGGTGGCAAGTCGGTGATTTTGAATCGTTGGCAAAAGTGAAACCCACGAGTCCGGAATAATTAGGTGAACAATTTCACTCTCATTTCTTTCTTAGGCCGAGAGAGAGAGATAGAGGAGGTGAATGGACGATTATGCCCCTAAAAGAGGGTCACGTGCCCAGCACATGACCATTTGCTGTTAAAAATCCTAACTCCATCCAACTAAGAGTTGACATTGAAACCAAATCGAAAATAGAAGTATATAGGGTATGTTCGTTTAGATACTTAGTTTTGTTTTCATTTTGTTTTCCAATCATTACCCTACTTCTTTTTCCAATCATTATCCTATTTCTCCAATTATTACTTTCTCATCTCTCCCTATCTCTCTCCAATCATTACCCCTATTTTCAATCATTACCCTATTTCTCTCTCCACCCACTACCAAAACTAAACTAAACTAAACTCTCAACCAAACATAGCCATAATTGTTCAAATTCAAACGTGAAGGACCAAAGTGAATTTTCGCTTAAAGTCAAAGGGATATAAAAGAAATTTTCTTTTTTTAAAAAAAATTTTAAACTAAAATATAATGAAAATGAAAAATAAGTTTTTGATTTTTTGATTTTTTCTGCACCATATAAAAGATCTCAATAAGATCTATCAAACAAAATCCATATTGGTAGAAAAATTATTTGCATAAACACATGATTTTTAGCTTGAAATTACCTTCTTCTTCAGAAAATACTTTTTTGAGAATCTGGAGCACAACGTTTCTTGTGTTGCGTGTATATTAAATTGTTTTTTTACAATTCATGGTGTTCGTTCGAGTTACGAGCTAGCTTACATGCACATTGACTCAATTAAAATCAAAAGACCAATGCTACCATCCACTAGCCGCGATCCAATTAGAACTTAAAAGCCCCATATGAACTGGCTCTACCAAAGTCGATGGCACTCAAGAGAATTCAAACTTGAGATCTAGGTAAGACTGAGCAAATACTGAAGTCCAGACTTATTAGGAAAAAATATTTTTTTCAACAGGACATACTAAAAACTTATTTTACTTAAATAAAACTTTATTTGAAAATCACTTCCGCGACATGGTGTCACATGCTTTTGGAGATCTTATCCTAGTCTTTTTTATTCGTAAGAGAGATTTTTTTGTTCATAAGTTACATTTGTCCATACTCCTTTCATAATTTGGTCCAGTTTTGACGTTGAACTTTTTCGTTAAATAATTTTTTTTTTCTTTGCTAAGTACAGAAGTTTAATTGCGGTTGTTTGTTAAACACATTAAGTTTGTTCATATTTATTAAATTTTTTCATCTTTAATAAAGTGTAATAAGGAACTTGTAAATTTTAGGTGGAACGTATTGTTGTAAAAGAAAAAGTAGTAAAATGATTTCCCGAAGTAAAGTGCAATTTACACGGTTATTGTTATATTTGGCTTTTTTATATACCAATTTATTCATTTAGAAAAAGTTGTAATCACTTTGCCTAAACTATTTCTTGGTGCATACTTGACAATAACGATGAACAAGCTTAAACAAGTTTAATTAAGTCACCTATCTGTCCATGTAGACCTCAAGAAAAATGGGTAATCTTCAAATGATTAATCAGCTTTTGATATTATTGCAATATATAGATGAATAATAATCACTTGCAATAAACAACCCGACTACGGCCACACCCCCGCATGTGAATATGTCCCACACGGATGATCTGAGCCATCCAATAATTCTTTACAAAAAATCAAGTGAACCCAAGAAAAATCATCGTAATTGAATATATGTAGGTGTTCGATCCAATCTTTCAATTTTCCGTTCAAATTATAGGATCTCAGAACTCGGAGTGGACCCTGCGTGACAGTTGGTGCTCTTAGCATTTTATCTTCTTTAATCAGCGATGTGCTGAAAAAATATTAGGGGGAAAAAAAAAACAAACAAAGCCTAATGCACTTGTTTTGAGGTATAGATTCGACAAACAAACTTAGAGGTTGTTTGATAAACTTCAAGTACTTGTAAAATCAATACATTCTTATATTTCTAACTAGCATACAACCCGTGCTATGCACTAGGTCATAAATAACACGGAGTAGAGTAGATGGTTCGATGAAATGGCAACAAATTTTCCGTGTACCAATTATTTTTGTGTTAGAGTTCGGAGTCGATTCAAGGCTTTGTGTTAGAATTACCGAGACTAGTCACCCAAATGGATCAACTGGGAGCACTGGCTTAGTTTAGTACTCCTTCAACTATTTTCCCACATGCATATCCTATTACTACTAGTTTAGGATATGAGAAGACTTGTGATCAAGAATCAAGATGATGATGGCTTCTCGCATTTTGGAAATTAAATAAACTCCAGAGAAATCGAGTTTAGACGGACGGTATCGCCTCGATACATTGGTAACATTATACGTATCTAATTAGAGAAATAACATGGTCAATTTATTGAACATTTGGAAGGAAAAAAAAATCATGTCTGAAGGATTATAAAAAGGGTGAAAATCTAATGTGTTGTCATCTAAATTGTTTTCCAAAGCAGGAAATTATTTAAAATGTTCAACGGAAAGCTGTGTTTTTAATTAATGTCACGTTGATGTTTATAGTGAAACAAGAAAAAATAAAAATAAATAAAAACTTTATTTTTTGGCAGTTATTTTTTTAAAGCAAAATTAACATGTCATTTAAAGATTAGGACCTGCCGACTTACGGAGTTCAATTATTAACTGGAGCGTATACCCATGCCATATGTCAGTTTCTATAGGCGAGTACAATCTTCTTTTTACCTCCTCGTTTGGGTGAGGTAAAAGCCTTTTTCAGTTGATATTTAAGATATGGATAAATTTCACTTGACCTCCCCTGAAGTTTACAATTACAGGGTCCTCCCCTATTATTTTTTGAAATGCTTGATCTCCAATTTCTTTCAAAGTGTAGATAGAATGGTACATATGGTATTTGCGGGCCGTTTGGAAGCCTAATTATGTTTGCATTTGGGTTTTTGGATTATGGCCATAATTGATTATGAATGTTTGAGAGAATAATGCTCAAAATGGATTATGAATGGGTATTTTGAGGATAATGCTAAAAATAGATTATTGGGGTGTTTGGGAGATGAATTTTTACATTTTTGCATTTCAGGTGTTTGGCTACTCCATTATGAAAATCCATTTTACAAAACCCATTCTCTAATTTTGAGAAAAGAAGCAAAAACCAAGAATTAGCTCCAGAGCTCCTTTTCCCATTTTGCCTTTTTCTATTTTCCATTGAATTACGAAAATACCCTTTTAACACAATATTTTTACATCTTTTAACACAATAAATAAGACCAAGGGCAACTTGGTAAAAAATCAATCCATAATTCATTTTCATCATTTATCTACCAAACACTATTAGAGTTCCAAAATATATTCTACACATATCTCCCAAACACTCCTTCATACTCCAAAACACATTCAGACCATAATCCAAAAGTCAAAAAGCCAAAAAATTAAAAATAAAAAGCCAAAAAGTATGCTCCTAAACACCCCCTTATGTATTTGGGAAGATAGTATCAACAAACCTGTCTAAATCCAATGCTTTGGTTCAATAACGTCAGTTTGAAAGGTTATAAATCGTTATTCATTACCCGCCTAGTATTTAGGGTGTAAATTATGATGACAGCACGAATTTCCATTAACATAACAAACGGATGTAATGATAGGGTGGAATCTGGAGAATAGTTTCAAAATCAAGGGAGGTCCGAGCAGTTTCAAAAAAAACCATTGGGAAGATCTCTGTAATTGTCAAAAACTTCAGGGGATGCCAGTGAAATTTACCTTAAAAATCTACGAATAAAATAATGTATTTATTTGGGGTAAAGCTTTTTTTTTTTTTTATGGTAAAGTTTGGTGCGAAAACCGACGGGGGTTTCTCGCGGGAGGCACCGCCTGCGTGAGGACGAAAAACACTTTAAAAAACATTTTTTTCGAAAGTAGCAATTAAAAAAAATTAAAAATAGAAAAATCAAAGAGCTGTTGCCCTTTGCAGCCTTGTTGCAGGTCTTGCTCCCCACACACTTTCCTTTCTCTCTCCTCATTCGCTCGAAAACGCTCCCCCCCAACTTCATCTTTCTCTCTCTACCTTCCCTTTTCTGATTCGTTCTCTCTCTCCACAATTCACTCTCACTCTATAAAAGTCAGCCTACCCCCATCTGTATTGTCCTTCCTAGCTACCACTAACCATTTCCTCCGTAGCTTTTTTTTTCTCTGTTCCTTATTTGAATCCTCCTCTAGGAGGATAACAGCTACTTTCACTTCTCCCAACAGCTCGCATAGGTACGACTGCTCCATCCATTTGAACTTGCTCCCCTCAAAAAAAATCTTGGCTTTAATTTCCAGTTATTTTTAACTCACGTTGCAGTTTTCCCCCCCGAATTTCCAAAATTTTCTTCAGCTTGTGTATTTTTCATTGAGGATCTTGAACAATCCGAGCAAATCATTTTAGTTTCCAAAGCTTTAAGATTCTTAAATTTTTTGGGGTGAAATTGAATTTTTGGTTTGCGGAGAAACCCAATAAAAGAAACGCCCATAAAAGTCTCCCGTGACTGGATTTTGAGTGTTTAATTTCCAAAGATCTAAAGTTTTGATTTTTTTTTTTTGCGGAGAAACCCACGAAAAGAAGTGCCCAAAAAAGTCTCCCGTGACTGGATTTTTCACTATTTTAACTCCCAAAGGTCTAAAGTTTTGATATTTATCACAGATCTGCATCGTTTCCCTGAACTCTGATTATTTCGAATTTGAGACTAGTGTTGGTTCATCTTCCGATGATTCAAACCCAGAAATTTAAAATAAAATAGTTCACAAACCATCGGCCTGCAATTATTTACCCAAAATTTAATCTTTTACACTTGGCCCTCGTTTGGATCTAGATCCGTAACCGTTCACATCCTTCAGATCTGGTCAACCAAGTTTATTACTTTCTTCAATTAAAATTAAATATAAATTTTTCATGTATATTTTTACGGATCGAGTCGTTTGTCGTCGCACCCTTGTCTGAAGCTGAATTTTTTTTGTGGGTTTTGAAATCAGGCGTTTGTTCGAGGCGTTAGATCAGAGCGGAAAATGAACCATCACTGCGCCGTCCAACAGCAGAACGCCGCCTTCGCAGCCTGTGAAGAGGTGAGGACCACCGTATACGTCTCGATGTCCGACAGGAGAGAGGCGGTGGTTTGCCCCAAGCCTCGTCGCCTCGGTCTCCTCAACCACGGCGTTCCCGACCCAATCAGACCCCTGCGATGGCAAATTAGGTAAAAATAAAATAAAATAAAAATTGATCCTTCGAAAAAAGAAACCTTTTTTGTGTGTTGGAAATTGGATTTGTGACTCTTTGTTGTTTGGTGTTTCAGTCATCAGTCAGAGCTGCTGTGCGAATCGAAAGCGGGAACAGATCTGCTGGACATCATCCTCCTAAAGGTATAATTCAATTATAGTATTTTCTTGTTGCGTATTCTCTGGGTTTTTTAAAAGTGACTGATTAGGCCGTGTTTGGATATTGGGCGGTTGATTCCACAACCAACCCCCCCCCCCCCCCCCCCCCCCCCCCCCCCCCCCGGCCCAAATCCTGGGCTCTGTTTGGAATTTGGGGATGGAAAGGGGAAGGAGGGAAAATAATGAAGAGGAAAATTAATGCGAAAGTTCCAAGAAATCGGGGAGAAAACTAAACTTTTTTTTTTTTTGGACTTCCCTTTATCTTTTTTTAGAAACCAAACGATGGAAAGAATTTTTAAAATTTTTCCATTTCTTTTCTAAATTCCAAACGCACTACCATTCTGCTTAGGGAATCAAGTATTTATTTTTCAAATAAGTACATATTTTAGAATTAAAGGGTGATGTATCGTGAGAGATCTGTTTGTAAAGCTGAAAATAAGTATTTAAAAAATAAGAATTTTAGCGGAACGAGCCTAAAGTTTAACCAAAAGGCCAGTTAAACTTGAAAAACAATTTCTGAAAAAAGAGAGGAAGATTTATTTAAGTAATTTTCAAATTTTAGACAGCCTTTTGTTTTAATTTTCAAATTTTAGGCAACTTTTTATTTTAATTTTCAAATTTCAGACAACCTTTTGTTTTAATTTTTTTTTTTTGGTTATAGTCCCCACTTTCGTCGTTCTTTTAATTTTTCATTCCCCTATTGTTGACAAACGTAAATTAATTTGTGGGTTATGTTTCAGTAATTGAACGGTTTCGGACAATTTTTGGGGGGATAACCCATTTCTGTATGGCTTTGATTACAGGGTGGTTATGGTGCGGACCAAACTAGTGCCCCAGTAGCCTCGTCGCCCCCATTTTTTTGCGGGTCTCCGCCGAGCAGAGTATCTAACCCACTAATCCAGGACGACCGATTCGGGGACGAAAAATTCAACCCCGTCTCGCCGCGCTCGATCCCCGTCCCCCCTCCGCCCGGGCTATCGCTCTCGCCGTCATCCTCCTCCAGGAAAGGAGGGTCCTGCGTGCGGGCGAGTTTTGGTAACAACCCGGCCGTGAGGATTGAGGGGTTCGACTGCCTGGACAGGGATAACAGGCGCAACTGCAGTATCCCAACCCTGGCGTAGCGAACCCCCGAGACAGAACCGACCGCGCGGATCAGTATATAGAAAAGAAAACCGAAAGCTGAGGACATGATTGCCACAACAACAACAATCTTTTGATGAGTAGCTGGAGATGAGTTTTTTTTTTGAAGACAAATCTTTTGTTGGGTGTAAATATGTTTTTATTTAAAAAAAGGGTCTCTCTGTATGTAATATGAGTCTGTAAGTAAAGAGTTGGTTAACCAAATAATGGAGGGGGACAGGAGTTAGGTTTTTATTTATTAAGTATGGTATTATTTAGTATTTAGTAGTAGTAAAAGAGGGCCCTCTCTCTTTTATGATGTAAAGTAGGTATTATGAGGGGAGAGGGGAAAATTTTAAAAAATTTGTTAAGCCACCATTTTGGTTTGGGGGTCTTCTCGGAAGTCTTGTTTGGGCGCGGCTTTGAAAGTGGAATTTGTAAAAAAGCAAGTTGCGTGTAACGAGTCATCTTTTGTGTTGTGAATATATGGATGATGCTTGGAGGATTTGATTCTTATCGGACACCTGCTGCTGATTGCTTTGCTCTGCCTTTTTTTTACTTTTCTTCGACTGGATGGTAAAGTGGTGTGATGATGATGTTTTGCTTATTTTTCAAGCGATCGCAATGAGCTTTGGAATTATATGAATTATTTGCACTTTGTTTGGTTGAGCTTTTAGAAAATTATTTTTGAGAGTTAGAGTGGTAATGAGTGGAAAGAAATATAGAGGAAGATTTATTGAAAATTGTGTCGAGAGTTGAAAATGTGTTTGTTTGCTTCTTCCCTCAGAAATAATCTCTTCAAATTTTTTACCTGTTTCGTTATCCTTGTTTTTTCGACTATAGTGAATTTTTTTCATTTATTTTATACTTTTTGAATGTATATAGCATAATTCTATTCAAAAAATAAAACTGTTTGTTAAAATGTTAAAAAAAATTACTATAAATAAAAAAATACGCGAATCTATAGAATTTTTTTTATCTAAAAATAAATTTCAAAATTGCAAATCAAATACAGTGAATTGTTACTTTTTTTTGTCCCGATGGAATGTCAATTTTCCAACTTTTGCTTTTATTAGTCAGACTGTCTTTGCGAATTTTAGTAGGTCAGAACGTATTTTCAAAACGTTTTCACATTAACGCTTGTACTCTTGTACTTGTTTATGCACGCGAATTATGTGACTTTAGAATAGACTACCGCCCTTGGGCTTTTTCTTACCCTTTCCCCACCTCTCACAGCATGTAGTAGTATTTTCTTCTTTTGTCGTCTAACCAAACACGAGAAACCAGTTTCCTTACAACTCCCCTTTTTGTTTTTTACAGTATCAAAGGAAACAAACTAGGAAATGATTTTGTTACTTCTTTTTTTTTTTTATAACGCCGCTCCCCTTCAAATGTTTTTTTGTCCTAAAAATACACTTGCAGCGGAGTGACGATAACAAAAAAAGGGAGTGACAAAATCAACAGCCAACAATATACCGTAAAT
The DNA here is from genome assembly GCA_014282245.1 of Rhododendron simsii. NCBI lineage: Eukaryota > Viridiplantae > Streptophyta > Magnoliopsida > Ericales > Ericaceae > Rhododendron > Rhododendron simsii. The sequence continues at coordinate 22,091,038 of CM024961.1, forward strand.
TACTATTTCACTACTGGTTCTCTTTGTTTTATTGTTTCCTTGCTTTTCCTTTTACCCATTCATTCTTTGACGAGGTATCCAAACCATACTTAGATCCGTTTAGTTGCATGGAAAGGAAAAGAAAGGGAAACCACGGGTGCGTGCATTGGTAACAGTAACATAGCAATACGGATTCGGCTATGGTTCGTTCAAGAATCAAGAAATATGAATAAGGATGTGGCGCTATCCAAACAGTCAATTCATTTTTGGGCGAGAGAGATGAATGGCCAAACGGTCTTCCATGTTTGCGTCCGGTTTCAATTTGGTGTTGGACAAGACTTGCACCAAACCGTGTTTGTGTTGGAGAGTAGCATTGATACATGAAATAGTTGTGCTTAAACTATCAGTTAGGTCACTTGGCTCATCACTTATTTAAGGTCCAGAACGAATATTTCCAGATTTAGATAATGCCGTATTTGTCCATGGAGTTCTACACGTATGTCTTAATTGAATATTCAATCTAGGAACTCCACGATGCCCTTTGGACTCTCATTTCTTGATCCACCAGTTTGTTCGAGGCAACTAATTTTTGGTTGCTGTTCTTCGACGACTAGCCGAAAAAGCCGCAAAGCTGAATCAAGAAGCCGTGAAGGTACAGTAGTATCTCATGAGCGGTGGGGGTCAGGATTTGAGTTTTGAGTGGCGAAATTAAAATAAGTTATCCGCTACATAGGAAACTATTATCTCGTGCTCAAAAATAGTTTTAGAATCAAAACTGCAGTATTGAAAAATATGAACAAGTCCGAAACAAATGATCGCAAACAAGGCCCTTTTTGTGCACAAATCAAAAAGCACTAATCAATAAATAATCTCATACTAATAAATAGCACTCAATAATTCAAAGTGGAGAGAGTGTTGCATCACAATTCCACCTTGATGAGCACCACCACAATTCAAATTGACACCATTCACCATATTTTATTTATTTTTTTGACTTAGGGCACGATGAAATCAAAATGAAGGGAGAAAAGAAGTTAGAACCATGTGTCACCTCCCTCACTACAAGCCTCCGACCTTGCTCCTGAGTCATAATTTCGACTCTCATGCGGACCAATAGAGCTGGCCATGATTCGACTCACAAACAAGCCAATGGAGCCAACCGACTCTTGGGGCTAGATTGGACTGGCACGTGAACTGCTCGGCCATGTCCGGCGGGGAATGGACAATTATGGGATGATTCGATCGTCTTAATTCGGATTGTGTCAAATTCCAAAGATCGCACAAGTTATAGGGATTTTGTAAAGAATATCAATAAAGGACATACCCTGTTTAGGAATCCGAAATCCCCCGGATCTTTTCAATAAGGACGGTATAAAGTACTCCTTCCGTTCCATTCTGTTGTGTTTGTTTTCTTTGTTTAGAAGAATTAAATAAGATCTATATTGCATAAATAAAATATTATACATTAAAAAATATAGACAATTTTTAAGAAGTCCAAAAAAGAAAATAAGCACAACATTTTGAGACATAGAGAGTGTCACATCTTGCAAATAGTATGCACTCTGAGTATTCATAATATTAATTAATTACTCCGACTAACTTAATCATCAGAATATCTGCGGTCAAAAATATCATCGGTCAAAGGATTTGTTTTGCACGTTTGCATCATATCAATATCAATTAACTTCTTGATTTACCCAAAAAAATATCAATAACTTCTTAATGGTTATTCATTCTTGAGGTTATGGATACAGTAATAATCTTCTCTAAGTTCTTGAAAGTATCGCATTTTTCTGATAACAAGGTGTCCATGCCAGCCAGCGCGCACATCGACTAATTTCAAGGTTACAGAGTTAACGTGTTAGAAATTTTACGGAATTTCAGATGAATGAAATCGGGGCTACCGGAGGGTCTCTCGAGGCAACCGAGTATGTGCCGGATTCGTTGTATATGGATGTACCACAATCAATAGACGTATTTATGTGTGGATTCTGTAACCCCCGAACCTTCCATGATTGTGAATTCATTTTTGTAACCTCTCTCAATCAAATGGCAGATTTGATTTCAGCATTTGATGGCTGCAATTTATCTTCTGGAGTTACAATTGTCACCATCCCTCTATAAAAGGAGGTTCACGGTTTTGGAGAAAACACAATAAAATTCACAACATTTCAATATACTCTGACATTCGTTCTTGAGAAAGAGAGACAGGCGGTAGTCAGTTCGCCAAGGCAGTCAACGGTGGTGTTCCGACGGCTTGCAGTTTAGCCGAGCCAGGAAGACGCCGAACAATAACCTACAACATTGACGGTAAGTGGCGAATCTTTCTTAAGGAGACTGTGGTATCACACAGGATTCGGTTTGATAATCTGGAAATTCAATTGGTATATCGACTGTTTCAATCTGTTTTGTAATTGTATTTTGTTTCGATTATGTAACTATTAAATTATCAATGTTAATGAAATTATTCTCTGAAAACATTACGTGATTGCCGAGATTTTTCCCAACAAATAACCGGACAAACTTCCAGCAGTCCCAAAGGAAAGTTTTAAACCTAAAATCTAAGGGAGAGGCCGTAACCACTAGTGACCAGGCCAACCCATTGGGTTTTCTCGAAAGTATCACAAATCTCGTCTTATATTCCACGATATTAGGCATCCAACAGACACCTGTATTTTTCGTTCATTATCCAGAGAGATTTTTCAGTGCCGAGCGGGTATGTCCCATGTGGTATCCACTCCGGTGCATCCGAGCCGTCCAATACATTTTTGGACGGTTCGGATTGAAACCCTCTCTCTCCTCTCACTCCAACACTTTCTCGCTCATTTTCTCTCTCCAATTTTGAACCGTTCAAAAATAAAATGGACAGTTTGAATAATCGCGAGAACACCACGTGGTACTCCCTCAGTGCTGAAATTTTGTTCCTTTATCCAAGACAAAAACAAGAGGAAGAAAAGAGAAACACGGCTGCACCTTGCTAAACGCTAATTGGAGTTCCGAGAAGATCACTTCATTCCAAAGTTCCTTCCTCAATCCAAACGCCAAGTTTTGCCTTCGCAAAGGTCAAAGCCGAAACGAGAAAGCCCCTGTCATCTCACGACCCAGAAGTGAGGCTGTACACTACAGGGTTGCAGTGAGCAGCTCAGCCGTCTATCTAAGTTTTTAAAAGTTCGAATTTAAAACTTACTCTTTCAAGAGAACTTTTAATTTAAATCTTTAAAAACACTTTTGTACGGTTGAAATTGTTCACTGTAATCCTGTAGCGCCCAGCCACATTACCAGGACCCCGAATCCCTCGTCTCACCTCTATTTCGTTACATATGATCACATCCCAACAGCCGCCACACCAGGTCTAATCTTTTGGCCGAACCTGATGAGCCCCACAACTACTAGAGTAGTTCGCTACAAATCGCACCCATCACGCCATCACCAACTGAACAGAAACTCCAATCACAGGACTGTCAAAGAACGAATCCGGAACGCCCCATAATGGACTTCCACGTGCCAACCAAACGACTTCCCACTTTTTAGACCAAACATTCTGCCCAAATCTTTTTGTTTCGACTGCAATGGTGTCTAGGTCAGTTTACGTATATTTTAACTAATTTCTTATCCCGTCCAATCAAAGACTAGGAAATTCACAAAAATTATTTTTTTGCGATTTGATCCCAAGAATCGAATTTTGGTCAATTGTATGAAGAGCTAGGGGCAGAGCTATTTTGGGGCCCGAGAGCTTCGGCCCTGATCCCAAGTTTTAATGTTTTTTTATATTCACTTGATTTTGAATATTATCAATAATTATTTATGTATAGGTACTTATAGTTTTAATAATTTTGATTTTATTTTATAAAAGATCGATTATTTTACATTCTCAATTTTCAATCTTTCATATATGAAAAAAAAACATGTGACTGTTGAAGTAGCCTAAAGAGAAAATGATTGTTATTACTTTATTTGCATTAGGCTTGAATTATTTCGATCAACGTACAAATTTAATGTATAAGAAAGCAAAAGCTTTATGATATACTCCTTTCATCCCTTATTTATAGTCCGGTATTTCATTTTGGGTTGTCCCTTAATAAGTGTCCATTTTGTAAAGTTAGTAGGTAAAAGTTTGTGAATTGTCTATTTTGTCCCTAAAAGTAGATTCCATTTTGAAAAGTAAGTGAGTAAAAGTGTAATGATGATGGGTAAGTAGGGAAAGTAGAGGAAAAAGTTGATGTGAAAGGTATAATGATGATGTCTTTTTAATAAGTTGGAATTACGAAGCAGGACATTTAAAAAGGGACGGAGGGAGTAATAAGTATACATTTCGATAAAAAACATATGTTTATTAAATTGGCCTTTCTCGAATCAAAATCTTAACTCAGCCACTGTGAATAGTAAACCCACCAACCAACCGGCCTACGGTTCCATTGTAACCAAATCACATGTCGAGTATCGGGAAGTGCTTCGTAACCACCCTGTCTCCTGATATAAGTGAGTATTCAATGAATTAGGCCATGTACTAATATAAATGGTCCCAACTCCCAAGTGACACTAGAGTGCGTCGTGTCCACTTATCAGCACTGCACTGGAAGCCGCAAATTGGAGCCGTATTTACCGTTAGGCCCGTAAATGAGGACAAGGAACTCCCACGTGATAATGGAATTATTTTAGCGACTCATCACCGTTCAAACCCAATTTCCAAATCACCGCCCCAAGCCCTTTAATAAGTGTGTGTGTGTGTGTATATATATATATATATATATATATACCACCAAATTCCAAGTCCCGTAGGTTTAGGAAAAGCAATTGTCTTTGGGCAAGTTTTAAGGTAGCTCTGTTTCTTGAGAAAATAGCCATGAAGAGGCGAAAGGATGAGGTCGGAAATGGACCGGCGAAGAGAAAAGCGAAAAGAGAGGTGGCGGACAGAGGGGAGGAGGCGGGGAAATCGACGGCGGAGGAGAGGGGGGACAAGGGGGAACGTGAGGCTGTGGCCGTGGAGGCGGAGAGGTTGGCGGATTGGGAGGAGGGGACGCGGTGGTGGAGTGTGGTGGACGAGCAAATGTCATGGGGGTCATTTTGGTGCCCATCTTGGGACATTGATGAGTATCTGGGGGAAGCTTATAACGATGCCTCGTATGGTGATGTCGTTTGGGATTATGATATATGGGATTTGGGAGGCATCAATGAGGTTCCATGATTGCCAGTTTGTGAGAGTGAAAAGAAGCTTGCACTTCCTGTTCTGAAGGTTTTTTTTTTTGTTTATTGATCCATCAGCAATTTCATTCAAGAAAACCACACGGCATTTACAAAAGGAAATCCATACGGCATCTGGTTTTGAAGTTTGACGCATGAAATTCAATTTTGTTTGTTCACTGCATGTGGATCTCTTCAATTTTGGTTTCATAACTGGATATTCGGGGTCAGTTTGTGCGCATTTCGACTAGTTTCAAGACCCTGAAGATTACGATCGGACATAACCCCAGTTGTCCTAAAATTTCGAATGTTTAGCTTTCGTGAGAATTTAATACTTTTATTAGAAAGCAACAGTAGTTTTTTGGTGGGAACCACCAATTACTAATTAACCTGAAACTCGTTAGGAAAATCTTCCTCTACTTCCCTTCTTAACCTGTAATTTCAAACTGCTACTTGAATTTTCTTCTTATTTTCTCTATCATCACAGCTTTTGTCATCTGTTATCATCATTGGTGTAGTTAAAATTTAGAGCAAGGCTACAGTTCCCGACAGGGAACTCCCGACCGAAATCCCGACGCGGCGCCGGGGCCGATCCGGCCACCGGACGGCTGATCGGAGCCGACCAAAAATTCTAAAAAAAAAAACCGAGTGGCTCTTCGCGAGAATCAACGGCATCCGATGTGTGTAGGTGGCCGATCCAAACACTCCATTTTTTTGTATACGTTTATACAAAAAAATGGAGTGTTTGGATCGGCCACCTACACACATCGGATGCCGTTGATTCTCGCGAAGAGCCACTTGGTTTTTTTTTTTAGAATTTTTGGTCGGCTCCGATCAGCCGTCCGGTGGCCGGAGCGGGCCCGGCGGCGTGTCGGGATTTCGGTCGGGAGTTCCCGGTCGGGATTCCCAGACTTTCTGTAAAATTTATTACATAAAGAGTTGAGAGTTTTCCTTGTTGATCAAATCATGAACGGAATGAAGGTGAAGCTCTATACTAGACAAAGCATGAAAAATGGGATTCTTGTTGTGTAATTATTGACATACTCTCTCCGTATTTAATTATTAGTTTGTTATTCTAGTTTTTGTTGTTCCAAAATATTTGTCCTTTTCTAAAAAAATGGAAGGACAAATTTGATGATTTTTCAAAAGTGTCAATCACAAGTGAATATAGGAGCATCCGCAATGGTAATAATTAAAACCAATAATCAAAATGTGTCACGTCAGCATTTGACTATTTATTTAGTCCATAATCAAACTTAACAACCACTACATCCACATTGGTTATTTTTGCATCTCTAACAAAAAAAAAACCCCACAATACACAATGCACATTTGTCCAGTCGCAAACGAGTTCCAATTACGCATCCGGCCACACCAAATTATTCGTCTCGATGATATTATTCCAATGTGAGATGTTTTTGAGTTATTGAGTTTGGTTATTGGTAAAAGTTGTTAAGTTTGGTTATGGAATGAGTGGAATTTGATTATTTGCTGGTAAAAGATTTGTAACTTTGCTTACTACAATGTTAGGTGTTTTTTAGTATTGTTCTTAAATTTGCATATTACAATGGGGATGCTCTAAAAGCATCCATAATGAAATAATCAAAATTGGATAATCAAACCCAATTCCAAATCACCGCCCCAAGCCCTTTAATAAGTACCCGCCAAATTCCAAGTCCCGTCGGTTTAGGAGAAGCAATTGTCTTTGGGCAAGTTTTTAAGGTAGCTCTGTTTCTTGAGAAAATAGCCATGAAGAGGCGAAAGGATGAGGCCGGAAATGGACTGGCGATGAGAAAAGCGAAAAGAGAGGCGGTGGACAGAGGGGAGGAGGGGGGGAAATCGATCGTGGAGGAGAGGGTGGATGAGGGGGAACGTGAGGCTGTGGCTGTGGAGGCGGAGACTTTGGCGGATTGGGAGGAGGGGACGCGGTGGTAGAGTGTGGTGGACGAGCAAATGTCATGGGGGTCATTTTGGTGCCCATCTTGGGACATTGATGAGTATCTATCTAGGGGAAGCTTATAACGATGCCTCGTACGGTGATGTTGTTTGGGATTATGATATATGGGATTTGGGAGGCATCAATGAGGTTCCATGATTGCGTGTTTTGTGAGAGTGAAAGAAGCTTGCACTTCCTGTTTTGAAGGTTTTTTTTTTTTTTTGTTTATTGATCCATCAGCAATCTCATTCAAGAAAACCACACGGCATTTACAAAAGGAAATCCATACGGCATCTGGTTTTGAAGTTTGACCCATGAAATTCAATTTTGCTTGTTCACTGCATGTGGATCTCTTCAATTTTGGTTCCATAATCAACACATAATTACTTTCTTTTTTTTTTTATAATTGGATGTTCAGGTCAGTTTGCGCGCATCTCGACTGGTTTCAAAACCTTGAAAATAACGATCGGACAAGACCCATGTAACTTTAAAGTTTAAAATGTTTGACTTTCGTGTCGGAACATAACACTTTTATTAAAAAGCAGCAGTACTTTTTTGGTGGGAACCACCAATTACTAACCTGAAACTCGTTAGGAAAATCTTTCTCTGCATCCTTCTTAACCTGTAATTTCAAACTGCTACTTGAATTTTCTTCTTATTTTCTCTATCACAGCTTTTGTCATCTGTTATCATCATTGGTGTACTTAAAATTTATTACTCCACTAAAGAGTTGAGAGATTACCTTGTTGATCAAATCATGAACGGAATGAAGGTGAAGCCCGATGCCAGACAAAGCATGAAAAATGGGATTCTAGTTGTGTAATTATTGACATGTTCCATCCATTCTTAATTGTTATTAGTCTATTATTTCATTTTTTGTTGTTTCAAAATATTTGTCCTTCTCTAAAAAAAATGGAAGAAGAAATTTGATGATTTTTCAAAAGTGTCCCTCACAAGTGAATATAAATGCTGTAAAATAGATACAATATAGAGGTAATGGTGAAAATGATATGCATTAAATTTGAGTCTAAGTGTAATCATTACCTGTCTCCTCAAACAATTAAAATTCTCAAAAAGGACCAACAATACGGAATAGAGAGTGCTTGACCGATTCCTAGTCCTAAATTAATGGGTTGCCCCAAGCGAAGGGCGGAGACCGACGTTGCACAATATCCGGTAAATTCGGAGTTGAATCCATAGAGACGGTGATGTGTGTTGACTAAAACCTCGGGTTGTTACTGACTAAACTGGCTATTAGGTAGCTACCCCTTGACAATTTAATTGAGATTAACTAAAACTTAAAGAAACAACTATTATTTTCAAATAATTAAAAAGGAGGTACAGTCGTAGGGTTCATAGCACTCGCAACCAATCCGGATTCGCCTACTCCATTCAATGTTCTTAAAACGTTCGATTTTAGTGAGAAAAAGATACCCCAAAAGATGCGAATCCTTATGGTCGCCGTTCACCCATACGCAACGAAGAATGGGTTTTAGACCCCCGTTCCCCAGTTCACATAGGCTCCGACAATGTCTGGATTCGTCTAATGAATGTTCTTTATTAACCAAAAATTCTCTTCCTTTATTGTTTGAAAATAGGAGCATTGCCCGAATTGATCACAGTGTGCTAATCACCCCGCGACTCTACCTATACGACTACTCACTAATCATTGCGCATAAAATAAAAGAAACCCTAATTTGAAACATGTTTCTATTCCGCGAGATGAAAAATAAACAGAAAAATATCAACTAATTAAATACCAGCGAATAATTTTTATTAAAAATAGAAATTAAAACCAGTTACCGGAGTGCGAGTAATTGAACAAAACTTTCAATAAAATTTGAAAGGGAAAATTTCAAATAGCACCTAACCTTTCACACAAATCACGCATAGGCACCTGCCTTTTAATATTATCAAAAAAAAAACACCAGGCCTATTTAAAAACCCATCAATTTTCTATCCGCCGTTAACTTTTCATCCATAAACATATGGAAATGCTGAAATGGCCTACACCTGGCCATTTAGAAGGAAACCAATATGCATTTTGGAGGAAAAACACATTACTCTATTTATTTCTCCCGCCAAAACCCACCTGTGGGGCCATAGAGTTCCAATATACTATTTTTACTTTTTTTTATAACTTTTAGTTTGTTTTTCTTTTCTTTTTTCTTTTTTGAGTTTGTTAGTTTTGCGCAACCTTTTGTGACTTATTGATTCATCTTGACAAGACAAATCGGAAAAGTATATTTTTTTAACTTTTACCCAAATATTTTAAGAAATAACCACTTTGAAGTAAAAAAAAATGACTATTTCTCAAAATATTTGGGCAGATATTTAATATTTTTTATTTTTCTTATTCGTATTGACCAAACGAATTAGAAAACAAAAAAAGTGAGGCAAAAACTAAGAAACACGAAAAAAAATTAAATAAGAAAAAAACTAAAAGTTATAGAAAAAGTTAAGTGGAATGGGGATGTCCCAAAATCCTCAAACATCTCCTTCGTCTCCTTTATTTGCCTCACACCATCTCAAGCTCTGCCGAAAAAAAATGGCACATAAATTTGATCTCTAAAATGTGCAATAACCGGTTCAACATAAACGGACAATTACAATAACCGGTTCAACATAAACAAACAATTACAATAACCGAGATAAAGTCTTATAAGCATTACTCCCATAACAAACCATTGAAACTAAAAATGGCCCCTCAGGTGGGTTTTGGCGGGAGAAATCAATAAAATAATTTGTTTTTTTCCTAAAATGTATATTGGTTTCCCTCCAAATAGCCAGATGTAGGCCATTTCAGCATTTCCGTCTATTTTTGGATAGAAAGTTAACGGCATGTGGATAATTGATGAGTTTTTAAATAGGTCAGGTGTTTTTTTGATAATATTAAAAGGTCAAGTGACTATGCTTAATTTGTCTAAAAGGTCATGTGCTATTTTGAAATTTTTCCGATCTGAAAAGAAAAGGAACTCGGAAGAAAACTAAACTTCGGAACAAAGGAATCGTGATCTAGGCAGCCTCGTTCTTTCTTTTTCTCCTGTAAAAAGTGTTCCGACGGCAGCCCGTTCTTCCGTTTTCTTTTTCACGGCGGCAGCCCTCGGTCCTTTCTTTTCTCTAATAGCGTGATTCCTTTTATAAGCTGCTGATGGCCCCTGTAAAAGGCCCCATTTTCCTCCTTTTATTCCCAGCCGAACAATTAGCTTAGGAAGCCCACTTTTCTTTGGTCCAACTCTTAGTCAAGCTGAGTAAAAACAATTGGGTTTGGGCCTACCAAGACATGTGCCATCTGAATTGTAACGTGCACACTAGGAGCAAAATTAATATGGCCAATCCATGATTCAATTCTCTCAACTCTAGCAACGTACATTAACTTAATCGGCTTTCATGTATTAAGCTTTCAAATAACTACAATACACAAACTAAGCATTAAGTTCCGATTAACAATATAAATAGACTTACAAAGATAAATTAGAGAGCGCTAATGTGAACATTTACGCGCCTATCAGAGAGAGTAATATCTCAATTAGCGTAGGCTTTGTCTGCTCTAGCTGCAGATGATTTGAGAAGACTTCATTCATAAGCAGTTTCTTGTTGCGGTTTGCTCTTCTTCAGAAGAAAATAATGCCGCATAAGTTTCAAACCTTAAACCCTAGTCTCCAAAGTCGAAATAACATCTGAACATAGACTACCTCAATTTTATTTAGGCTTCATTACTGAATGATGGATTCAGAGTCCAATTAATGGAGATGCACTCGTAACCTGACTTGAACAATGTAATTATACAAATACAACAATTGAACCTAGGACTATATATAGTAAACATATTCTGCACAATCACCAAACACGTAAACCTAACAAAATTCCACAATAATATGGTTCTTAAAGTCTCCAACCGGCTCCATATTTTCGCCAAAGTATGTTAAATCGTCAAGATATGATCGTGCCACAGAAAAATCAATATTCTTTTTCTAAATAAAGGGAAATTGTGTGGTGTGCTTTTCTTTAAAATTTGTTTTAAATTAAAACAATATGTCAACTAGGACCACTCGCAGATCGGTTTAATGCGGATTGTTGTTTTCTCCATCCGTCAACCGTCCGTGAGTTTATTTGGTTGGTTCGGTTTAGATGCGGTTTGTGTGGATCGGTTTGGACGGTTTCGGCAGATTTGAGTATGCAATTTATTTATTTTTATATACACCTTAAAATTGAAAAATAAAGCTCCAAAACTTCAAGTCTAATCAAGTCCACCATAAATCCAAACAAGTCTAAACCAACATTAATTCTAAGTTATATTCATCCACTCTAAAGTCTAAAGATAAACTATTACATTATCCAATTAAGTTACGTTCGTCCATAAAAAATGATTAAAAGTCCAAAATGACATCATAATAGAGAAGGTTATTAACATTTTCAACATAAAACATCATAGAATACATGTTTATTACTTTATTATCTGTGGAATTTTGTTCAAATTGGTCAACATCGTTTCGTAGATAACTAGGACCATTGCGGATTGGGCAGATTGAGCGGAACCGATCCGGAACCGTCAGAATTAGTATTTTCAGATCTGTTTCCGTCTGTAGCAAATCTCGATTTGGTTTGATTTGGTGCGGATTGAACGGTTCGATTTATTCGCTGAACAACGATAATATAAACCATCAAACTGGGTTGTTCCAAAGCTGAGGAATCTTCTTAAGGCGTATTTTGCCTAACAATTAAAGCTGATACAATTATTTTGTAATCCTACTGATTGTGGTTCGATCAAAAGACTTCAGATCCATAACGGTTCTCTCGTGAGATACCAATTAATCACTCATAAATTGGAGTATTACAATTTTGTTATAATCATACACACTTACACACAAGACATGGAGTCTTGTGTTTATGTGTGATTATAAAAGTATTGATATTTTTACTGTGTACTAATAAAAATCGTAATTGCACTTTACAGCAGCACAAGATTGCAGGGGACGTCGATTGCACTACTCGAACCTCGGACACCTTTGATCAGGCAATTCAGTTCGGAGTAGCAAACCCATTTTAATTACACTAGGCTACAACCTTGGTGGTATAAATACGGGTAAGGTCCAGTTTAGTAATATTAACCTCCAGTTTTAGGCCTTTGTGGGCCTCTCCCAGGTCCATAACAATGATCGGAATCGTTCATTGTGTAGAGCTCGTCGAAAATGGTATCCACGCAAAAAATTAGCTTGATTTAACATCGATAGATACACGAACAAAACTGATTTGTATAAGAAAAATGCAATGACAAAAATTAAATTGAAACTCATAATTTTCCATTTTTTCTTGTACAAATATGTTTCGTTCATGTATCTATCGATGTTAATCAAGCTAATTTTTTGCGTGGATACCATTCTCGATGAGCTCTACATAATGAACGATTCCGATCATTGTTATGAACCCGGGAGGGGCCCTCAAAGACCCAAAACTGGACAGGACTGGAGGTTAATATTACTGGACTGGACCTTAACCCGTATAAATAACCTTGGTTTAATGGTCCACTTGTGTTTGATTAGGAGGATTTGGATTAATTTAAGGGGAATCTTATCTCGTTTTTAAGTTCCCAATCTTTGTTTCGGCGCCTAGCAAATTGCGTCAGCAAAAAACATTGAATTGACCACAACGACCCGGATGTTGACCACCGCGTGCTCTCGACGCTCCCTTTTTCGTCCGTCCCAAATGGGTCCTCGGATTCCACCCTTTCCCAAACATTTTCCCACTCCTTTTTTGCACTCTATGCACCAAAGAGAGCAGATACCCTTCCGCACGCACCTTTTACGCTGCTCTCTCTCTCTCTCTCTCTACAGCGTGTGAGATATGGGCGACGGAAAGGGCTCAACCCTAGTCCACCTGCTAGTCGTGGTCTTGTGCTTGGTCGCCTTCGGCTTCGCCATTGCTGCTGAGCGCCGTAGAAGCATTGTAACTCTTCTCTCTCTCTCTCACGATATGAGTGTTTATACTGATATGTGAAAGTGTGTCTTTCATCTGTGTACTGTTTGAAGTGAAATTGCGATTGCGGTTTTGTCAATCGCGCTCTGTAGTTCTCAATTGTGTGGCGATTATGTTTTTCTGAAGCAGCGTTTTCTATCAGTTGAAGGTAGTTGCGTTTTATCAGTTATTTTGTGTGTTTGTGTTTTTTTGCTTCCTTTGAGACTGGGGATTTTAAGATCTGGTTGTCAAGTTTATGATGTTGATGTGCTAGTTTTGTGCTTTAGCGATGCTTGGATCTGAGCGTGCAACAGAGAAATGCTTTTTGTTTATTATGTCCTCAAAGTTTAGATGTCGTTGGGCCCAAAATACCTTTCAGGTGAAATTTGTAAATTGCAATGCTAGAAAGTGGTTGAATGAAACTTTCACAAATTAATAAAAAGGCCAACTTGACTGGGTGTATGTGTTAGAAATTCTTTCGCCTCTATGAAGAGGACTTTTCACCAAACGAGGGTTAACATTTAGCAGCGAGGCTTCGAGTAGAAGTTTTAATGAAAGATGGAACATAGTGCAGAAAGAAGAAATACAGAACTGATTGAGCAACTAAATTACGGAGATATAGGGTTGCAAACGAACCGAGCTGCTCGCAAGGAACTCTGGCTGCTCGGATCCATTTGTTTAGTAATTGGGCCGGGCTCGAGCTTCAGTTTTAGGCTCGCTTAGTAAACGAGCCAAGCTCAACATTCAATATCTCGGCTCGTTTGTATAGGCTCGGGTCGTTTAAAGAGACTAGTTAAGTAGATTAACCAGGCTCGGATAGTTAAGGGCTTGTTTAGTAAACGAGCCGAGCTCGAACACTATGGAGCTCGGCTTGGCTAGTTTGCACCCCTACGGAGAGAACACTATTTACACACCTACAATGATCTCAATTTCTATTCCTACTAGTGAATTGGCTAGATGGTTTGATGATGTTGTGTTTTGATTGAGGATCCCTTCTCCTTCAAATGGCTCCTCTTTTATGGACATTATAACTGTTGAGTTAATATGTCATCACTTTCTCCCATTTTGTCCGCGTATCTCGCTCTCTTCCTTCATCTTGGCCTCCTTATTTGCCACATGGCTTGTTCATGTGAAGAGCGTAAAGTAAAATTGTCTCGTTTGGATTTAAGGTCAAGCCACATGGCATAGTACAATTTGGCTGGTCATCGTTGGTGTTAATAAATATATAACTCCATTCGGGATTTCCTTTTGATATTAGTGGGTTCTTCTCATCAGCTTCTAATACGCGATTATATTATGAAGTTAGAAGGAGAGACTGGCTAGTAGTGGTCATCGTTGTTCTCCCATACATCGTGTTTGGTAACTAACTGCATTTAGGGAGGGAAAGGAAAATGAGATTGAAGGAAAGCTAATCTTCCTTTGTTGGGTTGGGATTGTAAATGAGCAAAAAAAGGGTAGTCTTTGGAAATTTGGTCTGCATAAGTCTCGACATTCATACTTTTTCTCCAAAGGGTAAGGCAGATTAGAAAAGTGGAATTATTGTAGGGAAAAAAAGTGGATTCCACCACCAAAGAGCTACTGCAGGCAACCAGTGTACGCTGTTGTAGTAGGTGTTGTTTGTATGTGTTTTTTCGTTTTCTACCCTAAGCGTTATCTTTGGAGTTCTTTCTTTTAATAACAGCAACACCTCTGCGCGCTGATTAAAATGTGCACAATTTATTGAAGTCATAATATAACCCGTCAATTGCTGCCTGACTTAATGGGTGGGAATGAGGAAGGCCTAGGTGTTGGATGGAGTCCTAAAACCTGAGTTCAACTAGGGTAAAAAGATTGATTCAACGTTGATACCAATTCAATTAGACTTTAGTTGGTGTTACCATCATTAATCTACATAATGGTAGTCCTGAGGTTTCTCTCTGACACCATTTCTGGTGTTGTGCTGAAGTTTGAGACTGATTATTTATGCCTTTTCTCTAGTATTTCAGTGGGAGTATATCTTTTAATACATAAAATATCCTTATTGGCATATGCCATTCAAGAAAAAAGGATACATCTGCAGACCCTTCAATCTCCTTGATTGAGGTAGATATTCCCTTGTGGAAAGAAGCACCTTGAAGGAAGGACCGAAGGAGCCATACTGGATCATACTCATCTTTGTGGAGTATTAATATAATTGAAAGCTTCTTTTGCAACAACAACAACATGAGTTGTTCTTTTGTATATTCTTCCATACTGGGACATTTCAATTTTAGCTTGTAGTCCTTTAAAACCTAAAATAAGAAGCAGAGTGCTACCGTTCTCTAGTTGCAGCCATACAACAGTCCATGGTGAATTAGCAGGAATTGAGTTTGGTAGAATTCTTCGATTGGAATATCATATACATTTAATACACTCCACATGCTATTTTTCATACTTATTTGTTGTAGTGAAAGTGCCTCTTTTCATGTCAGGGAACGTTACATAAAGACGAGACGTCCAATGCTACATATTGTATTTATAGCTCGGATGTCGCAACTGGATATGCGGTGGGTGCTTTCTTGTTTCTTCTCTCCGGTGAAACACTGCTTATGGGTGTGACAAAGTGCATGTGTTTTGGAAGACCTTTAGCGCCTGGTGGGAACCGTGCTTGGACCATTATATATTTTGTATCATCATGGTGAGAATTCTGATTTTTCTGTTATGATTCTTCCGCTGCTTTACAAAGCTAGAACACTCCATCTAGAAAACCTAGTCCCGTGGAATCACTCCATCTAGAAAACAGTAGCAATTCTATTATCCAAATGGGATTCCTGTTGATATTCACTAATTTCGAGGTAAAAACATAAGCATTTCCCTTTGGTCAATAAACTCGCATTTTTTATTTCCTCTTTTTGTATTTGTATTGTGTTGCTGGACTTGGCTCTTCTCAAAATTTGGCGCATGCCCAACCAATTGCATTATGGCCTAACCATAAATTAAGAAGTAATAGACGAGCAACACACGGAACAATTCTAGGATTTTCGTGGATTTATGGGGTTCGGCATATAAGCTCTATCCACAGGTGAAGATCAACAGGGGAGGCTTATGGCAGTGGGCAAACTTAAAGTAACCCACTTAGGAACAAAACGTTGCTACAAAAACATGTATACATTTACATGTTTACAGTGGATTGCAATTGGGCCACCTTGGAGGAATGAGAAACTTTATAAAGCCCAACTTAGTGTACCTAATAAGGTTGAAGAATGGTCGAAGTCTTATTTTAACTCTCCAAATTAGATCCATTGTAGCCCTTCCAATGAATCGATATATATATTAGTATTTTTTGGTTTGCTTGTGTTTAGTAAAGTTTGTACACTTTTCAATTTGTTGGAAATAGCTGAAAGATATTAGAAGAAGTGATGTTTTCTGGTTAGAATTTGCAAGATTTGGGTTTTCAGGAAGATTCAACTTAGTTTTTTGAGGGTGGGGGTAGAACTTTTACTTTTCTTTCTTTCTTTCTTTCTCTTCTTTTCTTTTCTTTTTCTTCTTTTCTTGGTTGTGCACCCTTGGCACTCTTTCTAACTAAATATATTTTGGTTACGGATTAGGAAAAACTGTGTGTGTCACCACGAAGTGTAGCTTCTAAAGTTGTTCCTGAAGATCAACTGGTTCGATCTCACTGTGCAAAGAGGAGAAGCCTAAGTTAAACTGTATATGAAATGATCTTGAATGGGTTCAAATTTTATGCAATACCAAATGTGGGGTTGGGCTGGCACCCTATGTCAATTTGTTCATTCGTCAAGTGTTTAAGATGCAACGTGATTGGAGACTGTCCTGGCAAATTGCAACCAGTAACATCAATACATGCGAAAACATACCAGTTCTGCAGCAGTTTGATAATTATTCGGTTATAAAACCATTTCTATAGATTTGCAGACTTCATTGGTTTCTTAGGGTTGACACTGGATTGTACAAATGAAATACTCCATATGATACGGACATACAGTTCACTCAAATCCGAACAGGGGCTTGTTCCCCGGGTTTCGGTAGCGGCGGCGAAGCGTCCCCTTTGTTGGTGTCTGCTTTGGGTGCACTGGCAGTTTAGGGTGTTTTTTGGGTTTGGGGTTTGCCGCTTGGCCCTTTTTGTTGGCATCTTGCCAACATTTGGGTCGGGTAGCCTTAGGTTAGTAATTTTTTCTTCGGGTGCCCTTGTCCTTTTAATCCTTGTATTATTGCGGAGATTAATAAAAAAAATTTTGCCGACCAAAAAACATTTGTGACTTAGAACTTGCTTTTTACACATCTGCAGGGCGACTTTTCTGGTAGCAGAAGCATGCCTTGTTGCTGGTGCAAAGAAGAATGCCTATCACACCAAGTACCGCGACATAATCTACGCTCATGACTTCTCTTGTGAAACTTTAAGGAAAGGAGTTTTCATTGCAGGAGCAGTGTTTGTGGTTGTGACGATGATTCTCAACGTATATTTCTACATGTACTTCACCAAGGCTACAGCTCAGGCTGCTAAGAAAGCAAATCGTGCAAGTTCTACTGTTGGAATGGCTGGGTATGCCTAAGTTTTTGAAGGATGAAACTAGGTAGGTTCTGGGTTTTACTTCTTTGGTTGTCTTAGCAGGGTTCATGCGTCTATGATTGTACTCATGCAATGACATGCCGAATGTACTGATATGAAGATTGCTTAAAACCTGTGGATACTGATGTGCGCTTGTTAATTAGTATGCATAGTGATATCTTGTCTAGTTTTATGGTTTATAAATGTGAGTTCAGGGGAACTTATTGAAATCGGTGTATCCGTGAAAACTAGCTGGCACGGGTATATGATGCCAAGTTGGTAGGGCACCATATACCCCCATGCATAAGACCAAGGGTCAAATCTCACTAATAGCAACTTACAATTAGAGTAACACTTCATGCATGTCCAAGAAAAAAGTTGATAAAAAATAAGGAGAGGTTGAATTATGACCGAGCCTTATTTATCAACGTTGAGTTTTTTCCAGATGAGAATGGGCAAACTTTCGGTGTTATATGCAGCAGTTCTCAGTGTGTAGTGCTGGATTGTCCAGCAGGGGAATGGACACTGAATTTTCCAGTGGGAAGTTTCTCTGGTCCTTTCTTTTTGTTATTACAACTAAAAGTGACCTAACATCTAGGACGTTCTCTTGTTCTTGAAGGTACAAAAAAACCTTATTCAGTCTTATTGGACTAGTGGATCGAAAAATAAAATAAAATAAAGTCTTATTGGAGTAATGAAATCCGGAAATGAGAACTTAGTCACGTAATTCTTCAAAATTTTCTACCCTCATGCTCTTAATTCTTGCTCTGTGCTCGTGTTCTCAAGGATTTGCACTCACGAATTTTAGTTGTTTAAGAAGTTTTTGAAAGGCGTTTTCACGCTCTTGCTCCTGCACACTCACTCACCCGCCAACTGTGTGACTTCTCAAAGAATAGGTAAAGATGAAATGGCCGTGCACAAATTTTCTGTTAAATGGGTCAATTATAGGCCCACTTTTGTAGAAGAAAAACTTTGGTAAAGTTCGGACCGGACAATCGGGCCTGAATTTAAAGTTAGTCCAAGAAGCCCAAAGACAAATCAACCAACTTGGGTTCTGTAGTCTTTTTTTCTTGATAATTGAAGAGGGCCATAAGAAAACGGCATGCTCGGAAAGGGAAGCTTCACCTGCCCCTCGAAGTGGTTAACAACACATGACAAAGAAACAAACAAACAAATTGAACTGTTTAAAGCTGACTATTGTTTAGCTACGGTCACCAATTTTAGAAACATTTTCAAAGATTCCATGAAATACGAGCCATAACTCACACAACTTGTACTATCAACACCCATAGTGCGTAGAAGGTGTCGGTAGGAAATTAATAGAGACGGAAGTTGTAATTTTGGAGCCAAAATTGATGATATTGTCCCCTGTAAGAAATAGTACATTACTATGACCAGAAAATGGATTCGCAAGTCAATCCAGCCGAATTCTAACTCGGACTTGAGGCTCCAAAGCCACTTTGACGTACCAAACTCAAAAAACGATGTCCGGTGGGATAAGTTCGTTTGGTGTTAGTTATATTTTATACCTCTCTCGTAATCATTTGTATTCATCTTGTTTTACTAGAGGCCTTGTGGATGTGATTCCATATTTCCATTCCGGCAATTGAAATATATGCAGCCAAAACGCAAATTACAGAAATGTCCTATATATATGTAGTGAAGAGACTTGGAAATATGAACTCAACTTCAATGTCATTCGTTGTATGAGCCACAGCATGGTTAGTTTGGTCATTCCCGGGTGCATGTGTAAATGTTTGCACACAATGTTAAATTACATTATTATTACCTGCTGATTGTGGAGTACTCTATTTTAGTGAGTGTATAAACTGTCAACTAACCAAGAATGTCTCAGAGGAAGTTTCTTTTTTTGGAAGAGTAAAAACTCCATTGATGAAAGAGATTACAACTTGTCGTGTGCATCTATTACAGCCAGTAAACGACATAATGCACAAGTTAAAGACAAATAACACAACCAAATCAAATGAATGATACATGCAACGATGAATTGATCGGACGATCAGATGTCAGAGAAGCGCATGCGGGTTGTCGATGAGCAGCTGTCGCAGTAGTTTTGCTATTGATGAGACTTCCTATAGAAACTGATCGACACCAATCAAGTGACTTTAGCACCACAGGTGGTAGAGAGCACTGCGTGCGCGAAAAACACCTCATGCAACTAGATGACCGAGAAACTAACAACATTGCAACTAGATGACCGAGAAACTAAAAACAGTGCAAAATCAGTGGAGAAAATGCTTGAAAAGAATCCGTAGTCTTTCGTTGGATTTTTTCTTTTAGTAGAGGAAGTTTTTGAACCAGAAATATTTCAGAGGAAGAGAGAGATGGAAACGGCAAGGAGAAAGAGGCAAGAGGAGTAGTAAATAAATCCATCCAAGGAGTAAAAGCCAAACAGAGCACTAGAGGACACTTCATTGGGGTTATTATGGTCGCACAAAAGGGCAAACCAAGGAGTTAGGTCAAGGAGATAAAGGCAAAAAAAAGAGTAGGAAAGGACATTAATGAGGATGAAGAAAAGGGCAAAATGGGATAGTAAAAGACACCAAGAGGAGAACAAATTCGAGGTAGTACTGTAATCTAAATGGTTGAACTTTACTGCATCCAGAAGATTTTCCAGGGCAACATTGCAACAACACCCAAACAATCAAACAAATTCTTTAATACCCTTTTTCACACGCAATCCAAAAATTTCAAACACTGAGAGACAAAAAGAAGACAAGTTTGACCTTGGTTATCTTCATTAAAATCTGAGGTGAATTTCACATGTTTTTTCTCGTACAATTCAGATTATTTGGCCCAATTTGTACTTGTACGCACGCACCTTGAGTAATCTTGAGAGACTAGTTTCACCATTCACTACTGAGAGCCCTATTGAAGGCCGCTTGGGACAAGACACCCGTATGGACTGACGAGGTAAGAGTTGATGATGACAGCTTGGGAGATCTTGAACTTCAGATCTATCGAAAAAGTGACTAAAATATTAGAACTTGACCATGTCCACGACCAACGAAGTACTATTTGAAGAAGCCCTAACCAAGGTTGATTTGATATTTTTCTTATTTCTTCTCCATGAACAAGATTAGGGTTTTAATCTTCATTCATTAGCATGTGATATCATTTTGTGATCTGCACTAGGCCTATGCAAAAAAACCACTCGCCCGTGGACCCGTCCCGACCCGAAGGGGTTTCGGGCGGGGCCGAACATGTGGTTCGGATGGGTAAGGGTTCAATTTCTATCAAGAATCAGATTTCGGTTCGGGGTGCTGTGTTTCTTACCCGACCCGACCAATTCATATAGATTAATTTGGTTTTGATCGGACCCGACCCAACGAATCGGGTTGGCGGACGGTTTGTACCCCTATCTGCTTCAGTTTGCAGGTCTAAACCATTTATTACCCGACATTTCGGGTTCGGGGTCAAACCCGACCCGTGCACACCCCTAATCTACACAGATTATGCCCTTGTATGCATGGTATACTTTGCTTGTGAGTTGTGACTAATGGGCATTTTTTGATCTGTATGTTGACTTCATATTGATTAGATATTCTTTCTTTTTTTTCTTTTTTTTAAAATCTCTTCTGAAGATTGTTTGCATTCCCATTCGAAGTTATATTATTAAGTCTTAGATTTTACCATGGTACTTACCCAAAAAAAACAAAAAAACACAGACCATGGGCCTCTAGTTCTGTACTAACACTTCTTTTTTTTCTGAGATTTGTCTTGTGAGTGAACAAGGACATTAGAGGGATTGGACATGACGCTTCCTTCAGCATTTGTTCTTTAGCGATGACCCAAAAATAATGTAAGATGGCCAAAATAAAAAAAAACCCTCTGTCATTCTATTATTAGGAAATGGAGCCTACCCCGAAAATAATAAGAGGGCCGATTATTATTTCAAATGCAAACCAGCTCGGTCTCAATCATCTTCGTTATAATTCTTATGTTTTTCTAGACAACTCAGGCGTCTGGACTGACTAACCTGTATCTCAATTAATTGTACCATAATGAATTACGCTATCCACTCCCGAGTTAGTATGATTTTTACGTAATAATAACACGCTTTCCTGGTAAGTCACCCTAATTCCCACCAGCACGGTGGCGAGATTCCTGGCCACATGTTTTTTCATCTCCATGTCCTGTCGTTGTTTAATCAAAATCATAAATTAAACGACAGACATCTTTTAGTATGATTATGTGGACTTTAATTAATTTGCCAATCAACAAGTCAGACTAATCCCCTATTTCATGTTTGAAACGTAGCACGCACTGGAACCAATTACTCAATTAGTAATTAATTTGCTAATATTATACTTAAATTCCATTTTCCGTACTAATTAAAAGTCACCGACACCCACTGAATCTGGTGATGCATGATCAACCGTACCATGCGTCTCGGGAGGTCAAATTAATCTTTTGTATCAAAAAAGCGTCTGTACCTCTATTTTTGTGTAATTTCAATCACAGAAGTGAGGTACGAACATTTTCAGGTACATGTAGGTAAAGGCGGACTTACTAAGAGGCACGTGCCCCCACACCGTCCCATACTATTTTTTTCAACTAAGGTTTTTTCTTGTTTGATTTAGGGGTGCAAAGTATATTTCGTACAATTATAGATCTTTTCCCGTTGATTCAAGACGTCTATAACGTAGAGATTGTCAAATAATGTGTCCACACAAAAAATCATGTTGATTGATCACTGATAAGAACATTTCATTTATTCAAAAAATGATTAATTACACCATGTATTTTTTTATGAGAATAAGTATTTCGATGGAGTTGTTTCAATTTAAAGTCTAATCCACATAGTTTTTTCAAGGGACAATTTATATGATGAGCCCTATCATATGTACGATTCGGATTGACGAGGGGAGATATACTTGTGGACAAATTGCACTTGCAAGAAATCTGGGTCCTTTTATTAAGGGATGCTGCTACTGCTACAACAGTTTGGGCACAGACAGCGCGTACAGCGCGCGTTTGGGGCCATCTCGGGTCCAACAAAGATAATCGGAGCCGCTCATTTTGTTCAATATATTTTACTTAAGATCCTTGTAAAAAATCAGCTCTATCCGACATTGATAAAAGCATTTATGAAGCGTCCAAAATCACTTTAGAAATTTTCTTAAGCAATTTTGGACGCTTTGTAAAAGCTCTTATTGTGTTGGATGAAGCTGATTTTTTGCAGGAACCTTAAGCAAAATATATTTTCTGATTCTATTGCAATAAATACTTAGGAAATTCATGTTCACGCTCTACTTTTTACTGATGGCGCTCAACTTTGTTCATGAAATTACTAGTACTTTACGTTAAAATTAGAACGTCATTAGTAAAAAGTTGAGCGCAAAAATCAATTTCCAAATACTTATCGTAAAGGGAAGTCTTAAGAAAAACACATGCAATGCACAAAATAGAACTTTTCCAGACTAGAGTCAAGATATACATCTCACCGCCAAGCATACGTTGTAAAGTAGTAGTCAAACGGTAGAATGACTCATCACGATCAGGGGTTGCTGGGCGCTTTGGGAATGTGCGGTACAAAATAAAATGTTTTCTGTCAGAAGTAATTTGTTTACTTTCTTTAAAAGTATGTCAACATTATTCATTTTGTGGGCTCTTAGACCAACCCCACTGGTATGATAATGCATGTCCTTTCATTTTTTGTAAATTGGGACTTGGTTTTTTATCTTAAAAATTAACATAACTAGATATCAATAAATAATTAATCCTGCACTTTGATTTTTAACATAAACAAGTACTCCATTATTTGACTCAAATTTATTCCTACATGACTGAGCTGTTTTATACAAAATTAATTAAAAAAATAAATTTTTTTATAAGATGAACCTTCTAATTATTGAAACGTTAGTCAATGTCAACTCCACACAAAGTGAACAGAATAGTTTTCGTGGCTGTCATATTATTCTGAAATCCGTTCCTAAATAAATGTACGGATCACAAACTTAAGTATCTAAAAAGATGCATTTTATTCATAAAAGAATTCAAATTTCTTTTTCACAAATCAATAGA
Source organism: Rhododendron simsii (assembly GCA_014282245.1). Classification (NCBI taxonomy): domain Eukaryota; kingdom Viridiplantae; phylum Streptophyta; class Magnoliopsida; order Ericales; family Ericaceae; genus Rhododendron; species Rhododendron simsii. The sequence goes on from CM024961.1 coordinate 22,114,665, forward strand.
CATCAATAAGTTCTTTAAAGTTGTGAAAAAAAGTTTGAATTTTTTAACCGAAAAAATGCATATTTTAAAAGATTTATGTTTGCGGATCGGACATTTATTTAGGAACGGAAAGAGTAATTAATATTCAATACTAGAAAATTGAAGATGAGAAATTATTCCCCTACTACTCTTATATAATTATCTTTATGATTTTTGGATTCGGAAATTATCCCCCTACTACTCTTATATAAATATCTTTAAAGTTGTGAAATCCTGTAGTGCAAGGCCATGTAAGACACCATGTAGGACGCGAACGGGCCATCGATCTTGACAATGAATAGTTGACATATAATTTTTAATTATAACTAGTAAGAATTATTTATTACCGTTTATAATTAATTTTTAATATAAACTATTTATTGATGAGATCGATAGTTATATATTGCTCTACATGTGCACTACACGGGTGCACTAAAGCACTCCGGATCCATATTTTTGTACTTCAAAGTTCAACCCAGTGAGAGAGAGAGAGAGAGAGAGAGAGAGAGGCATTGTGTCAAAGTCAAGAATCCCCAAAAAGCTCGCAAACTTTTTGCCACACAAGAAAGTTAGAGCTTTTGGAACAGGGTCCTCCTTACCGGAGAAAAAGTCAGATTTGGTAAAATATTCATGTGCGATAACCGGTGATGTGGCTTGCCGGTGTCCGGAGGCTCATATACTCGTCTCTGGTGGCCCTGTTGATGATCTCCGTCTTCTTCAACCGCAGCGCAGGCGCAATACGGACGCACCCACAGAGCAGAGCATTCAAACAGAGAGAACTCATCACTCACACAATGAAGAAACCCAACCAGAATCAAAACGACTTGTTCCGAAAGTACTTCAGTGGAAGAGCTTCTGATCTCAGCACCAATACAAATTCCACTCAAATTGGTTTCCAAGAGAGCAAGCGAAGAATACCCAGTTGCCCAGATGCCCTTCACAATAAGTAGCATCGATCTTCACCACCCGCGGGCTCGCCCCTGCCTAGTTTTTGGCAGGGTTCGTCTCCTCTCCAGGGTTCGTGCCGCGAGTTACCGAGCGGGTTGGGACGGTGGTTTGTGTCGGGTAGTCTGAAGGTTTACGCTCTATGGTTGGGTTCAATTAGTTGTCCCTCTATGGGTGGTTCCTTCGTCTTAAAAAAAATGCATCTTCAATCTCCTTTTCAAGTGGAGGGTAGGTTTATGATCCCCGGATTTAGTTGAGGTACGCGTAAGTTGATCCGAACACCTGGTTATCAAAAAATCTTCCTTTCTTTCTTTTGTATTTTTTTGGTATGTTTAATCCAGAATACCCACGTTTTTTTCTGGTTATTTATGTGGTAATTTTCTGATGTGTTCTGCTAAAGTCTTGAGAAAACCGTGGGTATTTTGGGTATTTGAATATGCTTAATGTTCCAGCAGCTAGCTAAGATGAAGAAATGATATGTATAGAAGCCTGGTTTTTTTTTTTTTTTTTTTCCCTTTTATCTTTTGTTATTTGGGCTTTAAAGCTATTGATTCAGTGGAATTTGTGTTTGCTTGAATCTCTGTATCTTGTTTCTTCTGCTGATGAGTTCATCATATGTTCAAGAAAAACTAGGAAAAATCAGATATAAAAGACTAGTGGCACAAATGTGATTGCAATTTACAAATCAATCTTTTCGTGTTTTTACATAAGGAATTTTGCGTTCTCATGCATTAGGTTATGACCTTAACTACATATAATCCTTTCTAGTCGTCCACTTCCACTCTCAATCTTTGTTATGCGTTCATGCTCTCAAATGTTACTCTCATGAATTTGAGTAGTGTGAAATGTATTCAGACGCTTTTATGCTCGCATTCGCGCTTCCGCACCCGAACGTTCATCATGAGGCCCATGTCAAGAAATTATTGAGTGCCGAGCAGGCACCACGTGATGCCTGAGCAGTGCATCCAAACCATCCATTCGTATTTTGGACGGTTCAGATTTGGAGAAAGAAAAAGGTCAGCAGAGAGGAGAGAGAGCATTTTAATCTGAACCGTTCAACACAATTTTGGACCATTCAGATGCGCTGCTCGGACACCACGTAGGCACGCCCACGTGGTATCACCCGGCACTGAGAAATTTCTCAGTCCCATGTCATGACAATAACAATCATGTCCCATCAAATGCAAAACCCCACCTCCTTTCACCATTGGTGAAACACTGTTAATAGTTTTCTACTGTACATCTTTCCCTGTGTCTTTAAAAATTGGAATTTGTTGAATTTGAGTAAACATCATTCCTGGCTTTATTGATTGATCGGTGACAAGTTTGCCTATTTTGGAATGCCTTGTTGGAGTCGTCCTTTTGACAAATTTGGTAAAAAAAATTTACTGTCCCCAACCTGTGCACCTCTGTTTGACTGTTTCCTATGAAGAGCAGAATTTTACCTATGGATGAAAAGCAGAATTTGATTGTTTTCTGAAATCTTTTCTTCCAAGTCTTCAAGCAATCTTTGCAGCGGCAGATTTTTTTTGCATCAAATAATCTAGGCCGTATGAATAGGGGACTAGATGCGTTTCATTGTTCCATCATAGAGCAGTTGCTTAAGTCAGAAGTTAGAGAAAACAGGACAGGAAAGAAGAAGAAAAAAATAGCAAAATGTTACCGACACAATTTTAAAGCACAATTACAGATACAGAATCGTTCGATGCACATGATTTCACATGCGTCGAACGGTTTTGGACTCAGTTGTGTTTTAAAGATGTGTTTGTTGACTTTTTGAGGAAAAAAAAAAGAGGCCATGATGAATGAGCTACAATATATGAAGCACAAATATTGAAAATCATGGTAAACCATCAAGAGTTCAACTCTAGTCTACCAATATGATCTTCTAGTCTCCCCTATATGAATCGGTTCTGTTGAATTTGTTGCTAACAGGGCACATTTTTTTGTGTAGTAGGGGTATTTTATTGAGTCTAATTAAGTTGGGTAGTGGAGTGGTTTGCAATTCCGGCCTAGGTGACATAAGAATTGAAACCTAACATAGGTCATTTGTTTCATTGTTTTGTGTCACTTCTTAGGTGCTTGTCCTTGGATTTTTATCCCTTTGATGTTTTTTTCTTAAAAATTTTTTTTTTTTTGCTAAGCTTAAAAAATGTAGGTTGCTACGGTAATTCGAGTATTGTCTTATGGGAAAAAAAATAGATATGCAGGTAGACTACCGTACCTATCTATTAGGGACTATTGGTCTCACCACATAATCACTCGCATACAATCTCATGCTACCCCTAACTATGTTAGGGCCGAAGCTAATGTCTCATCGCATGTTGCTACGGACACGAAAGAGTATGTTTATTCACACCAAATAATATCTATGAATTATTGAAGGAAGAGAACCCTATGTCCATTAAATTCAACCCGTCAAATGCCAGCAAGCGGATGACCGGATGGCATTATTTGACATGTCCACACATTCTTTAAAGTTCCTATTAAAGATTCACCTGCAGAGATGTTTTGAAGCATTAATGGGCCATTTCCTGCAGTGCCCATCATTTGTGGTAGCTCTCCATCATTTTCTTCCAACCAAAATTCCCAAACATCAACCCCCCCATAAGCTGGCAGCGTAACATATACTGTAAGATTTAATTTCTTCAATTCTCTCCGTTTTCTAAAATCTGGACTGTTCAATTTGTCTATTTAAAAATTGTTTTTAGACTCACTTCAATGATGAACCCGTTTCAAATTTCAAACCTTGCGCGACACCATCAACTATGTCAAAATAATTTCTATTTACTGGATACCTGCCAGTACGGAACTACCTTTTCAGTCCTACGGGGTGCCAACCTCTCACTTTACGAAGGGCTGGTGTTATTTCTACAGCTATAGCTGCTCCAAATCACTACACCCGCATCCCCTTAACGGATCTGGGGATCCTGTAGGGCGGGGCGCCCTACAGGCTCTGTAGAGCGCATCCATGTAGTCCATCTCGGCAATGGATGGCTCGGATTTTAATACAAACAGTAGACGGCTTGGATCAATAGCAGTTCGGATTAAATCCGAGCCGTCGGTGCCAAAATGGATAGCCGGTTCGGCCGCCCTACACGCCCTGCAGTGCCGGCCGCACTGCAGGAATCCCCAATCCCCCCCTTAACAGGATTTGGAAATTATCAAACATGGCCTATACATCCCATCCCTTCAAACCTCACCAAGACTCTCTGGTTTTCTTTTTTCATTTTAGAAAAAAAAAAAAATAAAGAATCTGTGCTTTGGTTCAATTTCGATCTTGTTGAGAAAGATGAAGAAGGTAGGCAAAAGTAATTTGTTCTCTAAACCATAGAAACCTTGTGGAGTGTTACTGCAGCTGGATCAAGGGTACGTAGCATATATATAATATGCAAGTGGGGATAGATTGGTTTTCTATTTATATCTTTAAATTGCATGAAGCTTTCAGCTGCTAGATCGATATGGGATTTATGACAATGATATTGGTTTCCTCTCGATAAACCTATTTGTTATGTTTACGTAAACAAGTGAATGGAGACAATTATTAAATTTTATCACTGAGAAGGAAGGCAAAGGATTTGTTCGGGGTACTAAACGCATGTCATCAACGTGTTTTTTTCGATCGGTTGACTTAAAGATTTATTCAATCGTTACCTTCAGGACATTTGAATTAGTCGAGGTGTGAATTGATCTGGATTCAAACGTGCTCTCTCTCTCTCTCTCTCTCTCTCATCCCAGTTGTCGCACCTCTTTGTTTTTCCCTTCCCCTCCTTCCCCCTAGAGTTTCCACCCTAAAATGGGCGGCGGGAGGGGGGCCGATCTCCCCTATGGAGTTTTTCTCTCCATCAGCCTCTGATCGGATTAATCTCTTTTCCCCTCCTTCCATCACTCTCCATCCTCATCCTCCGATCACGCCTCCCAACTCCTTGGCCTCTTGGATTCCTCTACCGCCGGACCTCCTCCATCATATTCGCCGTTCGTCAGTGACTCGTCTCTGGTGGTGGGGTTCAGATGTACGTGCGACTGTGGGTGCAGAGCTTTTGTGCATGACTGAGTCGTCGGAGTTGTAGATCTATGTTGGTGGATGATGATGGTGAGATTTATTTTTTCATTTTCTTGTTGGTTTGTGATCTTTTACTTCTTCTTCTCCCTTTAGTGGAGGTTTTCTCTCCGGGTTCTTGCCGTGAGTTTATCTCTCGACTGAGTTTCTCGTTGTTTATTACTTCTGTGGAAAAATATTTAGTTGGTTTAGAGTATAGCATATGAGATGAATCCCCACCATCTTGGTTACTTGATTCTTTATATAAAGACGAGTTTTCATCTTAATGTAACATTTGGTTGGAGTTATAATATCATCTGTTATCAGTCGGCCAAAAAAAAAAATTACCGAGGCGTGAATGAGTTAGCCCAGACATTCACATAAAAAAAATATGCGGTTGATTAGTCTCGGCTCCCTCTCTAGGTTTTTTGGGGTTTGGATTTACAAATTCTGCACTCTCCAAAGTCCAAACACACAAAAAAAAAAATGGAACTGATGCTAGAAATTCTCCAAAAGAAGAGGCAGAGAAACCGATGTGAGAAAGGGCCACGTACGGTGCGGCGGAAAGGAGATAAAAAAGGGCTGGAGGCACTGGGTTTTGTCTGCTAGCAATTTGGATTTGGAATCAAATTGACCACTCCATCTTTCTCTCTCTCTTCTCAATATATGACCTCCATAAAACACACACTCTCTCTCTCTCTCTCTCATTAACCACACAGATCAGCCCATCTTTTAATTCGCCACACAAACTAGAAGATAAGTAAATCCAGAGCAACCTAATTCGGTGAACCGTGTTGACCTGCATAAAAGAAATAAAGAAACGATGCTACCCACATATATAAATAGATACATATTTTATACAGATTTTTGGGGGCTCACATCGGATCCACACAAATAATTCGAGTCGTTTATTATATGTAAAATATTTTTCAAGAACCTCTGCAAAAAATTAGCTCAATTTGATACCTATAGATGCTCGATCTAATCATCCAATTTTTCATTTTAATTTCCAGTTAAATGAATAATTAGATGATCGGATCAAACATCTATAGATATTGGATTTAGGTGATTTTTAGTAGGGGCCTTGAAAAAATGATTTACATTTAATGAACACCTCGGATCGTTTGTGTGAGACCCAAGGTGGTCCCACAAAAAACCTGTGTAGAATATGTACCCTATTTATGTGTCTGCTTAGACTTTTCAAAAAGAAATACTGCTACTGTGCAAATCCATTTGGTCTGCGGTGAAAATTTGTCGACGGCATCTTTCGTAAATTCCGAAACTGTGTTCAGTTCTTTTTTGACTCGAAGCTAGAGTTTATCGTGTTGGTCAATTAAATGAGTGCGTCCATCTGGGTTCAGTAATATGATTTCATTTAAATCCATTTATTTATGACTAGCTAAAATCCATTCATATTTAAATATGGGTTTCTAATTGGGCCAAATTAATAAACCCACTGATTTATGAGTTTAGATGAGTTGATAATGGGTGCAACTTAAAAAAACTCATCCATTTTTCTACCAGGGCAAACGTATCGTTTTCTCCTCTTCAAGATTTTTTGAATCCCAATCTCGCGTTGAAATCGACGGAAATGTCACATCTGTTTCGGGGATCGAAGATCCATCTTCCCAATCTCATCATTCAAAAAAAAATCAGCCGATTTCGATTTGAATTTCGGAGAGAGGGCCTTCTCTGCTATCAGTGCTGCTGTCATCTCGGCTGTCCTCGTCAACCCTCTCGATGGCAACTAATGTAAAAGAAAATCACAGTAAGCAATGGCGGAACTAAAGAGGGGCTGGGTGGGACCAGGGCCACCCCATTTTTTTTTTTTTTTTTAACGGGGAATTGGGATGGAGCTATGAACTATATTCTGCCAGATCAGGTAATAGTTGATACAACTAGGTAGTTTTAAATTTTCTTATTCAAACAAAACAACTGCAAGTTCTATTCCCTCTGTATTTTCCATCGTGCAACCTCTCCCATTCGACCGTGATACAAAAAAATCTCTCCCGTACGACTCAGATCTATCGAATCATGCACCGAACTTGAAATCAAGGTTAGGATCGCTGGCGGTTGCCTTGATTTTTTGCTGACAGGCTCTGGCGAGTAACCAATGAGGAGCGACGGTGGCCTCTTCATCTTTCTCTCTCGATTAGAGATTATGTGACCACTCGTCTCAATTTTGTCTCTGTATTGCTGCATATTTTTCGCCTCTCTTTGTTGTTAGTTACTGTGTGTTGATTTTCATAGGTAGAAGGTTTTTTTTTTTTTTTTGTACAGAAATTTATTAAAATGTGAATGTTCATTCTGATAGAAGAATTGAGAATTGCGATTTTGTTTTTTATATACTAGGGAGTTTTTTTTTAGGCCCCGGAACATAAATCCTGACTCCGCCACAGTAAAATCTGATTAGGAAGAAAAAAACTGGTAATGTTTGAAGCTAGATCCCATTTAATATTAGATGACATTATGAACTTTTAGTTTTGAAAATATTTTACAAATCTAATTAAAACTGAAAGGTTTTATCTTGTTGACAAATTTACTCTTGCAAACCGAAGTAGCCGGAGAACGGAGATGTTGCCGGAGAGGAGAGGGTGACGTTGGCGTTGAAAATTTGGGGTGGATAAATTCAGTTTTTTTCCTCCCCAATATTTGGAAATGGGAGAAAGGGTAGGAAAACGGGTTGAGTTGGGTTTGGCTTGATCCATATTTGGCCCGACCCATTTTAATCCGTATATTATTGATTCATATTTGACCCGTCCATATTCAACTCACAATCTATTTCAACTTGTCCAAACCTGCTCATTTCTTACCTCTAGTTTTTAATACAACTCATTTACATATACAAGTAACAAGCGTTGTGCCAGTTCGATGCACGAAATTTTTTTTTCCTGTAGTATTTTTTCGATCAAGTGTATGAACGGGCATAACACTAGTCGAAACAAAAGATTTTTTTTTTTTTTTTTCAATTTGATGCATGTTAATAGTGTTTTCGTTCTATGTACTAAAGACATACGTGTGGTGGAGAATGTGTTTAAGGCACCACGTGACGGTGCTCTATGGGCGTAGAATAATTTTTCCTCCATATCATATCCCCCCTGGGAGAAAGGGTAGGAAAACGGGTTGAGTTGGGTTTGGCTTGATCCATATTTGACCCGACCCATTTTAACTTGTATATTATTGATCCATATTTGACCCATCCATATTCAACTCATAATCTATTTCAACTTGTCCAAACCTGCTCATTTCTTACCTCTAGTTTTTAACACAACTCATTTACATATACGAGTAACAAGTGTTGTGCCAGTTCAATGCACGGAAAATTTTTTTACTGTAGTATTTTTTCTATCAAGTGTACGAACGGGCCTAACACTAGTCGAAACAAAAGATTTTTTTTTTTTTTTTTCAATTTGATGCATGCTAGTAGTGTTTTCGTTCTATGTACTAAAGACATACGTGAGGTGGAAAATGTGTTTAAGGCACCACGTGACGGTGCTCTATGGGCGTAGAATAATTTTTCCTCCATATCATATCCCCTCTCTCCCACTCCCGCGTCTCTCTCTCTCTCTCTCTCTCTCTCTCTCTCTCTATTTTTTGGATAATGCTAGGGTATCCCCTATTGTCTGGAGATACCGTATCACCCCCATATCATAACCATGGGAAGGCATAACATTAAATCATTCAAAAGTATAACACTTTATTATTATTATTATTATTATTATTATTATTATTATTATTATTATTATTATTATATTAGGTATAACACTTTTTAAAACGGCATAACGTAACCACTCGGAGGCATAACACTTTTTAAAAAATAGTACACCATTTTTATTGTTATTGTGTCTTTCTACAAAAGTGTTATTTCATTATTATAGTGTCCCCCAAAATGACATAACATAACTACTCGAATGCATAACTATTAACCATTCGGAGGCATAACATTAGAACACGTACTGTAAGAGGATACCTTAGGTGTTCCCCTATTTTTATAAACAAAGAAATCAAAAAATCTACTCCATCTGTCCGGATTTAATAGTCCTTTTTTTGGAGTTCGTGTCATTTTTCAATGGATTATATCTACCAACTTATAATGTTTTACGTGATTTCAAAATTATTATATTATAGAATTAATCGAGATCTATCAAACAATATCCATATTCGATATAAAATTCATTACGGATTCAAAGATATAACTCATTTTTTAGCCGATTAGAAAAGAATTAAGGACAATTAAATCCGGACGGATGGAGTAGAAAATTAGGATAGAGGGTTTAGATGTTTTTAAAGGCAAAACACATTTGCTTAGTATATTAATAATTGATTTGAGAGATAGATATAAGGGTGCATGCTAAATCGGCAGGCCGCCCAATTAGGGATTCGGGGTGGGTATAGTACAGACCTCCTAGTGAGATTCAAGAGTTCTGATCAACTGAATTAACTCAGTTGAATTACATTAATCTTCAGTATGCAATTTGCTATTGGTTACCAGAATAAAAATGAATTAGTTACCAAAATTAAAAAAACGAAAGCAGAATAATGATTCTCCACTTAGATTGGTTTTCAACATATAAATTGGTATTCCCATTTTCAAGATAATTGCATAAGAAACAAAATCCATTTGGGAAATCAATACAGTGAGAGCCATATATATATGATCATCACGCTAACCAAAATTCTCCACGAGGTTAAGAAACAAGACAAACAAATCATTCAGTTTTGTTTCCCACTCTTAACTGTTGAGTTTTAAGAAATTGTCGGTAGTACTGTTCTTAATTTGTTATCTTCCTTTTGGCATTTTCGTTTAGTCTTGCCCCAAAAGCTAGCAGAAAGAATAAGAAGGGCCGGCTCACAAAGCTGCACAAGAAATTAGATGCACAATATTCAAATTATCAGACATACTGTAGTAATTAATGTGCTTCTGACACAGATGTTCGCACACATGCATGGAGCTATTTGATGTGCGTGAGTCTCACGTGCATTAGACGGCTCTTAGACTTAGTTAAGGTAGCTTATAACGTGAGTAGTAGCTGAATCTTTTATTACGAACTTAGCAAAAGTGATTTATTTTAGTACCCATTGGAGTCGGGTTCTAAAGTGATCGAATCCTAAAGTGTATGAATAACTGGGGTTCAATTTTCACTCATAGAAGCTTGTAATTTAGAGAGTATTTATGTTCGTTGTTCAAATAGAATTTTTTGTCTTATAGTTGCAATTCGCTACTCCTTCCGTCTATTTTTAAGTGTTCACTACGGTCTTGCGTGCTATTTTCAATTCTTTATATCTCTATAAATATATAATGTTTTAAATATGTAATATGGATATTGTTTGATAGGTCTTAATTATTTTTATAAGATAACGTTTTTAAAAACATAAAACTTATCGAAAGATATAAGTCATTGAAAATAACACAAAAAACCAGAGTGAACACTTAAAAAGAAACAAAAAGTGTATTGAGCTTTAATTTTTGGGAAAAATTCAAAATACCCCCCAACCTATACACCCAAATTCAATTAGACTCCCAACCTTTTAAAAACTTCAATTTTACTCCCAACGTTATATTCCGTCATCAAAATGGCCCCTTCCGTCCAAATTACTAACGGATTCCGTTAAAGGCTCAGTTAAATAGTATTTTGATCGAATTTGGATGATCCGAGCCGCTCAATGTGTTTAAAACGTGATTTTAAGGGTACTTGTAAGAAATCAACAAAAAAAATGACCGGGAAGGGCTTCATCTGAACAGTTTTTTATTGAACTATTCAATAAAAAACTGTTCAGATGAAGCCCTTTCCGGTCATTTTTTTTGTTGATTTCTTGCAAGTACCCTTAAAATCACGTTTTAAACACATTGAGCGGCTCGGATCATCCAAATTCGATTGGAAAAGGGGAGATGTGGATCGATCCCGATTTTATTCAAGTACGGACGTCCGAATTTTGCTTCGGTTTGTACCTCCCCTTTTCCGATCGAATTTCGATGATCCGAGCCGCTCAATGTGATTAGAATGTGATTTTAAGGGTACTCGAGAGAAATCAGAAAAAAAAAATGATCGGAAAGGCTTCATCTGAACAGTTTTTTATTGAATGGTTCAATAAAAAACTATTCAGATGAAGCCCTTCCCGATCATTTTTTTTGCTGATATCTCGCGAGTACCCTTAAAATCACGTTTTGAACACATTGAGCGGCTCGGATCATCGAAATTCGATCAAAATACTATTTAACGGAGCCTTTAACGGAATCCGTTAGTAATTTGGACGGAAGGGGGCATTTTGATGACGGAATATAACGTTGGGAGTAAAATTGAAGTTTTTAAAAGGTTGGGAGTCTAATTGAATTTGGGTGTATAGGTTGGGGGGTATTTTGAATTTTTCCCTTAATTTTTTGACAGAACCTTTTTTTGAACAAACTAGCTATCTTTTGGAACTTCGATAATACGAATTTTTTTTTAAAGATTTGGGATTCCACTTAAATTTTAACGAATGGGATGAAGCCATGCTTAGGAGTTTGTTTGGAGAGCCTATTTAAGATCAAAATTAAACAAATAATTTCCTATATACTCCGGATTAGAAGTCTTACTTGGGAGCCATTTTAGGAGCCCATTTGAATTGTTCATAAGCCCAATAGTCAAAACTTATCCTACCACCAACTCAGGAATACTAATCCCAGAGTCCAGACCGCGAAGCAGAAACCAAACGAAAGAAAATGCGGGATTAGATACATTTAATCTAATTTCAGGGGCCTAATTCCTGAAACAAATAAAGCCAAAGAGATTAAGTTTTATACGGTCCGGGTCCGTTCACAATGTGATGTCCGGACAACCAGTTATAAACTGACACATCATCTAAAAACAAGATATCGGACCTGGTCCGACATGAGGCCTGGATGTTCCATTACAAATCTATCCGTTTATGGCCCATCTAAATTGGACCCATTTCTCGCCCGGTTCTCACCTTATCACGACGTGGGCTCCAAGGATAGCTGTTAAAGCAAGAAAATTAAGAAAAAGGAAAGAGGAACTTCCTGGACGGTCCTCCTTGGATGAAGAATAGTCTACTAGGTCCTGCCCAAAGAGCCCATAGCCCAATAAGTCCTCTTCAATATTTTATTGACAAAAATACCCTTCATAAAAAAAAAAAAGGCGATTGGAGAGAAACAAAAATACAATACCGCCACCACCACCACATTGCCACACCCACCACCATGCCACCACGCCACCATGTCGCCACCACCACCATCACCACGCCACCGCCACCGCCGCCACCACAACCACGCCACCGCCACCGCCGCCACATCGCCACCGCCGCCACCACATCGCCACCACCGCCGCCGCCACCACGTTGCCGCCGCCACAACCATCACCGCCACCACCACCACGCCGCCACCACTACCATCGCCACTACCACCACCACAATGACCACTTCCACGCTGCCACCACAACCACCACCGCTCCACCATCACCACCACCACCACAATGATCACCACCACGCTGCTGCCGCTACCACCACAATTAACAGTGTTAATTTTTGTCTAAATTAACCGTGTTAGTCAATAGTCGGCCCATACAACCTCCTACCCCACCACCACAACGCCGCCACTACCACCACAATAACCACCACCACCACGCCGCCACCATAACCACCACCACTCCACCATCGCCAACACCATCACCGCCACCACTATCACCACTATAAATAACAGTGTTAATTTCTGTTTAAATTAACAGTGTTAATTAACTTAACATTGTTAATTTTTATCTAAATTAACAGTGTTAATTTCTATATAAATTAACAATGTTAATTTCAATATAAATTCACACCCACCACCACGCCGCCACGTCGCCACCACGACCATTGCCACCATCACGCCACTGTCACTGCCACGCCATCACGTCGCCACCATCATGCCACCGCCACCACACCGCCGCCGCCACGCCGTTGTCGCCACCACCACGCCGTCGCCGCCACCACCACCACCCACACCATGACGCCGCCACCACTGCCACTACCACAATGACCACCTTCATGCCGCCACCACAACCACCACCACCACCTCCACCGCTCCACCACCACCACCACCGGCCACCACCACCACCACCACCACGACGTCGCCGCAGCCATCACAATTAACAGTGTTAATTTTTGTCTAAATTAACAGTGTTAATTTTCATATAAATTCACACCATAATTAACAGTGTTAATTAATAGTCGACTCGTACAACCTCCTACACCACCACCATAGCGCCGCCGCCACCACCACAATAACCACCACCGCGCCGCCACCACAACCACCACCACTCCACCATCACCGCCACCACTATCACCACCACAATTAACAGTGTTAATTTCTGTTTAAATTAACAGTGTTAATTTCTATATAAATTTACATCACAATTAACAGTGTTAATTTCTGTTTAAATTAACAGTGTTAATTAACTTAACATTGTTAATTTTTGTCTAAATTCACAGTGTTAATTTTTATATAAATTTACATCACAATTAACAGTGTTAATTAACAGTTGGCCCATATAACCTCATACACCGCCACCACCGCCACGATTAACAATATTAAATTCTGCCTAAATTTACAATTAATAATGTTAAATTCTGTCCAAATTTACAATTAACAGTGTTAATTGTCTATCCAAAACCACCACACACAAAATTTTCTCGTTTCAGATTGTTCAGTGTGCAACCACAGTACCGCAACCCCTCCAATTATTCAACTTCCGATGATTCAACTCATCAATTATTTTCATTTTCACAACGCAAAAGATTCGGCGAAAATTTACCTTGTTTTCATTTTCCAAGCACTACTAATTGGAGTATTAATCAAACCTTCATCATCTTCTTAAACTCCTCAAAGTTAACACAACCGTCGACATCGACAGAGGCGATCATCCTTGAGCAGTCGGCGAGGGAGCACTTCTCCCTCAGGCTCTTCATCACCATGTGCAGCTCCTTCGCCGATATCAACACATTACCGTCCTTGTCATACAAGTCGAACGCGTAGTGAACTCCTTGTTTGCTGCGTCCGGCGACAATGACGTTCCGTTTCCGTGGAACTCAGTGAACTTGCGAGGTAGATGAAGCTGTCGCCATCCTTGTCGATCTCCGCCATCACGCAGCCGACCTCCTCCGTCGCACCGCCGTGAACTCCGAGGCGGAGATTTTGCCGTCGTCGTTCGAGTCGAACTTTCTGAAGAGTAAAGTCGGGCCAGAGTTCTGTGTGGTTGATTTGGAATTGAAACCCTAAAAGAAGAGAGGATGGTCATTTGTAGCTATTTAATTGAGGGCAAATAAGTAAAATCATGGTTGGAGGACTTGGTGGGAATTGAGCTTGTGGAGAAAAGGAGCTGATGGACTATGAATGAGAAACTTGGGACCGGCCTGGTATTTCCTCAAAAGGGAGGAAGAGGAAAAGGAAGAGGAAAAGGAAAGGGAAAATAACGGTCCATAACATGTTTTAATAATTAATATCTGTTAAGGATAAGCTAAGAATATTTGTAAATTTCAAGGACATGTTTTGGCTTCTCAACAGTTTACCGGGCCTAATTCAATAATCAGTTCAGAGTCTTCAGACCACATTGTAAATTTCGTCAAAACGCATACATGTGGTTCAAAATCATGTTTATTGGAGATCAATTAGTATGTGAACAGGTGGATCGGAAAAAAAATTAGAATGTGAGCAAAGTCAAAAAAACAAATTTACATAATGTCACTACAAAAAAAATTGCATTGGGTGACGAATGAAAATCTTCACAGATTGCATTTTTTTTGTCACAAATAATAGAACAGTTCTACACACACAGAAAAATGTGCACAGATTGTGCACAGATTTTTTTGTGGGGCCCACCACGGGTCTCACAAAAATCATCCGAGCCGTTCATTAAATGTAAAACATTTTTTCAAGGGCCCCCGTAAAAAATAAGCTCAATCCAATACCTATAGGTGCTTCATCCAACCATCTAACTTTTCATTCAGATTTCCGGATAATGAAAAGTTATATGGTTGGATCGAATATCTATAGGTATCGGATTGAACTTATTTTTTACGGAGACCCTTGAAAAAATGTTTTACATTTAATGAACGGCTCGGATAATTTGTGTGGGACCCTTGGTGGGCCCCACAACAAAATCTGTGCACAATCTGTGCACAGATCTGCTATGTGGGCAGACTTTCTGCAAATAATATGTGACAAAAAAAAATTTGTCAACTTAAAGTTGTTGAGGATTCCTACATGGTGATGAAATCTATTTTTCGTCACTTATAGGGCCTTTTGGTGACGAAAAATTTCGTCACGGAAAAATGATTTGGTGACGAAATTTTATTCATCACCTATTATGCTTTTTGACTGCGAAATTTTTTTGTCACAAAAGACATTCCTCTCGTATGTGGAAAAAATCCCACTTTCTTGCTCCTGCTGGTTTTGAACCCGAGTCTATTAAATTTTGCGCGTAAGCTTTAACCAACTACACCACACACATATATAACACAAACATTTAACATTAAAATACATGAACTATTAAACATTAAAATTAGCAATTTTGATAAACATGAAAGTTGTAACCCTTTGTGTTATTGTTCAAACATAATTTAAATTATCTCAATCGGAGTTCTGAGCAAAGGGCTATGCCCAAAATATATTTGGTGACAAAAGGTAATTTATAAATTTCATCACCAAAGGTATCTATTTGGCAACGAAATAAATTTTTTGTCATTGAAAACGTAAAAAATAAGACGAAATTATTTTTCATTGCCAAAGATAACAATTTGGTGACGAAAAAAATATTTCGTCATCAAATGGACCAAATTTGGTGACGAAATATTTTTTTGGTCACCCAATAGTTATCTTGGGCGACGAAAAATAATTTTGTCTCCTTTTTTACTCTTTTGGTGAAATAGGTACCTTTGGTACAAAAATATCTTTTTCGTCGCTAAATAGTTATAATTGGTAATGAAATAATTTCATCGCAGAAGTTGTCAAAATAGTGACGAATTTATTTTTTCGTCATCAAATATACTCATTTAGCTATTTAGTGATGAAATTAAATTTCATCACCAATTTTTCGTGACTGAACATACTTTTTCTTGTAGTGTTCTGCACACACTGAAACAGAACCAGCAAAATTCAATTTTGATCGATCTGTTTATTTTATTCAGTTCACATACTGATCAGTATTCAAATAACATGATTTTAGATCACACTTATAGATTTCGACGAGATCTACCATGTGGGGGAAAACCAACCATTGATCGATTACGTCCTGCAAGTGGCCAGGAAATAAAAATCTAACTACGCGGGTGCAGTTCTGTCGGCACACCTCCGAGAAGCGGTGTCCAAATATGGAAAACAAATTCATTTTTAATGATTTCCTGATTGGATGCTTATCCAATCTCGATGGGTAGGGTTAGAAATGCCCATTGCACATCACAATGGCCATTTGGTTCTAACTTTTCAAAGTCCGCAGCAAGTTAGTTTCAAACAAATACAGTATATAGTTGTTCTGTATTATGACAAAATCACCATTGATTGCGTCGACAATAACGTCTGCTAAATGAAAACCCCAAGGGTTAGCCTAGTAATTAAGGTCTGGAACTTACAACTTAGCCACTTAGGTAGTACTAGCTCTTTTGAGTCTAGTCTGTACGCTTTAATTGAGACATTCATGGACATGCAGTGTGATCGGTCTTCATATGATCATAATTAGTCGAGGTACGCGTAAGTTGATCTGAACATCTCCGACTTGAAAAAACATTTGCTAAATGAATTAAGATTCGCATCGGTGACATTCCAAGGTAATTAATTGTGGGATCCCACTGATTATGTCTTGTAGTATGCATTATGGTACGACTGACCACGAGATTTTGTACCACTTCGATCCAATTGCCTCTATCCAACACAGTTTCAGTCTTGAAAAAGATATGTTTCATTGCCTGTTGCAGATTATGATCGCTTTCTCTCTCTCTCTCTCTCCTTTGTCAAAAAGGTGCACATCAACTGGAAAAGGCCAAGTTTGAAATTTAATGGGAGGGGCCACCAAAATTCCATCTCTCTGTATCAGTCTGTTCAATCTATTCTTATACCAACGTGTAGATAAAACATATGTATTGCCTTATCTTCTGGGGAGGTCGGTTGAATTTTGTTTGGAAAGATAATATTCTGTATTAAACGGTCATGTTTGTGGGGGTTATGCATATCATAAACCTTGTTAGAAACTCTTCTTCTTCTTGCCCGTTGCGGTTTTCTTGACTTCTTTTACAGGTATCTATATGTCACCTGTGGGATGGTGTTCAATTCGGGTCTCCCTTTCTCTCTGGATCCTTTGGAACTTGGGTGTATTAATATATAGGGCATAGTCCACTTTGACCCTCTGTAGCTATCGTCATGTGCGGATACTCCCCTTATGGTTCAAAAACGAGCACATAACTTACTTGTGGTTTTAAAAATGTGCGGATAGATCCCCTACCATCATGTTTTCTATCCATATTAATTAACGGACACAATATTAAAAGACTGATATACCTTTATCATATCCCTTGAATCTTCTTCTTTTTTAAATCTAACCACACCATTCTCTATACCAAAAATTGAATCCAAACTGTTGATATTGTAAATTTTGACAAGTATTATATCTACGCTAAAATTCAAGTCAATCAAAAAATAAAAAGCTCATGGTCTAATCAATTTTGTTATGAAATTAAAATTTCAAATTTGAATTTACTAAAAATTAGATCACTAGGTTATTGATGTCTGATCGAGATGATTTTTTATAGAGATGTTCTATTCTTTATTTAATACATTATGAACGACTCAGATTATATTATAAAGGAGTGTGAGATACACCTCCGTTAATATGGATGGAAAACACAACGGCAGAGGGTTTATCCGCACATTTTCAAAACCACAAGTAGGTTATATGCTCAGTTTTGAATCATGAGGGGGGTATCCGCACATGGAGATAACCACAGTGGGTGAAAGTGGACTTTGCCCTAATAGATAAGATCCCCCATCTACCTAGCTAGCTCTGCGAAATTAACAACTTGTTAGTGTCTCGACAAGCGAAGGCACTTCGATACTTAAGTTAGTCCTGAGCTCGATCAAGAGTGAAGGCACATAACTTAGGAGAGAAGACAACATGCCTCTTAGGTCGGTTGGGAATAGAATGAGCGCTAATTTAAAATATTGTTCGGACTTATTGATCACCTAATTATAAACTTAAACTTTTGGTTTGATCCAAAGTTTTTACAGATTAGAAAAGCATAATTTATAAGTAAGTTCTTTGGTGGTAGTTTTTTTTACAGATTAGAAGAGCATAATAAACTTAAACTTTTGGTTTGATCCAAAGCAAAAACTTCTGTTTAGTTCTGCTTTACGAAATTTACATCTAGTACAAACATGGAGCAATACCTTATGAGATTTGCCTCTACAATCTATAAACAGATAACCCACCAAGCAAATTAACAAGTTCCTTCTTCATCATCTTCCACACACACACACACACAGAGAGAGAGAGAGAGAGAGAGAGAGAGAGAGAGAGAGAGAGAGAGTTTCATGTAGTGTCAAGTGAGCTTTTTCATCAAGCTTTTTATTCTTTTTACTGCTTGGAATGTACATAGCATCACGAAGGTGGTCCAACTTTACGCAACAAAAGTTAACATGCAAGTTAACTTAGCTAGCTAGCTAGGGTCGTTTTAACCAGTTTGCAAGGGAAAAGCAGCAGGTCCAGCAACTAAACCGATTCTCTTGACGAACCTCCCTTTCATTCTGGGCCTCTTCTCCGCGTTCAATTTCCGAACCTCGTACCTTATTTTCTTTGAGAACAGCCTCGTACGCCGCTTTTCTCTGTATCTTGACACTCTTGCCTCTCTCCCTCCATCTGTCATTAATGCAGTTCTATATCCGCCACCAATTCCTCCTCCTATTATACCTCCGAATGGGTCGTGGTGTATCGATCCGCAGCTACCCTGAAAAAAATCAACCATGCACAAATATATAAATCAACCACAAATATATTGGTGTCATCAGTATGTAGCTTGTTCTTCAATATTCGAAAAAATGTGTTGCATGTGTGCAAGACTAAAGGACATCAGGGCAAACGGAAGGGGATGCCGGGAACCTGCACAACTCTAAATATTTTCTTTAATTGTACTAGTTTTTCAGGTTACTTTAGAAATCTTTTATAAGATTCGCCTCAAGCCTATGCAGCCTCTTGAATGAAGAAAATCTATAAATAATTTTATTTGTAGAAAAAATTCTATTATTCTAAGTTATCAACAATTATCACGTGTAACATAAAATGATGGTCACGTGTATATGTACAGACTTAGATCTACTAAGTAGCAATATATAGTCATGAAATTCAATTTTCATAATTGCCACTGTGCAATTACACTGGTTTAATTGCGTCTCACTGTGTACAAACTCTGAATCTGTCACTAACAACAGTACGAGCGATTTCATAGACTTGTGACCTTAATCGACAAATTCCTTACACCGTACCCCATTGCTAACATTTCAAACCTACTAGTCTAACATATTTGTTTTACCTTTCAACTAGCTACTATTGACTGCCCAACTGGCTAATTCATGCCAAATTAAATTGGAGGAAATTTCCAAAGAGAACATACCATGCAATGAGGCCAACACTCGCTAGGGTCAAGCTCCGGCCGATCGCCGCCGGTCCAGGGTGACTTTTGGCTGTCCCATGCCATCATAACCCCCTCATAATCAAGCATCAACAATTTCTTCTTCTTCTTCTTCTTCACATCACCAAACTCACCTCCTTCGCCCTCCATATTTCTCTCTCTATCTCTCACCTTAATATTCGCTTCTTCCTCCTCGCACATCGCAGACGAATCATAATCAAAGTTGAACTCAAACGGTTCCATCGCCATACCAAAATCATGGTTCTCCATAACATCTCCCTCTTCATCTTCAACCTTCACTCTTTCCGCATCCAAACAACCCTCCCCTATGTCCCTCTCTTTAGAATGTTCCGACAGCCCCAGCGCCTCCATATCAAACTTCTCCTCTTCGAATCCCAACAAGTTCTCCACATCTGCGGCAAACTCCGCCAGCTCCATTTCGGAAGGAACAAACAACCTGTGTAAATTGTTGTCACCATGATCGTCATGATCACCATATTCACTTACGACACCATCGCCACTAGTCTCAAAAGGATCGAGCGTGGGAACCCTGTAAACAAGCTGTTCTTCGTAGTTTTCCTCGTTCGAATTCTCGCCGCTGGCCAAATCTGGCACCAACGGATCCAAAGAAAGAACGCTTTCTTCGGATTTTAGATTCTGGTTAGCAGTCCTCTTTCCATTTCGATTTCGCGGCGTTCGAGCTTTTTTGGTGAACCCCTTGTGCCAAGTGGGAGCGAACTTCTCGGGAGAGGACGCGGTTTGGAGGCGAACCCTTTGGTGTCTACGCGCCAACGGATTAGCCGAGTGGACAGAAGAGTCGCAAGATTGGCACAAGAAAGCATCGTCTGCGGCGCAGTACCATCTGGCACGCATTCGGATGCAACTATCACATGCTCTTGCCGTTTTTCCCCCAACGGCGTTGGCCAGTTTTTTGCTCGAAACCATGAGAAATAATCGAAATAAGCTAACTATAGGTTGTTTTGAACAATTTGTTTTTCTAACTCCAATCAATAACAGGCGGATCTATACGACATACACGAACACATGACGACAGACATGATTAAATCAAAGATATTGGGAAGGGTATTATCGAAAATGGCTTTAGTTGAAGAAAAGTAGGGTTTGGGTTGTATGCAGAGAGATGAGAAGTGAAATAATTGTATGCTGGGTGGGGAGGGTGAGTACCCACAAAGTGTGCACTTTTACAGTACATGTAGTGTTTCAGTAGGGAAGGATTGCGCTTTTGGGACCCACTCAGAGGCCTTATCTGTTTCCCTATTGGTTGAGTTTTTGACGTTCATCCTGAATTTTGTTGTGTGATTGGCTACCTTTATAATCGGAGGGATTTCTTGTAGGGCCCTTTTAGGTTTTAGCTCTGGATCTTATCAATGAGTTCATTCTCTCTCTCTCTCTCTCTCTCTCTCTCTCATCAGTTTCCTCCCCACTAAATTGGGAAAGAGACTCTTTTGGTAGATTGTTTCTTTTTCCAATGGAGGAATTTTTCAATGACGAGCGGGTATTGTCAACGCGGCACCCGCTTGACGCATTCGAACTGTCCGATTCATTTTTGGACGGCTCAGATTAAAACACACTCTCTCCTCTCATCCTAACACTTTCTCTCTCCTCTTCTCTTTCCAAATCTGAGCCGTCCATACACGTAATGAACGGCTCGGATGGCCGAGCGGGCACCACGTGGTACCCGCTCGGCACTGAAATTTTTTTCTTTTCCATGGGTCTCTCTCACTCTTGCTCGAGTTCCTGTCTGCAATCGTGGTGAGCTGGCTAAGCAAATATTCTGACAGGTTAACATTTTCTGGAGGGCCGAATAGACCCTCATTGAGCTAGAAACAAATTAAGGAACAAGGCCCCCAATCCAGCTCGTTACTAAGTGTTGGGTCTAAGTTGCGAGAGCCCAACTCAATCCAGGACGAGTGCATGAGAGAAATCTATCACACGGTCGGGTAGTCTGTCTCAGGTCAAGCTCATTTGGACTATGTACGTGCTGAGCTAGCTTGCTACTGTGTGGTTCGTGTTGATGCCGGCCAGAGTGCATGGCAATATATATGGCACGAGCTGACACAGCATTGAGCCGGGGTCTTCAAAAGCTTTTGAGGATACATGATGATGTTATGGCCAATTAAGAGGCCATGGAGGAGCACCAGTTGCTGGGGTGACTTAAGCATTAGAGTGTCCTCCCGTCTACCAACTTCTGACTAGTCGTCACTACTAGCTAGTACTACTGTCATTTGTTTCAGTTAGTTGATTAACTTGATTCAAAGAAAGAGCTGGCTCAGAAGGATATCGCGAGTTTGCTTGGGCACGCGACGGAGTTATTATTACATATCTACGCCGCTAAAACAATTAAGAGCTACAATATACATGTGTGTTTTGATTGAAAACAAAAAAAAAAACGGATCATGACACTGGGTCTTCGACTGGTTCCTAACTAATTAAGTTGAGGAATTATTTGTTTGGCTACATGCCAATTGAAACAAATACATATATATACATAAATACATATATATACATATATACATATATATATATATACACACACACATACATGATGTAAAAAACTCCTCATCAATAGTCAATACCATGTGTTACGCAAATGTGTGGCAGCAAGTGATAGCCAGGCATTTTAACCTCTAGCATCATGCGGTGGTTTTAAATTCCACCAGGTTCTACTACTTTAACTCATTAATGGCTATTTTTTGGGTTTTATCTTAGATATTTCTAAAACTATTTAGTTAACAGTAAAAAAAAAATTATTTTTCCGATCTCTCTCGTTGAGACGAATTAATAATCCATAATAGTTCAACGTAAAATTAACAAACGCAAAAGAGAACTTAGGTGTTGACTTTCTCAATTTGTCCCTACTTTATGCTTTGACATGACACTTAATGTGGAAAACAAGGGTGAAAGAGCCATGTTGTATAATTTTTTATGTTGATTTTTAAAAATGGACATTCATTTTGGAACATTCGTAAAAAGAAAGAAAGACCAGCAATTTGGGATGGAGGAAGTACTATATTTATTAAAATTTATAATTCGAAGTATCTATCTAACATTGAAAATTACCAACAAATTTTTTTTGTCACGAGTGTTTTTATTTTTTTGGAAGAGCAAGAAATGCATTACTAATAAAAGGGAAAAAAGGGAAAAAAGTACGACTGTGTTGCTGCCGTTATAATAAATAAGACACGTCAATGACTAGCGAAGTCCAGATTTAAGGCCTAAAAAGTGAACACAGCGTATTGATCCTCAAAACAAAAAATACACAGAACTTATGCTATTGTCAAAAGATAAAGAGAAATGATAATGCCAACACTGTTTTTGTTGGTGTCAAAACTCTTGTACCATTTGCAATATACAAGACTTTTATACACTGAAATTTGCACACCAATAAAAACAATTTTGACATTATTATTTTCCAAAATAAAAGACCAACACGAGGCCTAGGGATGCGACAAACACTGGCTATGTTTGGTTGAGAGTTTAGTTTAGTTTAGTTTTGGTAGTGGGTGGAGAGAGAAATAGGATAATGATTGAAAATAGAAGTAATGAATGGAGAGAGATAGAAAGATGAGAAAATAATAATTGAAGAAATAAAGTAATGATTGAAAAAAAAAATAGAATAATAATTAAAAAATAAAATAAAAACAAAAAAAAGTATCCAAACGAACATAGCCTGTCAAACATTTGAAAATGGGCCATATTTTG
Source organism: Rhododendron simsii (assembly GCA_014282245.1). Taxonomy (NCBI): domain Eukaryota; kingdom Viridiplantae; phylum Streptophyta; class Magnoliopsida; order Ericales; family Ericaceae; genus Rhododendron; species Rhododendron simsii. Next base: position 22,138,033 of record CM024961.1, read on the forward strand.
TGTACATTTGAGGGAAACCGGTCGAATGTCAAGGGCCGGATTCCGTCATGGAAAACTTGAACCGTTGGGGAACATTCCTTTGAACCAGCGTTCGGTCCGGCTCAGTAGTAACATAAATTGGTAAACCCGATGGCTCTATTGCCCTGCTACACGAGCACGCATTAGGATTAGGGCTACTGTCGGCTGATCGGCAGCCATTGAGATTTCCGCTAGCAGGAGCAGATCGTTTGCCCTTCGTTAGCTCTCTCTCTCTCTCTCTCTCTCTCTCTCTCTCTCTCTCTCTCTCCGTATATGTGCATATACATATGTGTTGTATATAATGCGTGTATTGTATTTGATTATCTGCTACCATTATGTCTATATCTCTCCATGTTGAGGATTAAAAATGTTGTGGTCATGTAAGAAGTAAACGAAAGGATTCATTGTTGCCTCTTTTGATTTTTGATTTGGGAATACAGAAGGAACGAGGCATTTGTCTCTAATGTTTCTTATTTTCTTATGGGTTTATTTTTTGGGAGCTTCTTGGCTTAAATTTGTCCCTTAATAAGCGCAGTCTTTGTCTTTCATGATTACAATTTAGTTTCTAACCAATGCAAGATCATTATTTAGGCTCTGTGCTTGTAAACTTATAAGTCTGAAACTTATTTTGGTATTTTTTACCTTTCATAACTCTTTATTTAGCTTTTCATCCTAATTTTTTTAGGTGAATCATTTGAATCGAAAAAGTATAAAAATATGGACTAATGTTGAAAGATTTAAATAAAACGGCACTTTAGACAAATAAGAGATCTGTTTGATATTTTTTTCTTTAGTGAACTTTTTTTGTTTTCGGTCATAATTTTGTAATTTTTAGACTCCTCTTGTCGAGACAGATGATTAATCCAAAAAAAAACATGCGAATCTAACAAAATTCAGAAAATGCGAACAAAACACATAAAACGAAGAAGAAAGATAAGTTTACAAGAATGGAGCCTAATTAAGCCATCAGAAATTACCATAGATAATTGAAGGATTCCAACCATGACTCGAAATTTTCAGATTTGAGCAAAAGCTTAATTGCATACTAAAAATAACCATTGACCATCTCAAAATTTTCCTAAGATGTTTTTTAAAAATGAAAGATCTCGTCTGATGTTCCTCTCGTGAATGAAGCTGGGAGAGTCGGTTTATGGACTAGGAGTAGCAAAAGGGCGCACACAGGTCCTCATTGGGCAAAAGGAGGAATAAAACTCTATTTAACTGAATGAAGCTGGGAGAGCTGGTTTACGGACTGGGAGTAGCAGAAGGGTGTACAAAGGTCCTCATTTGGGCAAAAAAAGGAATAAAACTCAATTTGGAGTTGGTTTTAATCAAAGTTTTGAGAAGGATTCTCAATGTTTTTAAGATAAGTTGCCATCTATGATCTATTAGAATTTGAGTGAGGACTAGAATGCCCATAGTTACCACCATTGACCCTTGGCCTGGTTTCTTTATTGCTGTTTTAGTAAATTGCCCATGTGGTAAAACATGAGATTTTATGCATCATAGCTTTTGGTAAACTTAGTGCTGGTATTTATAAGTACCCGAAATAGGCAACTGTATACCAAATTAAATGTGTTTGGAGTGAGCGCTCGTTAAAAGCTTCTTTTATTTTTTCAAGGTGAGATGTAGGGCTGTAAATGAGCTATGTTGAGCAAATCATTAACGTTGCGTGCATTTAAGAAGTAACCAAAAGGATGTATTATTATTGAGTAAGCCATGAAAAGTTTCCATACTATAATTTTCAGATTATGACTCAAAATTTGCAGAAATTTGAAGGGAAACAGAACTCCAATCATGACTCAAAATTTCCAGATTTGAGCAACAGCTTAATTCCACATTAACACAATCTGTTAACAAACTCAAATATTTCCTTATGGTGTTTGTTAAAATGAAAGTTCCCATCTCATTTTACTCTTGTGTCCAAGATTTAAGTGAATGAAGTTGGGAGAGCCGGTTTACAAACTGGGAGTAGCAGAGGGGTGTGCACAAGGGTCCTTATTTGGGAAAAAGAAGAGATAAAACTGAAGTTGAAGTTGTTTTTAATCAAAGGTTCTCAGGGGTGTTTACGCTAGTGATTAACTTATGCACAATAATTTTTTGGTTGTCTTTATTCTTTTTTTTTTGTTAGTTTTATGGCGAACTCTTGCGTGATATATGGGTAAGGGATGAGAGGAAATGGAAAAGTAAAAAATTATGACGTTTACACAAGTATTTTGGGAAATATCCAAATAAAAGCTCGAAAAGTCTGTTTTTGGACCTTTTATTGGATATTTCTCAAAATACTTGTGTAAAAGTCAGAATTTTTTACTTTTCCGGTTCCTCTCATCCTTACCCATATCACATAAAAGTTGGCATAAAACTAACAAACGCAAAAAAATAAAAATTTGAATAAGGACAAAACCAAAAAATTGTGGTGCATAAGTTAATCATTAGTGTTTTTATGATAACTTGCCCTGTTTTTAGAATTCAAGAGAGGACTAGAGTGCCCGTTGTTCCACCATTGACCCTTAGGCTGGCTTATTTGTTTCCATTTTAGTAAATTGTCCATGTGGTAAACCATGAGATTTGATAAGTCATAGCTTTTGGAAACTTACTGCTGGTATTTATAAGCTCGTGGAATAAGCAATTGTAGACCAAATTAAATGCATTTGGAGTGCGCACGTTAGAAGATATTTTTCCGAGGTGAGATATAGCCGTAAATGAGCTAAGTTGAGCTTTATGGTGTTTGGGTTCTGTTCAGCTTTTGTATAGTCCGCTATGAGATTAGTGAAGCAGGACGCCTGTCAGGGAATAGTGAAAGTGAGAATTACATAAGAGACTAGATTCTAGATTGAGTTGTAGGACAGAGGCATGGATAAAACAAATGCTAAATGTTAATGATAGGAAATGGATTTATGCGGAGAGACAACATACATGCTTAGGATCAGGCCAATGTTTTAGACCTGGACTTTGGTTCTTTTTCAGACCAACTTGGTTAGCTCATATTGGAGGAATGACCATAACTTACTTCTTGTACTCTTTCATTTTGCTGTTTTCTCTTATATAAATAGGTTTGAGTTGGTTGGTGGATTGCAAAATAGCTTACCATGCAGATCAAGTCATGTAATTTGGATCTTGTACCGGTTAATTTTGTCCAACATTTGTTCAAGACTCCAAACACGACGAATTTGTCTGCACTGGTATTATTTAGAATATTTTGGTCGAAAAATTTGTGAATGACAAGTAGTGAGTTTCACAATTGAATTTGGACGTTGTGGTTTGTAGCTTTGAGTTCCATTAGAGTTGGTGTACCTATTTGGGGAATGTGTGATAATTTTCTATGAAGGGCGAATGTATAATAATTTCTATGAAGGGCGCAGATTTGTTAGCAATTTTCGAGGACTGAATGGACTGGTGATGTGGCTTCCGTTTTTTTAGGTTATTTGGACGATATTATGTGTTTCCACAACTTTATAGATTGAGTTACTTAATAGACCTTATCAGGTACAAATCCAAGATTTTTGCAAATTTGGCGGGCATTAAGAAGAGGGGCTTAAATATGTACTAGTGATTCTTAATTTATTTCAGTGCAAATTTTTTATTTTTGTGTCTGAAGTGAGCAGTCCTGTAGTCCAATCCTCTTTAATTATAATTTCGCCCACAGGCAGCTCCGATATATATCTCCACCGGATCTTGAGATGGCAGGGAGGCAGCGTTTACCTCGCCATCGTGAGGAATTCCATGGTTTTCGTGAGGCACCCCGGCCTGCCTTGCACCGGGTTCCAGGACCCTTTCCCATTCACCCTGCAGTTCTGGAAGAGGAACTTGAAATCCAGCACAGAGATATGCAGAAGATTCTTTCCGAGAATCGACACGTGATGGATGAAAATGTGATTCTGCAGAGAGAAGTGGCGGCAGCAAAGGATGAATTTCGCAGATTGGATCAGGTCATTCCCAAACTTCGCGCTGACAGAGAGGCGCAGGTTCGGGAGTTGATTGATAGAGGACTCAAGCTAGAAGCTGAGCTCCGTGATGTTGAACCTCTTAGGATGGAGGTTATGCAGTTAAGGGCTGAGGCACAGAATTTAAATGCTTTGCGGCACGATTTGTCTGCTCAAGTTCAAACGCTTACAAAGGACATTAATCGAGCGAAAGCTGAACATAAGCAAGTAGATTCTCTCAAGGCCGATGTTGATAGGCTACACAAGGAACTAATGGAAGCTAGGTTTGATTATTTGCCATGGTTTTTTTTTTTCTTTTGATAAGAAAACAATTATATTACCAAAAAGGCATTAAGGGAATGCTGCCCGTATACAATAAAAGGCCATAAAACAAAAATGCCCTATACACTTGCACTCCTACGCGACTGTAACAGCTCAAACCAATCTAAAAATTGGTCAAGAGATGGTAACAATCATTCTTGTCCCAACTATACAAGTTATTTAACAAAAAAGTTTTGATTTTAAATAAAGGCTTTTCAACCCCTTCAAAGCTTCTTAAATTCCTTTCTCGCCAAATCACCCACATTAACACAAAGAGTGATCATAGGCCAAACACGCTTTCTTCTTTATCCCACTTTAGCACCTTTCCAAGCAATTAAGATTTCCATGACACTTCCCAATACAACCCATTGTATCCCAAACCAAGAGAAGACCGAAGTCCAAAGCTCCCAAGCCACCGGGCAATGAAGGAGGAGGTGATTGACCGTCTTTGCATCCCTTTTGCACATACAACACCAATTTACCATGATTCTCCATCTCTGAATGAAGTTATCGATAGTAAGAAGCTTGCCTTGAGCCGTGCACCAAGCAAAGAAACTCACTTTAAGCGGAGCCGAGGTTATCCAAATAACTAGTATTATAGTTGTATATTATTGTACCTTGTATATTTAATAGGTGGGTAGCAGTGTGGCAGCCAGGAAGTTAGAGCAGTGGGGGTTACTGGATTACACAACTTCAGATTAAACTTCTTTTCCTAATAAACAACGAAAAGATAATCAAAATGCACTGAAGTAAGAACAAAACTAAAGAATCTATAATATGGTTTCTCGTGTAGATTTCTCCTAGACGCCAACGAGTTTTTATGTTTTCTAATGTTTGCATGATAGTTCATTTATATTTAGTGCTAGAAATGATGTTAGTGGGGGCACATACGTAATTTGAGATGGGATAAATTCCACGAATTTCTATAGTCTTTAGGTCAAAGTTGAATTTTTGAAAAATCCAAGGGGGGCTGCATCCCCTCTGGACTCTTATTGCCTCTGGTATACTGAGTTCATTGATTTGTCCAATTCCGCACAATTTTTCTAGGAGGGCTTTTGAATATGAGAAGAAATCAAATGAGGAACAGGTGGTGCAGAAGCAAGCAATGGAGAAAAACCTTGTCTCTATGGCTCGTGAAATAGAGAAGCTACGAACGGAGCACCTGAGTGTAGATAGAAGATCTCGTGGCCTTGGTAAAAAAACAATCCCTCTTCTTTTCTCGATTTTACAGGAGCCTTTATAGGATGGAGATTGTAAAACCTGAACTTCAGTTAAAGTTAGCCTAACGTAGACTGACATTTGGTTTAGGTGCTGGGGGTTACGGAATGTCAAATGGAAGCCCTGAAATGAGATATGCTGGCGGTGCCTATGGTGATATGTATGGCGGTGGAGCATGGGCCCCCTATGATAAGCATGGTCCTGCCCGACGTTGATAGACGCTGTGGCGATTATGTTTGTATGTTCGAATTTCTTCTCCTTGCCAAGTGCTGTAGAGAACCTCATCATGGCCTCAAAGATTGCTTATGGTTTTTGTTTTGTTAGTTCAGATTGTGCTTTTCGGCTGGCCAATAACAATTTCTACCTTTTGAGAATGGCTCTGTAATGCAGGATAGTATCTGTTTTTGTTACGGTTAAAACTGTGTGTAGTTGCTGCGACCTTGAAAATCTCAGTTTTTAGAAATGGAAATTACCATTGGTGTTCGATTTGGAGGGATGATTAAATATCGTTATTCAAGCTTGCATGATATGAGTTGGCATGTTTCAATATCGTAGGCCCTTGTGTTTTCTTGGCAAGCCTTCTATTGGCTAAACATAAATGTTTTGGGGTATCTTTTGTAGTGGAAAGAGGTGTTTCAGTGTTGTAGGGCCTTGCGTTTCTTTTTATCTCTTGTACTGGTTATGCTTTAGTGTATCATTATTGGATTTTGTATCGTGCTTGGTTATCTCAAAAGCGTGTTTGTGTCCTAAAGGATACGATACGTATGAGATCGATTTAGCCTCTCCTAACGGGGAAAAAAATGCAGAAGACAACCAAAAAGCTAAAAGTATCAATAAACCCCCACGTAAACAGCTCCAAGCCTATCGAAACAAATAGAATTCTTGACCAAGTGGAGTTGGACCTGTTGAAAATAGCAGCATGAGGAAACCATGTAAACAGCTGCAATGCAATTAGGTAAAGCATCTGCAATGCAAGAGACGAGATCCCATGTCCAAGCAAAGCTTTACCTGAACAAGACAGCTTTCACTTCCTCGCTGAACATAATTGTTCTTTTACTTCTGATTCAATTTAGTAGCACCTGAGATGAGTAAATTCTGCAGTGGTGGCGTGGTCCAGTGATTATTTGGGTGATAAACTACTTGACACTGCTGGAAAAGGCTGGACTTCGTTGGGAAGCATATGTTTTTTTTTTTTTTATGCTGCACTCTTGTGTACTTGAAAATAGAAATAGAGTTCATCGAATTATGGAAACCAACCAGAACCATGATACACCACCACTCTAAATTCCACATTTGGCAACTCGAGCTCAAGTGTCTTTTCGAATGTATGGATTTCCATTCTGAGTTTATAATTTTGGGGAGCTTTTAGACTTAAAAGCGAAGGACGGTCAATTAAGAAGAAACAATTTATGTGTCGCTTAACGTTTCTGTTGAACTTGAATGAAAGGATTTCAATGGAAACAGAAGCAAAATGGATGCTACAACTGCGAGGCACAGTCGAAGAATGTTAGTATCTTTCGGGGGATAAGTTTCGAAATGGATGGAACCACGAGTGACTTGGGAAAGTTCTGCCTCCACAAGACAATGCAGCCCTAGTTAGACAGTTCGATTCAGAGTACACGCGTTCCGACCAAAACTATAAGACTCTAATGTAGGCATATAAACGCAGCAAACTTGGGGATCAGACACAGAAAAAGTTGCAGTGACTGTTGACGTATGCGATCCAAGACCTTGTATGTGTATTGTGTATTTGTGTCTTCGGTTTCCAAATTAATCCAGAAAGAGGTAAAACGAATGCATATAAGTTCCTCAGCCACTATCGTACGGAATGTGAGCTGCCATGGGGTAGATGCTTACCTTCTTTGACGCCCACTTTAATGTCCGTTGGATAGCAACGGAGTAACAACTCAGATGGACAGAAGTGTCAAGTACAAACATGTTTTTGCGAGTCAGATAGGTGCTAGGGACACATCAGGTATGACACACCTCAGCCACACTCCTCTCAAATACAGGTGGGGCCCGTTCCAGTGGACCCCACCTGTATGTGAGAAGAGTGTGGCTGAGGTGTGCCACACCGATGTGCCTCTAGCATTTTTGTATGCTATTGTCTCCGGCACAAATATGTGACGGAAAAGGTCTGAAATATCATGTGAAGTTGCTCCAAGAGCAATTAATGATAATCAATCGATTCCTGTTACGTGGCACACAACCAGATTTCTGATACGCAGGGACGGAACTAGGATTTTGTAAACACGGGGGCCGAAATACAAACAACAAGAAAAATGCCACCATCTAGTTCGTGGGCATCTAGTCTCCTTCGTTGGTCTATGTTGTCATTTGAAGCAAATATCTAGCAATATAAGTCTGTGTTGTGACACTAGACATTCTCCAAGGATAATCTTGCAATCTTTGCATAACAAATGTTCAATGCCTCTGACAAAAAAGTAATCTATCTGACTTCTATGGAACCCGCTCTTAAAGGTAATTAGGTGTTCTCCTCTCTCTTCTTGGAAAAAGTGTCCACAGCTATAAGATCGATCAAAAGCCACTGCAAAATTCAAGATATTTCTACTAGCTTCATTTTGGTCACCAAATCCAAAACCACCATAGACTTTCTCATACCCTTGCTTATTAACTCTTACATGACCATTGGAATTGTCACCTATAAACAGCTTCTCTAGTGGGTACCCATTGCACCATGTGAAGTATTAATATTAAATTTTTTTTAAAAAAAACTCAAACTACAGGGGAGCCTTGGCCCCCATATGCCCACATTTAATTCCATCCCTACTGATACGTAGAGTTTCAAACATGCTGCAAACGAACAAATCTTATCAAAATGTATGTACTAACAGATATGAAATGTAAGAATGACCAAGTGAAACAGGACCTGGTAAAGATAATATTAATGTCATAGGGCCTCAAATGCCCAAAGGATTAGTAAGGCAAATTCATAAGATTTGTCGATTTATATAGCATTATCGATTTTTTCAAGAAGATTCATTGAAGATGGCGTGAATCAGGTCTTTAATAGAAATTGGCTGAAATGAACAGGGTTCTAGTTTAAATTTAAAAAACTTTCAGAAGATTATAATACATTTGGTATTTTGTACTACAATTCTACAAAAGACTTCTTTTTTGACATTACTTGTGACTCCAAAAAATCTAACATGGTATCAGAATTAGGTCTTAGGTCTTGGTTGAGTCTCTGGAGCCTGAGCAAATCTCTTAGTTTCCTTGATTCGTACCTCCACGTGGATTTGAGCTACACGTGAGGAGGAGTGTTAGACTAACACTCCACCCAATCTTGATTAATACTATAAAATTTAGAGGATACTTCACCTATTGTCAATTAGTTTAGGTTGGAAACCCTCCAAAAAACCTAACGCTTCTGGTTTTCATTAATTTCCCTCATGAACGTAAGTTGCGGGCACGGAGGCCAAACATTCAAACCTTTAGGCCACTAGAGGATTTTGTTGTCCAGTTATTAACTTCAGGACCCTGATATTAGTCGAGGTTTACGTAAGCCTGACCAAACATCTAGTTATAAAAAAAAAAAAAGAAGAAAGAAAGAAAGAAAGTAAGTAAGCCATGAACCTATATGCAATTGGTTAAGATACATGTCCTCAACTAATTTGTATTGAAGTAGGTATTCTTTAATAGCTAGGCAATTTAACGACAAACAAGAGAATTTGGAGTAAGCTGCTCCCTAGTGGTCCTAGGAGAAACTTTTTCGTATACCAGGGAGAGTGCAATTTTGTTCATCCTCCTTAAAAGATGGTGAATATTGCCCTCCCTCTTATTGGTTGAAATGACGTGTATCCTACCACAAAGTAATGGTTATCAAAAAGTGTATTGCATGATAAGTATGACATTACTTTGTGGTGGTATACACATCATTTCAACCAATATGAGCAGGATAATGTTCACACTTTTAGGTGGAGGATGAACAAAAGTCAACTCATACTGGGGATACCAAGGGAGTTGGTATACCTTTTGGTCCGTTTCTCATTTTCTGGTCATTTTTCGATCACATTTTGATGATCGGCTCCATTTATTTTGTAGAGTTTGGCGAGAACATTAAGCATATCAAAAATTGTGTTCATCGGACTTTATTTGAGATATGATCGGCACACATGAGAAAAAAAAATAAAAACTGGGTTCCGATTCAGTGTGTTTTGGACCCAGCTTTGGTTTTCTTCAATGTTAATGTGTGCCGATCATGTATCTACTAAAGTTTGATAAACACAATTCTTGGTATGATTAAGGTTCTCGCCGAACTCTACAAAATGTACGAAACTAATCATCCAAATGTGATCGAAAAATGGCCAAAAAATGCAAAAACAGACCGGAAGGGATACCAACACCCCCGATATACATAAAAGTTTCTCGTGGTCCTAGAGTTCTTCCAAAAAATCCTTGTAAATCCTCATGACATTAACCCCAAATCAATGCACTGCAAATCGCACCATGTGCATGGGGTACGTTGAGGGTAAAGGGGGAAAGGGAAAGGTTTCTTGGTTGGTACTTTGTCTTTAAAGTTTGCAATGCGATTTTTTGTTTTGTTTTGTTTTATTTGAACGCGTATTTTAAAAATGGGGTGAAACATGCCACACTCCTCCTTCGTAGTTCCGCCTGGCCCGCTCTCCCTTCGTAGTTCCACCCCCGCCTGGTGCTCATCGACCGGACCGTCGACGTTGAAGATTCTGCAACGTTATAGATAATTAAGCTGATCAACCACGTGAAAAAAAGTACACTTGCATGTGTACATGCACACTGCAGATCACCATTTTAGTTTTCAAGGTCAAATTTCCTGGACTTGGCATTACACCTTTACATGGAAAAATGCCATATGCATTATGCATAGCTAGGCCTGTAAAAATAGCCGACCCTAGCGACATTAACTTTTTTGTTGAATAAATGGGAGGGGGTAGGGGAAAGTTGGGGGAATTTGTTTTGGACACACACATTTAATCTTCTCATCTGCCCCATTCATTACGCTGTCAGTATCTCTTCCACTCGGGAGACTCTCCCACAAGTACTTTCACTGTGGTTAAACCAAATCAATCGAACAAATCCATTTTTGAACAATCCATAATTAGACTTTGAGTTAATTACATCCATTTTCGTATTCAATCATGTATAACTAGGTTATATATCTCTTACCTGGTGACAAAACAGACTGCCGGTCGGTCCAAAAGTTGCATGAGCAACCCTCTTTGTTTAGTTGTCATCGTTGAGTTTGGAACACGGAACAGATTGTCAGTGATAAGACGGAGGGAGGTGAGGATGACGTCTCAAGTCATCGTGCCCCTTACGCCCTGGGTGACACACGTGCTACAATGGCCGGAAAAAGGGTCTCGATCCCACGAGGGTTAGCTAGTTTCAAAACTTGTCCTAAGTTAGGGTTGCAAGCTGCAACTCGCCTGCATAGAGTTGGAATCGCTAGTGATCGCCGGTCAACTAACACGATGGTGAATTCAACCCCGGGCCTTGTACACATCGCTTGTCACGCTATGGTCCGTCACTTGGATACACTTAGGTTGTGAAACTAGTTTTACTAATATAAATCCTTCTAACTAAAGAAAAATTAAATAGGGATAGACATTTTGACTTTATTAAGTTACTCCAATCACTTGTTTCTCAACCGTGAATTAATGGTAACAATGCATCTCCGCCTTTAAATAATCACCCTCCGAACCCTTGCAACACAACCCACAACCCAAAACCTCATCTCTCTCTCTCTCTCTCTCTCTCTCTCTCTCTCATCCACCATGCCTCCTCCTCCACCCTTACCGGAGTTCAACAAATCCGTCAACCTCAAGTACGTCAAACTAGGCTACCAGTACCTCGTCAACAACATCCTCACCTTCCTGCTAATCCCCATCACCATCTCCATCCTCATTCAAGCCCTTCAACTCGGCCCAGCTGAGCTCCTAAACCTCTACAAATCGCTCAACTTCGACTTCATCCACATCATGTGTTCCTCTTTCCTCATTGTCTACATTGCAACTTTCTACCTCATGTCGCGGCCGCGGACTATATACCTCGTCGACTACGCGTGCTTCAAGCCCCCCTGCTCGCTCCGCGTCCCCTTTGCCAAGGCCATGGAGCACGGACGGATCATTCTCAGCTCACAGCCCAAAGCTGTTAGCTTCCAAATAAAGATTATCGAGCGCTCAGGGCTCGGGGAGGAAACGTGTCTCCCGCCGGCGATACATTATTTACCGCCGGAGCCGAGTATGGCCGCGGCTAGAGAAGAAGCTCAGATGGTAAATCTTTTCGATTTGGAAATCTTTATTTGGATAGGTTCAATGGCTAGCCTACTACTACTACGTTGCAGAGAAAAATAATTGAAACTTATCAAGATTCATGGTAATATAGCCCCACGCATCGTACTATTACATAGAAAATGATTCAACAAACTTCGTTTTTCATCATAGAAAATGGTTCGTCAAACTTCTTTTTCTTAGGGTTTTAATATTTTTGAAAAAAGAGGTTTTTTTTTTGTCTAATTATAGAATAAAGTATTTGTACCCCATAAGCTTACTTAAATGTTGGTTACAATTTTATACACGAGCCCGGATCGAATCGAACCATGTTAAAAGTATATAACTCAAAATTAATTTACAATGAGTGGAGAGGCCGTCCAGACTTGTATACTAGTTTTGGAAAAGATAATTAACCGATGTGTAATAATTTCCAACAAACCAGAATAGTGGAACACTTAATTCTTTCCTCTACTCCCCTTTTTTTTTGAGGGGAAATCTTAAAACAAATACGTACTTTACATTCCTCTATTAATTAATACATGAGTAATTATTCAATACTCTCGGAGTATATGAACAGTATACTACTCCCTCTCATATAACATGTGGGTCTTGTATCTATCTCCCGTATGGGCCCCTCACATTCATGTACCCATGCATGTTGCTTTCTATTTATCCAGTTCGTGATTAATCAACTCATCATCATTCTATAATTAATTTAAGCGAACTTACATATATGGTTTACTTTGAATACATGCAATCTTAATTGTTTGTCATATCATCTAAATCTCCAAATGAACAGGTTATATTCTCAGCCATGGACAATCTCCTAAAGAAAACATCACTGAAACCCAAAGACATCGACATACTCATTGTCAACTGCAGCCTCTTCTCCCCAACCCCATCCCTTTCCGCCATGGTCGTCAACAAATACAAATTACGAAGCAACATCAAGAGCTTCAACCTCTCCGGAATGGGCTGCAGCGCCGGCCTCATCTCCATCGATTTAGCGCGCGATTTGCTTCAGGTCCACCCCAACTCCAACGCCGTGATCGTCAGCACGGAGATCCTGACCCCTAACTGCTACACGGGGAACCAGAGATCGATGCTTCTTCCCAACTGCCTGTTCAGAATGGGCGGGGCCGCCATTCTGCTGTCGAACCGGTGGTCGGACAGCCGGCGGGCCAAGTACCGGTTGGTTCATGTGGTTCGAACCCACAAGGGATCGGAGGACAAGGCGTACAATTGTGTTCATCAGGAAGAAGACCCGGAGGGGCACGTGGGGATATCGCTGTCCATTGATCTCATGGTTATTGCAGGTATGAATTATTCTTGTAATATTCCCTAGCTAGTTTATGAGCAGTATTTTCTGAAGTGAATGGAATATTGTCTTCTAGGTTTATCTCTTTTCTTAAAAATTTCTTCATCCTTTCCCTTTTAGGGAAACTTCTCCAATATTAGATGGGAAGACAAATTGGGGGATCATGTTGTGCACTTGGTGGTGCACAGTGCCATCCTGGTCGGTCGGATCGCACATCTGATGGCTCCGATGGCAATGAACGGCTGGATCGTTCATTACCAGACAAGATCCGAGCCGTCAAGTGTTATTTTAGAATCAATTTGTGCCACTAAAGTTTGTTTTTGTAATTAAAATCCTAATCTATTCATCCCAGGAGAAAGGGGAATGAGGGTAGGCTATGCACACTCACCAAATGAAAGCACCCATTACCTGCTGACCAACTATAAGAATACCAACTCCATCTAACATAACAATTGAATTGAGTGTGTATTAGTATTTACATATACCGCTATATAACCATTGGGCCTACTGTTTGGATTGTAAAAGGTTAGACATAACATAACAATTCATGAATATTCTGGCTTGTCCTCTGTGCAGTCGGCCAATTATCGGCCTTTATATAGGCCATTATAGATACAAACTAATTATGGCAAATGTAGACACATAATATGTGAATGCGTGCTTTATGTCAAAAATGTGTATGTCCTCACTTTGGCCCCATCTCTAAATAAATTTTCATGGCTTGGTCATTGAAGCTGAGGCATTAAAGTCCAACATCACCACCATCGGCCCTCTGGTCCTCCCCGCATCAGAGCAACTCCTATTCCTCTTCTCCCTCCTCGGCCGCAAAATCTTCAAGAAAAAATGGAAAGCATACGTCCCCGACTTCAAACAAGCGTTCGAGCACTTCTGCATCCACGCCGGCGGCCGCGCCGTCATCGACGAGCTCCAGAAGAACCTCCAGCTCTCCGCCGAGCACGTCGAGGCCTCCCGGATGACCCTCCACCGGTTCGGCAACACTTCGTCGTCCTCTCTCTGGTACGAGATGGGATACATCGAGGCCAAAGGGAGGATGAGAAAGGGTGATAGGGTTTGGCAGATAGCGTTTGGGAGTGGGTTTAAGTGTAACAGCGCTGTTTGGAAGTGTAACAGGACCATCAAGAAGCCAGTGGATGGCCCGTGGATCGATTGCATTGATAGGTACCCGGTTCATATTCCGGATGTGATCAAGTTGTGAGGGAAGTTGGTGAGAAAAAAAAATTTGAATGCAACGGACAATGTTTACCTGTAATGCTCTCTCTCACAGTGGACCACACGTATGTGTAGATCTCACCTCATGTGAGAGGAGCGTTACAGATAACCGTTGTTTTGAAGTTTGGGATTTCTTTTGGTATGGGCCCTGGTTGTGTAGTCAAAGTGTAGTTTTATGTTTTAGTGGGGGGAAATTAAGATGTTTGTTGTGGTGGTGGGGGCAAGTTGGGAGATTATTCGTTTTTCGATTTCAGGTGTTTTTGCTAAAGATATTTGTATGGTTATGCATTTATTTACTTATAGAATGAGATTAAACAAGAAATATTTGAAAAGACCTGAGCTACCCTTCATTGATCGCAACGCAATACTATCGGTCTCCTGAATCTACCCCTCAACGGAGGTAGAAACTCAGGAGAGTGCAATTGCGCGCAGAGCTTTTGTTTGTTGCTTTTCTACACAAAGCTACTACCAGCGATTGCCACAGAAGACCGAGTCTACTGTTCTTGGCGGTGAGGGTGGAGGCGGCAGAGGGCATCTCTGCGGATAGCCATAGAAGCTGATGGGAAACATGAAAGCAACAAACAAAAGCTCTACAATTGCGCTCTCTTTAGTTTCTACCTCCATTGAGGAGGGGCAAGTTCTAGAGATCGACATTATTGTGTTGCGGGGAATGGAGGGTAGCGGTCTGAATTTCGTTATTTACCTGATAGGTTGGGTCTTTTGACTCTTTTTAATAGACCTTGTTTAGCTAAACAAGGCAGGAAAATGATATGAAGGTTGGTTAGTTTGTGTTGAATTGCAATAAATTTTCATATCTAGTACCCCTTTGAGCTTTCCAGGTATTCATGTCTACCTACCGTGTAAGGTAACAATTCAAACAAACAGGCTCTCAGTTTATTGCGGGGATATATGGTCGGGGGTTGGAATTGGAGATATTACACGTATCACTGCTCTTTTTGCATTTTTAACGACAAAAGTAGTAATTACATTTGCATAATCAATGTTTCCCGCAATCTCCTTTTCAATGGATAGTATAGCAAACATATTCAACAGTTCCCGTAAGGGCGCCCTTCTTGTAACATGGCCGAGTGAAAATAAGTTTTGATGAATTTCAACTTTAAAAATCCATTTCCGGTACATGTTCCTTCTCTCTGTTGATTTTGCTCTTGCACACTTTTGTCAATTGTCTCGTTCTTTTGCAATCTCTTCTCTGATTCAACTCATTCGGTCATGCAACTAATGTGCTTATTATTAGTTACATGATTTTAAGCTTGTGAGCATACGAATGTACAAGCCATTCCCTATGGAATAATTATGGGCCCTTTGAGTTTATTCAGAATGGGCTCTCTTTTTTTCTATAACTGAATGGGCTTATTTTTTTAAACTCATAATATATAATAAATTTTGTACGGCTCACATGAAAAACAAAAATGTTACTCACACAACAATCTAAAGACAATCTCTCAGATACATGTGAGCTCTATACACACTACTTTTTTCTTAGCTCAAGGACAAGCACCTTTTTGCAATTAAACATAAAGACAAATGTGCCTATAAAAGTGTCTAAAATCCTAAGATACCATATGCAAGTGTCTAAAGTCCTAGGGAATCCTATATATGAAAGTGCCTAAAATCTTAGGGTACCTTATAAAAGTGCCTAAATTACAAAAACCCTATGATAGGAAAGTGGACCCTAAAACCTTTGAAAGTGTCTACACATGTTTTGGCCTTAAGACTAAAAAACTCAAAAAGTTGAAGTACCTTCACTGAAAACTATTTTGCTGACTTCATTCCCCTAAATGAAATTTATTTTGCCGTTCTTATGACTCAATTTTCCATTTCTTTTACTTCAATTCACTTCACTTCACTTCTTTGGGAAATCCATTTCCCGCATAATGTTTCCAACAACTAAACGAAGTTCTATCAGTTGGATTGATAGAAGATGTCAGTGGGTTCTTTTAAGGAAAAAAAAAAACTAACAAGGCAGAAATTGTCATACGATATTCTTCCCTCCTAAATTCCTAAATTCGCCTACAGATCCCAACTCCAAATACAGCCAACTCTACATTAATTATGGTGTCTCAATTCAAGTTTCCTGACCAATTTATGATCGGTCTTGCTATTGTCAGCCCATTGAGCTGACGATAAGCACACTAAAAGACAAGAAAAACACATATTTCTGTGTATTTTTTATACTCTTTAATACATATTAACACACTTACTATTGTTTTTAGAATTTTCCATTTACAATATCCACGACCTATGAGTCTGTAAATTTCAGAACAGGGACGGAATCAGGATTTTGTAAACACGGGGACTGAACTATGGACAAGATTTTGAAATTTCAAGGTTCGAAAATCTAATAGTTTGTTTGGTTTAAATTTTGAGGGAGATTTTTTGAGTAGTAAGTGGAGAGAGATAGAAAGAAGAATGAGATAAATAATTGAAGAAAAAACTTATGGAAGACCGTGGCGCAGAAAGAAAAATTGGGTTTTAGATCCAAAACGAACACATTTTTAAAGAATTTTAATGTCTAAATAGCACATAATACAAAATACAATATTTAGGTGTTATTAACAAACAAAAAATTGCTTATATTATTATTAAAATTTTTTTAAAAAAACTCACCATAAAACAAAGCGGGGGCCGTACATATATCCGTCATTGTTTCAGAACTTCATCGATCTATTCTTTGATTCGGATAAATGAGTCTGCTACTTTAACTCATTTTATACATGGAAAATTCCGATCCGAAAATCAGTATGCCCATCTTGTCCTTTTTCCGGATTTTATTCTACTGAATTTTTCTGTGTTGACTATTACCTGATCAGACGTATTCAAATTGATTGTGGTAGTTGGATTATTTATAGGTCTTGAGCTTTCTCTGGAATGAACACCAACAATCGAACTAAAGAAAATAAATGCTACTATCTACTTCACTTCCGAAGCATCAAATTTGAAATAAATGCTACAGTGTCCCTGAATCTACAACCACATCTGCAAAACAGTAAAAGATCCTTGAACTACGCCCCGTTCTAGAAACTCAGTACTTATTTTTTAAGAAGATAATTTCAAACTCAAAAATTATGTGTTTACGCAAATAATTTTTTTAGTAATATAGATTTTATTTAATAGATCTCATCGAAATCTTTTAAACGGTGCAA
This sequence comes from Rhododendron simsii, assembly GCA_014282245.1. NCBI lineage: Eukaryota > Viridiplantae > Streptophyta > Magnoliopsida > Ericales > Ericaceae > Rhododendron > Rhododendron simsii. Next base: position 22,155,497 of record CM024961.1, read on the forward strand.
AAAAAAATTGAAAATTTATTTTTCATTTACATTATTTTTGAATTTGAAAATATGAAATAAACTACTTATTTTTTAAGAAATTTTTTGGAACGGGACCTACATAATAAGAAGAGAGAGAGAGAGAGAGAGAGAGTTGAATAAATCTAACTTGAAGACTTCTCTTTCTACTCTAGGATTATGCCTGTACCAATGGTCGACCGAGTAAGCTAGATTTCTCATTTCAGTAGTTGAAGACATTTATTTTGTTTTGTGGGGTGGAAGGTATAAAGGTTAAGGTGGTATAATTTGGGCAAAAGGTAGGCTAAGTTTAAAGCTGGAAAGGAAATTAAATTCAGCTCTCTCTCTCTCTCTTGGTGAGACCTCACAAATTTCTGCCCTTTTTGATCAGAGCCCATGTGCATTAGGATGAGGTGAGATCAAATACTAGTAGAAAACAATCCTCAATTCAAAGTGAGCCAAACAAGGCCAGCAGTAGTAATAGGTCACAATCGTCATAACTGTGAAAGGACAACTTGGCTGGACAAACTGTGATCCAAACGCTATTTGAAGAGCTTTTTGTCTAGGTGATTTTTCTTTCTATGTTGTGCATGATAAAAATGGTCATTTGACGCATCTATTTTTTGCACACCCATCTTCCATTGCTTTGACAAGGAGATATACAATCGTTTTTGTAATGGATTGCACTTACATAGACACAAGATGCCACTACTTGACATCATGGGATTTTCAAATTTTAACAGTTCATTTTACTCATGCTTTGCATTCTTGGGAAAAGAGGGAGAAATGTTGGCTTTGCAAATGCTTAGGAAAATATTGGCCCCACTTGTCATCCTAGTGTCATTGTATCTGATAGGGAATTAGCCTTGATGAATGCTATAAGAGCATGTACACCAGTACATAGTCAAAAATGCTGGTGAACAGTACATTTTTTTCATTTTATCTACTCACATATCTCTCAACACTACACTAATAATATTTATTGTACCTATTCTCTAATAAAATACTATTTCTTTTTCTTTTCTCTTTTCCTTTTTCAATAAAAGGACAGAGGAGAGAGGGGAAAAGTTTGGGAGATAATAGTATTAAATGGTTTTGCTCATGAACAGTTGATAGTTAAATATACCTATGTACTATAGCTGGAGGTATTCTCCCTTTTGGTTTACCTATTCTGCTGCATGAGGGTTTTTTCACTTTACATAGGTAAAATATCTAATTTTGGGTGTTTACATAAGCTGGTAAACTTGCATTAAAGGATGTCTTTCCAACAACTACCAACCTTTTGTGTGTAGGGATGACAATGAGGCGGATCGGAGTCGGATTTAGGGTCCTCCAAACCCACCTCATTTTATATCGGATCGGAGTCGAAGCGAGGGAAATCGGGGAGGTGCTGAGGTTGAGGAAAATCAGGTCCCCTTTCACCATAATAATTAGACTAATTTTGTTCTTTTTGTTGGGTTGGTTCACAATTTCTGTTTTTCCCGAAGTGGTTGTGCTAGCTGGTTCCTCTTTGCCGTGTGTCCTTCCATCTTCTCATGGGAACATGTATTATGGTATTAATGCATGGGTTAGTAGATGTTTATATAATGGGATGAGGGAAGTTCTTTTTCAGTAGAGAGAGAAGTGTAAAAACAGTGTGTGTGCAAGTGTAAAAGTCAAGTCTTGTACTTGGTGTGAGAGTGGGTTCTTGGTAAGAGTGGGTGTATAAGGGGTTGGATTTGGGTTTGGGTTTTCAAACTCAGGTGTTCTCTTGTACTAATCCTCTCATAGTGAAAGAACGGGATTATCTCCGTTGAGTAGGCGTGCTTTTGCCGAATCACGTAATTCTTGCGTGCCTCTCTCTATTTTATTTTTCATCGTACTTCTATTGGTTGCGATTGTGGTTGCGTTTCGAATCTTGGTTCTTGGATGCTTCCATGTTTAATCCCAACACTTTTTAGAGTGTTTTGACAAGAAAACAAGATATTGATGATTGTTAAGAGGTAAAAAAAAAAAATAGAAATAAAGAAAACAAAGACATAAACTAATGTTTTATTAATTGGCATATTACTCTTATTATATGAAAACAATGGAATTTATTTAGACATATACATACAGAAAGATATATATATATATACACACACACACACACAGACACACACACACACACACACACACACACACACATATAATCGAAGTCGGATTGGATTAAAACGAGGCGGGGGAAGCAAATATCATCCCCGCTCCATTTGCTTATCAGATCAGGGTACCCACTCGGATCAGGACAGGGAGGTCGGAGGCAGGGATAGGTCGGAGGTAATTGTCATTCCTATTTGTGTGTATGGCATATTGAGAAAAATATTTTGGCAAATTGCAAGTTCCATTTTGAAACTCAAGATGATTGGATCACATTTTTGGGTACTTGGAACCAAGTGATAAGCTTTGTAGATGAAGGAGCATTTGATGAAGCTTGGAAATTATTTGAGCTAGTCTACAAAGAGAAGGAACTTGTGTTAAGCTATATTCGAAACACATGGCTTCCTTTTAAAGAGCAATTTATAAAAGCATGGACTGAAAAGTGCACTCATTTTGGAAATCGCATTTCTTTAAGGGCAGAAGGTGCACATGAAAAATTGAAGAAATATTTGCAAGTTTCAACGGTGATTTTCATCAAGAGAAGAACAAGATATGTCTTGAGATAGAGCATGAATTTAAAGAGATAAAGGCTCAACTCTCTAGTGAGAAGACTTGAGTACCTCACAAATGCAACATTTTTTTTTTTAAAGAAATTATCAATCGTGTGTCAGTATTTGCTACGAGATAGATACTTAAACAATATAAAATGGTCAAACACGAGACAATGCAACCAATTTGCACGGGACACTTCACGGCCACAATGGATCTACCTTGTGCACGCAAGATGATTGATTGGAAAGGTAAGGCACTATCTCTTGATGCAATCACTACAACACGAAGGGGCTCTAGCGAGGAAATTTGGCGAGGAAAATGAATTTCGTCACTGAAAGTACATTATCTGCGAGGAAACAGATTTCCTCGCTAAAAGACCGTTTCTAGCGAGGAAAACAGATTTCCTCGCCAAAAGCTTACGTTTTGCGAGGAAATTTTATTTTCCTCGCCAAATGTAAGCTTTTGGCGAGGAAATCGGATTTCCTCGCCTTTTTTACGACTTTTTAATTTTTTTTTGTATTTATAAATAATTATTAATTATGTTCATATGTATAATTATAATATCACAATGGTAAGACATAATCAATTACATAGATCAATACCATTATCAAATTTATTAAAATAAAAATTAAAGTAATAAATGGAAAAAAATAGTTTCCTCGTCAATCACATTGAATTGGTGGAAAAATCTCAAATTTGTCACTTTTCTTATTTTAACTATCACGTTTTTCCCTGGGGTGTTTGGGCTTTTGCCCTTTAGAGGTGTTCTCCAACTTTTTGTTGGATCCCCTTTCCCTTTTTCCCGTTTTAATAAAATTTCATCTTTGCCGATCAAAAAAAAAATGAAAGATATATTGAAGTGTAGGTATTGAGGATTTATTCCATAGTAATGAAAAACTCAACAAAAGATAATAAAGTTAAAAACATCTTAAAATGATGTCGTATTGAAAATATCTCGAAGTTAATTAGATCATCACAAATATATTTTCAAAACATCTACATAAAATACACTATTTCACAAAAAAAAAAAAAAACACTATTTCATATCTATTGTGCATTCACGCTGTAAAGAATTTTTTTTTGTGAACCGTTATTGATTTTTATTTAAACCAACTTAGGTGATTCTAATGGCATTCATTTATATACATATACATATTGTGTGTGTGTGTGTGTGTGTGAGATATTGGATAATTTAAAATTTTAGAAAATTCATTAAAGATGAAATTTTTTTAAAAAGTATTGTCTTTAGTGCTTTTAGGATGATCTAATCTGAATATTTACAAATTTTGTTCGTATTATTATAGCAATGATGAAAAAAGCTTTAAAAAATAATTACGAATCTATAATACCCTTTGTATTTGGCAAAAAGAAGAAGGTCAAACTTACTCTTAAAATTAAAAAATAATAGTGATGAAACTTGTCTTTCATAATCTGATATTAAAATATATCTCGAGCTAGCTTAAGACGACAAAAATCTCATTCCATAAAAGCTAAGGATAATTCCATCAAAAAATTAGAATAATGACATATATTATTAGTCCTTCAAAAGTTGTTGTCGGATACGAATATAACATGTTTCAACAAAAAAAATTGTTGTGCTAGCAAAAAATTAAATTTGTTCAAATAAATTTTAAATACTATAAGAGTACAAAAAGTTGAAAGGCCATAATTAATGTTGAAGAAACTAATTTGGAAAGGTGAAAGAGATGCAAAAACATAATTTATAAAAAAAAGTTCACAATTTCACATAGATGTGCAAAGTGGTGCAGTGGATAGGTGTTAGGTGTTATATACAAGAGGTCTAAGGTTCAAGGGCTGGGAGTGGCAAAAAACGCGGAGAGTTCGTTTATTTTTTGGATTCATTTTAGCGAGGAAAAACTTTCCTCGCTAATTACTGTTGGTATAGTAAATTCACAGCCTTTAGCGAGGAAAAATTTCCTCGCAATTGTGTCGGAATAGGCGAGGAATTTTTTTTTCCTCGCTAAAGCCTTTTGCGACAACGTTTTAGCGAGGAAAACTAGCGAGGAAATTTTTCCTCGCTAATTCGTTTTGCGAGGAAATCAGGTGCTTTAGCGAGGAAACTAACTCCTCGCTATAGCCCTTCCGTGTTGTAGTGAATACACCCACAATGGAGGATTGATATAATATCCCTTACGTGTTCTAATGGTGGAGAAACTGGCGGGAATGAATTCAAAGGGTTAATTCATGAGTTGGAAGATAAATATGAAGAGTGACCTCCGACTCAAAAGGAACGTGCTCAAGAGAGGAATTCTCAACTTATAAATCCATCACTTCCATTGCTTTTTGAGCCAATTGTTCATTCTCATAAAGGGCATCCATCAGGGTGAAAGAAAGGAAAGGAATTTGGTTCAACAAGACGAAACCCTTCAAAGTTTGAGATTGTGGATGCAACAAAACGAAAATGTAGCATTTGTAAAGGTGTAGGTCATAATAGTCTAACGTATCCAAAAAAAAAATAGGACAAATGAGTTTACTGCAAGTCATATCGCCAATCCGACTGACGATACCATGGATGTGACTGACCTACGCACAATTTCTACCACAACTGTTTTTGGTTGGAGTGATGGCACGGTAAGTTGGATTAATTCATTGTCCATTATTTGCTTAAATTTTGTTTTATCGTAATTTGCTTAAATAATATGGAGTCCTTGATATTTGATCTACTAAGTTTTTCAAATTTTGAAAAGATTTATACGAATAACAATTTTTTTTAATTTAATCTCCGCATGCAGGCGATAGAAGACATGCATCTTTCTCGTCAAAAAAGATTTTCAAGGACTAACCGAAGAAGGGGCATTGCAACTTTTTTCTTTTTGTTGCTTTTTACTTTAATTTTGTTTTTGAGACTTCATAGTACATTTTTTGGGTATGTCTAATGCTTCATGGAATGCATTTTTTATTGTGGACGAGAATGTTTATTTTGATTTCTAATGGTTCTAGTTATGTCTTGCTGATGGTGATTTGTAGTGGACTTGAAGAGGATAACTTAAGTTACTCCCTCCGTTCCAAATTGGCTACCGCCCTACAAAAAAGTCTTTGGATCTAAAAATTGTATGTCTTTCCATAAGGATCCAACAATTAAGAACAGAGACAATATTATTTAATTTTTTTTAAGGAAAATTCTAAAATCAACCCAATGGGCTGATAATAATAAGTATGTGAATGTGTATTAAAAGGTATAAAAAGTGCACAGAAATACATGTTTTTCTTGTCTTCTAATGTGCTCATCGTCAGCCCAGTGGACTGACAATAGCAAGACCGTTCTTTTAATGCCTTCGTTGCATAGGATCGGAGGAGGTAACTTGATTTTTAGAAGAAAAGACTTCCAGGGTAGATTGGGAAAGCTACATAGAGTAGCAGTCAAAACAACATTAATTACTATGGAGGGAAGTCAATTAAGCCATTTTAGTATTCTGCGTAATTAATGCCCGTGCAATTAACAAATGCTTCTGTGGCATTAACAGCTTCCTTAAGATATTGTTAAGATTAGCAATGTAGAGGTCAATAATGACATAGTTAAAATTGAATAACCAAATCATGACACATCACCTTCATACTAAAAAAAATAGAAAAACTGTGAACATAAAAAATTTGAAAAAAAAAACATTAAGAAGCCGAGGGCCGAAAAAAAAGGAGCAAGCCCACGGCCCTTACCATTACCAAATTGGGCCTAAGTCACAATGCCAACTCATGACAGGGCAAGAGCAAGAGAGGTTTCACGGTAGTTGGGCCGAATAGTATCTCACAGACCTTTGCCCCATTGGCCATTTGGTGAGTGTAACACATAAATTCGAGTTCCATCTTCCTCTTTGTTGTAACCGTATCTATCTGAAATCGATGGAGCCCTTGAATTTGATGGACCGAATCTTTATTTGAATTTTTTGATTAACTTTTGACTTTAATTAATCAAAGTTATTTCCTTATCTCAAATTAATCAAAAGGTGATTAAGCCATGTAAAATTTTAGTGTTCGTAATGAGCTTGGTGCCATAGTGGCACTACTCGACCATGTGACACAGAAAAGGCTAGCAAACGTTAGACGATTACATGATGCGATGGTCACAAGGCCGTTAGAGGAGCACGAGCTAGAAAAGAGGTGCTTGAACAATAAGTCATTCTACAATATTCAATACGTGTCGAAATTAAACCCTAAAGAGGTACACCACGTCAAAGACGTTTAAAGTTGTGTACCTCCTTGAGTAGAGGCCGAGTACATAAGCATCGGACTACCCTCCGTCTAATTTTTTGACCTGACAGCTCTAACATTACCGTTTGTTTTGCACGTAGCCGATCCAAGGAAATAGCTGGACAACCTTTTGCTCTACCACCATTATGTTAAAACTCGAAATGTTTCAAATCAGAACAAACTAGTTGTAACAAGATTTTTGACACGACAAATTGCAATAGCTCTTTTTATCACGTCTTGGAATGAAGATATCGTTATCAAGCTAATAAGTTTGAGTTGAGCCAACAAGAAAGTCACAAAATTTGTCCTAGGTTGATTTGTTTATGTAACGAAACAATCTCATAGTGGCCCGTTGACAATAATGGACTGTGAAAGCTTCATTTACAACAGGAAGAATTAGACATGATGCGTAATCAAGAAAGAAGACCGTCGATCAAATATCCATTCGAAGCTGTCAATGGAAAGTTAGTAAAACGAGATTAACCAAACGAGTCCCTCATTTGCGAGTGACTTGTCAACGTAAAGTCTAATTCCTGGCTTCGTCTCGTTACTCTTGGCCCCTTGAAGAGAGTTTGTATTTTTTTGCCTATTATAGAAAGAGTTTGCAGTACTTAGGTGTTGGCTACTTGTCTGGTGGACCAGCCCTGGGGCTTATCGACTACTGTACAATGTTATAGACAAAGCTCCAAAATGTCTCAGTAGTCGACGAAACCAAAATCTTGGCCGTCCAACTTTGCTGCTGCGTCTTGGTGGTCAACCATCTTGCAAGAGTGGTAAATCAAATCAGCAAGTATTCAAAAATTTCCTCGCTGCTACAAGCCTTTTCAGATTGAGCTATTAATAACCCCTGAAAGGCCTTCTTAAGCTCAAGGTTGCCGAGTGAGAGGTCTAAACTGCTCATTCTCTTTTCTCTATTTATTGATTCAATCTCCTGGAAACAGTGTGTCATTATTTAGCACTGCTACATGTAAAAATGACATTGCCTCCATCGGTGCTCTCCTACAGGCTAGTGAAAACTTGATCACCTAAAAGGTAAAAACCATGATAGTCAATGCCCCGCCCATCTAAATATCTTCCATGCGTTCCGACAAACAGAACTAAAATTATTGGTTTGCACTGTTCAAAGTATCGTAGGTGTGGTACTAGTAATAGTAGTGTTAGTGTAATAAGTGTGGACTAATAACCGTAGTATGGCAGGTGTGTAGTACGAAGCAGGTGTCTTGTACGAAGCAGGTGTGAACCAATTATGTGTAGTACTATTCAGGTGTGAACCAATTATGTGTGCTACTATTTATATGAGGCAATCAGTGATGCAGACAGTTATGTTTGTACCTCCTCCTTATGCCTATTAAAGGAGAACTCTACCGATTGTAATATCCAAGTCAGTGTAAGTCAATATGTTTCCGATATAGTTCTCTCTGTGGTGTTCTCTCTATTGCTCTCTCTTGATCCTAACCTACTTAATGTTTGTACCCACTTCGTGTCTGCTCAACACTAAGTAGGTTAGGATCAAGAGAGAGCAATAGAGAGAACACCATAGAGAGAAGTATATTGGAAACACACTGACTTACACTGGCTTGGATATTACAATCAGTAGAGTCCTCCTTTTATAGGCGTAAGGAGGAGGTACAACATAACTGCTTGCATCACTGATTGCCTCATACAAATAGTAGAACACATAATTGGTTCACACCTGATTCGTACTACACACCTGCCATACTACTGTTATTAGTCCACACTTATTACACTTACACTTACTATTACTAGTACAACTATTACTAGTACCGCACCTAACAGTACAAACCAATAATTTCACCACCTCCCAGGAATGAAAGGAGCAAAACAAAGTAGCAAGAATCTTGCAGCCTTATTTACGTTCTTTCACTTCACTTATTCATACACCACATAAAAGAGACAGTTGGCACAAGCACATGGTTTTTACTCAAGATCAATTGAACTACTCTCTCCAGAATAGCCTTCAATTCTGTCAGTCAAGTAATACTGGTCCAAAAGATAACGAATATTCTGGCGCCACTCTTTCGGATAATTATCATTGAATTTCCAATTTGCAGTTTCATAATGGAGGAGAGAGGAGGGAACTTCTGCAGGTGTCAATCTCTACACCTGGGGAAAACATTCTCGGACTCACTGCAACCACTTCAACCAAAGGGATAATTTATGCCTAGGTTGTGAGCAACGGCCGGTGAAAGGAAAAAATGATAGGAGTAGCATCAAATGGAATAGGATTGACCGGCACTCTCAGATATATAAACCAAAAAGAAAAGAGTTCTCAATGGAAAACCAGGCTAAATAAAAAAACACGCGCAAAACAAGAAGGATATGCTGAATTTGAACCAAGCTAGACCAGCATCGACCCTGTTACCTGGCTAACTCTAAGGTGTCAAATTAAAGAACTGAAAAAACTGAAATGCATTGCACATGATAAATTTCTTTTTCCAATTATTCCAAAGCAATCGACATCACCTAATGCGAACCAAACAACAGTGCTCACACATTTCCCACCTATCAATGTACCCAAACAAGAACTAGGTGAAATGCATGGCGCATGATATGGATTTTACAGCCCAAGTCATCAGTCGGTCCAATATAAATGCTAGTAACCAAATGAGAGAGAGAGAGAGAGAGAGAGAGAGAGATGCCAGAGTATTGTGTAACAGGTGGAACAGGGTTCATAGCGGCTTACCTAGTGAAGTCGCTGTTGGAAAAGGGTCACACTGTCCGCACAACCGTGCGAGACCCAGGTACTCTCACTTCTCCTGCCAAAGATTCTTAACCGATCACGCTGCTCATATGATCTGCGACAAGTTCCCTATTCTGATCAATATCATCTCCATCTTGCCACTTGTATACTGCAAATAATATCAAACTGCTACTTGATAACAATTACCAGAAATATAAGCTGGCTTCTCTCTCGTTTCTCCAATCTTCTAGTGGGACATTTCCTAAAAACTCATATGATATACTAGCAACACTGTTGATTCATGATACTGACCTTCAAACACGACCAACTACCACACCTTTCCAGTTGTTTTCAACCTTTCCAATCAACGAATAAAACACTATGGTAACTGACGACCCAACACAGGTTCTAGAAACGGACATTGTAGCTCTCCAAATAACTCTACTCTTTTTGTTTTCTGGATAATGGTGTCAAGGGTGGCTGAAACCAGCCAAACGGCCAGTTATCACTTGCCATAATATTGCGGATCCACATGGAAATCAATCCTCCTTGTATGGAGCCAACTTTTCAGCCCAATATGCACTTGGTTTCATTCATTTCATTGTTTCATCAACACCCAAAATCTTCTTCAACAATTCTCTAAATCTCTAAATCTCTGCAAATGGGACTCAAGTGCCATATTTGTTTTTGGGTGCTGCTAAATACAACTGCGAATTTGCTACACGTAGCCAATTCAAAGGGTTTTTCCAAAAACTACCTCCTTATGAATTGGCTACATGTAGCAAATTCGCCGTTGTATTTAGCCGGACCCTTGTTTTTTGTTGGATCAACAAGCCTATACTAATTCATAAGCAAGTAGACTGAAACTAACAATCAGAAAACAGTACCAATGACTTCGTTTAAGGTGCCATGAGAGTCGCCCTGATTTTTCCCAAAATAACGAAAATTGGAATAATCATTTAGAAAAATTGAAAAAAATGTTAAATCGTTTCGAAAACGTTCTAAATAATAGGAAATCCAAATTGATCCGGTTTTCCAAGAGAAACTCATGAAACCCAATTCTACGCAAAATTCCCTCAAGAATTTTCCGTATTTTCCGCATTATTTGCGGATATTCATCTTCTACTGGATAGAACGTGGCGAGATTTCCAATAAGTTTCTATTCGTAGAAGAGAAGTTTGATATATTGGACCAATACCGGGATTGGTTCAAAAAATCGCTAATTTTGATTCAAGATGAACATCCGAATCAAAATCTCGGGTTCTGTGTTGAAGGAGTTGTGGAACCATGAATGTCACCTGCTCATGGCCAGTTTGCACAAGAAAAACAATCTCCTCTCCCCTTTTCTTGCCAACACCGATGACTTAAGAAGCAAGGACACGGATATGGGATACGGACACGACACGGATATGGGATACGGACACAACAAGGATACGCAAACATGTTATTTCTCCAGAAATTAGGACACGGACACGCCAGGTACACGTCAAATGTAAAGTGTATTTGTCTTATAAAGATAAGTTATAAATTCATATAAACGTCAGAGCCATTTTAATGTGTCTTTAGAGCATGTTCTAAGAGTGTTGACAACATGTCCTAGAGTATCAACAATGTGTCTAAGTAAAAGAAATATAACTAAAGCGTTGGAATAGTATTTAGGCATGTCCAACACGTGCCAGGAGAGTGTCATGTCGTGTCCGTGCTTCTAGACTGATGACTTCTAGACTGATGACATATTCTATCAAGCACAACTAGGACAATCGTAGTTTCCAACTCTCAAATCATGAGGGGTTTGGAAAGGAGGAAGCACAACTGCAAGACCCCCATTAATTTGAAAATAACTAACCTACCGAAGTAGGAGAAAGAAAAATTTGCCAGGGCCGATAAACATGACACCCCAGATAAGCCCCGATAAAAAAATAATAATGGAGGTCTGTAACTTAACTGTACCTGTTTCTTCTTTTTTTTCTTTCTTGCCAGGAGATGTGGAAAAGGTAGGTTTCCTTTGGGAGCTGAGTGGAGCCAAGGAGAGACTAAAGATTTTCAAAGCTGATCTGATGGACGAAGGAAGCTTTGACCAAGCCATAAAGGGAGTCGACGGGGTCTTCCATACTGCATCTCCAGTTCTCATTCCATATGACCAAAACATTCAGGCAAAGTTTTCTTGGAACTTGTTGGTATAATAATTAATAAATGATGATAATACCATAATCATACATTAATCAATCATTTACACTAAAAGCTTAACTGAGTGCCTTCCCAATAGCAACCACTAACCAGAGGTTCTCTCCTTGATCCTAAATGATGACTGTTTTTGAAAGCCAGATGGCATAATCTGATAGACATGTCTCGATATGATCTATATTTCGTAGGCCATAGACATCACTAATACTTTTCGACCATCAATACCATTCAAGTTTTCTGCGATTTGTTCCTTGAATGCAAACTAAACAACATCTCAAGTCTCAACAACCCAAATTTATGCAATGTGGTTATTCTTGTTAAAGTAAATTTTACAGTTGGTAAGGTTTAATTATCTCTATCGTGGTTGTGACATGCAAAACTAGATACATTAGTTTCATGCTTTTTCTAATATTGCAGGCTACCCTGATAGATCCATGTATAAAAGGCACTCTGAATGTCTTGAGCTCCTGCACAAGAGCAAGGAATGTGAGGCGAGTTGTGCTTACCTCTTCCTGCTCGTCAGTAAGATACCGCGATGATGCTCGACAAGTTTCTCCTCTAAATGAAACTCACTGGAGTGATCTGGAGTACTGTGAACGCAACAATGTAACATCACTCAAACCTCTTTCATGTTTTTTAAAGCACCGCATATATGCCAAGAAGCAAAAACGCATCTACTGGCCTCCTGTATCCATGTCGGACAAGCATCAGACACCAGACACGCCCAAGTGTATCTGATTTTGTATTATAATTCGTTAGGCGGACACATTGGGGACACATTATGATTTTAAAATGATCAGAGTCAAAATTGTCGTGAATGCTTAGTTCTTGGATACTCATTTAGTGACTACATCTTGTTATATCTGCGTACAAATATTATTTGAGGTACAATCGATAATAAGGACAAATAGTATTCACCATTTCCCCAACACGTCTGTGTCGTGGCTTTTGGTGTGTGTTTGTATCCATGCTTCTTAGCATATATGGCCAGTAAGCATGCACACAGACAAGTAGAAGATTAAGAACAGATGAATACCCAAAACAATGAGATTACACCAGGTTTACATGAATCACTTCCAACTGCAACATTTTATTTACTAACATTTTTGTTTGTACATTAGCTGTGGTATGCATATGCAAAAACTGTGGCAGAGAAAGAGGCATGGAGAGTAGCAGAGGAAAGTGGAATCAACCTGGTGGTGGTGAACCCCTCTTTCGTAGTCGGTCCCTTGCTTGCACCAAAACCAACCAGTACACTCCAATGGATATTGGCCATTGTCAAAGGTTATACTTGTCAGTGTAAATTGCCTAGAATATGATTTTTAACAGAACAAACACGCTTAAAGCAAGGTTACATGTATCCAATTTTTAACAATTAGCCGTACCTGCAATTGCTACTTCTTGTGTCACCAAGAACAGAGTAACTACTGTCTATAAAAGGGAGAAAGGGAGGAAATAAGAAAAAAGGAGAGAGAGAGTTCCGATACCCATACTTTTCTTTAAATGGCAAGAGACCCCTCGACACATTTAAAAACTTACCAGCAGCAACACTGGGTGTTTCATTTTTATCAGCCCTAAAACTTTAAGTTCATTTTGTATCAGCCCTAAATTAACATTAAGTTCATTTTCACCAAATATTTCTGCAACTTTATCAGGTCTGATAGGAGAGTACCCAAACACAACAGTTGGGTTTGTGCATATAGATGATGTCGTCGCTGCTCATCTGCTAGCAATGGAGAAAAGCGAAGCATCAGGCAGGCTCATATGTTCCAGCTCAGTAGCTCATTGGTCAGATATCATCGAGATGCTGAGGGCCAAATATCCATCCTACCCGTTTGAAGACAAGTAAGCTTGACAAAGTGCTTTACTCTTGTACCTTAAATTTTGGTTCTAAAATTTCTAAATCATGATGTCATACAAAACAAAACAATACTTTCTCCGAACTTAATAGTTAGCTCTAAAATGTGTTTTCCTACTCGTGTAGGTGTAGCAGCCAAAATGGAGATAACAACCCTCACAGCATGGACAGCGGAAAGATTATTCAATTGGGACTCCCTCCTTTGAAGACACTCGATCAAATGTTTGGTGACTGCATCAAAAGTTTCCAAGATAAGGGATTTCTGTGAGGTCCTAATATTTTCAACAAGCTTCTTCAGCTAGCTGCCACCAATTTATTTTCAAGGACTTGATCATTTCACCCAAATTAATAGAAAATTATTCAAAAGAAATATGACACTTCCAAAAGAAAGGCGAAAATGCAAACAAAAAAAAATCTCATTTTGATTTTTGCATTAATAAACTGGAATAGTGCTGTACTACGTAGCATGGATATGGACATGGACACTGCCAGAGACACAGAAACCGACACGGCAATTCTCAAAAAATTGGGTGCACAGACATAGCGGGAGACACGGCAATTTTTTTAAAACAATTGTTTTAGACTTTTATTGATTTTTGCATCAACAAACTGGAATAGTGTTGTACCACGTAGCATGGATATGGACATGGACACGGCTGGAGACACAAAAACCGACACAGCAATTCTCAAAAAATTGGGCGAACGGACATAGCGGGAGACAAGGCAATTTTTTTAAAACAATTGTTTTAGACTTTTAGTTACGCAACCACAAATTGTAACCTCTACATATTTAAGTTAGGACTCCTGCCGAATGCATTATTAACCGATGCTACATGTCTATATACATACAAATGTATATGGTTGAAGCTATAAACATAACTCAAAAAAGCTTCTAAAAATTACAAAAATCAGCCGGCGGTGTCCCCCAACGTGTCCCACAGCAGGTATCCCCGCGTGCCCCTGGCTAGTCGTGTGTCTCCTGAGTGTCCAACACAGATACAGCGATCTCTAGGAGTGTCGGTGCTTCACAAGTGCTGTGTTTATTGTCTATAGTTATTTTTTTATCAATTCCCAAGTGCGAAATAGAACAAGCAACTGTTGAACGAACTCTGGAAGAACCCATTGGATACACAAAATTAAGAAATGACCTAAAGTAGCAATTTCAAGAGACAATGCCTATAAGTGAGCAGGAGAGAGAGAGAAGATTCTCTTCATCTTGGAATAACGTGCCTTCCGGATACACTCTTAGTTTGTAATCAAACAATGTTTTCCTAGCCTAAACAAGGTAATTATCACAAATTGAGAGAATTGCATCCATTCCTACCAGATAACTGAACTAGGTCCAAATTATATGTGATTCTAGAATACAATTCAAGAAAGTATAGCAAAAGCCATCAACACACATGCACCAGTTTCACACTTGCACTAAATCTGGATTACTAGACAAAAGAAAGGAACATAAAGTGAAACCACACTCCAAGACCTTTTACAAATTAATGTAAATGACCTTTTATAGTAAATCTAAGTATGGAGCATTGCAGTCTCTCTGACTTTGAGTGATGCCATTCCACAAAAGGATTGTGCATTAAGCTATAACCAATTCTTGTGTATAAAATACCATTGCAATAAAGTTTCCAAGGATAAAACATTGCCATTAACAAATTTCATACCAGCATAATAAACCTCAGTATGCCAAATTCACAACTTTTTTCACTATTCAATGGTATTGCACCTTCCTTGATATTCATGTGTTAGCCAGAGTGTTCAAACAATGCTTTTCTTCCTACCAAAATTTGGCTCTTTACAGAACAGCCAGCCTTGCTATTGCCCACAGATAAATCCATGAATCCTCCTTAATTCTTGTTGAAGTGGGTGGGTATGACTGGTCTTTCTTGTTTCGCAAGTGAGGTCTTTTCAATAACACCGCCAAAGTGGGTTAGGAATGAGGCAGCCTTTCCCTTTGTATTTTTGCAACCATTAGTGATTACAACCATGACCTTAGTATGATCTGTATCATATGTGATGGTTAGCATATTTCAGGGGGGGAAGAACGGAAAAGTTCCTGGAAATGTCAACCATCTATCCCAACATGTTCTTCCCCAAAAGCCTAATTACATATGATTTCAACTTAGGGTGTTGCGAACAACCATATGAAAGCATCCTTCCATTCTAAAGTTCTTCGTCGCCAAAGTCATTCAATAAAAGCAATGCAACGTTGGGATTTGTGTCGCATATCACACCACAAATTAACAACAATAATAAAAGAGGAACAACTAGGTTATGTAAACTCGAAAGCTATTGCATAAACCGAGAAAAAGCCCTTAAACTTTTTTACTCAAAACTCAAACATTTGAGTAGAAGTACCCTAAAACCCACTCTACTAATTAACGCAAACCACTACCAAATTGAGTTTTACTCAAATCTTCACCCAAACAAATCAAGGGAGACTCAATTTTTACTTCAATTTTGCCTTGCTATTTTCTCTCATTCAAATACACAATCATGTCATTAATGAAACTTTTAATCAAAGTTGTGCTTAGTTTTTTGCTTGCCTATTGGAGCGCTTCATACCAAATGAAACTGTTACTTAAATTTTTTTTATAAAAGTTGAGTAAAAATATGAGTAAGGGCTGAAGATGCTCTTACAAACTACGTTTTCTGCCATAAAACTCTACTTGCATGCTTTACAAGCATTTACTACCTATATACTACCAAAGAAACTTGAAAGCAATAAATAAACCAAACATCAAGTGTAACTTGAAGATCAAGTCCCCTTTCCATCCATATAGTTGAGTCCAACAAGAGCATCCCCAACCAACATCCATCTTCATAGATATAATCTCCCCTTCTTCATCTAAAACAATACTCTTTTTCAATCACCTTATTAAACTTTTACCTAACAATATAATATCAAATATGTTTTTGCACCAACAACTAAACTCACCCCTAAGAATGGCATCTTACACTTTTTGTAACAAATTCCTTTTAAGTTAGCATGATTGGCCTTGATGGCTTGGAAAGGCTCCTTTTGGATGAGATTTGAATGGTTAACAACCTATTTGCAAGGCACCGGACAAAGACAAACAATGATGAACTCGTGGCCAATGGAAGGTGTTCAAAGGACATTTGGCTCATAACTATATGGTAGTTTCTCAAATGAACTTATATCCTCTAAATAGATTTGATACTTCGCTATACTTCACCAAATAATCTCTGCCTGCAGCATTCCAGAGCAAGTATGGGTTCATCTTTTCCTGTTTTGACCTGCTCTTAATTTGTTCTGCTTGTTTTTTAAGCCAGACTACTAATTACACAGCATGGCTATCTAAAGAGGATAACCCAAGCTTTTGGCAATTTCACCACAGAATTACTTAACGTGCGAAAAACAAAGACTTAGATATGCATTATTGTGCCAATGGGGAAAGATACCCAGTATGCCAATTCCATTCACCCCTATTCCCCTAACAAACAAGATAGTAGTACAAATTTGAATCACATCAGCTAGCAAAATCAAAATTGCACAACAGAAAACAAACTTCATGCTCTTAAACAGTAGTAGTAAAACGAAAACTAAAAGAACAAAAAGAACCTGCACAACAATTTTCCGAACGACTTCAACAAAGTTCAATTATAGTATTACCCAAAGTGATCATACCGAAAGACTAACCAACCAATCCCAAGTAATATACATGTGTACACAAAGCAAGAAGGCTAGACATAGCATTACAAGCTTCATAATACCAAATCCATACCAACCAAAAAAAAAAAAAAGACAAACGCATGTCCACCATTAGTTTGTTAAAAGACCAGAGAGTGGTACACTGTTAGGCCGCCGAGGTCCCCTCCTCCACGTCATCGCAAATCCTCAGGTCATCCATGTGACTAAACTTCCCCAACAGGAACCCGTTCTTGTCGATGATCATCGACGCAATCAAACCCAACCCGTGACAATCACCCGAATCCGTACCCGACACCGAATTGCTCGAATTGCTGCTACCCACGTCGACCGAGCAGTCGCTGTCGATCTCAGCTTTCGGTTTGGCGGCTAGGGCAGCCACGTCGAACTCGCGCCGCTTCGCCAGGTAAGCGGCGCGGGCGTCCTCAGCGGACCCGAACGTGCCGAGCCAGACCCGTGTCTTGGTGAACGGGTTGCGGATCTCGGCCGCCCAGCTGCCCCAACGCCGCTGCCGGACTCCAACGTACGGGCTCCTGGACGGCCGGTTGCTGTTGTTGTTGCCGTTCGAGTTCGCCGAGACACGATGCCGTTTCTTCGGGGGGATGAGTTCACGGGGTACCTTGACGTCGGCGAGATCGATGAGGCGGACCAGTCGCTTGTTGCCTGTCTTGCTGCGATCGCCCTCGTCGGATGAGCTGTCGGTGGCGTCCGGGTCGGAGTAGACTAGTCGGAGTTTCCTCATGATTCAAACCCTAGCTGGCTTTGATCTATGGAGTAGTCAAGTCCTAATTGCTATCTGTACGTGTGGTTAATGTATTTACATTATCTACGACTATATATACATCTGTGTTCCTAGCGTGAGGATGGAGAGCAATCCAATTCCATGTTTGATGAGGAGAGAGAGAGAGGGAGAGAGGAGAGAGAGAGGGAGCTGGAGATGGGGGAGGAAACGGATTTGTGCGGAGAATATGCTGATGGTAGCGTAAGGTGGGGGAGGCGCAGGAGATTATTATTAGGGCATGGGATAAATTGGGTTTGTTTACCTGGGTTGGGCTTGTGAGGCCTTGAAAAGGATAAGAGTTAATGGACTGGGCCATAAAGCCCAACCCGGCCTGGTCAATCTGTGACGTTCACCAACCCAATTAGAGGAACTCGAGACTATATCTTTTTGCATCTTCTTCTTTTTTCCCTCTCTTGTTTGATCACATTCACTTTTTGTGCCTGTGAATGGCATTTGTGATGGTTGATATTCAACGTTTAGTTGTGGTTAAGAACAAGAGAAAGTCGGAGTGGAGGAAAATTAAGTGCATTGTGTATGTTCAAAACCGTCCGATGGATATCGGGGCACTAAATAATGGAGGTCAGACATACATTGAACGATTTCGGATACACCTATGTTTAGATTTTTCAATGAATGTCTGTGTAAATAATATTATTCTAAGAATCATCTTGCGCATTGCCCATTTTACGACTCTTTATGTGGTGCCCCTTCTTTAGTTATATGGGCTGTAGCCGAGGGTGCCATCGAAATAGGGAAAAAATTGTGTGGGTCACAAATACTTTAGGTTTATTGCTGACGAATTTTTCTTGTTGAAGAGTCTTCATAACCCAATTGTTTTTTATTTTTTATTTTATGGAAACAGCATTATACGTATATTTAATTCCGACAATCAGATCGGAACATCTGATACAACGTATTACACCCAAGATTCCCAAAGGGATTAATAAATCCCGTAAGAGAAACGGATGACTCCCGCAAAAGAGAAGAAATTACACATTCTCTTAAGGACACTTATTACATTTCCCCAACAGGGGATGAAAACAAAACACACACACAAACTACGCAAGAGTGTGTGTCATTTCTTTATAATTTGGGTCACAGCCAAGCAAAAGGTGGTAAAATTCCATTGAGATTGGGATCCTCAGAGGTCAAGTGTGAATAAGGATGACACTAACTTGACAAAGCAGCCATAGCTTTCTTATCTTAATTCTAAAGGGATAAAATCCACATAGAGATAGAAGACTCGAGACGGCACAAAAGAGTCCTTCCTAGTTCCTAGGACCCTTAGGAACGGTTCAATGTTCATCGTAATGACTCCCTGTGCTCGGTCATGTAGACCTTGTTCGGTTTGGTATTTGGGTTTTGAACTTTCTCTCGGCGTGCGGTCTCTAATAAATTTTCTCTCATTCATTACTCTCATTTCTCTCTCTATCTCTCTCCACTCAAAATCCAAATACCAAAACGAACAGGGTCGTAAGGTCCTAGCAGGTTCATTCAGTGTAGGGCTGTGACTGGTCTATTGCTGGTTCAACCAAAAATAACCCTCTAATTCATAAAATAAGGGGAGTGATTTTGCTACTCCTTTCTTTGTTAATGTCATTCCCCTTTGTATCTTTATTAGATTATTTATTTTGTGAGAAAAGAAGAATGCCATTAACAGAAAGAAAAGTGACAAAATCAATTTCCTAAAATGACTAACCTAACTTGCAAATTATTGGATAGAATAACCTTTCTTTTTTTCTCTTTTTTGGGTACGTCAGAATTTCGGATAGAATAACCTTCAATCACTTTTTATGTTTAACATTTTTCATTGATGAGCATTCTCCAAGGAATGCGATACTGTACGGCATGAAATGGAACCACGAATTAAAGTATATTTGTGAACAGTGGAGTAATCGATAGTCCTATTAAAATAGCATCATACTTTAACTTTTGGGTCTTGTTTTATTTTTTCGTATCTCAAGTTTTGGTCTTGTTAAGAATATATTCCGCTATTATTGTGTTTCTTTCTTGTAAATGGAAAAGGTTAGCGAACTCCTCCTACCAGTGGTTCGTCTAGCTTGTGGATGATTATTCTGTACTCATAGGACTCGTGGCTCTTTAATGTTTAGGCGTTTTTCACCATTTAGATTAATAAATATTCTTCATTTTGTAAAAAAAAAAAACAACACTAGATTCTTATTTTGAAAGAGGAAATGGATGCGAAATTATTGGTCTTGTTATGGTGAGAAACTTTTTCCCTGTGTCGTCCAAATTTAGCCAAATGAGAATCTATCTTGATTATCGAAGAGAATGTATTTCTTCGTATCGTCCCAATTTGGCCAA
Source organism: Rhododendron simsii (assembly GCA_014282245.1). Taxonomy (NCBI): domain Eukaryota; kingdom Viridiplantae; phylum Streptophyta; class Magnoliopsida; order Ericales; family Ericaceae; genus Rhododendron; species Rhododendron simsii. The sequence continues at coordinate 22,175,892 of CM024961.1, forward strand.
GTAAGCATCTTTCTTGACTTTATCTAAAAAAATAAAAGAATCGTCAAAGATTCTTTTTCTAGTGATGGCAAAATTAAATTACAGAATTACTGTTGTCTTTGCTTCTCACCTAATTTATTAGGATTCGACTTTTTTTTTTGAATTATCTAGTACTAGCGTTTATGGTCTGTCTTTGATCAGATCAGAGAAGAGAATAATTGAGGCACACGTAAATTAACTTGAACCGTCACTTTTCTGCAAAAATAACAAGTCCCAAATACAAAATTACTACATGTACCTTCTCTTGTAGTATTTTCCATACAAAAAGTCACATCCGTTCCATCAGTTGTTGTTTTCATCCTATATATTCTTATTTTAAAAACTGTTTTTGTAAATATTTTTAAACAAGTAGTGTGCAAACAGTAATGTCTTGTTCGGATGGAATTTTGAAAAAAAAAATTCAACTCAAAAAAAATACTCATTGCACATTTTTAATTATTACTCGCATTTTTCTCTTCTCTCTCCAATCATTATTCTTTGGAGGTTACTAATCGCCCCCCCCCCGCCTGTCACCCCCCTCCAGTCTCTGACCCTTTTACCCCCCACCCACTCCCTCTTTCTCTCTCTCTCTCCCCAGCACTCTCTCTCTCTCTCTTGATGTTTTTTTTTTAATAAAATTTGAAATGTTAATAACTTTTTTTTCACGTATTTTTTTTAAAAAAATCAAATATTTTTGAAATCTACCCAACGAAACCTATCAAACAAGCTTAATATTGATGGAGAAATAATGTAAAACAGAAAAATTATATTTTTTTCGTAATTTAAACTATCTAACGAGGTTAAAAAATGTGTTTCAAATTTAAATCCTTTTGAACCGGTGGGAAGGGAAAAAATTTTCTGATCACTTTAGTTATGACCATTTAGGAAATAATTTTTTTGTTTGTAACTTTTGATAGGAAAGTCCAATAACATTCGTTCTTATTGGAGAAGTTTTATTTTTTCTTATATTTTCTGAATATGTAATAATTTTGGAACTTTTCGACATTGATTTTTTTTCCTTTTCCTAGTAGGGTTAGGGTTTGCATTGTATTTAAGGAGTTATAAACCTTAGGGCTGGACAGTTTTTGATTATTATTGATTGACAAAGTGTCTAGAGAGAGTTTCATAAAAGAACATTATGGATCAATACAATTGGTCAGTTGGGAACAATATTGCGAATGATATTCCTTGTGGAAAGAGCAGCTCCTACGTTGGGCGTGATTACACAGCGAAATTTACGACTGACCAGGTTAGTTATTAATGTTGTTATTATACATATTATACCTTAATTTTTTCTTACAGCCAATCTGGAAGTAGAAACAATCCTAAGAAGCACAAACATGGACCCAAACAAGGACAAATACATGGTACATGGAAACTGGAAAACACGGACGAGCGCAAGACACACATATACGTAGTAGTTATTTTTCAAATCGATATTGTATCCAGAAGCAACCAAAAAGTAGTATTCAAATCAATATTGAAATTTTTTCGTCTTTATTGAAAAAAATTGGATTTTGGTCAAAGAAATATAAAGTAAATTTAAGTGGATTCAACATACATAATTTACTTGAAAACTCAAACATAGAAGTTTAAAACAAATGATGGATAAAAAAATAAAAACAAAGAGATAATATATTGGGCCCAAAAAATTCATTTAATTTAAACACATTATTTTATATTCAATATTAGACTTGTTTGATAGGTTTCGTTGAATAGATTTTAAATATATAAAATTTATTTAAAAAAATACGCGATTTCAACCTTTTCGGACAGTTTATATATTAAAAAATATGGTTAAAAAATTAAGTGGTCCAAATTTTAATCCGTTTGAACCGGTGGAAATATTTTATTTTTCTGATCATTTTATCCTAAATGGTCAAAATTAAATTTTGACTCTGAAGCTCTCGTTAATTAACCCTAAGAGATATTTGATTGTACGACTTTCTTAGGGTTCATCAACGACAGCCTTATAGTCATAATTTAATTATGACCATTGAAGATAAAATGATCAGAAAACTAAAATCTTTCCAACGGTTCAAACGGATTGAAATTTGAAACACTTTAATTTTTCAACCTTTTTAGACAGTTTAAATTACCACAAAAATATAATTTTTTCGTTTTACATTATTTCACCATCAATATTAGGCTCGTTTGATAGGTTTCGTTGAGTAGATTTCAAAATTTTAAAATTTATTTAAAAAAATTAGGTGAAAAAAAAGTTATTAGTATTTACAATTTTATAGATAAATAAAATAAGAGATAGAGAAATAGGAGAGAGAGAGAGAGTTCGTGGATGGGGTAAAAGAGGAATTTTTTTGTGATGACGTCATACACCCCCCGACACAGGGGGGGTGATTAACAGCTCTCTTCTCATTTCTATCTCTATCTCTCTTCATTCATTATTCATATCTCCAATTATTACCCTAATCTCTCTCCACTCATTATCCAAAAACGAAACTCAAAAATTTCAAAACACCATCCAAATAAGGTATAGTCTACACACATATTTTTTGCACATAAATCGGTCACAGATCACAATGTGGGCCCACACAAACGATCCAAACTTTTCATTAAATGTAGAACAATTTTTCAAGCGCCCTAACGAAAAATCAGTTCAATCCAATTCCTATAAGTGCTCAATCCAACTATCCAACTTTTAATTATCCGAAAATCTTAATGAAAAGTTAGATGATTGGATCGAGCATCTATAAGTATTGAATTGAGCTGATTTTTTGCGAAAATCCATAAAAAATATTTTACATTTAATGAACGGCTTGTATGATTTGTGTGATATCCTTATTGGGCCCCACATCATGATTTGTGCACAATTTGTGTTCAAAAATCTATGTGTAGCAGCATTGTTTTGTAAATTATGACCGCAATGCCCAATAGACCCCGTTCAATTTAAACCCGTGGGGATCCGGGGGCTCTGTGCCCTATGGGCAGCACAGTAGCCCCACCCACCCCCTAAACGGCACTGTTTAGTTTTAAAATAAAATCCTAACCACCAACTTGCAATCTTGTGGAGCAGAAATGTGATTATGAGAGCTTTGGAGACAAATTTTGATTATGTCTCTTTAGAATAATAAGATCTTCACACCCGTACAAACGGATTAAAAATTAAGTTTTTAACTATATTTTTTTAATATATAAACGGTCTCAAAAAATGAAAATTTTCACTCCATTTGAATCGGTGCAAAGATCTTGTTAATATGATCAGAATAACAAGATTATTGCACCGATTCAAATGGGGCGAAAATTTTCACATTTTTGAAACCGTTTATATATTAAAATATATAGTTAAAAAATTAAGAGCTTTAATTTTTAATCCGTTTGTACGGGTGTGAAAATCTTATTATTCTGATCATATTATTTTAAAGAGACATAATTAAATTTTGTCTCTAAAGTTCTCGTAATCACATTTCTGCTCCATAGAATTGCAAGTTGGTGGTTAGGATTTTATTTTAAAACTAAATGGTGCCGTTTAGGGGGGTGGGTAGGGGCTCTGTGCCCCATGGGCAGCAGAGCCCCCGGATCCAACCCGTGGAGTCCAACAAATATAGGGCACCACTATTTGCAACCACAAATTTTCTGAACGTAGCCTGTTTTCATATGCCCATGAAATGTGTACTATAGGATAAACAAGTTGCGTTCAGAAAATTTATGATTGCAAATAGTGGCGCCCAACCAATTCAAATGATGATTTCTAGAATATACAAATGAGATGAGAAAAGTTATAAAAGATACCTTGCAAACAGTGATACAAAACAATCAACTCGAGCTAGTTCATTTGGCTAGAACTGTTGCATTTTATTAAGAGATCAGGAGTTCAAGTGGGCTACGTGTGAGTGTTTTTCCCTTGGAGGACTTTTCTTTGTTTGTTTGTTTTCAGGTAAAATGACCACCCAGAATGTATTTTGATAATTAATACCCATTAAGGACAAACTAAAACATTTGTTAATGCTGAAAATGTTCTTGGTGGGTATTAATTAACAAAATACGTCATTGGCCATCATTTTCCCTTGTTTTTATCCTATAATGGGTTTATTTCTTGTATTGGTTGAGTTGTTGAACTTGATTGTCTCGTGAACTCTCACAATTAATGTAGTGTCCTGAATTTATATTATGTACTTCATATCTGATGATGTAAATTGATATCTCCTATCAATTGACCAAAAAAAAAACAGTGATAGAAAACAATGGGACAACAAAAATGCCAAACCATCCAAACACAAAACCGAACACAATCCCTCACGTGTATGTGAGAGGTTGTATTTGGTGATGTGTTCAAATGATTGTGCAGCTAGGATTTTTTAGGCAAAACTATACGATTTTGAACCAAGCAATATATAAAGCGCAAAAATGATACATAAATCTGTACCAAAGCATGCAAAAGCCTTTTTTGGCATGTTTTGGGTCTCAAAAAATGATCGGAGCTGCTCATTTTATTTAAAATATTTTGTTTATGGTCCTTGCAAAAAATAAACTCAATCCGGCATCAGTAATGGCATATACAAAACGTCCAACTTTTGTTTAGAATTCAGGCCTGAATTATGTGACAAAGTTGGATGTTTTGTAAATGCCCTTACCGATACCGGATTGAGCTTATTTTTTTTGCAAGGACCATAAACAAAGTATTCTAAACAAAATGAGCAGCTCCGATCATTTTTTTAGACCCAAAAGATACCTAAAAAAGCATTTGTACGCGATGGTACAGATATTAGCACCACTGATATAAAGGGCTAACAAAACCTGTCTGGAACAGGTGTCCAGCCTTATTTGACTACTGTGTAGAAGATACAAATATTTAAATTATGTCAAACAGAACATAAACTCATAATCATACTAACCTTAGTTGACAGTCTGTTAAATGAAAAAAAAAAAAACTGAATAAATAACTCTATTCAAAGGAAAAAAAATAATCAATCGCTTTTTTGGCCAATGTAATTAACCCCTAATTTCTCCTATGAAAGTGTATGAGAGTGGCCAATTGAGCTCATTCAAGATTCTCTATACCAAAAAATTGGTGTACCTCTGGACTGTGATGTTTTGAATCGTTAGATTGCAGAATTAATTTACTGTATGGTCGTAATTAACTCGCACGGATTCGTTGGATGGAGGGTGGAGGCAGACCAAACAAATAGTATCGTTTTCTGGGTATCTTGGCCTTGGACATTGTCCAAACAATATTTCTCTGTGCTTTCCATTCACTTTTCACATACCTCTCGCTGAAAATGGACCCGCACTGAGTAGTAAGACAAGGTCCGGTCAGCGTGCAAACGAGTTGAGCCGAGCAAAATTTCAGGATATTTAAATTCGGGTCTTTTTAAAAGTTTAATTTGTTTAGCTTAGGAGTTTGGACCAACTCAAGGTTGGAATTGGATTGAGCCCAAATAGTCAAGCTGGAGCTTGATTTCTATTCAAGAACTAGAGCTCGATTTAAGTAATAAATGAACCTCTGTAAACGAGTCGTGGCCATACATATAAGTTGAGCTTATCAAAAGGAGCCAAGTTAGGATTAGCTCAAACTCAATTTGTTTGCGGAAATAGCTATAAAAAAATAAAAAATAAAAAAAATCCTTCTCGAACTTGACCCATTTAATGAACAACCCAAAACTTCGAACTGCTGGTAAATAAGTGGATTGGGTTTGAATCCTTAACATAGAGAAATTTTTCAGTGCCGTGTGGGCACGGGCCATGTGGTGCCGAGTACGCATCTCGGCCATCCAAACGTATTTTGGACAGTCCAGATTTGTTTGGGCTTAAGGGGATGTTTTGGTAATTTTACACTAAAAATGGTAATTTTACACTAAAAAATTACTCAAGCAGATCTGGGTCGTCCAAAACACGTTTGGACGGCCGAGATCGTGTTCGGCACCACGTGACCCGTGCCCATCCGGCACTGAAAAACTTCTCCTTAACATAAGCTAAGAAAGCTGATAGTGTTTCAGCAGCCACAATTAATGTATTCTTGAGATAATTGATAACATATTTCTTCTCCTTGTATTGAACTTCAAGCAGATGCCAAGCTTTATGAAAAGAAGATTCAACCGACTCAATCACATTAGTCCAAGTCGATAAAAGTCTCCCAATCTTTTCCACTTTCAAATTGTGACTTACATTTCGATAGAACATTTTTCTCAATGTGTCACACACATAAAACATGAGCAGTTCCTGGGAAAACAAGCTGAATAGCATTCATTAGTGCTAATTCTTTATCCGATAAAATGACCAAAGGTTGTTGGTCATGACCCAAAAGTTTTTTGAATCTTTCCAATGCCCACACATAATCTCCTTCTTCCTCTTTTTGCATGAAGGCGAAACAAGAAGAAAATGATCCATTAAAACTTGAAACTCCCATTATATCAAGCAATGACATCTTATATTTGTTCGTCTTATATGTGCAATCCATTGCAAAGACATGGATAACTCTTGGTTAGTGCAATTGAAGAAGGATGTGCAAAAAAACAAATGAGTCAAATGGCCATCTCCATCACGTTCTATGTCGAAAGAAAAATCCCCTTTACCCAATTCATTAAATAATGCTTGAACCATTGTATGACCTGCTAAAACTTCTTTTGTGATGGCATTTTTGGCATTATACATTATCCTTGCTATTGCTTTACAACTTGGATCACTCAGCCGAAATGAAGAAAGAACTTGTCGAGGTGGTATACCGGCCAACATCATTTGTCTTATACTTAACATATCTTCTTGTGAAAAACGACGGCAATAGGGATATCTGGACATATCACTTGACAATCCATGATTATGAGATGCATTTTTAATCTCCACTTTCCAACTCTCACCAACTTTCTTTTTTCCCTTTATCTGGAAAGGACAATCTATAAGGCGAGACGCCGATATTTTTTTCCTTTCATCCAATGAAACACTAGTGCCACAAGCTCGATATTTTCCACCTCTATCACAAACAATATCAACATAACAACCTGGTTTCGATCTCCTAATTGTTGTGACATAGCCTTCCATTAATCCCGCCTTGCGGACCCTATCAAGGAGCTCTTTTCGAGTTGAAAAATTCTCGATTAAAAATGATTTTAGCACATTAAACTCAACATTGTTCAATTTGGTCATTTTATTTTCTATGTCACCACCTGTTAAAGTACGAATCCACAAAGTGGATATTCAATGTTAGAGTTTTAATGTTATCATATGAAAAGAAATTAACCTAAGCAAATTAGTAGGTATAAAAAATTGAACTAATTGAAGTAGTCAAATTATAATATTAATGTGGGGTCCTGATAGTTGGTATAAAAAATTGACTTAATCAAACTATAGTCCAAAACCAAGTTAGTAGATGGGGACCAAACCAATCGTATATAAATGAGGTGCAAAATACCCATAGTGTTTCAAGAAACAATAAGAACCTATAATCAGTTAGAAGAATAAATTTCAAGAAATGAAGGGATATTACCAAAATCAGTTGTAGAGTTGAATGATTTGTACAACTCTAATATTTCTTCAATGTTACTTGTGGCGGTGAGATTTATTATATCATTCACTTCAGAGAAACCTTCATGTGTAAATTCCATGGTTTGTGGCAAGTCACAGAGGTCTTCACCATCATCATCCATTGTTGAACTTGCAAACAAGAGACTGACTCAGAAAGAGAACAGACAATAAATTGGAAAGGGATGAATAAGGAAAATGGTCGCTGGTGAAGATGGATCGACACTTATCTGGTAGAATAAGGAAGAATGGTGGACGTGCACTCGCTGGAATAAGATCAATGAGTACCCTTCGTTGCCGATGCAACCTCGCTGGAGATTGCAATCTATCCAAACCTTTTTCTTCCCGTGCTGCCGTTGAAAAAGGGGATTCTCCAGATTCGACTGGGATCTTAATCTCAAGGGAAAAGAAGTGAAATGGTGTTTTTTTGTGGCGGGAGAGAAAGGGGCAAATCATTCATTTGGCAAGTGAGAGAAAGTATGCATCATAAAGAATAAGGGTATTTTAGTAACTTCACTCAATAAAAACAAAAAGAGGAGTGGCATTAACAATTTATGGTGCAACAAAATCAGCTCTCAACACAAATCCAATCAAATCTACAAATTGAATTTTTAATCGTACTTTTAGTGCTGTTGAACGATAATTCTTCAATGATTACTGAGCACTTTTGAATTGGAGTACAAGTTTTTGTTTGTAGTCATTTATTTCAAGTGAAGTACTGTATACCTATTTATACATTTTTCCCTTTTATTAATCTTGTAATGCCAGATCTTGTGGTAAATCTAACCGGCATTACTAATTTGGGGTAGTTCATCGAAGGTCTGATTTTGGGGCGATGGTGAGGTAACAGGTGAAATTTGGGGGAAAAAATTCCTATGTTTTTGGCTCAATCGGTGTTGGATTTTGGGGCGATGGTGAGGTAAGAGAATAAGAAGCTGCGTTGCGTCCAATTCGATCAATGGAGGGAGAAGTGGTATAGGGGTTTTCGGCGAGACTGTTATTTTATAGACGGTATTGAAATCTGTAAATTCGCCTTTCAAAAAAATAAAGAAACCTGTTAATTTAGTCCCCACAATTACTTTCAAACATTCAAAATAAATGCCAGGGGTGGTTTTCCTTCTTAAACCCCTCGCTTTTCTCTCTGCTTCTTCTTTCCGCCTTCGCAGTGTCCGCACCGCCTCCTCTAAAATTTATATTTCTCCTCCTCCACCGGCACAAGTAGAGGAAATTTTTGAAGTCTCCGACAATTGTAGCTTAAAAAACCACAGTGTTGAGACGGCAACGGCAAGGAGGTCTAGGGCTGGGTTGGGGAGGGGAGATGGAGGAAATTAGGTCCTGTTCCGCTAAGGGTTTTTGAAAAATAAATACTTATTTGCTATTTTCAAACTTAAAAATAACGCCTCAATAATTTAGGTGTCTAATTAAAGTTTAACGAAGTGTCGATTTGACATTAAGATTAAAGTTTGGGAGATATTTTCAAATTCAAAAATACTAGAGGCACATCAACCATACCCCTCTTAGATACAAGTGGGTCCCACTATCCACCTGTATGTGAGAGGGGTATGATTGGGGTGATGTGCCCCCTAGCACCTCTTTGAAATTTTCGTCTATTGAAGTTTAAGTATTACTAGCTTTTTAGTTTTTACCACACAAAAAGAAAGTGAGCATGAGCCTAGCTGACTCATAAGGTATGTAATCGCATCATCACGCACTACATTGCAACTTTCTTTAGGGTATGTTTGGAACTTTTAGAAAGGAAAGAAAAAGAAAAGAAAGTGTGAGAAAAATGTGAAGAAAATAAAAGAGAAAATGTACAGTGCTTTAAAATTTGGTTTTCCTATTTTCTTCTCACTTCCTTTCCAAAACTTTGTTTTCCTATTTCCTTCTCACTTTCTTTACAAACCAAACAAGGCAAGGCAATATTTTTTTTTTAAAATTTCCTTTCTTTTACTTTATTTTTCACATGTTCCAAACAAAGCCTTAGTTTCCATTATCTGAGCAAACCAATTTCATTTAGTTACCATTTATTCTAGCACTATTTGTAGCCTATGTAAATAAACCACTTCTAGGATTTTGTTAACTAGTGCTAATTTGTGCCTACGGCACTACACAGTCTGGTTGGAAGGGGATGGCAGTTGTGTGATCTAGGTGAAAACAATGGACACTTAACTGGAAAGTGGGAGGATGCACTTCAGCCTTTGGATCAAATGAATCTGAGTCGTTCTAACAACTTGTCCCCACACCCTTCTGTTTTATAATAGAGATGATCGGATAAGTTATGATTACGGAAATTTTTAGAATCTGTCAATAAATTAAAGATCAATTTTGCTAACAACTGTCCATCTATAGACTCTTTAATGCCAAAAAAAAACTAATTCATCACAATTGTCAATAAACATTCATCAATCACTTTTTGTAATTAGCATAGTTTCAAAAATCAGTATATCACCCACCCTTTTTCCAACTAGTGTATCAGGACCCCCACCCCTCGAAAACAGTCCCCACACCACAATCTACCTATGTGGCCCAAGAGACTATTAAAGGAGGTAGCAGTGGCAGGAACAGCTGGTTCTAGAAAGAATATAATTTACTATTGTTCGATTTTTAGGGTCAGATCAGAAGAATGTAATTTCTTGCCAATTTTATAATCATGACGTGAACAATTTGCTTTTGATCGGAGCGAGAAAGAGATTATTTGAGCTGGACATAGACTGGTCTGACACTCTTGACCGTCGAAAAAAAAAAACTGGCGGAAGGAAGTGCAAGTGGCACGGGGGCAGTGAAACTGGAAGACAGCTATGCATTACTAAAAGTCCAAAACACTCATCCCTAAAACGGGCTCATGTTGCAGATATGCTTTTGTTTGGCGTTACACAACACTAATAAGGTCCCGTTCCCGGATAATAAATACTTATTTTTTAAAAAGGCAATTTCAAACTCAAAAATAAAGGGTTCAATGAAATCTAAAAATATGCAATATAGATCTTGTTTGAAAGATCTCGCTGAAATCTTTAATACGGTGCAAAAAAATCAAAAAATAATATTCCATTTACATTATTTTTGAGTTTAAAAATGTAAAATAAGTACTTATTTTTTAAAAAGGTGTTCTGGAACAGAGCCTAAGAAACACTATCAAAATATCAAGCAAGTTGATTTCCACGCGTGGTACACGATGTAGGGTGCTTTAATGTGTACTTTTCTGTACCACTAAAGATTCTACTAGACTGTAGCTATGCTGCTGCTGCTGCTACTTGCTGCTCAAAACAGTGAAAAATGAAAGCCAGCCATTGAAAAATCAACAACCTTCGGTAGGAGTAGTAAATACTTTCAATCAGACCCATGAAATCCTGTGAAAAGACATTTGAGATTTAAGGAATAGTTTCATTCATCGATTCCAACAAACAATTCTGAAGGAACTAGATACTCGTGAATACCTATTAGTATATAGGCTGCAAAATACTCCAACTAGACACAAACACAAACTTCATTAGATCAAAAAAGGATAGAGGGCAAAGAAATATGAGCAAAATAAAGCTCAAGTCAAGCAACATTACTTTACTGCCACTTTCAAGGAGAGAAACAAAGACCCTTTGGACGGCTCTATTAAGTAGCACACGGAAAACCCAAGGACTTCTCTCCATCCAATTTCAAATGAGGCTCACTCTTTTGACACACCTACCCTCAACGAACAAATTCAACTCAGCTCAAAAACCCACTCAAGAACTTATTTTGTGATCTTGAGACTCTCTAAAACTATACTAGTATAATATATCTATATAAAACCATATTCCTACTAGCTGCAAAACTCATTGAGTTAAGCCCTCATTGAGGGGCTCATCAGCCCAGGCATGCTCTTCATCGTCAAGCTCGAAATCGTAATCCGGAAGATCGCTGGGCTCGCTGTCGTCAAACCCAGCTATTTTGACATCGTCAAGCCCACGCAAATCGCCCAACAGGTTATCGAAATCATCGAGAAACAACGAATCAAAGTCCATTCCCAGATCAAACCCATCATCATCCACAATTTGGCCCATCAATGCCGCCTCCTCCATGGGCACTTGATCAAGATAAGTCTCAGCACCCGCCAAATCTCTCACTGTTCCATAGGGCATCCCGTCACATTTCCCGTTTAGGTTCGAATTTGAGGCCGATGCCATCGAGTCCAACTCGAGGACCGAGGACGGGGACGTGTGGGACAACAAGCTCTCGGAATCCGAGCACGCCGCAGAGGCCACGGCTTCGAATTCGAGCTTCTTCGTATCGTAAGCCCTGGCGGCTTCCTCCTCGGTGCTGTAGGTGCCCAGCCAGACCCTCTTCCTCATGAACGGGTCCCGAATCTCCGCCGCCCATTTCCCCCACTTCCGCTGCCGGACGCCCTTGTGTTTCGAACCCGTCGACAGCCGTCGGCTCGGGTTCGAAACCCCTCTCTTGCTTTTCGGTGCATTTTCTTTTTCCTTTTCTTTTTCCCCGTGGTTGCTGTCTTGGCAAGAACTCTCTGTTTCGGGGTCTCTTTTAACGGGCCGATTCACAGGGGCGAAAGGCAGGGTTATTTCACGGACCATGCGTTTCGGTCCGTACGGGTGGGGATTTGACTCGTCGGATGAGGAATCCGTAGCGTCCGGATCGTAACAGATTACACGGATTTTCTTCATCTTGGTGGTTTCGAAAGCGGAAACTGACTTGTTCTTTGGTTTAGCCATTAAGCCCTTGTTTGGAAACCGGAAAAAGGAAAGGGAAGAAGAAGGAGAAGGAGAAAAGGAAAGGGAATCACTAATCAAGATTATACAGATTTAACAAGTGAGGCCGTCTCAAGAACAAGAAGAGATAGAAAAAATGTTTTATGTGAAAACCCCCAAAGAACTCTACTCCAGAACAAGTCCTGCAACAACCAAAAACAAAACCCAGTTCTAATCAGAACCCGAAAACGTTAAATAACACAAAAATAAAAATAAAAAAACACGTAAATGGGGAAAATATTTGTACCTCTTTGGCCTCAAACGCATCGAAACAGTGGGGAAAGACAGGTGGGTTGTCTGCTGGGGGAGACAGCAGAGGCGTTGTCGCATGCAGAGAGCGGAGAAGGAGACGGAAGAGGAGGAAGTCCAGAGCTTCAATGGAGCCCCAATCGCAACCAATTCAGCCGACATAAATCTTCTCACCTCTCTCTCGCTAAACCCCTCTGGTTCCGAAAGGGAGAGAAATTGTAAGCGATCGACGGATATAAATAATGGTTAGATCAAGAAGTGGGAGCGGATTAGGAATCTATGGCTGCGATTTCTCTCTCTCTCTGGAATGTGACAAAGATCGGATTATGGTTATTCTCTGTAGACCCACACCAGTGACAACGACTGTACACCCCCGAGTTAATGAACGAACGGGGTATGTTTCTACTTAGAGAGAGCAAAAAACACAAACATTGAACAGAGACACAGATCTCTGCATAAATACTACTCCTATTATAAAAATAAAAAAAAATAAAAACACAACCGTGGAGATAGATATTAATGTTAATATAATCGAATATCTAACAGAAAAGTTCACACAATAATGCGTACCTAGCTAGCTTGTCTCTCTCCTTCCCTCTCTACACTCTACAGTGGTAGCAATTTAATACTCTCTCTCTATCTCTGGTTTTATTTTGATTTCTTCTTTTTAATACCGGAGCCGGTTCACCTCTTACACAAGCGGTCAAAATATAATAAGGGAGTATTTATAATGCCCGAAAAATGAGAAATTTTTCAGCGACGGGTGGCCATGGTCACGTGGTGTCCGTGCGCGCATTTCGGTCGTCCAAACGTACTTTGAAGGATCCAGATTTGTTTGGATAAATTTTTAGTGCAAAATTATCAAAACCTCCCTCAAATCCAAACAAATCAAGGTAATTCAAAATACGTTTAGACGGCCGAGATGTGCGCATGGATATTACGTGGATGTGCCCACCCTGCACTAAAAAATTTCTCCCGAAAAATGGTAGTAATAAACATAATAAAGGCAGACAAGGAAATTGAATTGATGGGGAGATGATGAGGTGGCGGGGGAATGAGAAATGCTGTAGTGCAGTGCACCTCACATTCGGCCGTCTATCTCGGCACAAACCATTCAAATTTAAACTTATTTCTTATATGTTTGAGCGGTCCATTGTCGAAAGATTCGAGATAAACGATCGGATCGGCGTGCAACCTTGGATCCAGGCCGGGGACAGATGGACTTTACATTCTTGTGGCATGACCATACCATCTCATGTCATGCATATCATGCCATGGCTCTGCCACTGGGCGATTGCTTATATGGTGATCTCGTTACCTCACGCACTATTTTCGGGGTGTAGAGCATTCGCCAGAAGAGATGAGAAAGGTCCCGTTGGCCGTTCATTTTGAGATTTTGAATTTGTAAATAATGAATATATAGAAAAATAGAATAATGATTGGAAATATGGTTCATTATTGGAGATGGACAAGGATAAAAATGAGAGTAATGATTGAAAAAAAATGAGATAATAATTAGAATTTAAAATTCTTAAAAAAACAAAGTTACAAAGCCGTGTAGCGACGGGCGACTTTGGTGTAGAGTCCGTTACCGTTTTTGAAGATTACAACTACGGTTTTTTTTCCCAATATTGTGGCTACGTCTCTCCGAATTTACAATACCGCCACTATAGATCCTTGTTACCCAAGTTTACCGGGAGAGAACCCAAAACCGGAAATTCATACTGCACTTTCGGGGAGTAGATTTTGCACGGTCAAATTATTAACTGCATTCTCAAAGAAAAAAGCACAAATCAATTCCATATTAAAGTTTGCATTTCCCAAAATAAATAATTTTCAAAGTGCGAAAATCTAGTCCATATTGAAAATTAATAATTAAGAAATACGAAATCACTTTCCGTACTTGGATTTTGCGATTTACCCATTCTTAACTTGAATATTTTACGAAGGGAAGAAAATTTTTTCCCGCAAAACCAAGATCTATACAATACTCTCTGTGCTTCCCAATAATATGGCTGTTATTTTTGGCCTGATTATCAAGACCGGTCATGTTTTAGATCTCGTCGATAACATATTTGAAGCATGTTGATTGAACATTTGTGTGTGAGTGTGTGTGTGTATATTATATATATATATATACAAGGCGGTTCCGAAGACATTTAAAAAAAATATCTCATAGTTTTCAATCAAATTTTGATAATTCAATCTGCTCAATATGATCAAAACATGATTTTAATGGTACATGGGAGAAATCAGTAAAAAAAAATGACCGGAAAGGGCTTGATCTGAGTAGTTTTTAGCTTTAATTTGATGAACAATTTAATTAAAAACTACTCAAAACAAGCACTTTTTGGTCATATTTTTTACTAATTTTTTATGGGCAGTCTTAAAATCACATTATGCACACATTAAACGGTTCAAATCATAAAAATTCTATCATCTCTTTTGCTTGAAGCCATCGAAATCTGCTATGTCGAAATCCTTGTGGAAATATAAGTGAAACCATCTCAAAGGCACAGTTCTGTCATCTCTTTTGCTTCCTTATGTTATTTAATTTGGGTTAATTAGTTAGATGTTGCTCTATTTCATTAAAGGAAAATTATCAATACCATGATCAACTTGTTTTTTTGTGTGGACAAATTATTTGACAATCTCCACGTTATACACATCTTGAATTATCAGAAAAAGATCCATAATTGTCGCGAAATATACTTTACAACCCTCAATCAAACAAAAGAAAGCCTTAGTTGAAAAAAATTGTATGGGAGGGTGTGGGGGCATGCCCCTTAGTAAGTCCGCCTATGGCTGTACTACGACGGTATCAGATAATTACCCCACAATGAACAGTGCTACAACCACCGCACCAAAATGAGGTAGCCGGCCATCGCACACCGTGTGAGGCTCATTTTGGGCCACGCATAAATGATCCAAGTCGTTTAATAATTTAAAAAAAAAATTGAGTGGATACCGCAGAACATTAGCTCGATCCAATATGTGTAGGTACTCGGATCAAGTTTCTCATCTTTCTGATCACCAGAAAACCAATCTTAATATTTTTTTCGATTTTTCAAAGATGAGAAATTTGATTCGAGTACTTACACATATCGGATTGAATTAACTGTAGACTTTCTGCCCCACAAGAAGACCATGCACGTGATTGTGTTGGCTTTAGAAGCAGCACCATGCCCCTCTCAATCAGACGGATCAGGTCATGCCACCTCAGCACATAAAACTAATGGAGACTTGACCCCGGTCCGTGCACAAATGCTAAGGGGTACCGACCAAGCCGTGTACATACGGCGCACATCACCGCGTGGGGCTCACTAAGGATTCCACACAAATGATCTAATCCATTGAATGATTTTAAAATATTTTTTGAAGCGGTCCCGCAAAAAAATAAACTTTTGAATGAAAAATTAGAAAATTGAATCGAGTACCTCAATATATTCAAGTAAGCTGACTGACTATCCATTTGAAAAATTATTTTTAATCTTTTCAATGGATTGCATCATTTGTGCGGGAACCTTAGGAGACCCCGCACAGCTTGGTCGGTACCAATAGTCGGTCTGCAATCCGTACCTGTTATGTTTGGATGGATTTTTTAGAGTTTTTGGATGGGTTTGTATGGAATCGTTACAGATTATACTTGTTGTGTTTGAATGGGTTTTTTGAGAATTTTTGAATTTGGTTTTTAGGTAATGAGTGGAGAGAGAAATTAGGGTAATTATTGAAAATAGGTGTAATGAATGGAAAAAGATAAAGAGAGAAATGAAAATAATGATTAGAGATGGGGATAATGAGTGAAGAAAAAAATGAAAATAATAATCAAAAGTAAAGGTAATGTATTTTTTGAATTAGAATTCTTTTTGAAAATTGAATTCTACGCTCCATTTTTTGAATCTACACTCCTTTTTTTGTCTTCTAGTAAAAAAATTACATATACTTTCAATACTAAAATCCAACCCCAAAGCAAACCACACAAATGCTTTGTTCGGTTAAGGATTTAGTTTTAGTTTTGTTTCCAATCATTACCTTACTTCTTTCTCCAATCATTATCCTATTTTTTCAATTATTACTTTTTCATCTCTCTCTATCTCCCTCCAATCATTACCTATATCTTTAATCATTATTCTATTTCTCTCTCCATCCACTATCAAAACTAAACTAAACTTCCAACCAAACACTACCGAAGCAACTTTCTCTGTCTCTCTGGTTTCAATGCAGAGGAAAGAAAAGTGGCAGAGAGTGATGGGGTGTGTATCATGTATGGCCTCTGTTGTCTCTGAGATTTTGTGAATCACAAATTCACGTGATCGGTGATTATAATACTACGTCATTACATGCATGAATGTTGACCATAGTACTCTCATTAGGAGAGAGAGAGTAGGGGCGAGTAGCTTAGATGGCGTTGCACTTTCTTTTTAAATTTTATTTTTCAAAATGAATGTTATTTTAAATTTAAATATAATGAAAATAGAAAATAATTTAAAAAAAAATTTTTTTGCGCTATTTAAAAGATTTCAATAAGATTTATATTGATAGAAAAATTATTTACATAAACATATAATTTTTAAACTTGAAATTATCTTCATTTTTTAAAATTTGTTTTTTTCACAAACTGAAACACCCTTTAGCAATAAAAAGAAGATGACTCAACGGACGGGATGCCCGCACTGGTTTCCCGCCAAAGGTCCCCGGCGGGCTCCACAGCCTGCCTTTTTTCCCACCCGAAAACAATTCCACAGGCCTCATTTGCCGACTCGGCTCTCCCATCCAATTTGGTAACCATTCAGTTTGGTCCAATTTCGGTTATTTGTAAACCCCTTCTCGGTTTCACATTATGATCGAAATTGGTTGCTGTTTAGATCTCGTCGAGAACAGCGACCGTGTTGAAAATTACGTTCATCGGATACAGGTTGTTATGATTTGGAAAAGCATTAAAAGCTTAATACATTTTGAAATCATATTAAACGGTATTCGATCAACGTACTTTTTCATGTGTTCATGTTTTTGAGATCTCTAACAAAATGAACGATCTCGATCATTATTGTTGGCTCGGAAAAGGCCCATAAATGAATGAAACTGCAGCCAACGCTACAAAATTGAATGGGAGCCGGCTCCCTCTGTCCCTCATCTGCGGTCAAGGTTGCAACGAGTGACACGGTCATGACTCAGAATTGGGTGTGACGATGGATGTTTAATGAGACTTCACTAGTATGAAGCGAAAAATGAAATGTATAGTGGTTACAATACTTGGGTGAATTTGGATTGAAAAGTGGAATAATAACTTATTTTTCGTCTTTATTTGAAAAAAATTCGCATTTTTTACTTTCGCATCAAACTTTTGTTACTTATTGATTCATCTCGGCGAGAGAAATTGAAAAAGTATAAAATTTTGATTGAAACTCATACTTTTTAAAAAAAAGACACAAATAAGTTTTAAAAAAATGTCTTTTTGACTCATTTTCGTTTTTATTCAAAAAATTATGAGTTTTGATCAAAAATTTTTACTTTTTCGATTCCTCTCGACGAGACAAATCAATAAGTTACAAAAGTTTGACGCAACAAACAAATGCAAAAAAAAAAAATTTAAATAAAAACAAAAAAATAAGTTGGGTAACTTTTCAATCCATACCAGGTCTATATTTCTGTTTTGTTACTTTGATTTAATTCTCTTGTATTCATCAAGCGAAAGCCATTGCAATATTCTTTTTATGATCTGAAGTACTCTTTTTCTGAATCTCTAATTTTTCCTTATTTTTTTTTATACTGATAAATGCATAATCTATAAGGATAAAATTATAGAAAATTAATCTTAGGTCCATTAGGTGAATTTCATAAGATTTTAGGATATATTTTTTTATTATAGGATAGGGTACTCTAGGGTATGGTAGATTACCTTAGCGTAGGGTACTATAGGGTTAAGGTGCTTTTATAGGTTTTAAGATGCACTTTCTTATTATAGAGTTTTAGTGGTTTAGACACTTTCATAGGGTTTAGGGTTTTAAGCACTTTCACAAGGTACCCTAAGATTTATATTGTGTGGGTTTGTAACTTTACAAAACTATTATATGAACTTGTGGAATTATGAAATGTCTATAATGGCCGTATCACTAAATTTCTCATAAAAAATAGTAACAGAATTTAGAAAACCGAGGTGACTCTTGTCACTGTCCCATTCAATTTAGCTTCGCCCCGGGCTTTATTGACCATATTTGTTCCGTACATGGGCTAAAAGGGAAATATATTGCCCCGTTCCACAAATCATCTTAAAAAGTAACGGTTAATTTCATTTTTTAAATTAAAAATAACGTAATTAAAAAATAATTTTTTAATTTTTTGTGCACCGTTCAAAAGATCTCAATGAGATCTATTAAATAATATCTATATTGTTAGAAAAATTATTTATGTAAATACATTATTTTTAAACTTAAAATTACTTTTTTAAAAAATAAGTACACATTTGAGATGGGCTCAATACAAAGTGTTTATACCCCTCGTAAGTATAATAAAAAAACGCGGGTAATAATCTCCTATTGAAATAGCAGTAAGAGATGTGTTTTGGCTAAAGACCAGTGTGAGCCAAATGTTAATTTGGCTCGAATTGATGTAAAGCAAGGCGCAAGCTTCGATAAATTTAAGCAAAAATACAAGAAAACAACTTAAATCCAATTTCTAACACAATTATGTTCAAAGTCATCAGCTCTATATGGCACATACGCATAAGATGACTTGGGAAACAGTTATGTGGTTATGTGTTCAGTGTATGAGTCTCCGCATGCTCAGTGCGTGTGCACTTTTTGTGCAATTGTTTATGGTATCTCTTATTTCCAAGTAGATTATTGGTTGTAGTAGCGATCAACTAGGAGCATCTCCAACCTTGGCTTTAAATTTGGAGATGTCATATTATTTTGAAGGTTTACGTGGCAATTTGACATGATAGAATTTGACATCTCTACAATGTTTCTCCAACCAATATGCCTAATTTCTTATTTAAAGACACATGTTAACTTTTGAGAAGTTAAGTAACCAATGAAAGGATTTGACATGAGAGAGGAGATATCAAATGACACCTAAGCATTTGACATCTTAGTTGGAGTTGTTACTCATGCCAATTCTTCTACTTGGCCTGCCACGTCAAGTTTGACATATTGGGTCTATGAAGGAAGTAACAAATTTACATACCAAACGTGGATTTGGTGATATATTGAAGCGGGACGGTTTTGGGGACACCTAAAAAAACACTTTCAATCTCAGTCTCGTAGTTTTTGATCAAATTTTGATGATTCAAGCTGCTCAATGTGTTCAGAACGTGATTTTAATAGTATCTGCAAAAAATTAGCAAAAAATAAAATACCGGGAAGGGCTTGATTTGAGCAGTTTTTTATTGAACCGTTCAATAAAAAATTGCTCGGATGAAGCCCTTTCTGGTCATTTTTTTTTGTTGATTTCTCGTAAGTACCTTTAAAATCACGTTCTGATTACATTGAGCGGCTTGGATCATCGAAATTCGATCGAGAACTTTGTGTCCCCAGAACTGCCCCGATATTGACGTGTTACTTGAACACCTGCACTTCATGTATTAAAAATTAAATTTTGGTTTACAGAATAGACAGTCATAGATGATGAAGTTAAACTTTTCACAACAAATTTGATTTTTGATACGGAAATTCTAATCGCAAGGACAATTTGCAGGGATCCACGCAAGGAAAAATGTGTTTGGGCTCATTCTGGATCCCACAAAAATCTAGAAAAATATCCATAAATTTTTGAATATTATTTTATGGGATCCTGTAAAAAATCAGCTCCAACGGATATCGGTAAGTATTACTTTTGGATTCGTAGGGACGAAACTGTTCAGTTCGCCCATATGAATCCAAAAGTAATACTTACCGATATCCGTTGCAGCTGATTTTTTACAAGACCCCATAAAATAATATTAAAAGATTTATGGATATTTTTCTAGATTTTTGTGGGACCCAGAATGAGCCCAAACACATTTTTCCTTGCGTAGTTCCCTGCAACTCTTCCCTGCGAATAGCAGAGCTCTTTTTGATATATCTATTGATGTCCAATCAAGACAATTTTTTTTTTGTATGAATATATTACTCTACGGACCCTACAAGGTAAACGATTTAGATTAAAACAATTAAAGTTTGATGGGGCCCATAATAGCGGTGGTGAAAACTGTGGGGTTTCCACCTCTTGCGGATAGAATTGATCCCTTTTTCTTTCTTTTTTCGTTACCTTCTTCGGAGATGTTTTTAAAAACGACAAGTATCATTCCTTAATTACTACTAATAGCAATTTTTTTCGTAGAACTATCTAATCTTGAGTATTTGCCACGTTTCGAACAAATATAAGACTTTTGTGCTGGGTTTCTTGCACAAGCTAAGCTGCAAGGTCAATGGCCTTTCAATTATCAAATGTTGGGTTGTACAAAGTTGCCTAAAGCTAAAAAAGAGTATGAAAATGGGCCACATGTGAACCCATTTATGCTATATACGAGAATGGACAAGTTCAGGGAAACAAGCCTGGGGTTGGTTCTTATTTTGATCTTCTGCTGCGAAATGAAGCCCAAAAGCCCACTACGCCACACTGGTGGAACCGTGGAAGCCGTAACTACTCGAAAGTTATCTCCTCGGGTGCCCATCCCTTTAGGCTTTACGACTTCATTTTCTATACGGAGTAACAGTCTTACAGTCAGACCACTAAATGGACCAGATCGTGTAATTCAAACCTTCGGAAGAGCTCGCGCAGTCACACTACTCACGGCCTCTCACTTACTTTAGGGTACTCACCCAGTGAAGAATCGAATCCCACATCTTGAGGGATACTCCCAAAACTTGGGCATCCGCCCGAACCAACAACCCCTGGCGTGTAGGCTTTAGGACCTTTCGGCTTCCACTAGTCGAAAGTTACCTGGTTTCTTATTCTCAATACTTCCCCACCAAAATCAACCATATGCATTTTACAACCGGCAGAATCCTTTGTTCTTGGAGCAGAAGCAATTTGCTTAGTTTTACATCCGTCCCAATGTATCATTTTTAATATATCTATCTGTGGGGTAGGTTTGGACACATTAAGTACACCCATACATATATCATAAATTTGTATTGAATGTAGAATCCATTTCGTCGAACAAGTACAATTTGTTAGAAAATGATGAGCTACGAAATAGGCAACAGTTGTTTAATTACTTATAATCACAGAAACAGAAAAGAGATGTGTTTTGGCTAAAGACCGGTGTGAGCCAAATTTTTGGCTCGAACTGATGTAAAGCAAGGCGCAAGCTTCGATAAATTTAAGAAAAAAATACAAGAAAACAACTTAAATCCAATTTCTAACACAATTATGTTCAGAGTCATCAGCTATATATGGCTCATATGCATAAGATGACTTGGGAAACAGTTATGTGTGCAGTGTATGAGTCTCATAAGCTTAGGCTCCGTTCTCGAAAGGGGAAATAAGTACTTATTTTTTAAGAAGATAATTTCAAGTTTAAAAATTATGTGTTGACGTAAATAATTTTTCTATTAATATGGATCTTTTTTTAATATGGTGCAAAAAAAAATTGAAAATTTGAAATAAATACTTATTTTCTAAGAAGGTATTCTAGAATGGAGCCTAAACTTTTTGTGCTATTGTTTATGGTTGAAACAAATTTTTCTTTTGGTATCTCCTATTTCCAAGTATATTATTGTTTGTAGTAACGATCAACTAAGAGCATCTCCAACCTTGGCTTCAAATATAAAGATGTCAAATTATTTTGAAGACTTTTATGGCAATTTGACATGATAGAATTTGACATCTCTACAATGCTCCTCCAACCAATATGCCAAATTTCTTATTTAAAGACATATGTTAGCTTTTGAGAAGTTGAGTAACCAATGAAAAGATTTGACATCACATGTCAAATTTGACATGAGAAAGGCAATGTCAAATGACACCTAAGGATTTGACATCTTGGTTGGAGTTGTTGTGCATGCCAATTCTTCTACTTGGCATGTCTCGGTAGGTTTGACATATTGGGTCTACGAGGGAAGTAACAAATTTCCATACCAAATGTGGATTTGGTGATATATTGAAGTGGGGTGGTTTCAAAGACACCTAAAAAAACACTCTAAATCTCAATGTCATAGTTTCTGATCAAATTTTGATAATCTGAGCTGCTCTATATGTTCAAAACGTAATTTTAAAGGTACTCGTGAGAAATCGGCAAAAAAAATTATCGGGAATGGCTTGATTTGAGCATTTTTTTTGAACATTTCAATAAAAAACTGCTCAAATGAAGCCCTTCTCCATTATTTTTTTTTGTTGATTTCTAGCGAGTACCCTTAAAATCGCGTTTTGATTATATTGAGCAGCTCGGATCATCGGAATTCGATCGGAAACTTTGGGGTGGTTTTTTAGATGTCCCCGGAACTACCTTAATATTGAAGTGTTACTTGCAACACCTGCACTTCATGTATTAAAAATTAAATTTTGGTTTACAGAATGGACAGTCATAGATGATGAAGTTAAACTTTCCACGAGAAATTTGATTCTTGAAATATCTATTGATGTTCAATTAAGACGATTTTTTTTTTGTATGAATATGTTACTCTACGGGCTCTACAAGATGAACGATTCAGATTAAAACAATTAAAGTTTGATAGAGCCCACAATAGCGGTGGTGAAAACTGTGGGGTTTCCCCTCCTGTGGATAGAATCGATCCCCTTTTTTTTATTTTTTTATTTCGTTACCTTCTTCGAAGATGTTTCTAAAAACGACAAGTATCATTCCTTAATTACTATTAATAGGAATTCAGGAAATGATTTTGCCACTTCCTTTTTTGTTAGTGTTACTCTCCTGCAAGTGTATTTTTGCACTAAAAATATACTTACAGAGGAGTGACGTTAACAAAAAGGAGAGTGACAAAATCAGCAGCCATCTTTTCGTAGAACTAGCTAATCTCGAGTATTTGCCACGTTTCGAACAAATATAAGACTTTTGTGCTGGGTTTCTTGCACAAGCTAAGCTACAAGGTCAATGGCCTTTCAATTTCATGGTTATCAAATGGTGGGTTGTACAAAGTTGCCTAAAGCTAAAAAAGAGTATGAAATTGGGCCACATGTGAACCCATTTATGCTACGAGAATGGACAATTTCAGGGAAACAAAGCCTGGGGTTGGTTCTGATTTTGATCTTCTGCTGCGAAATGAAGCCCAAAAGCCCACTACGCCACACTGGTGGAAGCCGTAACTAGTCGAAAGTTATCTCCTCGGGTGCCCATCCCTTTAGGCTTTACGACCACCCGCTAGTCGAAAGTTATCTCCTCGGATGCCCATCCCTTAGGCTTTACGACTTCATTTTTTTGACGGAGTAACAACTTTATAGTCAGACCATTAAATGGACTTGACTGCGTAATCCAATCCTTTGGGAGGGCTCGCGCAGTCACACCAATAACGGCCTCCCATTTACTTTAGGGTACTCACTGGGTAGAGAATCGAATCCCACATCTTATGAGGTACTCCCAAAGTCTGGGCATCCGCCCGAACCAGCAACCCCTGGGTGTGTAGGCTTTAGGACCTTTCGGCTTCCACTAGTAGAAAGCTACCTGGTTCTTATTCTCAATACTTCCCCACTAGAATCAACCATATGCATTTTACAATTGGCAGAATCCTTTGTTCTTGGAACAGAAGCAATTTGATTAGCTTTACATTCGTCCCAAGGTATCATTTATAATATATCTATTTGTGGGATAGGCTCGAACACATTAAGTTCACCCTATACATGTATCATAAATTTGTACTGAATGTGAAATCTATTTCGTCGAACAAGTACAATTTGTTAGAAAATGATGAGCTTTGAAATAGGCAACAGTTGTTTAATTACGTACATATAATCACAGAAACAGAAACTTCAATATAATACTACCAAACTTACAAACAAGATTATGCAAACACTTTTTTTAAATGAAATATAGTCAGAGAGAAAAAGAAAGATTATACAAACCTCTGGTTATACGTATATATACCGAACTAATATAACTTGTACTCTATTCTTTATTCAGTACAAAGTGAGAATCGGTGTGACTCGTGGATATACTCAACTGCATAGTTGGGGAACTATGTTGAAACATCGGTATCTCATTCTATGATTATTTTTTCTTTATTTTTCTTCTTGTGTTGTGTGTTTGTTTTTGTCTATAATTGTACTCACTCTGTCCCAATTTGTTTGTTTACTTATAGACTTTTAGGTGTTCAAAATGTTTGTCCATTTGACTATTTTATGTCTGGTTTGAATAGTGTTTTGAAAATTTTTGAGTTTGGTTTTTGAATAATGAGTAGAGAGAAAAATTAGAACAATGATTGGAGATAAAGGTGAAGAGTGGAGAGAGATAAAGAGAGAAATGAAAATAATGATTGAAAGGAGGAAAGAGAAATAAGAGTAATGATTGAAAATATGAGTAATGAATATTTTTGAGTTGGAAAATATTTTTCAAGAAGCCATCCAAACAAGGCATTAATGAGTCAAATCCTCATTTTACCTTCTTTTTTGTTTTTTTTTTTTTGTGTGGAGATAAAGTAACTTTTTAAGAAAAAAATGAAGGGCAAATGTTGGAAAGTTATTCCTTGTTTGGATCAAGTTTTGAAAAAAAATTCAATTCAAAAAACACTTATTATTTTTACTTCCAATCATTATTCTCTTTCTCCACTATTATTTCTATCTCAAAGCATTACTATCATTTTTCTCTCTATTTATTACTTTATCTTCAATTATTATTCTCATTTCTTTCTCTTTCTCTCTTCACTCATTACCCATATCTCCAATTATTACTCTAATTTCTCTTTTCACTCACTACCCCAAAAATCAAACTCAAAAATTTTTAAAAACTCATCCAAACACAGTAGAGATTTTTCAGGTGTATAATAATTATATTTTCAAAAGAATATTAAAATTTTAAAATTAGACAAATAAATCAAGATGGAGAAAGTATCATATTCCGTAAAAGGCACGGGGTGGAATTCAGAAAGACTAGAATAGATTCGCTTTATGCAGTTGTCCACTTCCCGATGTTTACGCTCTAATAAACAGATCATCTGATATGTTATTATCGGTACTTTAAAATAAAAATTGACCCCTGCTCAAAAAAGAAAAAGAAAAATAAGACGACCCGAATCGGCTGAAGTCTTCTGAGGCCCAGTTCTAGAAATTTTTTTAAAAAATAAGTATTTATTTTAAAACTTCTTAAAGAAAAATAAGAACAGTTGTTCTACAAAGTTTAAATAAGCAGTTTATTTTACATTTTCAAACTCAAAAATAATGTAAATGAATTCAATTTTTTTTGCACTGTATTAAACATTTCAATGAAATTTATCAAACAAGATTTATATTAATAGAAAAATTATTGGCATAAGCAAATGAATTTTGAGTTTGAAATTATCTTTTTAAAAAATAAGTATTTATTCACCCTTTTGTAAAACATGCCTTATTATTAAACAAAAAATAAGTTCTTAAACCCATTCTGAAACAGGGCCGGGAGTCTTATTAAAGTACTGATAAGCTCCAGTACATTCTTCGTAGTTCCATACTCCTCCTCCATATTCTCATTTTTCATCCTCATTCTTGGTATATAATTATAATCTGAACCGTCCATCTTATACAACATATAAAGAAAAATATTTCTGCAAGAAACAAATTCAATGTAATATTAATAGACTCGTGTATGGACTTATTTAAGATGAACGGCAAGTATATTCCAAACTCAAACCTTTGAACTTACAGCAATGAAATACGACCTGTTCACTCATCTTTTTATATCCAACCAAACATATTCCTAGCCAAAAAATGTTCTTCTTACTCCCTCTGTCTCTTTTTAAGTGTTCCGTTTCGTAACTTCAAATTATTAAAAAAATATTATCATTATACATTTTACATTAACTTTTCCTACTTAGTCTCTATATAGACATATCATTACACTTTTACTCACTAACTTTTTAAAATGGAATATATTTTTAAAAGCAAAATAGAAAATGTATCAACTTTTACCAACTAATTTTATAAAATGGACACTTACTAAGGGACAACTTAAAATGGAATATTAGATTTTAAAAAGGGGACCAAGGGAGTAATATATTTTGCTACATTTTGTAAGATGAATGATTTTGATTACTTATGATATTCCGGATAAATGAAGGGAAAATAAAAAGGCTAAATCTACTGTCAGCCTACAGGGCGGATAATAGTGGGGTGCACATGCCTCTTTTTTGAGCTAATTTTCGTGAGTTCCAATGCAATGTGATGTCATGTACTGAAGTGATTGCAATTTAAGAACCAAATGACCATATTGACCTCCAGATTACTTCTCTCAATATTGTGACCTATACACTATTCTTCACCAATTCTTCTTCTGAAATTTCCAAAGCAGTCATTAATGCCTTATTCTCTTTCCTTTTCAAAAAGAATTTTTCAAAAATTTTTTCCTAAATTCTCCATAGATTCTCCCTACTTTTAACATTTCTCTTTCTATGTCTCTCTTTTTATTACCCTTACAATTTTTCAAATTTTTTTTTAAAACACCAACCAAACAAAGCATAAATATTACCGATCGAGATAGCAATCGACGAGAAACCCATCACCGGTTTGAATATCGGCTCCTCCGTCTCCCGATATCAACCACATACTTATTCAAAGCTAGTTGAATCACAAAACCCATGAAACCCCTCATCCTCATCCTCACAAAACCCATGAAAACCCACATACTGATTCAAACAGTCATTAAGCTTACGATTTCATTTTTTCTGTTCAGCTATGGCGGAAGTAGTAGAAGACAACACTATTGAAGGGAGAAAGTAAAGAGCCCAGGATCTTATTCTCTTGTGGAAACCAAGCTCTTAAGAAAAGCCTATTTCCTCAAACCCTTGGCCCCTCCATTAAAGAACCAGGGTTTGTGCTTCCTTCAAATCTCTTTCCTCTCAACATGTACGACGCTAAAAAGATGCCATGAGCCCGAGGTTTTGATGGGATTTATCTGTGTTTGCTAGTATATTTGGAATTACCCACAAAATCTAAAATTTTTTCCATCCAAAAAAGAAAAAAAGAAGCAGCAGCAAAGAAACCCATTTTTTTCAAATTTCTCTCTCCTCTCCTCCTCGCAATGAAAGGTATAATGGAGTGTCAAGAGAATCAAATTAATTAGGCCAAAATGAACAAAAATACAAAGAAAAGAGATTTTCTGATAAACAAATTAATTAGACCAATGGCGAGGGGGGGAGGGGGGTTTCCAGAGATGGGGAGATGGGGATTTTGTGGCCATTGTAGTAAAGTGTGAGAGAAAGAGAGGAGTTCTTCAAGGAGCAGCAAAAAAGCAAGGTTAGTATTGTCATTTAGCAAAATGCTAGGCCCAACAATACAAGGACACAAAAGCTGACTTAGACAAGAAAAGAACAGGAACACGTGGAAGCTCCTTACTTGATGCAGATTATTTTATTTTTTCCTTATTGAACGCCCAGTGGGCGTATTTTAGAAGAACCGAAATAAAAACATCGTAAGGGTTGGTATACGGAGAGAATCCCATAAAGCACAACACACATGGGATAGAAAAGCATGTAACACATGCTGTGGGCCCCAGGTGGCCTGCTACAAGTCTTCAACCTTAGGACGTCACTACCCCGGGCCACCACGACGTCACCAAAATGACATCATCAATATTACCGTACCTGGATCGATCGATTTCAGTGGCCTTTAAAGTGCTGTTTCACTTTTGAAATTTTTTTTTTTTTTCAAACGAATGTAATTTTAAGTTTAAATCTAATAAAAATGAAAAATGTTTTTTTAATTTTTTTTTGCACCTTTTAAAATATTTTAATGAGATCTATCAAATAAGATCCATATTGGTAAAAAAATTATTTGCGTAAACGTAAATTTTTAATCTTGAAATTACCTTCTTTTTAAAAATTTTTTTTTCTCAAAAATTGGAACACCCCCTAAGTCTTCAACCTATAGAGATGACTACCTTGGGCCACCATGACGTCACCAAAAATGACATTATCAATATTACCGCACCATCATGTAGAGCACCCTAGGTTGTAAGGCAGCCAACCCAATGAAAAGGAATTGAGATTAAAATTTGAGCCCTTGACGTCAGAATGAACGACTGGATTGGTCGCCATACAATACATGTAATGCGGACTGCACTGTAGGATTTCCAAATTCATCTCCGCCGTCCACCAAGTTTTGACTGTATTATTAGTAATTCTTTTTAGCGAACACCGATTCTTTCGATGGAGTTAAAAAAAACAGTGGTGCTACAGTCCCTACGAAAAGGGATTCCGATCGGATCCCAACGCTCCACTGGGCACATTTTGGTCACCGTACGGTCGATCCGAGCCATCCAAAAATTCTAAAAAAAAACCGAGTGGGTCTGTGCGAGAATCAACAGCATCTGATGTGTGTAGGTACTCGATCCAAACACTCCATATTTTTGTAACATATATATATATATAAAAACATGGAGTGTTTGAATCGAACACCTACTAATATCGGATGCCGTTGTTTCTCGTAAGGGCCCACTCCGTTTTTTTTTAAAAATTTGAACGGCTTGGATTGGCCGTCCGGTAGTCGGAGTGTGCTCGGCAGGGCGTCGTGATCTAATCGAGATTTTGGGGTCGGAACTGTAAACTTTTCGAAAAAAAAAAGGGGACACCGGTTCTCCTCTATAAAAGGATTAACAGCTTCCTAGGAACTCCCGAACATTTCCCATAATTATATTCTCTGTTTTTTTTTTGTTGGATCAGTCATAATTAAAATATTAATATTCTCTGAAAACCTTCGAGTCTCGTGACGACGACGTTTGATCTGCTCCATCTCGGGTACTACCATGGACGGGGAGAAGAGGAAACGGGGGGATGTTGACGGAGAAGTGGACGGAAAGAGGAGGAGGGTGAGCGAGGACAACGGAGTCAAGAAGGAGGAGCCAGGGGACGATGAGGTGGAGGAGTTCTTCGCAATTCTGCGACGGATACGCGTGGCGGTCGAGTACTTCAAGAAGGGTAACGGCAGGGGAGGCCGCCGTGCGTTGACGGCGGCGATGGAGTCTTCTTCGAGGCGGGGCCCGTGTTTCGAGCGCCGAGATTTTGAGGAAGTTGAGGGTGTCAAAGGTCCGGGTGAGGAGGAAGAGGGAGACACGGGTCTGGATCTTAATGCCGACCCAGAGTCGGAACCAGCTCTGGTGGGCGAACCCGTTGTATCATGAAACTTTTGTGTCCACAAGCTAACTAGCTAAGCCTTCAAGTCACTTCTCTCTCTCTCTCTCTGTGATTTTTTTGGTTGCTTTTAGGCTGGTGTATTTGTTTTGCTTTAGTTTATAGTTTTTTCCGTGGTGGTTGCTCCCTTGTAGCGCTCTGTTCAACGTTTGAACTTTGGTCTCTCTCTCTCTCTCTCTCTCTCTCTCTCTGTGTAAGTTCAAGTTTTTTGGTTGCCAACCATTCTAGTACCACTGCAGAGAGTGGGGAATCGACCATGGATATATTTTCTCGAGTTTGTGGTGCTAGCATTTTCGTTTCCTTAAACCAACGGTGGTTTTATCAATAGCTGGAAAAATATGCCATAAGGAGGGCTCAGCACCCCTCCATATTTCATCCTCCGTACTTTTTCATGGGCAAAATGTCAAGTCATCTCTGGAAGAATGACTTCGATCATAATTTTGAGCTGAATAAGTCAAATTTTTTGTCTTTATTTTTAAAAAAATTGATTTTGATCATAATTTTTTACTTTTTAGATTCTTCTCGTCATGACAATACAATAATCTCTTAAAACTTAGCGATAAACTAATAAATACAAAAAAATTTGAATAATAACAAAAAAATAAGCCACTTGACTTATTTAGTCGAACGGGGCATAATTTTATGAAAGATAAGGCTCTGTTTGTTTGAGCTGAAAATATTTTTCCCAAGAATATTTCCCAAATTTTTGGTGTTTCACATAGGTTGGGAAAAATGTTTTACGGCTCTGTTTGTTTGGGCGTAAAATATTTTAACCTATTTTTCGGTGTTTTGTTGTATAAAAAAAATGAAAATATTTTACATGTAAAACAATTTCTATTAATTGGATGAAAATAATTTACCTTAATTTTTTTTTTGTTTTGCTCGGCAATAGGAAAATTTATTAACTCGAAAAGGTATATCAAGAGGGGAAGCTCAGGAGCACAAAAGCTTGACTCAACGAAGGGGAAGAGGATAACAAAACAAAAAACAAATCAAACAGCAGGAAGTTGGATGATGCACACCTAAAAATTACAGTTTGAGCATATGTATACCATCTAAAAACCCTTTGAACTCATCAACTGTGTATATCTTAACATCGAATTTTGCTTTTATCCGCATGACCACCCTGAACTTGATCCCCACCTCCTCTGATCGTGCTGTAGCATTCTGAAAAAAATTACTTATTCTGCATAATCCAAATAGACTAGATTGTTGCAAAAAAGTATGCTTCCCATAAGTGTTTTTCCAAATTACCCTTAAATCTAATGTGAGTTATTTTTTGAAGTGAACCGATTGCCTTCTAATGCAATTCTCATTGCTCAATTTTCTCGATCTTTAATCTTAACTCACGTTCAATTCCCCCTCTCCGTTTCCTAAACTAAAATCCACCTTTAAGCCCTCTCTCTTTTTCTATACTATTTTATCAATTTCTGAAAATATTTTTGATGTGCTAACCAATCACCTAAAAAAGAAAATATAAAGTTTGTTTTTTGAAAAAATATTTTACATAAAAAACATTTTACAATTAAAACAAATAGAGCCTACATGTAAATATTTTCCATCAAATCAAAGGTAAATAAACTTACGGTAAGTCATTTACAATTCTTTTGGATGCTGGGAGTGTGCTGCACAGCTTTGTGCTGTGCAGCGTGCTGTGCGGCTGCCGGTGCCGCCTTGCCGGCATCAGTCCGACGATCGGAGACGTCCACTGTGTAGAGCTCGTCGAGTGCTACAAATGTATCAAAAATCAACCCGATCAAATATCGTTAAGTGCCTCATCGGAACACATATAATTCCAAAAGAATGGATTCAGTGGTTTTGATCTAGTGTTTCGTATCCATTAGGATTCATTTTTTTTCAAGTTATATGTATTCCGATGAAGTACTTAATGATATTTGATCGGGTTGATTTTTGGTACACTTGTAATACTCGACGAGCTCTACGCAGTGGACGTTTCCGATCGTCAGACCGATGCTGGCAAGGCGGCACCGGCAGCCGCACAACACGCTGCACAGCACGAAGCTGTGCAGCACACTCTCAGCTTCCAATTCTTTTCCCCGTATGTCCCCTGGCAACCGCTGAGAGAACTGTTCTACCAAATCTGAAAAATTAAAAGCATAACCCCATATTCCTCCACGTAAATGGCTTTTCCCACCCCCCCCCCCCCCCCCCCCCCCCCCCCCACACACACACACACACACACACACACACACACACAGCGCCCCTGACCCCACAGCCCATTTTCAAGATTTACCCCAGCCACCCCCCCCCCCCCCCCCCCCCCCCCCCCCCCCCCTTCCGGTTTCCAGTTTGCCTTTTTTTTTTTTCTTTCTTTTATTTCCTTTTCTTACTTTTCATTTGAATTTTTTTTAATTTTCAATTACTTTCTTTATTTGTTTCTTTTCCCATTAACCTCCCTTCTTCTTTTTTTCTTTATTTGTTTCTTTTCATATTTTGTCCATTCTTATTTTTTTGGTTAACTCAAATTCTATTTTCAATTAAATTTGTCTTCATACTTAATAAATTTATATTATTTTCATTAATTAATTAATTAGTCTTAACAATGAATAATAAAAATAACTTCTAATCAACAATAATAAATTTAAACAAAATTTCAACGCCTTTCAATGGACACCCTAAGAGACCCTTGAAACTAAATAATGATTTTTAGGGTGTCCGTTGAAAGGCCTTATACAAAAAAAAAATCATTATGACTATTTATAATAAAATAATCAAAAAAATATGATTTTCACCTCGGTTCAACTGAATTTAAAATCGAAACACTTAATTCTTGAATTATATTTTTTAATATAAATAGGGTGTATTTATAGAAATTAAATAAATAAAATAAAAGTAATTAAATAAAATAAGAAATTAAAAAAGTGGGGGTACTTTATTTGGGGGGCCGAGGAGAAATTATTCGTTTCAGAACACTTGACCAAATTTAACGAAAATAAATTAAGTATTCCGAATTTCAATCCGTTTGAATGGGTGGGAAAATTTTATGTTTCTGATCATTTAATTCTAAAGGGTCATAATTAAATTTTGATTATAGGACTTTTGTTGGTTAGTCCTAAGAGATATTTGATTCAACGATTTTCTTAGGGTTAATCAACGAGAACTCTATAGTCAAAATTTAATTATGACCATTTTGGATAAAATGATCAGAAAACTAAAATCTTTCTATCGGTTCAAACGAATTGAAATTTGGAACACTTAATTTTTTAACCATATTTTTTAATATATAAACTGCAGATTGAAAAATTAACTGTTCCAAATTTCAATCCGTTTGAATGGGTGAGAAGATTTTATTTTTCTGATCATTTAATTCTCAAGGGTCATAATTGAATTTCGACTTTAGGGCTCTCGTTGGTTAGTCCTAAAAGATATTTGATTCTACGATTTTCTTAGGGTTAATCAACGAGAATCCTATAGTCAAAATTTAATTATGACCCTTTAGAATTAAATGATAAATAAAATAAAATTTTCTCACCCATTCAAATGAATTGTAATTTGGAACACTTAATTTTGGAGAGAAAGCCGTGTCCGGAGAGAGAAGAAGCGTGTGTCAGTGGGGCAAATTTTTATTGGTGGGAGACACCACCTGACAAATTCCACCTGGCAAATTAATCAATTGAAACACTTTTTTTTTCTCTCAATTAGTTTACAAAGCCTAGAATTAGACTTGAACCTATTATTAAAGAGAAAAAATAATTCAAACCGGAAAGAAATAAAATGAAAAAAAAAAAAACAAACCGGAAATAAAATGAAAAAAATAGAAGAAGCAAACTGTGTAAAGAAAGAAAGAAAGAAAGAAAAGGGAGAAAAAGGGAGAGAGAGAGAGAGAGAGAGAGAGAGAGAGAGAGAGAGGCGGGGTTAATCTGGAAAAGGGGAGGTGGGACCGGGGGGTGTGTCAGGGGGGAAAAGCAGGTCTCTTCCTCCACTGAGAGAGAAAGCTAGAGGGTGTTCCGGTTTCACGGAAAAAGAACTTTTAAAAAAAGGTGGTAATTTCAAGCTCAAAAATTATGTATTTACACAAATAATTTTCTTACCAATATGGATCTTATTTGATAGATCCCATTAAAATCTTTTAAACGGTGCAAAAAAAATTGAAAAAATATTTTTCATTTTCATTATATTTGAATTTGAAATTATGTCCGTTTGAAAAAAAAGAACTTTCGTAAAAAGTGGAACACCATATAATAGTTTTAGAGAGGGAAGGCAAGGAACCATGTTAAACAGGTGTCAGAATGCTCAGTGCCATGTGGGATTTTTTTCCTCCAATAAATGCCATTGTTTTCCCATTTCGTACAGAATCAAACAGCGAAAATGATAATTGTGTAAATTATTTTCACGAAAAATCATTTACGTGGACAATATTTTTCATTGCAAAAGAATATGAAGGGTGCTCAACCAAATATGGACGAGCCTAAGAAAATTGCCGAATACTTCTGAGCTAAGAAAATTAGGAATTGCTTTCTGTAAGTCTGTCCATAGAAGCTAAAAATTTTGGGCTTTATTTTGAATATTTTTTAAAATATATATTTGGATAAAAGTGTCATAATTTTAATTCTTCGATTTCTCTCGTTAAGGCGAATTAGTAATCCACAATAGTGTAACGCGAAATTAATAAATGCGAATTTCTTTTATAAAAAAACCCAAAAATTTCAAAATTCCATAAAAAGCCATTGAAACAGGGGCCTCCACAATGGTACATTAGCAATTCCATGTGATAAATACTCCCCTTCGTATTTGTGAAAACAAACAAAAGATAAGTGGGCCCCAGCAATAGGAATCCTTCTATAACACACGTACGGGATTAAAAAGCACACAACACATGTTACGTTGGGCCCCAAGTGGCACGTCAGTCCCCGTGGCTAATATGACGTCATCAACGTGATATGGAGTATACATTTTTACACATATGTTGCACATACACTTTTATGGTCCCATCAATATGATTCGAATCATTCATTATTTTTAAAACAATTTTTTAAGAGTTTCTGTAAAAAATCAACTTGATAGGATATCGAAAAGGGCTTTTTAGAAATCACACGGCGAATCAAACTGTTTCACCCTACGATTTTTGAAAGAACCCTTACTGATATCCCATCAAGTTGATTTTTTTCACAGAAACTCTTGAAAAATTATTTTAAAAATAATGAACGGTTAGGATCATATTGGTGGAACCCATGGTAGGCCCCATAAAAATGTATGTGCAAAATCTGTGTAAAAATATATGTGCAAGTAGCATTGTCGATAAAACCACGCTGAAAGTCTGAAAAACTCGAGTCTCGTGACGACGACGTTTAACTTGATCCATTCTCCGGTAACATGGAAGGGCAGAAGAGGAAACAACGGTGTGTTGACGGAGAAGTGGACGGAAAGAGGACGAGGGCGACCTAGGAAGGATAACAGAGGGAAGACGGAGGAGGGGCCAGAGGACAATGAGGTGGAGGAGTTCTCTGCATTAATTCTGCGACGGATGCGCGTGGCGGTCGAGTATTTCGAGAAAGGGTAACGGCAAGGGAGGCCGCTTGAGTTGACAGCAACCGAGTCATCGTGGAGGCGGAGTCCATGTTTTGAGCGCCGAGATTTTGAGGAAGTTGACGGTGTCAAAGGTCCGGGTGGTGAGGAAGCTGAGGAATACGCGGGTTTGCGCGCATCTTAACGCCGTCCCGGAGTTTTGGAAGGTTAGGGAACCTGTTGTATCATGAGACTTTTGTGTCCATGAGCTAACTAGCCAAGCCTTCAATTGACTTGTTCGTTCTCTCTCTCTCTCTCTCTCTCTCTCTCTCTCTCTCTCTCTCTCTCTCTATAAAAACTACCTAGCCAAGCCTTTAGGCAGGTGCATTCGTTTTGTTTTAGTTTTTTCCGTGATGGTGGCACCAGTGGCGTAGCACTATGCATGTCACAAGAACTTTGACAGTAGCCTGTGTCAAAAAACTTTGACGTTGGTTGTGTTGGCAAAAAACTTTGACGATGGTTGTGTTGGCTTAGATTAGCTTTAGCCTTTGTTTGATTAGGGGAGAAATTAGCAAGTAAACAAGCAATTGAATTGACAAGATTTTGGTCAGGGACAACACGTAGAAAACAGAGGTCCATAGAGATATTTTCTCTCAAAAGACTATTGGACCTTACTTGGGCCTACACATTTTACATATTAACTCAACTACAAAACACAACTTGGAAAAATGACGGTTCATGATGTGTTTTGATAATTAATAGCTTTTAAGGACATGATAAGAATATTTGTTAATGAACAAAATATCCTTAGTGGGTATTAATTATCAAAACACTTCCTCAGCCGTCATTTTCCCGTAAAGTAATGTCTTGCAGTATTTGGGCTAAAATGTCATGTTTAGTTTTGGGCCATAAAATTTAGTAGTATGTAATTAGGTCATGTTTAAGTTGTACGGGAAAAATGACGGCCAATGACATGTTTTGATAATTAATACCCGCCAAGGACATTTTGTTCATTAACAAATATTTTTTGCATGTCCTTAAAAGATATTAATTATCAAAACACGTCCTCGGCTGTCATTTTTCCCAGTTAATGAACAAAATGTCCTTGGCGGTGTTGGGGATGCAGGCAACTTTCAACAACAGAGTTCAGCAACAAAGGTCAGTGACCAGCGCGGAGAGTTCCGCGACAGGTAGACACGCGGTCAGGCTCGCGGCAGGTAGCGCACAACAGACAGGCTTACGGCCGAGATGGGCCATGGGCCGCTGCCCAAGTTGGTTGGTCAGGTCTAGCAATCACTTAGGGTTTGCCTATAAATATTAGTTGTTGTATTCATTATTTTTTGAGCGAAGTTGCACAAAGAGAGCGAAAATTTCTAGAGAGGGTTTCTAGTGAGAAAGAGAGTGCAAGAGAAAACTTTTCTCAGAAAGAAGGAGAAGACCTGTAGTCTTTCGTTTTCTTTCATTCATAGTGGACTGGTGTGGCTCTCGGGGACGTAGGCAAGTTGCTGAACCTCGTATATCTGTGTGTTCTGTTATTCTGTTCCTCTTTCTCTTCCTTTTCTCTGGTTTGTTTTCTTTCATTCATAGTATCCCAAGATCCTGTGTGTGTTTTGTTCGTTGTGAGTCTGAGCGCGAGGCTCTGATTTCCCAACAATTGGTATCAAAGCCGCGGTTGCGGTAAGGGTGTTCAACAGTTTTCCGATTGAAGCTTTTGTGCAGTCTGAATTTCCGAGGGAGCTATGGGTTCAGAAGAAGGGAAATTGAAGATCGAGAAGTTCGATGGATCGGACTTTGCTTTCTAGAAGATGTAGATGGAGGACTATCTGTACCAGAAGGATCTTTACAGGCTGCTGTTGTGTAAAGAAAAAGGAAAGAAAAAAGAAAGGGAGACTGACGAGGAATGAGATGTTCTTGACCGGAAGGCAATGAGTCTGATCCGGTTATCACTCTCGAAGTCAGTCGCGCAACAATATACTGAAAGAAAAAACCGCGTTTGATCTGATGGACGTGCTCGTGGAAATGTATGACCAGCCGTTCGCGGCAAATAAGGTGCACTTGATGAAGAAGTTGTTCAACTTCGAGATGCCTGAAGGAGGTTCGTTTATGAAGCATCTCAATGAGTTCAATACAATAGTGGACCAACTGGTCTCTGTTGGTATTAAGTTCGACGACGAGGTTGAAGCCTTGTTGATTCTCTCTCAGTTGCCAGAGACCTGGTAGGGTACGGTTACTGCGAATAGTAATTCGGCTGGGAAGGAGAAGCTCAAACTGAATGACATAGTCAGTTTGATTCTGATTGAAGAAGTTAGAAGGAAATCGCTCAAAGGAGCGTCGGGCTCTAGTGGTTCAGGTTCAGATTTAAGTTTTAAGCAGAAGGGCAGAAGCCAGGCCAAGGGTGGTCAGAACCAGAACAAGAGTCGATCAAAGTCGAGCGGCAAAACACCAGTACGCGCATTAAAGGTGAATGTTGGAACTGTGGCCAGGCGGGTCACATGTCTTCAGTCTGCAAGGCTCCAAAGAAGAATAATGGTGAGCAGGAGGCCCACATCGTGCAGGATGCACTTATTCTTTCAATGGACAGTATCGCGAAGTCATGGGTGATTGACTTAGGCGCGTCATTCCATGCAACTGCTAGCAAAGGGGTTCTGAAGAACTATGTAGCAGGCGACTTCGGGCAAGTATACTTGAGCCATGATGAGCCATGTAGTATAGTGGAAATGGGCGATGTGCAGATTGAAACGCAGGGGTTTAGATGGTGTTTGAAGGATGTCAGACACGTCCCGCCGCTAAAGAGGAATCTTGTTTCAGTTGGGCAACTGGGAGCAGTGAGTTATACCTCGACATTCACAAGAGACGCATGAAAGGTCTCCAACGGTACCATGGTGGTAGCGCGTAGAAAGAAGGTCGGTACTGTCTATTTAACTTCACATGGGAGTTATTCATTTACCATCGCGGAGGGACTCATAGGGGTGGTCTCGTGCGAGAATCGCGAGGGTCTTGCGGGAGTGGTACCGCGCGAGGGTAGGCTTGCGGAAGGTCCGCGGCCAGAAAGCCAAGTGAGTTCAAGTTTGCGGCACGACAGCTTGAGACATATGAGCGAGAAGGGGATGAGGTTCTACAAACACTGGGGAAGCTTCCAATTGAATCAGTGAATTTCGACATGTGCGAAGACTGTATCTTCGGCAAGCAGAGGCGGGTTAGTTTCCAGAAAAGTGACAGACCTCCCAAGCCAAACAAGCTGGAGCTTGTTCATACAGACGTATGGGGTCCCGCTCCAGTGCATTCTCTCGGCGGGTCAAGGTACTTTGTTACTTTCATCAATGATCACTCGAGGAAAGTATGGGTCTACTTCATGAAACACAAGTCAAAGGTATCCGAAATTTTCATGAAGTGGAAAGTCAGAGTAAAGAACGAGACAAACTTAAAGGTGAAGTATCTGAGGTCAGACAACAAGGGAGAGTATGAACTGGAAGAGTATAAGAGAGCCTGTGCTCTATTCAGGATTCGTTTAGAGAAGACTCTTCCAAGAACTCCGCAGCAGAATGGCATCACAGAGCGGATGAACAGGACTCTGACAGAGCGTGCGTGGAGCATACGGATACACGCGGGGTTGC
Organism: Rhododendron simsii; assembly: GCA_014282245.1. Classification (NCBI taxonomy): domain Eukaryota; kingdom Viridiplantae; phylum Streptophyta; class Magnoliopsida; order Ericales; family Ericaceae; genus Rhododendron; species Rhododendron simsii. The sequence continues at coordinate 22,214,697 of CM024961.1, forward strand.
CCAAGCAGTTTTGGGCAGACGCGATCAGTACAAGAACATACTTAATCAACCATGGGCCATCAGTTCCGTTGAACTTTGGGATACCGGAGGAGGTTTGGAGCGATAAGGAGGTAAATCTCTCACACTTGAAAGTTTTCGGTTGTGTTGCTTATGTCCACCTCAGTGACAAAGTCAAAGACAAACTAGATGCTAAGTCATTGAAGTGCATGTTCATTGGGTACGGCGGCGATGAGTTTGGTTATCGTTTCTGGGATGAGAAAAATCGGAAGATAATCAGAAGCCGGGATGCCATATTCAATGAGTCGGTGTGTACAAGGACAGGGATGGCAGACAATGCAGTGAGAGTTCTACACATGATCGTGAGGGTCCCGTGGGGGTGGTCGCCCGAGAAGATCGCGAGGCACCCGAGTACTTTAGTTTGGAGGTTCTTCCAGAAAGCAGTGGGGATGAGTTGGGATCTGACCAGATGGATGAGGCAGTCTCGCGGACAGAGGCAGTCTCACGGGCAGAGTTTGGGCAATTCCAGAGACAAGGTCTAGCTCACTGGTTGCTGCGGTAAGGAGATCAACTAGGGTACCCAAACCTAATCCTAAATACCTTTCGTCGCTGTATTATTTGCTTTTGACAGATAGCGGGGAACCATCTTGCTATGACGAGGCTTTACAGGTCAGTAACGTTGTGAGTGGGAACGTGCTATGTAAGAGAAGATGGATTTTCTTCACTAGAATGTGACTTGGGAGTTGGTGAAGCTTCCCGTGGGGAAGAAGGCGCTACAGAACAAGTGGGTATACCGCATCAAGCAGGAGAGCGACGGCAGCAAGAGGTTTAAGGCCAGATTGGTTGTGAAGGGCTTTCAACAGAAAGAACGGGTTGATTTCACGGAGATTTTTTCCCCAGTTGTGAAGCTGACCACTATCAGAGTGGTATTGAGTTTGGTGGCTACTGAAAACCTCTACGTTGGATGTTAAAACTGCATTTTTTCTTGGTGACTTGGATGAAGAAATCTATATGAAGCAGCCTGTTGGCTTCATTGAGCAAGGCAAGGAAGAGATGGTGTGCAGACTCAAGAAGAGTTTGTATGGGTTGAAATAGGCTCTTAGACAGTGGTACAAGAAGTTTGACGTTTTCATGCAGCGCAGTGGCTACACGAGGTGCCACGCGGATCACTGTTGCTACCTTAAACGATGTAAGGCGAGCTACATAATTTTACTACTTTACGTAGATGATATGCTTGTGGCTGGGTCCTGTTTACAGAAGATAAACAGGTTGAAGCAACAGTTGGCAGCAGAGTTTGCTATGAAAGATCTGGGTGCAGCGAAGCAGATACTTGGGATGAGGATCAGCAAGGACAGAACTCAAGGGTTCTTGAAGTTTAGTCAAGCTGAGTATATTGAATGAGTTTTTGAAATGTTCAATATGCAGAACGCCAAGGCAGTTGGCGTGCCTCTGGGAAGTCAGTTTAGACCTTTTGACGTGTAGTCTCCGAAGACAGATGCTGAGAAGTAGCACATGGCCAAGGTATCGTATGCCTCGGCCATTGGCAGTCTGATGTACGCGATGGTCTGCACGTGGCTGGACATCGCGCATGCAGTGGGAGTTGTGAGCAGGTTTGCAAGCAATCCAAGGAAACAACATTGGGAAGCTGTCAAGTGGATACTGAGATATCTCCGCGGGACCGCGAATGTGCCATTGTGTTTTGGGGAGCAGATTTGGTGGTGAGAGGATATATGGATGCAGATTTCGCGGGTGATCAGGATACAAGGCGAAGCACCACAGGATATGTCTACACTTTGGGATCAACGGCGGTGAGTTGGGTCTCTCGTCTGCAGAAGTTGGTAACTTTGTTCACGACAGAAGCTGAATATGTAGCAATCACGGAGGCAACTAAGGAGATAATTTGGTTGAAGGCTTTTCCGGGTGAGTTGGGTTTGAAGCAGGAGAACAGTGTTCTTTTCAGTGACAGCCAGAGTGCTATACACCTTGCAAAAAAATCCAGTGTTTCTCGCTAGAACGAAGCACATTGATTTGAGGTACCATTTCATTCGCTCGCTTTTGGAAGAAGAGAAGCTGTTACTGGAAAAGATTTTGGGGAGCCAAAATCCGACAGATATGTTGACAAAGTCGGTCACCATTGAGAAACTGAAGTTGTGCTCAACTTCAGTTGGCCTTCGCGTGTGAGAAGTTGGAGGGCCGGAGTCACACCAAGAAAGGTGAAGTTCACTACGTCCCCGATTGATTGAGGTTGTTGATATTGGTTTGCTTCAGTTATCTTCAAGTGGGAGATTGTTGGGGATGCAGACAATTTTCAGCAACAGAGTTCAGCAACAAAGGTTTGTGACCAGCGCGGAGAGTTCCGAGACAGGTAGACACGCGGTCAGGCTCGCGGCAGGTAGCACGCGACAGACAGGATCACAGCCGAGATGGGCCGTGGGCCGCGGCCTAAGTTGGTTGGTCGGGTCCAGCTATCACTTAGGGTTTGCCTATAAATATTAGTTGTTGTATTCATTATTTCTTGAGCGAAGTTGTACAAAGAGAGAGAAAATTTCTAGAGAGGGTTTCTAGTGAGAGAGAGTGCAAGAGAAAACTTTTCTCAGAGAGGAAGGAGAAGACTTGTAATCTTTCGTTTTCTTTCGTTCATAGTGGACTGGTGTGGCTCCCGGGAACGTAGACAAGTTGCCGAACCTCGTATATCTATGTTTTGTTTTTCTGTTTCTGTTTCTCTTCCTTTTCTCTGATTTGTTTTCTGTGACGATAGTATACCAATATCCTATGTGTGTTTTGTTCTTTGTGAGTCTGAGCGCAAGGCTCCGATTTCCCAATAGGCGGGTATTAATTATCAAAACACGTCATTGGCCATCATTTTCCCTTACTTTTAACATGTTGTCGGCAATGCAAAGGTAGCTTGCGTCTTGTGGTGTGAGAAATGAAGGAGAGCTTTAGACTTGTGTAGAGTGTTATTTTGTGTAAAATTACTCAAATTTGCCTAGTCTACCTTTATGTTTTTACTTTGATACTAAAAAACATCGATCCCTTGCAGGGCTTGATTTTTAAATAATGCAAGCAAAAAAATTAGTTAATCCCTATATCTATTACTATTTGATCTTCTTTGAAGATGTGAAACACTCTCGCATGTTAAGTGATCCAGTGCATTAAAACATAGAGGCGGAATTGTAAGCAAACTCACAACACCGGTGTTGTAACGTTGGATTGGCCAACTTTGAGATCTATTTGCTGACTTTAACTATATTTATTTTGGAGCTCATTCATCAGATCACTCATGTGAAAACTACACGTTGGTCGAGTATTAATTGATAGCTAATAAATCTGTAATCAAATTATCTTAAAAATAGTTCTCCCAATTTTAAGACTCAAGCATATGGATTCAACAAGCATTTCCTTTGTGTATATTTCCTTCTCCTTTCTTCCTCTTTTATCACTCCTACATTCATATCATGCATACGAGAACAATAACATCATCCAACAAAAACATACGAACATTATGAAGCCAAACACCATAGATAAGACCAATTTCCTAACTAACCATTATCGCTCTCGATCCTTCTTCCAGAACCAATCGGAACATCAACACCAATGAGCATGTGGCTACGTGTGAAGCATGTCACCTAAAACTAGTACTTGGAGAAAGAAAACGAAAAAGAGAGCCACAAGATTTAACTAGAGTTAGATGTTCTGCTACATGCGTACCAAATTTGAGTGTCTATATTAAAAATACCTAAAGAAAGATAACCTAAAAATAAGCCATGGATATCGCATTCATTGTAGGTGTGGCGCACGCCATAATAAAGTGAAATATACACCATACACCTTAGTATGAGAAGATTTGTTTGGGCATTTTTTTTATTGATATAATTTTTTTTTGAAAGCAATATTGTTGTTTTCCGAACATTCAAAATTCATGCTTATGATATCCAACAACTGAAATTCTTTCTTTCAATAGTATTTGACAAGTTCACGTCACTTGTTTTTTTTACACAAGAAGAATGGGTTTTATTGCTAAGAAACGGGCAGAGAGTCCTAAGAGTATCCACAATGCTATAATCAAAAGTAAAAGATTTTTAAAGTTTACAGTATTGATGCAAAATATGGCTCACAATACTATAATCAAACTTAACAACCTCTTTAGAAATAATCAAATTTTGGGCTTTGGATAACCAAAATTAACAACCTTTTGACAATAATCAAATTTTATAAACCCTACATATTCTCAATCAAATACACCAATCATAATACAAAAGTATTCTATCTTTCTTCCCTTTTCCTCTCTCTTTCTTTTCGAACAATATTTTTGGAAAAAAAATTATTTTACTATTTTTTTTAGAAAACAGTTTTTTTAAAAATAGTTTTTTCCCAATAAAAAAAGTTTCACAAACTATTTTCTATTTCTAGTAAATAATTTTTATTAGTTTCAAGACTATTTTTCAAAAACCTATTCCCTACTGTTCATAGTTTTTAGTTTTTTATAGTTTGAAAAAATGATGTGACAGGTTTTGGTTATCCAATTTTGATTTTGCCAATGTAGACATCTACATTGCTAACTTTAGCAATCTCTTAAATGAATAATCAAAAGCTGATGTGACAACTTTTGGTTATTAATTCATCAAGAATAGCATTGTGGATACCCTAATAATCTTAAGAGCATGATAGCCATTGGAGATAATTGCCCAGCCAACTTACCATTCTAACAATCCAAAATAATTGAGAATGTGCTACTCTGTTACAGTCACGTTTTACATGAGAAAATGAACATAGAGAGAATAAAGAAGCAAGTTGAAGACAATCCAAAATAACTGAATCACAATCACAATCGGCATACGTCATCAATTGATTTAGAGCATGAATCACCTGTAATGCATCCCTTCTACAATGACCAGGCAGTAGTTCCATGACAAAGCTATTTCTAGAGCATAGCGAAAACCCATGGCTTCAATAATCCGGGCGAAAACGAAAATGATATGGTACATGAATCTCAGTCCATTGCCCATAGTGTTACGCAAATCCAAGGCCCCATCCACTTTACATTTAACACAATCATTGGTTGGTGGCTTCCTCTTTATGTAATGTAAAGTGATATTGTTTCCACAGGCCACTTTCCATGTCAAATCAGAGTTGCTTTTACTTTCACTGCAATAGCTAAAGATTGCTACAACTTCTTTATGACATCCGGTTTTTGTCACTAATTTATTTTATCGCCGAGTTAAATAATTGTAATTGGATTTATGTTTAACAACGTTATAACTCAGAAGATCATGATGAATAATGTCTTACCATGTGTGGAGTGAAATGTTGTGCAGAAGCGTTAACAAACACAGAAACGGACGTGACTATTTGCTATATAATTGAACAAATCACAGAAAAGAGAGAGTAATCACAGAGATATACGTGATTCGGTAATGAATACCTACTCCACAGGCAATCAGACGATCGAGAGTTTCACTATACGGAAGTATACGGATGCCAAAGGGTTACAGATGAGATCTCTCAGAATTCTTCTCTTTTTCTCTCTCAGAAAAGCTGCCCTGTAGGCAACATCAGAAAAAAAAATCCTAAAAATTGCTTATATAGTAATCTGTCCTGTCCACGCTCGTCCGAACCAAGTGAGCAGTGGTTCGGACCAAAAAATCAGCAAGCTCCAAAAACGTAGAACACACACTGGTCCGGACCACGGAGGCCGAGAAATCCAAAACGAGCCAAAAATTACATGAAATAAATTGATCAAAAAAAAAAAAAAACCTCGGTGATAAGCAGTGGACTCAAACTCAACCTATTAATAAATCGAATTGGTTCCTTCAAGATATACCTTTTATAAATATTACTCTCTCCGTTTCTAAATGATAATCTACCAAGTAAATACATGTAAATTTTGGAAAAAAAAAAAAAAAAGGGGATACTTTCGTATATATTTTTTTAAATTTTTTGACACCAAATTAAAAACGAGAGTCGAGTCTTGCCAAGAGGGGTTCCTTTTCTCTGTTTGTTCAGTGTTACTGTTTTTTTCTTTTTCTTTCTCCTTTGTTCCTTTATTCTTTATTTTGCTCTCTCTCTCTCTCTCTCTCTCTCTCTCTCTCTCTCTCTCTCTCTGTGACATCCCTTTCGTTGTCATTGGTGTTTTTTTGGTGGGTTTGGTCGGCTCTCTCTCGGACATTCCTTTCGTTGCCATTGGTGTTTCTTTGGTGGGTTTGGTCGGCTCTGTCACGTAGCTTCTCTCCCATTCATTTTCAACATATATATATTGGTGCATGGTTCTTCGGTAGGGCTTGAGATCTTATGTAATACTATCTGATTTAAATCAGTATCGACTCTCTCTCTCTCTCTCTCCCTCTCTCCCTCTCTCTCTCTCTCTCTCTCTCTCTCTCTCTCTCTCTCTCTCCAGAGTTCATTGGAGCAACCATGAATCCTACCCTGTACAATGCGGTCATGGAAGGTAAATTGGATGTCCTCTGTCAATACACTGATGACCAACTCCATGCCGAAGCCACTCACAATAGAAACACAGTTCTCCATGTGGCAGCCCAGTTTGGCAACTTGCAATGTGTGGAAAAGATCTTAGAAGCGTCTCCGTCGCTATTAACCTTTGTGAATGTCAAAGGCGAGACTCCTCTACATATTGCTGCCAGGGAAGGGTGCCCCGAAATAGTCCGTACAATCATAGAGAGTGCGAAAAAACTAGAGCAAGATTCTGAAAGTGGCCGGGGTGCGACAACCAAAGAGATTTTGAGGGCGACCAATGTCGACAAAGACACGGCCTTGCACATGGCGGTGCGGAATTGTCACTTTGAGGTAAGCGAATACTTGGACGTTGTCATATTGTTGACCGAAGAAGATGCGGACTTTGAATATCCCGCCAACGTTGCCGAGGAAACTCCATTGTACCTGGCCGCTGAGCAAGGAGAACAAGGTGTGGAGGTGTTGTCTACGCTCTTGTTAAGTACTTGCAAATCGTCACCATACGGCCCTGGCGGTAGAACGGCATTGCACGTGGCAACACTTCAAGACTTCACAGGTTTGTTTTTTAACATGAGATTCGTTGCTTTAACTAATTTAATTACAACCTACAAATTTTTCCAAATAATTAAGAGAAGGCTCCAAACCCCTAGTTAGTTGTAGCTAGGATCAAAATTACTCGTGAGTAAATGAATCAATGCTGACGATATGCTGGAACTAGAACGAGGATGTGGTTTTTGCCCGCATGAAACAAAATTCATCAAGTTTTAGGATATCTCTGGAGCAAGAGAACAACAACAATAGGATTGGCAGTTATAGGAATCCAGTTAATTGGACTCAAGAACTTGATTGAGTCATCTTAAGAAATCTGGTTCTCCTTCCTCCCTATATAAGCGGCTATGGCAGGGGCAGTATATCACATTTGGAGGGCAAGAAACGAATGTATTTTTTTTTTGGTAACAAGCAGCCATTTCTAGAGGGTGTTTCTGTGAATCTGATCAGATTATGAGAGACTGTACTTGGAAGAAAGTAGGGAATAGCCATGGCAATGGAGCTTTGTGTATCGCTTGGAATATCTCGGCGGATACAATTTTGTAGCTTAACGTATAGCGCCTTTTTTGGCTACGCGAGTCTTACACTTGTGTAGTTGTTCTGCCTAGTTTCGGGGGAATGCCCCTTTGGTTACTTGTATTCCTGTCTCCTTTTGGCAAATAATATCCTTTTTACCAAAAAACAACAACAATGGGATTGCAATAAATGGAAATGGTCACTGAATTTCCTGAAAAAATCAAAAGCATCTTTCCATTGCTAAGCCTTAACTTTCTTCTTATTTTCTTTTCAGGTCAAAGCACGAGAAAATTACTGGACTGGAAGGTAGATCTAATCAAAGAAGCAGATCCATACGGGTGGATACCGCTTCACTATGCTGCGTACATTGGGAATGTAGCAGCAATAAGAGAACTACTAGAAACCGATAACTCAGCGGCATACATTGCTAAAGCAGACAAGGAAGATGGGAACACAGCCTTTCACATAGCGGCAGCTCATGGCCATGTCAATGTAATGAAAAAGCTTCTGTTATACAGTCCAGATTGTTGGGAGATGGTCAATTTTAAAGGACAGAATGTTCTTCACATGGCTGTGGATACAGAGAGGGAACCGGTGATCTACTTTATCTTGAGTAACTCATGGTTAAGGCATCTTATAAATCAGAAAGACAAGGAAGGCAACACACCTCTCCATCTGCTTGCTACTTCTAATGACATTGCAGAGGAGCTATGGCAGCACAATAGAGCCGAACAACATGCTTTCAACAAGAAGAACGTGACCCCTATGGATGTAAGATCGCCGAATTCTAAGAAGGTAAGGTTCCTAAGCTTAACTGGAGGATAGATCGAGGAGGTAACCCCAATAGAAGAAGGTAAGGTTACAACAAAACTCAATTGGATTAGATTGATACAAATCATTACGTTCGATTTTGAAACCGAATCACCGGTAAAGGATTTAAGTAAAAATTATGTGGGCAACTAATGTAATACTATTCAAAAAGGGAAAAAATATAAGATGACGGATGTTGCAGTTGTTTAATAGTGGCTTGGTAAGAAATTAATGATCAGATTCGTCTTTATTTGATACTACTAATGTTTTTCTGTTTTTATCATGACTTAGTTCTTCAAACTGATCAATTAACAACAAAAAAAAAAAATGCAGGCTGGAAGAATTATAGTCAACAATGCCCAGGATAACATAGCGAAATGCAAGAAAATGCGTAGAGATGAAAATGGGATGTGGAGAAGGATCGAAGAAGCTAGGACGAAGAAGAAAAACGAAGATGCTGACAGGATGGCAAAAATGGGTGAGAGCCACATTATTGTGGCAGCACTCATAGCAACCATCACCTTCGCAGCCGCTTACGCGATCCCCGGTGGCTATGATGGCAACCAAGGTCGGGACCAAGGTATGGCAGTCCTATCAAGGAGGGCAGCTTTCAAAGCATTCGCCATAACCAACACCATAGCCGTTTCATCCTCTGTTTGCTCTTTACTTTTTTACGTCGCTGGAGGATTTCTTCTCGTCGAATCTGGCAACGTGGTTGCTCTGGCGAACGTCAATTTATATGGCTTCATACTTACTTTAATATCCCTTGTTGCAATGATGCTCGCGTTCATCTCGGCCTCTTTTGCTGTGTTGGCACACTCTGTTGCCCTTCCCATCGCCATGTGTATTTTTTCTTGCGCCCCACTGCTCCTTATTCTCTTTCCGTTCGCATGGAGCTGTGTCAACAAGTTCAAGCAGCGGCGTATGCATGCGCAACTCTTGATTATGAACTCAAACCACCTCTAAAATTAATGGAGTGTGAGGGCATCTGGAGCTAAATGGTGTAGTCTTCTTCTTCTTCCAATTTTTTTTTTATTTTTATTTTTTTTGTATTTAAAAATTGTGGGCTTTGGATGTATTCTTGTAGTTTGCTTTGTCGAATGGATTTATGATTTGTTTTGGATGTATTTCGACTCTTAAATTGACTTGTGTTCTTCATTTGGTTTTCGATTGTTCCTCATAAAATTCATAACAGTGTTATTATTTTTTGGTAGTCATTTGTTTTTTCAGTTTTAATTAGATTGTATCAGTCAATTGTCTTAGTTATTTGGCTCTCAAACTGTTGGCATAGCAAAAATGCAGACTGATAGCTATCACAGGGATAACAATTGCAAAATGCAAGAGAACACGGGGATAACAATTGCACAGGGATAATATTACAGTGAGCAATGCACAGGGATAACTATTGCAAAATGCAAGAGAACACGGAGAGATGAAACGGAGATTATGAGGCAAAACGAGTGGAAGAAGCTAATAAAAAGATGAGTGACGATGCTAAAAAGCACCAGTTAAACGAAAAAGGTGAAAGGATGACAAGAATGGGTACGAAAACCCCACATGATGGTGGCAGGCTGCACTACTTATAGCAACCATAACCATTGCAGGGCTTTTCGTGATCCCTGGTGGCTATGATGGCAACCAAGGTCGGGATCAAGGGTACATATCAAAGTCCTAGCAAGAGCAGCAGCTTCCGAAGCAGTCATCATAGCTAACACCGTTACTGTGGCATGGTGTGTTTCAAGTTTTTTGCGAGGGCAGCCAGGGGCATATGGAACAAAATGGCCCGTGGAGTCTTCTCTTTTTTGATTGTGGGTGGATGTTGTGGTTATCTGCATCAGTCTCATGGTCATCGATGATTTGCGTGCGTGTTATGATTTCCATCAGGATGTCACAAATCTCAACTGGCAATATTAAAACCAGTAAAATGAAAACAGCAGCACAGGTGAGACTACTCTACTGGCCGGGAGGTGCCGTTAAAGATTCAATCCTTAAGCCTGCAACTGCAATTACAACAACTGCATGGTTCTTGGAATGCTGGTCATTCAGGTCCTTCAGTACGTAGACTCTCAACTTCCACGTTAGCATCCTCTCTAAATGCATCTACAACGAAAGAAACACCTCTTAATTAATTAGAAGCACTTTGCGGAGTGGTGGAAGTTTGGCAAGATTACATGCATGCCCCCTCGTGAATACACTTTCAGGGATGATATATCATATATGGAAGTGCTTTCACTTTTCCCACTTATGGAAGTCCGGCTAGTACTGCCACCACCACATCCCTTGATCATAAGCTTTGGGATGGGCATGAGATCGATCAAAGAAGATCAAACGCCAGCTGACAAGAAACCTTCTATGCGCGCGCGCTGTTTCCTTCAGGAAATTAACTAACTTCCTCTTTCAGGGGACGGGGGCAGTGATGATATTCATCCAATTTTCGACTGGAAGTGTATTTCAGTTGCCATCTCTAGCTAGCAAAAGTTAGCAATTTAGATTGAGAGCATGAATTACTCATTATATCTTGCTGTAATTCTCTCTACTTTAAGATCAAATTCGACCTTCCTTTCGGTTCACGATGCCCCTAACGACACTGTCGACTCTTAACCGCAGGCTATAATTGTTCTTTCTTATCGTCAAAGATTAATTTGTAAGTTGGTTTGAATTTTTCAAGAGCTAGCTGTTTCTCGACTTACTTTAAACTCTATACTAAACATATACTACCATTGTTGTAGTTTCATTTTATTATATGCTTCTGATCGATTTGGAAACTATTGGAATTTTAAACTCTATATTGCACGTGTTTAAATTCTACTATCAAATTTTTCCGAGGTCACAGTACTAAAATGGAAACTGAGAGCACTCAAGTTGGGCTTCATAGAAGGGTCCCAAAACCTCATCATATTGCTGGAGAAGTGGTTGGCAAGGGCATAAGTGGTTGATGTTTTTCAATAAAAACAAAAACAAAAAATTATGAGTTACGATAAAAAAAAATTTACTTTTCCAATTACTCTAGACGAGACGAATCAATAACTTACAAAAATTTGAAGCAAAATTAACAAATACAAAATCTTATTTGCGGACCATTCTGTAAAAAAGGTTTTACGGAGACCAATCACGCATGTACATGTCCAAAGTGTTTTTGAACGGTCCGAATTGAAATCAATTATGACCGGTAACGATTAAATTAATTATGACCAATTTAATTGAAAACAAATCTCAGCCAGTGATTGCATGAACAGATGACTGAGATTGCGCGAATGGATGACTGAGATTGCGCCATACCCAATCCAACGCATTTTACTTGGTACAAACCAAAATGCTTCCCTAATTAATCTAATTTTCCTACGTGTCATCCCCCCACCGTCTTTCCCTATCCTCCTGCCCTCCACCTGGAATTCCTCCTCTCTCTCTCTCTCTCTCTCTCCTCCCTTTCTTATTAGCTTCCCCTGTTTCTTTCTCAAACACCAATAATTTCAAATTGCCATACAATATCATGATTAAAAAAATTCTATAGAGTATGAAGTACGTAACAAAGTACATTGATGTTAAAATTTGAAAAATCTGATAAAGACGCACAAATCTTTGTTAGGGTACTGAGTTTCGCAAGGTATTTTTTTGGGTCCTTTTTCTCATTTCATTTGAACTTTTTTTCAACTTTGGTTTATATTTTTATGCTCTTCCGTCGACGAAAAATACGATGTAAAATTATATCCTGATCTCGTATGAATTGAGAGAAAACAACCAAGAAAATCTTTTTTTTTTGTCTTTATTTAATTTTTTTCGTATTTGTTAATTTTACATTGAAAAAATGGGATCAAAAGACAGCTTTTTGAATTATTTTTGTCTTTTTCAAAAAATTTATAAAGGACAAACAAGACACAGTGATTGAAAACATTTTACTCCAAATCAATTTGGATACCAGTTATATAGAAAGGAAAGAAGAACAGTGAGAAAGAAGAAAGCGAGACACGGTGACAGAAGAAAACAAGTCAATTTGGGTCTTTTAAGTCCAACCCATATTGAACCCCCTTAAACCCATATAAATATGGGTTCAGCCCATATCAAACCATTATATAATATGGACGGATTAGGTTGGGTTATAAGTGGACAAATTTGGACGAGTTACAAAATATGAATTGGGATTACCGGCCACCTCTATTTTTTATACTCATGAACCCTTGCACCTTCTCTTAAACAACAATTTCAAAACAATCTACCAAACTTGTTTTGATTTTTGAAAGAGGAAATATGAAACTTGTCTGGGGCGTCAAAGTTCATCCCCTTACCATCTTGAATGAAATATAGGGGCGTTTCGCTAGCCAATAAGTTATGGACAATTTCTTGTTATCGAAAAACATCAAGTTGTTTACACTAACCGATAAGTAGTAGATGATATATTGGTAGTTGAAAGGGAAAAATAGAGAGAAAAATAAAGAGGAAGAAGTTATGAGTTAGTGTAAATAACATGTCAAAATGCAATAATTTGCAGTCCAAAATTTTTAGTGAAAAGGCTGTGAGAGGAACGAAATTCCCAAAATTGTAACTTTTTCTCCTCTCCTTCTTCTTTTGGCATAGATAGCTTTAATGGGTGGGGGCACCATGTAGTGAACTCGGGGTTTCGCTTGATGGGATTATATTTTCTTCACGTACGTCTTGTGTGTTTTGTTGCCCTGAGTTAAAGTTTAGGATGTGACCAAGGATGGAATCAAGGGAGTCTAATAGGAGCAGTCGACACGGTAAGAATATTAGAAAATATAATTATTATATGTAAAAAGAAATTCTGAATTAATTATATAGATTCACCACTATTAGATTTTTTTTCCTTATTTTTTGCTATATACTAGTCTTAAATCCTTAATTTTTTTTTTCAAGAAAGTAGACCCAAATATGTATTCCAAAACTAAATTGAATGGGCCAAAGTGAAATACTATAAATGATGAGGTCTAATTAAGGGAAAAAAAGCTAAACACTTTAACCTAAAAAATTAATCAAGTTAAGCAAAACAATCGACACTGTGCACAACGCGGCAGTAGTGGATTTCTCGTTTACTAGACTTTCAAATTTCCAATGACGACACTATGTAGTAATGGACTTTCAATCCAAAAAATTAAATTTTTAGTATACATTTCGCTACTGCTAGGGTAAAATCCTGACTCCGCCCTGGAATGTGACCCCTTCAATCTCTGGAAAATTTACACTTTAAATGTTAGGGGCCTCTCCTATTTTTGTACTCTTAAAATAGTCAAAAAGAAAAAGAAAAGAAAAAGAGGCCATCTTTAATTAATGTCCTCTTTAGCCTCCCGAAAAGGCAAAACTGGGTCTGATTTGTTAGTCTCAACGACTTGTCAAAATTTCTGTTAAGAGGCACATGGTTGGAATTTAAGGCCCCATTCAATTAAGATTCTTATTTTTTAAGTATTTATTTTTTTATTTTACGAAATAGATCATTATCTTTCAACACATAATTTTTAATTTAAAAAATAATTACTTATTATTATTTTGAACAGAAAACAATTTCCTTAAATACATATTGCACGCTAGAGGTGGCAATTTCAACTTATATTTTTTAAACTCATCAATCTGTCCACTTATAACCCAACTCAACCCGTCCATATTTTATAATGGGTTTATATGGGTTGAATCCATATAAACCCATTTCGATAAACCCAACCCATATAAATCCATTTTGATATGGATTTAAATAGATTAAAAATAGGTTCAATCTGGATTGAAACTAAAAGACCCACGGTTTGTTATAATACGTAAAAACACGGAAGGAAACACAAAACACAGAAGAAAAGGTCAAGCTAATTACAAAATTGTCATTTGATAGATGGAGTAGAAGACAGCCACTCGTCCCTCTCCTCTTCTCTCTGCTTTTATCAGGATCAATGTGCCACAGTTAGAGCATCCACAGTGGAATAAGCAAAATAAAAAGTTGTTAAAGTTAGCAATATTTGTTCAAAAAAGTGCTCACATTGGAATAACCAAACTTAATAACCTTTTAGCAATTCATCAAATTTTGGCTTTTGAATAATCAAAACTAGCACCTTAGTCAATAATCAAATTTAGTGATCTTCATATTTTCTCAATCAAGTACACCCATCATTTCACAAAAATCTTTTCTCTCTCTCGCTCTCTCAACAATGTTTTCAAAAAATAATTATAAAAAACTATTTTTACTATTCTTTTCAGAAACTTTTTTCTAAAAAAAAACCCGTCTTTATATGAACTCTTTTTTTTTTTAATAAAAACTGTTCAAATTTTTTAAAACTATTTTTTTTAAAAATTGTATTTACACAAAGCTGTTTTTTTACACATTTTTTTTCATTAACTATTTTTTTATCCAACTGTTTTTAACTTAAACTGTTTTTTTTCCTTCCAAAAACTGTTTAATTAACTTTTTTTTTCAAGAACAAATATTTTTTTTATAAAAACTATTTTTAACATAAACTAGTTTTTCAAAAGATTTACGTGAAATGAAAGGAAAATTTTGGAGAAAACTCATGAAATGAAGCAATGGTCCTATTGTTTTTGATTATGAGCAAAAAAATAACCAATGTGAGATTTGACATTGTTAACTTTAGCAACCTCTAAATGGATAATCAAAATCTGATGTGGCATGTTTTGATTATTCACTTTTACTTATTCCACTGTGGATGCTCTAAGTACCTTTTTTCCATTCCTATTTATTTACCCATTTCATTTTTCAAACCTTTTCATTAATTAAAAGACCACATTAATTCCACACCCTTTTTCAAATTTGATAAAAAAAAAAAAGAGGAAAGAGAATGGTCAAGATGGAGATCATACGTTCCCTTGTTCGGCATAATAAGTCAAATGACTTATTTTTGTTATTATTCAATTTTTTTTCGCATTTGTTAATTTTTTGTCAACTTTTTGTGCATTATTGCTTTTTCATGACGAAAGAAATATAAAAAGTAAAAAATTACGATGGAAATCTAAATTTTTTGAATAAAGAAAAAACTAAGTCAATAAGCTAATTTTTTTAGTCTTTATTCAAAAAAAATTAGTTTCGATCATAATTTTGTACTTTTTAGATTTCTCTCGCCCTGACGAAACAATAATTTGCAAAAAATTGACAAAAAAGTAAAAAATGGAGTATGAATTTTTTTTGAATAAGAACAAAAAAAAAAAAAGCCATTTAGTTTATTAGGCTGAACAAGCCCGAAATAGATGTGGACGTTTTTGTTTTCCATTTCAAATTCGAAAAATAAAAAAAGGAAAGAAACAGAGGGCCATGGGATGGTGTATTTGGGGTTTTATTTTGAACTGGTTTATTGTATTGTAGTACTCAGGAATCACGTGCCCAACTTTTGAAACCTTTTTAATGCAGGGGGGCCCCTCTTTTTTTTTTGGTGCAGTGGATGCGGAAAATTTGAAGAGAAAAAGTGCTGACAGGAGAGGAGAGGAGAGAGAGTTTCAATGCGTTCAAAAGTTATACTTTCATGGCAAGAAGGATGAAGGGGACATTTGCCAAATGGAAAAGGAGGAGGGGAAAGGGAAAGGGAAAGGGAAAGGGGCAGGAAAAGGGGTTGGGCTAGGCGGATTTGGGTTTGACTGAACTCATATTCGATCCGATCCGTGTCAATCCGTTTATTATTTAACCAATCCATATTTGACTCACAACACAATTTAACCAGTTCAAACACGCTCAAACCCGCCAATTTGTCACCTCTAATGATTGCAGTTGTCCACTTGCCCTCGTGTTTCGCATTCTTCAATAAACATATCATCTCGATCAATATGAACTTTAAAGAAAGAAAAGACCCCATTGCAAAAATAATTAAAAAAAGACCCTAAATGAAAAGGAGACCCCATTACCAAAAAAAATTAAAAAAAGACCCCATTACAAAAAAAAATTTGCTACTGTACAAAAAGACCCCAAAACATGTGGCTAAAGTCCGAGTCTTATTAAAGTAGTGATATGCTCCAGTACAACCTCGTGGTGCCATACTCCTTCGCGCTCTCATTTGTGTCTCAGTTAAATTGTAATTATAATTTAAATTATTCATCTTGTACAATATGTAAAGAAACCAAGAAAGTATTAATTATTGCAAAAATTAGTTTTCCAAATATCAATAGACACTTCTGTGAACTGTTGTTTATATTTAATTAAGATTAATGGCATTCCAAACTTATACCTTAGATTTTACAGAAATAAATGACAACTTGCTCACTTGTCCTTTCATATCCATTATCCAATCAAATACAGTTCTATCAAAAAAATGTTTTAGTATGTATCTTACGATATGAATGAGGATTTGTTCCACTAAATAAAGTAAATTTTTTTTAATTAAAGGTAATGTATTATGAGAGAACTAGGATTTGCCCGTGTCTGAAGACACGACGTAACGTGAGATCTAATTAATGGCAATTATGTAATTAATATTGCTTCAGAGAGGGAGGGAGAGCCGTAGGATTTATGGAGCAAATCAATGGTTTAGATTTATAGAGATAAGATTCAAAAATCGTTCTCCCTTATTATGTAGATGACATCTTGTAAAACGGAAAATAAGTACTTAAAAAATGGGAGGCATAACAGAACGGGGCCTACTTTGAATTATTTTGCAAATCGCAAAAATAGAGGTATCAATGTTAGATTTTTTGGACGGTTCCAACCTAAAATCAATTAGCAATAGGTGAAGTAGCCTCTAAATTTTATTAATTAAGCTTGGGTGGCTTAGATGAGTAATGTAGAACAAGTTTAACATTCTCCCTCGCGTGCAACCCAGATGCACGTGGAGGTACAAATTGAGGAAATCAAGAGATTTGATTCGGGTGACCCCTCACGTGCAGCCCGAATGCACGTGGAGGTATGAATTGATGAGATGAGGTAATTGACTCGGGCGACGGAGACTTGACCACGTAAGGTGAGGCCACTCAAGACCTAGTTCTGATACCATGTTAAGTTTTTTAGTGGGTTCCAACCTAACACTAATTGGCAATTGGTGGAGTAGTATCTAGATTTTTTAAGTAAATTTGGATGACTTAGATGTGATAAGTCGAACAATCAATAAATGGGGTACCCAAATAAACTAATCTATAGTAAAGAGCAAGGACACCACCATAGGTAAAATGCCTTTTTAGCTACTTTGGAGAGGAACAATTCAAAAAATATACTCCCTTCGTCTCTTTTTTAAAGTTCGGTATTTTATTTTAGATTGTCCCTTAATAAGTGTCCATTTTATAAAATTAGTGGGTAAAAGTTGGTGAATTTTCTATTTTGCCCCTAAAAGTAAATTTCATTTTGAAAAATTAGTAAGTAAAAATGTAATAATGATCTTTTCATAGAGATAAGAAAAGAAAGTGGAGGTAAAAGTTGATATGAAAAGTATAATAATTATGTCTTTTTATTAAGTTGGAATTACGAGGCAGAACATTTAAAAATAGACGGAAGAAGTAGCTTTTTAGCTATTTTAGAGAGAAAAAACTCAAAAAACATAGCTGCACCAGATTAGGTAAAAAGGTAGATAAAATGCGTTTATGAACCGTAGTACTTCTCTACTTTTACATAGAGCACTGTTCACACTCCTTTCTTCTTCTTTTTTTATTGTTTATTTCTTTCTCTCTTCCCTCCTTTCCAAGATTGTTAATCCTGTCCCGTACGGGCCGGTATGTACTGAATTTGCGTAAAATCGGTAACTTATATCTCAAATACTGTTCCAACTCTAATCTTGGATATTACCAGCGATTCCGGCCGATCTCGGACGAGATGGAGTTACCGGAGATTCCGGCCGGTATCGTTTTGAACGGACTGTGGGCTTTACAATCGCATCTCGATTCCAAATTGTGATAAAAAAGAAGGAGCTCAGCTGCGCGAGAGAGAGAGGGGGGGATACCTGATTTGCCATGGCTGCCTGGTTGGTTGGAGAGAGAGAGAGAGAGAGAGAGAGAGAGAGAGAGAGAGAGTTTTCTGCAGTAGGGGAAATCACAGCTTTTGGACGAAGAGAGAGAGATCTAGAAGGGGGAGGCCCAGGGAGGGGGACAAAAGTGCCCTGGAAATTTAATTATGAATGACAAAAGTACCCTTTGTTTTAGATGTATTTTCATGTGCTTAGAGAAACTTGTTGATAGCTGGATTGCTTCCGTGTAAAACAGCCAAAAATCAAAAGAGTAATTCGTAATCTAAAATCTACTCAAATGGATAGGATAATAGATAAAAACGTGCATCGATATTGAAGAAAAGTGTATTGATAGAGTTTTTTTCTTTTCTTTTTTTCTTGGATTTGTAATAAAAATAATGAATTTAAATCAATTATGTGGATTTTGTTGCTTAATATATGTATTTTATGATGAATAACATGATATGGGAAATTTTTTTGAATTATAATTATATAATTATTATATATATATTGTAGTTACGGTAAATTCGAAACGGTACCCTGTACTTGATCGGTACTGGTACGTACCTTACCCGTAAGAAAATCGGTACCTTGTTCGAAACGGTATTCAGAACATTGCTCCTTTCTCCTCTGTTTTTGGATAATATATGTAATATTTGAAAAGAAAAAAAAATTAATAGGTGATAAGTAAAATGGATAATATTGGTGCAGTGTTAAAAATGATGAATAGAAAAATATGCAATGTTCATTAGCATTTTTAGCTCAAAGTTTACCTGTATTGGTGTATATGCTCTAAGCGGTGAGATTGGTCTCCCATAATTAATTATTGTGCGTAAAAATTGGAAGAAAAAAAAAACATGTAACTCACGGGATCAAAAAGCGAACTCGACCCTGTTGTCCCGAGTTCTGAAGTAGCACATGTCACATGTTGCGGTGGGGCCCAAGTGGCGTGCTTAAGGTGCGTTTCAGTTTTCTAAAAAAAAAAAATTTAGAAAATGAATATAATTTTAAACTTAAAAATTATGTGTTTACTTAAATAATTTTTCTATTAATATATATGTTGTTCGATAGATCTTATTAAGATCTTTTAAACGATGTAAAAATATTAAAAAATTATTTTTTATTTTTATTATATTTGAGTTTGAAATTACCTTCTTTTTAAAAAAAAATTTAAAAAGAAAGCGAAACGTCTCTCAGCCTGCCTCGTCCGTCACTCCCCGTGGCCAGAATAACGTCACCAACATGATGTCATCACCATTCCTCCACTACATCACAGCCGTCCACGTACTTTGACTTGGTCTTTTGAAGAACGAACACCGATTCTCCTCTATAAAACGATCACAGCTTCCTGGTACGCTGATATGCCCCATCTCCTGATACGTTTTCTGTTTTAATTTCTTTCTATCTCCTGTAGCATGGAAGTGCAGAAGAGGAAACGGCGGGGGGTCGACGGAGGAGCGGACGGAAGGAGGACGAGGGTTAGGAAGGATGACAGAGTGAAGATGGAGGAGGAGCCAGACGACGATGAGGTGGAGGAGTTCTTCGCAATTCTGAGGCGGATACGCGTGGCGGTCGAGTACTTCGAGAAGGGTAACGGCGAGGGAGGCCGCCGTGGGTTGGCGGCGACGGAGCCGCTGTCGAGGCGGAGTCCGTGTTTTGAGCGTCGAGATTTTGAGGAAGCTGACGGTGTCAAACGTCGGGGTGAGGAGGAAGAGGGAGACACGGGTCTGGATCTTAATGCCGACCCGGATTCAGAACCGGATCTGGTTGGCGAGCACGTTGTATCATGAGACCCCGATTCAATTCACTCGTTCTCTCTCTGTCTCTGTTTGATTTTGTTTTGGTCCCTTAGGCTCCGTTTGGAACTTACGCCATGTTTGATAGGAGGGATTGAATTAGATGGGGATAGTGATTAAGGAATAACTCCGTATTAATGAGATAATTATTACTTAGGGACTATTTGTGAGTATAATTCTTCATATCCCGTGTTTGTTTGTGTATGGGATTCAAAAATGGACAAGATCAATCTCGTGCGTTAACGTTTGTTTTGAATACCGCTTTTAACAAGAATAATGGTTATGTTTCTTTTGAATACCGCTTTTAACAAGATTAATAGCTCAACTGTCCGTATTGACCATAGTGCAACTTACAGACGAGTGATTCTATTTGGCCAAAATTTGATCGCTTCGTTTCGTGTCAAAAATAATTTATAAAATCTTGGAATTAACTACTACGGGAGTCCGGCTCCTCTCCAATCCATAAGAAATTGGAGGATCCTCCAATTCCAATTCGATGGTCAAGATTACCTTAGTAACTCAAGCCCCAAAGTACTATGTTATTCTACGGACACCCAATTACTCCCCAGATATTTTTTAATTACATAAGCGTCTTCTCTCCCCATTTTTTTTTTGAACGGCGAAAAAAATTCATTAACCATCGAAATTTATAAAAAAATTCATTAAATTTTTTTGAACGGCGTCCTCTTCCCGTTAAACCTGCCTTTGACCCGTTAAACCTGCCTTTGAAAAAAAATTATATAGCTCATGAGGATTTTTTCGACCAAATTCAGATAGTTCATGAGGATTTTTTTTACTAATATTATATAAATAATTTTTTTATTTCAGCATGGTTTTTTTTGTTGATATTATCTTATTATGTAGCTCATGAGATTTTTTTTACTGTACTAATGTATTTTCATTTGTGCTTCGCACTGTGTTGTGTGCTCATTGATGTAGTTGTTCTTGCATGTAAAGAAAATTGAAATTAAATTCAGTTATGGAAATTAGAAAGAAATCGTAAGAGTAAGTAATTGAACAATATATAATTTTTATAGAAAAAATATTTTAGAAGAAATGCAAAAGGAGTCTTTGATTAACTCTGTGAATCTGATAGTTTTTTGAACTTGCACTAATTATTAAAGTTACGAAATGAAATTTTACTAATGTTTGGAATTTAGTAAATTGGTGCATAGAATATAATAATTTGGGAATATTTGGGGAGTAATTGGATGCCCATAGAATACCATATGAGTTTTGGGCTGAAAATACTAGAGTAATCCTGACCATCGAATTGGAATTGGAGGATTCTCCAATTCATAGGGAATTGGAGAGGAGCCGGACTCTAAAATAATGGTCAAGGCCGAGTATCGTTCCGACGGAGACAGTATGGCTAAGTTACGACAAATTCAATTAATTTTAGATTAATTTGGGCAAACGAAGTTTGGTTGTTTAAATTTGGAGAATTTATTAAACTTAGAGAAATAATTAAATGGAAAATTTGTAATGATTGGAGAGAAAATTTAGTGTTCGAATCTACCTCAACTGCGTAACTCCAACATGCATAGGCGAGATTAATTATTCGAATCAGAAGGGATTATTCCATCTAGAAAATAATTGAGTTGTTAAAAGGTATAGACTATTCCATAGCACGGACCGTCTCAGAAGTACGGTCTAGCCGCCTAACGGCACGGCCGGCTTACGAGTATAATCTATCTCCGAACTCCAACTACAATCAATGAAAACCATTGTATAACTCGTATTTGATTCTATTTGAATCCAAAAGATCATGTCTAACCCCCGCAACTCAAAAAAATAAGATTTTTATACCGATTTAAACAGATTAAAAGTTAGAGCATATAATTTTTTAATCATATTTTTAATATATAAACAGTCTAAAAATAGTTAAATTTTTTAATTTTTAATTTGTTTGAATCAGTGCAAAGATTTTATTTTTTTGATCATTTTATCCTACAACATAGTTAATTTTTGTCTCAAGGGCTCTCATAATTAAATATCTACTCTTTATTTGGAACCGTGTAAAAAATAAGATTTTCACATTGGTTTAAACGGATTAAAAATTAAAGCACTTTTTTTTTTGACAGTTGCAACAAGAAATCACCCAAAAAAATTAATACATTTGGACCCATAAAACATGTTATTTAGTCTTGTTTTCAAAATTATTAAAAATAAAACAAAAAACAATAAATATAAACTTAACCAAACAGAGCCATAAAGTTTCAATTTAGTAACTTTGCCCTTAATCCTTCATTTTCAAGGCAAACAAGAGGTTATTTTCATAACTTTGTCCTTAATCCCGACCTCCCTTAATCTCAACACTAATACACCATCAACCCCCACCCCTGGGACTACATTGTCCCCTTTAAAAAGAATTGATAATCCGGTTGGGATAAATAGTCTCTGGATTAAATATTACACAAACACATGATCAAATTGGGTGGGGAAATTAATAGTCCAATCCTACCTCTTATCAAACAGTGCCTTAAGGAGACAAAAAGGAAACAAAACAAAACAAAAGAGAAGGAAAATGAGAGACAAATGGGAGAAAAAATTTACTATTTATTAAACTTGAAATTTTTATTTTCTTTTCTCTTTCTCTTTCTCTTCCTACTAAATAATAAATAATAGAAGGGAAATTTTTTTAATTTTTTTTTTCCTTTTTCTTGAATTCCAAACAAATTAGATTAGTGTAGAAGAAAGTACTTATTTGGTTTGTTTAGTCTTTCTGTTTGTTAATCGGCACAAAGACATGGGAATTTTCGGGACATCAAATCTGCCTCGGATCAGCAACCCTTCATATCTGCAAAATTGTCGTTTCTCTCTCATATGCACGAAGTTGAAACTTTATCTGACTCAATGGTTCATTCGTTGATCTACATTGTACTCCCTCCGTCCCTTTTTTATAGTCCGGTATTTTATTTTGGGCTGTCCCTTAATAAATGTCCATTTTGTAAAGTTAGTGGGTAAAAATTGATGAATTGTCTATTTTGTCCCTAAAAGTAGATTCTATTTTGAAGGAAAAAGTTGATGTGAAATGTATAATGATGATGTCTTTTTAATAAGTTGGAGTTACGAAGCAGGACAGTTAAAAAAAAGGGACGGAGGGAGTAACTTTTTTGGGGCTCACAAGAACCATTTAATCGAAGATTGGAAGCTGACCTCACAATTGAGAGATATATAATACATTTGATTTTTTTTAAAGTTAAAATTTTAGAAATATTCTCCCTAATTTACACGAAATCTAAATTTCGTTCCTCTCAAAATGCCATCTATTTTAATCACTGTGTCATCGAGAGGGGCAGAATTGAGACAAAGGCTCCGTTTGTTTTGATGTAAAATATTTTTTTAGAAAACAAATTTCAAACTTTTATTTTCTAGTGTTTTGTTGGCATTTGAAAAATATTTTTAGAAATTGACAAAAATAGTGTAGAGAGAGGGAGGGCTTAAATGGTAGAGAGATCTGAGAATATTAGAATTGAACGTAGATCAGGACTGACGATCGAAGAAACTGAGCAGTGAGAATTGCTATAGAAGTCAGTTGGTTCATTTCGGAAAATAACTTACGGAAGATTTAAGGGTAAGTTATTTTCATCCGATTAATGGAAAACGTTTTACATGTAAAAATTTTTTTTCATTTTTTACACAACCAAATACCGAAAAATAGGTAACATATTTTACCAGAAAACACTTTACGCCCAAACAAACGGAGCCAAAATGTACACTATATTGTTCAAATTGACACAATTATAGTTTTAAAGGGACGAAATCGACATGTCATACAAACTAGAGGGAATACTTCTGAAATAACCATAATCCATCGCGACTAAAGTAAATGTCTGAAAAAAAATTTGGCTTATTTCGATAAGTATGTGCAAAATGATATTTTCTTACAGAAATAAATTAACGACAGGTAGACAATAATTAAAATTATTTTGTTCAGGTTGCCGTTTATATCAAGTTAAGATGAACTTTGTGAAGATGTTCTAGATGGTAAACCTTATGAAATGAATAGTTCGGATCAACGTTTTAAACTCGGCGTTGACTTGCGAGTGAGAGTTTGAAAAGGTATGGGAAATAAAGTATGAAGGAAACACTTGTCAAAAAAAAGTATGAAGAAAACCCAATAAGGAAAGGCATAAGAAAATTAGGAACTAAATCCCGTGAAGAAAATTATTCCCTCCGTTCCATATTATTGGTCCCTTTTGGAAATTCTAACTAGAAGTATTTAAGGAGACATGTAATAATTGCACATACATTCAAATTTGATGTCTATCATTTTCATCATTACCTTTATATTCTATCAACTTTACAACACTTAAATATTCACTTGTGACGGAAACTTTTGAAAAATCATCAAATTTCTCTTTCCATTTTTGAAAAAAAGGATCAACATTTTGGAACAATCCAAAATAGAATAATGAATTAGGCTGCTGATTTTACCACTTCATTTTTTGTTAATGTCACTCCCCTACAAGTGTATTTTTTGTGCAAAAATACACTTGCAGAGGAGTGACGTTATACACTTGCAGGGGAGTGGCGTTACCAAAAAACAAAAGAGTGGCAAAATCAGTTCCAATGAATTACTAACAATTAGGAACTGAGGGAGTAATTCGGTACTACTCTCCGCCAGTCCGTCCATGGACTCCAACCTCCATGTGTGCCAAAAAGACATTTCCGGCTCAATAGTTTTATGGGGCCCAAAGCGAAAATTCCAAATGGCCCCTCTTTATAATTTATAAAAATAGAAATTAAGGAAAATCATTAAATCATAGTAAGAAAGTCACTTATTAAAATCAGGCATTCTCAATCCCAAAAAATCAAGGATAGAAAAACACGTTATACCAATTTTGCAAAAATCAGACCAGTATCAACCCAATTTTTTTTGCTAACAAGAATAGAAAAACATGTTATACCAATTTTCCAGGGATTGCAGGCTTGAATTGGGCCTCGTTTATATAGAGACGGGCTAAAACTCAAACTTTTTTTTTTACACCTTTTTTGGATACTATTTTGGAGGCCCAAAGCCATGGCTTGTTGGGTTTGTGCATATAAAAAACACGTCTTTAGCCGTCATTTTTCCAATTTTTTAAAATTCACATTGAAAATTTTAGGTAGTTAAAAATGATACGTTATTTAAAAAGGTCTACCATTTTGGAATGAAAGAAATATGAAACTAATCTTTATACTACACGTATTGAAATTCTTTTCCAAGGTGTTCATCAATGCGAATTGACAGCACTCAAGTTGGACAGTAGGTCCAAACACCCCTCATCCTATTGTTTAAAGTCCCCATTCACACTAATGAATAAGTTAAGTGTGAATATGACTACGAGTTGTTGGTTGTTGACACTAATTACTCGTAGTTAGTTGTTGACACTAATTAATAAGTTGTTGATTAATGTGAATAAGATATAATTTTGGTTGTTGATCGTGAGTGGAATAATGTGAGTAAGTTGTTGATTAGTGTCAACAAAATGCTAAAATGTCAAAACTTGTTGATTATTGTGAACAACATGCTATTTTGGCACAAATTAATCACCAAAAAAATTATAGTGGTTGATGTTTTTTCACTCATGAAACATAAGTGAGTGTTAACGAAAAATTAGTGAGTTAACAACTAAAAAAGGTTTAACGTCTCTCTATAGACTCGAATCTCAAACCTCCCTCTTGAAATCCAAGGGGTACAACCAAATGGACTACAATTTCAAAACGATTTTTATCAATGTCCGTTGATTTTTTTAAAGTTTTTTTTTTTGTGTGTGTGTCTGTTTTTGGATGAAAGTTGCTTTGATATATTAGAGGAAATATTAAACATGTTTGGAGGGCCAAAGTTCATCCCCTAATAGCACGTTTTAATGGAATAAGTGAGGTCCTAAATTCTCAAAATTGAGATTTTCCTACAGCTTAGTCACTACGACAACGACGACGATGACGACGACAACGTCTTCCTCTTTTGAAGAGAGATAATTAGTGGATTTACTGAGTTAGATTAGGGCATGTTCATACTTCTCCGTTAGCTTGAAACTCAGAAATTTCTAGCAGTTGATGATCATAACCATTGAGCTAGAAACCAGGTAATGCTCTTCCTGGAACACAGTAGTCCACAGTAATAGTGAGTTCTTTTTCTTTCTTTCTTTATCTAAGTACTAACAGGAACAACTCTCTTCTTTTATCGGCAAAGAAAATATTTTATTAACACTCAAAAGGATACAGACAGGGATGAGGAAGCCTCACACTTAGACCATACAAGTCGGAAACCCAACCACCAAAGAAAAAACAAAAGCAGAAGAACATAAGTATTCAAATTCAATAAGATAGACACCTAAATAAGTCTTCTAAATAGGATGGCTATTTAATTTCTTCTATCGAATAAGACATTTTTTTAATGCTATTCAATTAAATTCATTCCATTTTAACTGCTATTCGGTTAAATTCGCATATTGACCTATTCTTCATCTGTTAATTTTGTTTAAATAGTTGGTCAATATAACAGTTTAATTTAATTAATAACGTCATCATACTTTAGCTGTCTAGCCGAGTGCGTGTAATAAAATTACTTCAATTAAAAGTAAATAACCTGTTTGCTAATGATGTCTTCGAAAATTATCTTTCTTAGTGATCACATAAATTAATCAATCAATTTTTTTGGTCACTTTCCAAGTTAGAGTTCCATACGGCAAAGTTGAAGTGAAAAGCACGTAATAGTGTCCTGGATTTGACAAATATTGCTTTTGGGAGGAAAACGGAAATCCATAAAAATATGGTTTCTTCCCTCAAAAAGCAAAACTAATTAATGGTGGAAATGTTCAAAAAGAATTTTGATTTGCAGGCCCAAAAATGTTGTGTATGAGATTGTAACGACCCTCCCCAACTGACCTGCCAACCTTTAACCTAACCACGTGACTTTTCGAAAGTTTAATCTTAAGTTATACAATAGCTGCCCGTGTCTCATTATATACCACTTCCATATTTCCTTTTGTTTCCAATATGGAATCTTGTAGAGATTTTCTGACTAAAGTATACACAAATTGAACCAAGTTTTAGATTGTTGAATTCTCCAAATTCATAGTACAACAGAAAGTCTACGTGTGCACGGATAGCTCACAGACGGGTCAGTGGACCACTTCAGGGTCTCCACAGATGGTACAAACCGTTCATTATTTAAAAAATGAATTTAGAGTCACCCTATAAAAAATCAATTCAATCGAATATAGTAAATACTTGATTTTATTGTTTAACATTTTTTAAAAAGTTCGTTCATAATTGAAGATCCTGAATTTTTCCCAAAAATTTGAAAAATTGTATCAAATAATTACAAATGTCTGATTGAGCTGAACTTTGATGTGGTGACTTTAAAGATAATGAACGGCCTATATCATTTTGTGGAGTCTCCGAAATGAGCTCTATAAATTTGTTTGTGCACAATCTATGCACAGATCATCCGTGCACGTAGACTTTCGGTTCATACAAATAGGCCCAAAGTTGAGGTAGTTTCAACATTCTTTTTTTTTTTTTTTATCAGCAACTTTTCAACAACCTTTGCTATTACTAGAATAATTATGCTTTTCTCTTGTGCCCTCTGTAATAGGAGTAAAATACCATCAAACCTGTTCTCCTTTTCCACATGGTGCTCTCATTTTCTTGGAGAAGGTACAACAACGTAAGTTGGTCCATTAAAAACTTCCCAAAAACCACCGAGGTGGTAGCCCAGCTGGTGAGGGTCACCACTCCCCTTAAAGCAGACGGAGGTTTTGAGTCCCGGCAGGTATTCGAAACCCGTCTGTAGATCAAAGCGGGAGACTTTTCACCAGCTGTGCACTAAAGTGGTGCCGTAGTGACAACCCGTCCTCTCGGACAGTAGCTATGGCTCGAACCGGACATTCCATTGGCGGGTAAGGAGTCCCTATGGTCATGCCCAGGAGAAGTTGCTATGCTGGTCGCCTCCTCCCACCCTCCTCGATTATCAAAAAAAAAAACTTTCCAAAAAAAAAAAAACCTCACTTGCTCTATAGCTTTTCCCAATCTCCTTTGGGTTCTATGATTAGCATCAAGATTTTCTAGGGTTTCTGTCTCATATTTTCAGCTTTCTCTCGAAACATGGGAAGCCCTCCAGGTTTTTTTTTTTCCGTGTAAACTGCACTTTGACAACTGAATACAGAAAATTACCTTTCCATCATTGCTTAAAATTATTTATCTATGTAAAATTATGTACTTATGCTATTCACAACTTGACGATGCCAAAAGCTAGTGGGTTGACCTGCGATCTCCTCCCTGCAAATAAAATTCTTGACAACTGAATGCTCTGGGCAAAAGATCCCTTCGACGAAGCGAAGCTATGAGTGCATCTGTATTGTTGTCTAGGACGTGCAAGCTAGCTTGGCCATGACCAACAGAGGCTCTACTGGCCAGCAGGGCTGGCCCTGGGCATAGGCCTACCAGGCGACCGCTTAGGCCCTCCTGTTTTGGGCCCCCAAATAGTAGAATACATTAAATATTATGTATGAAAAATATTTTGCAAGTATGTTTGCGTAGCACAGTGGTAAGGCGAGTGTGTAAGGAGTGCAGCAGCGCGGTTCGATTCCTGGTGTCTTCTGTTTACCAAAAAATTGGTATTAAAACACTAATATGGTGTCTCAAACTCTTGACCTGAGATGCTAAATAGCAGTATAAACACTTTGCCACTGAACTTAATGGGTGCCTTGTTAATTGTATTGAAAAACAATTACATATACTAAAAAATGAGAGGCCTCATTTTCAAAATCCGCTTAAGGCCTCAGAAATTTCAGGGCCGGACCTGCTGACCGGTAGAGTTAGAAGAAGTCGATGTATATATATGACTCATCACCGCTCTAAACAATTACTAATATACTACTCCACTATACAATTACAAGAATATACCATGCATGGCCGGCTGTACAACTAGTCCTGCACTGCAAAATATTTAATTTTCCTGTGGGCAAGAAGACTTTGTCCTGCACTACAAAATATTTAAATTTCCTGTGTGCAAGACTTTGTAATAGAGGGATTTTTTTATGAAGGTGAAGATGGGTAGACAACATATAGTTGGGTTAATAGTGGGAAGCTAAGACCAAGATTTCGTCAAATTTGGTGGGAAAAAGTTTTTGGTTCTAATAAATATCTCTACAGACGCACTCCAGGATTACCCTAGCTAGTACTGATTCGAACGGATGCTCAGGCTTCCTCTAGATTTGGGGTTCGATTCTTCACCATATGAGTGCCCTGAAGTAAATGGAGGAGGGACGTGATTGGTATGGCCGCGCTAGCTCTCCCAGAGGCTTGCGTTGCGCAATCAAATCCATTTAATGGTCTAACTATAAGACTGTTCCTTTGTACCAAAAAACAAAAATATCTCGAGACGTGTATATAAAGTTATATATATAAACCACCACCACACATAAATCGTTCAGCATTTCCATATATCGTCAGCAATGATAATTACTCCACATAGATGCGTGCGTACTCGACAAGATCCAACCAATTACCCCAATTTCAACTTCAACCGCAATTAAATTATTGCCCCCTTTGAGTGGATCTGTGATTTCTGGTGACCAGCTTCCCTGGTCAATACGTTTTGGTTTCTTGAAATTTTAGAGAGAGAGAGAGAGAGAGAGAGAGAAATGGTCCGAATGGATGACTCGAGATTTGGTAGCCGCTCCTCTTCAATTCTCATCCTCTACTGCGAGCGGATTAATTGGTAGTTAAGCGATAAACATTATATACTCTATCTATGTGACACGGTTCGATTTTCACTTAATAACAGAGCTGATCGACTATTCGGGAGCATAAAACGAAAATTAAAAAGTGGGACTTTTTTCTTGTTGAACTATTATAAGAGATGCCAAAGTATAAGGGGGGCCAATGATCCATAAATTTTCGAGGGCCCAAAACGGCCAATTTACCATCTGTTCCGAAGGTTGTGGATTCTTTACCGACCTTTTTGAATTCTTCATTTCGCGAGTCTATTGAGATCATCAACCCTACTCAAAATTTAAGTTCAATGAACATTAATCTACATATGATCGTCACAGATTTTATTTTTCTATAAATGAGTGATATCTTTTTCTTTTTTTTTGTGTCAAAAGTGAGAAGATGGTATTGATAACCGTCCAGCAGCACTTATAAAACGAAGATTATTACAAAGATGTTGGACAAGGCCAAATTAATCGTCTAACAAATACAAAACAAATACTCCTAAGGCAATCGATATCTTTCATCATAACCCAGACATGGATTGACGCACAGGGGCGGACCCAGGATTTCCTATCACTGGGGTCAAATATCTTGATACACAAAGGCTCGTTGTGACTTGTAGAAGTTGATAGTTGTGACGGTTTCTTCCTTTTAAAATAACTCTCCATAGTTATAGAAAAAATTCAAAATGTTTGACAAACTTTAATATATAGAACCTATGTTTGTCCTAATTTTAAAAAGTATGCTTAGGTTGGATTAATGGTACAACCCAACTAGGTACACAAATTCAAAGTCTGACATTAGATTGAACCAATGCAGGTTGAAGGTTTGGTAGTAAAATAAAACTGAAGAAAAGAAGAACTCTTGCATAGTTATTATGAAACGTTGGGGAGAAAACTTGCCTACAATGCAATTAATTCACAACTCAATCAATTTACCCAAAATACAATTGTACAATTCCAAAAGCAGAACAAAAAAAAGAAGTCAATCATAATCAATTTTGTCTCAAATTGATCTAGGTTTTTTTATTTCAAATTATAACCTAGGGTTTAGATTATTTACCAGATCATCTGATCATGGTTCATGGGCCATTGAATTTTAATGAAGTCTATTTTTTATGATTCCATATAATGTTTGCTTTAAATTGTTAATGCACAATCCAATCAAGTTTTTCAATCTACAATTTCAAAAAAAAACACACACACACACACACAAACAAATTCACAATCTAAGGAAAAAATCAAATTTCCCTCAAAGGCCAACGATTAGGTTTTACCTCATAATAATCAGAGTCTTGTTTTGCAAAAAGATGGGAGAGAGATAAAGATAGGCAGTGCACTTTGAGTAAAAAAAAACTCTGAAAACTTTCAGTTTTTTATCTAGAATAGAGGAACTATTCTTGCCCATTTTTCCCTTATTGAGAGAGAGAGAGAGAGAAAGAGAGAGTCACTGATTGGATTTGAAAAAGTGGGTGGGACCACAAAAAGCAAAAAGACAATGGGTGAAAAGTTGGGCAAACTTGTAATTTTTCAAAGAGCACTTGGGGCAAGAACTAGAGGAGAGACGAGAGGAGAGAATAGGTCTTAGGGCAAAATTACAAAAATATCAAAAATCTATATACATTTACATGGGGAATTTTCATCTAGTGGGGTCATGCTTCGAATCTTCTGATATAGAAGAATATCACCCCAAGCGTAGGGTTTGAATGTCGATTGAAGCAAGATAATCCGGAGAAGTCTGGGATCGTACCAAAGGGAATTAGTTTATGACTTGGTTGGATTTGTAGATGCAAGTAAGAATTTCGACTTTTAGACAGTCAACTTGGTTTTGCTTTGAAACGGTGGAAATTAAAAGGCTAAATTAAAATAAATAAACTAGATTAAAACGCAGCTTAGGTCGAGGAATCACTAGCACTCATGACTTGGGTTAAACCACATTTTCACCAATTCACGCAGTTCAAGATACGCAATTAAGGTTCCTAAACCGAAAAATAGAGATTTAATTATCAAACTAGCTCTAGAATTCGTTCGATAACCACTTCGAGCGTCAGAGCTCTAAGCATCATGTGTGGTAGGTAGGTAATACTCCTACCTACGCATGATCAAAAAGGTTAACACCTCGGCGATTTACCAAATGAATCCAAACCCCACATCAATTTTTAAATCCAAAAATTAAAGCTTTATTGGTGAACAATGCAATTTTCGCCCAAGCCATGGGATGCTAATCATCCCATGACCCAACCCTTGAAACTACTCACTCATATCTAGAGAGATAGGAGCAAGCCACAAAAATCTACTTAGCATAATTGAAAGGCAACACTAGAAGAAAATTGGCTTAAACGATAGATCGGAAAAGAAACTACAACTTTAATTAAGACAAGGGTAGCAAAAGAAAACTAATTAAGGCAGAAAATTAGGAAAATAAAGTGCTAGAAAGCAAGAACACAATAAGAACATTCAAAAAGCTGAAAAGTATCCAAGCTAGATCTAGAAATTGTACTACCTAATCTTTCCTACTTGTTTTTGGATCCAATTACATCATCCTCTTATTCCACGCTTGGAATATTCCCCAGATGCTCTGAAGATGCCCCGCTAAGGTCCTCGGTACCGATTGCCATGACTTTACACTACTGAGATAAGAGCTCGGTACCAATTGAATAAAATTCTTTCAATCGATGCCGAGGTTGACAAGGGCTATTGCTAAGCAGCTCGGTACCGATGGAAACTCTCAGCTCCAATCGATGCCGAGGTTGATAAGGCTGCCGCTGGAGCAGCTCTGTACCGATTGATACTTTCAGCTCCAATCGATGGCAACACCTTATCAGTTCAGAACCTGGTTTTCTTTCTGCCTTGGCCACGCCTTGAGTTGCCTTGGCCACGCTTGGTCTTGATCTAGCTTTGCCTTGCAATGCTTTGACTTGATCTTGTTTTGCCTTGGCAATGGTCTTGCCAACTCTTGCTTTGGCGTTTCTGCTCAGCCTTGTCGTCGGGCAACTTCTGCCTTAGCTGGGTGACTTCTGCCTAGGCTAGAGTCATGCCTTAACCTTAAGAATCCCTTTATTTGGCGATTTTTTCTGCAAAACAAAACTAGCACACTCTACGAGCCAACTTAGTTAAAAACAACTAATTAACAATTAAATTAAACTAAAACTAAACACAAGCGCACCCGACATTACATTTCCGGGTGCTTATCAGGTCACATGACTCCCCTTGCCACCATGTGCTTCCGCCAGTGCTAACGCAATAACGATACTTTTAAACTGCCTAACATCTAATTAGGAGTCTCAAATGAGAAAAAGTGCAAAAGTTAAGGACAAAAAACACCAAATACTTAGACGATCAGATGCACTCCACCCAAGTATGAACGCCCCAATGAACTCCCAAAAACTACAGATCTTCCAAGCTGCCACGGGTTGCCTTTGCCAAAGATATCATGTAGGAATAGATCACTGAAGCACAGATATCGTTGTGAGAGAACCTGATTTATAGACAAAATTCATCCAAAGATGAAACTAATAACTCTCATTGAACGAGAGATAAAACTTTTACAAATTAGATGATAAGTCATTAATCTGGAGAGACAGGAAAAAAAAAAAACAAAGAAATGGAGTTGGTAGTACCATGGCCTACCCCTCCCACCGCTGCACACGAGTATAGATCCCACTGGGGAAGGGAAAGGCAGAAGAGGAGTTGTGGTGGCTAGGATTGAGGGAGAGGGAGCACACAAAGATCACCTTGCTACAATCATCTTTGTAATTGTATGACGATCGGGAAAATTTTTTTTACCACAAGCCCCATTTATTAATCCTTACTATAAGTTAGACTTTTTTATTATACACATGTTTTCTAATTTTATGAAAAGACTTAATATAATTTGAAGACATGTTTGGTGTAGTTTTTCTTATAAACTTGAATCGAAGTACAAAATATTTGGTCAGATAAATCGTAGAATAGCTTATTAGTACTATCAAATGCAAGACTAAATTGACCTTAATGATGCCATATATGTACTCTGAATTTAAGAAAATTTTCTTCCATCCGTAACTTTATTACTGTACCTTAAAATAAGAAGGGAAAAAAAAGAGAGAAAAAACTACAAATTAATTAGAGATTAAAATAATGTCACTTTTATTGGTCAAATAAACCTAAAAGGCAAAATAAGTAATTATCTATAGTTGATAAAAATTATACTCCATTAATCTCTTGGATGTGGTTAGGGGACATTCGGAACTTCGGAAATAAGGCAAGTGGCTTATTTTTTTGTCCTTATTCAAATTTTTTCGCATTTGTTAATTTTTCATCAATTTTTTTTTTGGGAATTATTGCTTCGTCATGACGAAAGGAATCTAAAAAATAAAAAATTATGATCAAAACCTAATTTTTTTGAATAAAGACAAAAATAAGCCAATAAGCCAATTTTTTCGTTTTTATTCAAAAAAAAGAGATTTCGATGGTAATTTTTTACCTTTTAGATTCCTCTTGTCATGAAGAAGTGATAATTCCCAAAAAATTAATAAAAAATTAACAAATGCGAAAACAATTTGAATGAGAACAAAAAAAATAAGCCAAGTGACTTATTTAGCCGAACGGCCCCTTAATACTCGTATGGTTATCTAAATCTTTTCTTGTCATAATTAGCCCCGTTTGCTCGCGCTCATAAGTTAACTGGCCTGCCCCGTTCAAATAAAGTAATTTGGATACAAGTATTTACTACTCTTATGAGATTAGTATTGAGTAATTTAGACATGATTGAATTGTATCAAATGAGTTTTTAAAGTGGTGTTATATCATCCTCCACTCAAAGTTAAGATTCGGGGAACTCCACCAGCATCCATCCAGTCCCTTGGAATACAACCCACAGTCCCTTAGAATACAACCCAAGTCTAAAAAAGGCTCGGAAACCGTGGTTTGGACATGGATGGACCTGTCCCCTCTCCACCGGTCAGCACGTCCGTGTAGCCCACCATGTGATCATGACGTGCCTTCTCTTAATAAAGTTTTGGCTTCCATGTTAAGCCATTCAAAAAAAATTCTTGTTTTGGTCCAGATTTATTAAAAGACTCTCACCGCTATAGGAGTATTATCGGTCTCTCATCGGAAAGAGTTGTTAACAAAACTCGGATAATTGATTGTAGAGGTGATCAGCAACCGAGAAGTGATTGTTTCATTGCAATACGATTTTAAATTTAGAGAAGCCGGGTTCTTTTATAATCTATTAATATTTTTTCTTAAGATATCAAATACTACTCCCTTCATCCCATTTTAAGTGACTTGCTTCGTAACTCCAACTTATTAAAAAAATCATCATTATACCTTTTACATCAACTTTTTCCTCCACTTTCTCTACTTACCCGTCATCATTACACTTTTACTCACTTACTTTTCAAAATGGAATCTACTTTTAGGGACAAAATAGACAATTTACTAACTTTTATCCACTAACTTTACAAAATGGACACTTATTAAGGGACAGCCCAAAATGAAATACCGGACTATAAATAAAGAACAGAGGGAGTACAAAAAATCTAGGATGTCCCACGTATAAAAACCAAAATACTAAGAAATGTCCGAGAAAACGAGCGAGTTTACAGTGTTAGAACCTATAACGATCCACTCACGGAGGTGGGTGGGGAAATCATGGTCTCCATTAAAAATGCTGGGATGATTGGGAGATCTCCTTGTCCTAGGTAGGAGAGAGTTTGAATATTCTCACCCTCCAACTATTGGTGAAAGAAACCAGATTTATTTTTGGCGTTGATCAACGCACGCGATTGACTCATATTAATATAAACAACAATTACTCCTCTCTGCGTCCCCACAGGCTTGCAATTCGGCAATTGGAGTTCATGTAGTGCGGCTAGGGTATTGTGAAAGCAACCTTCAAGTTGATTGGAGATTAATAGCTATATATATTGTCGGGCAACATGTGTTTCTAAAAAATAAACGGTTCGGATGATT
The DNA here is from genome assembly GCA_014282245.1 of Rhododendron simsii. Classification (NCBI taxonomy): domain Eukaryota; kingdom Viridiplantae; phylum Streptophyta; class Magnoliopsida; order Ericales; family Ericaceae; genus Rhododendron; species Rhododendron simsii. The sequence goes on from CM024961.1 coordinate 22,250,364, forward strand.
AAGAGAATGAATTGTTAAAGACAAATCTCGCTCGATTTTGTTTTTATAAATGTCCGAATAACTTGATTTTTATACGCATACATAGTGCTCTAAATTTTTTTAAAAATGATCGGTTCGGATCGTGATGAATGCATCTTTAAAAGCCACGCCCGAGAGGCACAACACTATAGGGCGTTTGCCGCATTGCAGGAATCCCAGGTTATGGCTCCTTTTGAGATTCTAAATTATATTGAGCAAACATCACCATCACATGTCAATAATTTAGTTTTATCTTTCACCTCATCATTTTCTTTTTTACTAGTAATTAATTACAAAAAGAATAACAGCATGTGCTGTGCTTAGAATCATATCTTTTTTTTTTTAACAAGTAACTTTGCATGTGCCGTGCCGCCCGTGCTTAGAGTCGTATCTTTTTCTTTTCTTTTCTTTTTATAATCGGTCTCATGGATAAAGGAGTATGGTTATGTGTTAGGTAGATGACACCTAGAATGTAAAAGCCGTGTTTGATCTCTATGACATGAATCTTAATAGGAAAACATGATTCATGTAGTCAATCCCAATTGACTGGAACACAAAGCTTAATTTGGTTTAGTATTCTATTCACACGTACTGTAAATCGTAATTATATCATTACAAAAAACCCAACAATACTTACAAAGGATTTTACCCAAAATACAAAGATACTAATGCGTAACCTGTACCAACAACAGACATATTACATCAATATAGGATACCTAATTTTTTTTTTATTGAGACGAGAACATACTGCAAAGCAGCACTGACACACAGAGTTCGACTAATAGAACCAATCAACGATAAAGAAGGAGAAGCGGTGGACAGCGACAAAGAGATGGGAAAGGGTTAGAGAGAGGCGGTGGAAAGGTAAAGCGATGGAAAATGGGAAATCAACAACGGCGAGGGGCACTCTCAATCCTCAAATCCAAACCTCGGCAACCACCTCCCGGCTCAAAAAAACAAACATGAAAACCTTAGTAGAAAGAGGGTTGAGAGATGTTGGGAAGAATGCGACACAATCGGTAAATTCCAGAGTACGAATTCCATTACGATAGATAGACAAATAACTGATTACATGTTGCATGTACAGAATATGAAAAATACAGAAATAAGAACACCGAACCAAGCCCTGAATCAGTCTCTTTAAAACAGATTCACCGCTTCACCTTTAGGTGTTGGAAGTTGACTGGCGTCTGTCTCCCAGGATAGAACGGTTAGACCACGGCTATCGGAACACTACCGGAAAGCCGCCTTGGAGAACTAAATGTTGCGTCTGCTTCTCTCTCACACAAGAACTATGTCAGAGTGGATTTGTGACTTGTGAATTCGTGTCCCTCTTCTAAAACTGGGATGCTATTTATATAGCCACATATGGCCAGGTATAACAGTTAAACCATGAATTCTACCTTGATTACTCAGCCATGAATAGGAGATAATGCATGAAACTGTCAGGAAATGAATTGGTGAATCTGAAATCCATTTTTTAATAAAGACGAAAAAATTGGCTTATTGACTTATTTTTGTCTTTATTCAAAAAAATTAGGTTTCGATCGTAATTTGTTGCTTTTTAGATTCCTTTTTTCATGACGATGCAATAATCCCCAAAAAAAAATACAAAAAAAAAAATTGAATAAAGACAAAAAATAAGCAAGTAGGCTTATTTAACCGAACGGGGCCTTAAAAAGGTGCAAGATTACTGTTGTTTCTCTCCAATTTCTCCCTCTAACGTTTTGTATTGTCTGTTAGTATCCAGCTCAGCGGTTGCCGTTATAAAAGTCACGGATTGAGACGGAAGGGAGTAAATTGAATAACGAAGTGAAAGTTCAGGTGTTCAATTGAAGTTTATTTAAGTTCAGGTGCCTATTTGACATTGGGTTCAAAGTTCAAGGGTTTTTTTGAATTTTTCCCGATGGAAAATGGGAAATCAACAACGGCGAGGGGCACTCTCAGTCCTCCGATCCAAACCCCGGCAACCGCCTCCTGGCTCAAAAAAACAAACGTGAAAACCTTAGTAGAAAGAGGGTTGAGAGATGTTGGGAAGAATGCGATACAATCCAGAGTACGAATTCCATTACGATAGATAGACAAATAACAGATTACATGTTGCATGTACAGAATATGAAAAATATAGAAATAAGAACACCGAACCGAGCCCTGAATCAATCTCTTTAAAACAGATTCACCGCCTCACCTTTGGGTGTTGGAGGTTGACTGGCGTCTCTCTCTCAGAATAGAACGGTTAGACCACGACTATCGGAACACCCCGGAAAGCCGCCTTGGCGAACTAAATGTTGTGTCTGCTTTTCTCTCTCACACAAGAACTATGTCAGAGTGGATTTGTTACTTGTGAATTCGTGTCCCTCTTCTGAAACCGGGATCCTGTTTATATAGCCACAAATGGCCCAGTATAATAGCTAGACCATGAATTCTACCTTGATTACTCAGCCATGAATATGAGATAATGCATGAAACTGTCAGGAAATGAATTGGAGTGAATTTTGTCATAACATCTCTTCATGGGGCATTTACCAGCTATAAACGGTTAGGACTTGTAAGGTCTCGTCCAGATACAATAAACTTACCGGAGACATTTCGGTTGCCTTGAAAGACCTTTCGAATGTCCATTATCATTCACAAAATCCGGAAATTCCAACAAGAGAAACCGTGCCTCACAATTTTTTCCATTTGGGGAAAAAAATTGCTTATTAACTTCCTCTTCTTTTTTCAATTGGGATATAATCTTTTTGATTTCAAAAGATAATGGCGACCGATTAAAGGGGGGTATTTTCACTAAAGAAAAATTTGGAGAATTTTATTTTTGTTTTTACAATTTGTTAGTTATTTTCAGTAATAATTAAATTGGTTAAAAATGTCAAATTATTTCCACTAATAATTGAATTGTAAATAGGTATAAGTAAAAAAATTATTAAGAAAGAAATTATTCCTATTAACTTTTTTTGTACAAAATGCTAAAACTTGTTGATCACTGTTTGTTAACGACTTGCTAAAAAGGCGCCTAATTTTTTTGCATTTTTTCCAAAGAAAATTAGTTCATGAAAATTTAATTAATCGCATCTTAAGTAAAAAAATTACTCTACCTCATGCCTTAATCTTTTCACAATTTAAAAAGAACTTTTCAAAAAAATTTACCTTAGATTTTTTCTAAATTTTCCATACTTTTAACATTTTTCTCTCTATCTCTCTTCATTTATTACCTTTACTATTTTTCAAAAATAATTTCAAACTCTAATCTAAACGAAGCATTAATGTTTGACTATCTTGAATATTCTCAGATTAATATCCTTGTTGACTTGTTGATTTAAATACCAAAAACAGAAAAAATTGTCTCCAGTTATAGAAACCAAAAACAAAAAATTTTATTGTCTACGGTTCAAGCCAAGGAGGTCCAAATAATTTATCAAAAAATAAAAATTATGCACCTTTCATATGTCCGGTTCATATCACACAACAATCCATTTCCATTTTCCAATCATATGTCGATTCAATATTCAGATTGTTCTAGCCCGTGCTTAACAACGGAGGAGGAGGCCACCAGCTCCTTCGTATAGATTGTGCCGTCGGTTATGGCCAGCAACAATGGCATGAACAGATTCGCCCAGATTAATGAGTCCATAACAACTTTTACTCTTTTTCGTTCAATCCTCTTTTTTTCTTCCAAAGGAAAAAGGAAAACGAACAAATATCTCGTTACCCCCGTGGATTCTGATCTTCCACTCCTACGTATATCTAGAGATCTTCGTTTCTAATCCAAAAACAAAAATAAATAAATAAAAGAACTTTACAATATGCTTTTTTTTTTTGGTTACTAATAAAAACACTAATGAACATCTCAGTTTGACGCCGTAACTACTGCGCCGGCGTCGTTTCAGGCCGCCACAAAGGCACATCTTCGGTATCATATGACCCGTAACCGAGATCTGAATAATCGAAGAGCCCGTCAAAGGCCACATCAACATACTCGCCGTTGTTCAGGCCGCCGTTGAAGTTAACCTCGCCGCCACCGATTCCAAACTCAAACGCGTCATAACTCGGGATCTGGTCTTCATCGAACCGCCACAACTCACCGAGTTCACCCGACGCGTCAGACGGAACTCGTTCCAACTCGGCAAACTCGCTGGGCGACTCGGTAGTCGACGGAGGGAGACCGAGCTCGTCGTCGGAGGCTTCCAGAAGGTACCCGAGCTCCGGCCGGGACTCGCCGGACTCGGAGGTCAGGTCCACCACCGACGCCGGCGGCGGGGTCGGCGGCGAGGACGAGATCTCCTCCTCGAAGCTCTTCATGAACGAGTCCAGATCCTGGCTCGTCGTGCACAGATCCGAATCGTCGAGGTTTCCGAGGAGGTCGTCCCTGAGTTTCTTCACCTCGGGCGAGTCCGACTCGGGCTCGTCCGAGTCGTCCCGGACTCGCTTCTTGTTACTCAGCTCTTCCATGGATTTTTTAAAAAAAAGGAGACACGAGGGTCAAACGTTGGGAGAGAGATAGAGAGAGAGAGAACGCAACGGGTTCAATTGAGAGAACACAGAGGGGGCAGATGTGATGAAGTGGCGAAGAGATACGGAGGATTATATAATGGAGACAAGATAAGAGAGAGAAAGGGAGGGAGGAGAGAGAAAAGAGGAGAGAGAAAGGGAGAGAGAGGGATGTGACGATGAGAGAGAGAGAGACGGAAGGGCGTGGGAACGAATACTTTGGCCATCCATCACGGATATCGCCACTTTTTCCTTTCCGTTTCTTTAACGTGTCTGGTTTGTTTTTTGTTTTAATCTAGATTTTTCTAGTAATGTGGTATTCCTTTATGAACTGGTTTGAATTGTTCATTTGAAATCCGGGGCAGTTTTCGAGGGGACCACAGATTCAGTCAATCAAAGGCCCTGTCCCGCTTTTCGTACTTTTTTGGCTCTTCAATTTTCGTCTCGGCTCGGTTTATAGCGGCCTACTTTTGCAGGCTTCTTCTCAACACAACCGACTTGTTTGGTTGTCTTCTCTCTCTTCCTTTTTCTTTTTTAAATGTTTGGTTGCCTTCTTACAAATACTATTTTTTTCAAAGTTTTTGAGAGCTTGTTCGGTTGGAGATTTTGGTGTAGGACTTTCTTTTTTCTTTTTTTTTTTCCTGCTCGCGGTCTTTAATACTTCATCCGTCTTAATTTAATTATTTATCGTTCTATTTTAATCGAATAAAAAATTAGTTATATCATAAAATCAGTAATAAATTTTATACGTATTCAATACACATCTTGTTTAATAAATCTCGATTAGTTATATAATATAATATTTTTGAAAATATATAAAATATTATAAATTATAAGATATAATCAATTAAAAAATAGCATAAACTCTTTAAAAAGACAATTAAACTGGGACGAATGAGGTAAATTAAGAACATTTGTTAAAATGTCAAAAAACATATCAAATCTATGGGAAAAAATATCTCAAAACCGGCAATGAAACAAGGATTCTTTTGATTGTTTGGATATTTTATTAACACAAGTAAAATGTATGGTGCAGAGCCCTTTGTCGCAATGCTCTAGGTGGGTACAAATATCTCATCTTTGGTAGAGTCCACATGGATATGTGGTTATGTGGTGCATAGGAGTAATTATTCAACGGTCGATGAGCACCCTTACCTAGTGCCTCAAGGCCTTCAACACTCCTATATATGAACTACACATTTTTATGAGGTTCATATATTTATATTGATCATGTTCAAAAAAATACTACATTTATGATGATCCCTATGTAAGCAGAAGACCGTTTGGATATCACGTAGCAGTGTCCAAAATCACTAAAAATAATTTTCGATATAGAGCTCATACAGAGAAATGATGCATAAAAATAAGATGAGTGATCTTGTCACTCCACAAATTGTTAACGACACTCTGGTTTCTGGCACTCCCGAAAAGTTACAGTAACAATTTGGGGGTGGTAATATCAACCCATAGCGGCAAAATCTGGCAGGGGTGCCGAGCGCATCTCGACCGTCCAAAAGTGTTTTGGACAACCTGGATGCAAAGGTACCGAATGGATTAAAAAAAAAAAAAGAAAGGGAAAAGAAAAAAATGTTTTGATCTTGGCCGTCGATTTTGAGATGGACGGCCGGATTGACCACTTGGCACCGATTCGGCAGAGGTGCCGCTAGGCAGGGTCTCCGGGTCCGGCAAAATCACTCCCCAAAAATGGTTCCGGCTTTGTTCGGTTGCTTTTTTCATTTTCGTTTTAGTTTTGGAAACCAATCATTACCCTACTTCTTTCTCCAATCATTACCCTATTTTTTCAATTATTACTTTCTCATCTCTCTCTATCTCTCTCCAGTCATTACCCTTATTTTCAATTATTATTCTATTTCTCTCTCCATCCACTACCAAAACTAAACTAAACTAAACTCTCAATCAAACACTACCGGAGTAATTTCTATCAAACGTTCGAATTAACCAGGCGGTTGAGGCCTGAGGGTTGACGTTCTTCAACGTGACGGGTCCACAACCGGTAACAAGCCGAATAGCCAAGCCGCCTAAGCTAGTTTCCAGAATCGGAAGACCATAAACTCAACCAAACCAGTCCCAAGATTTAAGTCGGTTGATTGGTGGGTTCTTCACACACCATTAATAAGAGTTCGATTTTTGGGCATCATCCTGCTAGGGAAAGAAAATATTTGTGACTATTTGAGTCCCGGCTTTAATGAATTGTTTTTAACCTTTATCAAAGAAGAAATTAATTGAGACATACGTAAGCTGATTCGGACACTCTGAACGTTTAAAAAAAAAAGAAGAGGAAGAAAAGAACACCATAAACTTAACCAAACCCTGTGGGGTGGGTTAAAGCAAACGTGCCGCTGATCCCACGCCCACGGCCTACGGTTAGATGTCGTGTCATTGTCAGCCAAATCGTAAAAATGAAAAAAAAAAGATTGTCCTCAAGGACTCAAAACCTGACCACCCCCGCACGCCACCACGTTCGTTTTCTTTTCTTTTTTATGCCTTTGTCCTAATACTCACCCGTCTCTAAATATACGTCCCGCAAATCTAGAATTTAAAAAGTTGTAAATTTTTTGTTAAAAAGTTTAAAATGTTTTTACAAATCAATACACATCAATGAGTTATTTAAAGTTATAAAATTTTTTTTGAATTTTTTAACGAAAAAATATGCATTTTTTAAAAACATAGGTTCGAGGGCTGAACATTTAATTAAGGAAGGAGAGAGTAATATTCGTTTTGCGAAAAAAAAAAATTATCGGCTATTGATTCGACTTAGCAAGAGAAATCAAAAAAGTAAAAAAATAAAATTACCCGAAAATTTTTAGCCAAATATTTTTTGAAATATCAAAGATAAACCCAAAAAAAACTGGATATTACAAAAAAAATTTGGGTAAAAATTAAAAAAAAAATTAGTTTTTTGATTTTTCTTATCGAAACAAATCAACAGGGATAAAAAAATGGAAAATGATATTTGCACTCCAAAATTTAATGCAGACACTCCAAAAAACAAAGGAAAGTAACTTTGGAAATACACTGATTTTGGGAGTGTCAATATCATTTCTCAATAAAATTTATCACAAGACGAACAAACTCTATAAAAAATTAAATAAGGACAAATGAAAAAAGTCCAAAAAAACCCCTTAGCAGATCAAGCCTGTGCTGCTCAGCGTGCTGCACAGCCGCCGGCGCGGCCTTTCCGGCATTGGTCTGACGATCAGAAACGTCCACTGTGTAGAGATCGTCGGGTACTACAAGTGTACCAACGATTAACTCAATTAAATATCGTTAAATAACTCATCGTAATATATATAACTTGAAAAAAATGGATTCAGTGGTCTTGATCCAGTGTTTCATATCCAAAAGGATTCATTTTTTTCCAAGTTATATGTATTCCGATGAGGCACTTAATGATATTTGATCGAGTTGATTTTATGTACACTTTTAGTACTCGATAAGCTCTACACAGTGGACGTCTCCAATCGTCGGACCAATGCCAACTAGGCCGCACCGACAGCCTTACAGCACGCTGCGCAGCACAGTCCCCGGATCCGATGGTTTCTCTTACTCCGGAGTATTTTTATATTAAGTTCGAGGGCATCTAGATGGATTGATACGGTTTTGGAGGTGGGCCCACGTGTAAAGTGGTTGGAGTATGGGATACAATAAAACCGGTCACATGATGCAGCGTCAGGGGCAGGACGGTTTTGGTACGTTATTAAATGCTCTCTCTGCCAAAAGTTATTTTATTGTTCTTCACGAGGTGGTCCCTATAGTGTGAAAAAATTATCCAATGTCTCTAGACATCGACACGGGGTGCTCCAAATTCTCTTTTCATTACACATTTGTGTGGTTTCTATCACAAACTATGTAAAGAACTATGTAAAGCTGTGGAGCTTCACATTGAGGAGAAAAAGAAAGTAATGGTATTATACTGTATAACCAAAGGTTAACATTTTAAATTAACTGGTTAGGCTAAGGATTAGAAAGTCAGTTGGCGCTGGTCGTTACATTCCTTTCCTTATCCTGCAAACAAACAGGCCCCTAAATTAATCGAAAAATTATTTGGTGGTATTTTTGCATTGTCAAGTGGTACTCCGAGATGAGTATGGACGTTAGGAACTATGTGGCGTGGCCTTAAATCCATTAAATGAGTGTTCATAATAATTACAAGGTTACACTCCCTTCTTTGATATACAGATTTTTTTTTTTGATTTTTTAATGATAAACGTGTGTATTTTTTTGGCCAAAAAACAAAAAAGTGAGTATGAATATAAAAAATGGAAATGTGAAAATCAATTCCCTAATTACAAGTATCACACCCTTGTAAACCTCTACCCACAAGGTGGAAGACAGTACACAAATAATTCCCAACAAGTTTGAATATAAGTACATATCTAACTAATATTAGGCTCCGTTCCAGAACACCTTCTTAAAAAATAAATACTTATTTCACATTTTCAAACTCAAAAATAGTGTAAATAAAAAATAATTTTTTAATTTTTTTTGCACCGTATAAAAGATCTCGTCGAGATCTTTCAAATAAGATCCATATTGCATATTTTTAAATTTTAATAAACCCATTATTTTTGAGCTTGAAATTGCCTTCTTAAAAAATAAGGACTTATTTTACGTTCCGGACCGGGGCCTTAATGCACATTCATAAATATGAACATACTTTTTGCGGATATCAATGCACATTTGATCCGTTATCATTCACCCTGAGAGCGGAAGTTAGCATTTTCCTTAAATTTTAACTACTCCATATTTTTTGGCTCCTCGTAACAATAAATAAAGATTGGAACCATTTTAACTCATACATTTAACAAATAGCAAAATCTTTGAAGAAAAATTTCACTGTGCATCGATAAATTTATGTGTAATTTAATTAAAATCGAGATGACAAATAGTCAAATATTGAACCTATGCCGTACACACTTATGTCGATTAAACTAATTCCTAATGAATATTGCCATTCGCGAGATTTAATCAGGAATGGGGCGAAACAATTAGTAGGTTTTTGAAGGAATAAAGGCTCCGTTCCGGAACCAAAAAAAAGTCCTTATTTTTTAAGAAGGCAATTTCAAGCTCAAAAATTATGAGCTTATTAAAATTTAAAAATATGCAATATAGATCTTGTTTGGAAGATTTCGATGAGATCTTTTATACGATGCAAAAAAAATTAAAAAATTATTTTTCATTTACTTTATTTTTGAGTTTGAAAATGTGAAATAAGCTGCTTATTTTTAAAGAATATTTCTGGAACGGGGCCTAAGTAGAATGGTTCACAGATTCCAGAGCCAAGAATGGGAAGTGGGGAGTTGGCTCCATGTTGACAGAAACCGACGCATGGAAAGTTGAAATTTAATGTGGATGGCGCTTGGGTAAGCAGATCAAATGGATTGACAGAGGCGGGTGTGGGGATAGTGGTACGGGATTCGAATGGATCTTTTGTGGCAGCACGTTCATTGAATTTGGGTGTGGTGGGTTCTTCTCTGTGTGCGGAAGCTATGGCATGGCAGGCAGCGTTTAATTTTGCCGTTTTGCTGGGACTGGATTCGCTCGTCATTGAGGGGAATTCACAATAGTTGGTGAGGTATATCCGAGGTGAGATAGCGTGTCCTACTGAAGTGGAGGTGGTGGTGGAAGATGTGAGAAGATTAATAAATTTGGTTTGGGAGTGTGAGGTTGTGTTTGTTCAAAGATCGGCTAATGGTGTAGCAGATGTTTTGGTGAATGATGGTTTGCGAGGCCCTAATGTTAGAACTTGGGAAGCTATGCCTCCTGATTGGTTGTTATCTCCTTTGGAGAAAGATAACCGACTTATTTCTTATATTTGAGTTCTCTGAGTTATAATAAAAGTTTTAAAAAATAGGCCAGTAATGATTCTCATACATACTTTTGTGCACATATCATGCACATACATTTTTTGGGCTCATATCGGGGTCCCACAAAATGATCCGAACCGCTCATTTTTTAAAAAATATTTTTTGGAGGGTTTCTGTAAAAAAATCAGCTCCAACGGATATCGGTAAGGGCTTTCTCAGAAATTGTAGGGCGAACTGCTTTGTTTAGTTTGTGTTTTGAAATTTTTTTTGAAAAATAGTAAGGGTAATAAGTGTAAAGAGATAGAGAGATAAATATTGAAAGTAATGGAATCTAGGAGGAATTTAAATTTTTTTTTTTTTTTTAAAATGGAAGAAAACAAGTCATAAATGATTCTGATCATCGAATGTGGGTCATAAATAAAAAGCTTCACGGGTGAGGTTGGTTTCTCAGCCCGTGAGAAGCCAGGTCATACCCACTTGCTCAATACCCTGTCCAACTTGTAGTAGTCTTCACAGGTAAAGGAGAGAGGGTCGATGTGAATTTTCTTTTACAATTAATGTTTGTTACTTTGTTTTTTTTTGATAAGTCATTGTTACTTTGTTTTTTAAATACGTTATTTCTTTTCTTATAAAAATAATGGTGGGGATACATTTTTGGAACAGGGACAAATAAAGATTATAAAATGAATTGATAAAAATTAGATATTGTAAAAGGGAACAGTGATAGTTGCACAATTGAATTATATTAATTTTTAAAATTTAATTACTAGTATGATATTAAACGTAAATTATTAAATCAATAAGATGCAATCACCCGACTATCATTATTCGCTTGTTTATTATTGTTTGGAATGAATCAATGAGCATAAGAAAGTGAATGATTTCGATTATGAAGTTCCTAAATAAAACTCCACAAAGATGTGTAACACGCTCCCTTGATCTCCATCTTTTTCTTTTTTTTGGAAAAGTTATCTGAATGTCCTTCATTATTTTGTGTCAATATTCAGTTTCAACCAGTGAGTTAAAAGATATTACTTGGAGAATTTTTTTAAATTGTTGCAATAAAGTTTAATAAGACAAAGTGTGTGATGTTAAAAGTAGTTCTCGAAATCATTTTTCCAGATTTCAAAAAGGAAAAACTATAAATACCATTAACCAAATGTTGAGATAATACAATTTTTGTCTAGTGATCCACGTCATGTTCATATTACATAAATTGGGGAGTAATTTTCGCACTCTCATAAATAATGTGGTTAACAGTTTTTTGGGCGTGAAAATCACTCCCCAACACATTTCAATTCAATACATTATATTCCACATACCAAAGCATTTGTTTCATGGAATAAAAGAGAGAGGATGGAAAAATTTGTATACTCGTAGCAGTGAGCTCGATAGGAAAATTATAAGCTACTCCTAAAGAACGGTTAATAATACGTAAAAAGTGCATCAATATTCGAATTAATATCTATGAGAATATATTAATATTTGTAAAATGTATATGTAAATTTATTTTGAATTATTTGCTTATTATTCCTCACCTACTAGGTAGAAGGTTAGCACATACTCCATCAATTCCAATTTAAGTATCCACGTTTCCTATTTTGGGATGTCCCAAAATAAATGTCCACTTTCTAAAAATTACCATCAAAGTATGCCAAACTTTCAATTTTACCCCTAAAAGTACCTTTTTTTTCTTAATTGATTTGACAGTTTTTTTATTTTCGTGTCACTTTTAGATCGACAATATCTTTCAATTTATAATATTTTTTATAATTTTGAAAATTTCGTATAATAAAACTAATTAAGATCTATCAAACAAATTGAATATTACATATTTTTTTAGATCTATATTAAAAGATATATGCAATTTCAATACGTATGATTAACTTTACAATTTTTTAAAATTAATTTTGAAAATTTTGAGCAAAATTTGTGCTGTGTTCTCTTTACAACTCAAATAGAATTTTTCAAAAAATTTCCCCTATTATACTTTCAACATTTCTCTCGCTATCTCTCTTCACTTATTATCCGTACTATTTTCCAAACATAGCATTGACTTCTTAAGAAGCTTTTCTTCAGAGGACACATTAATTGCAACGGATGGAGAAAAGTTTTCACTTTTCCCGATTAAAGAAGCATTGGATCCTCTTCTAGTTCTACGTACTACTCCTATGACATCAACGGTACGTACTTTCAATAAAGCATTGGATTCTTTTGTACTACAATCTAGGTGGTGGTTCACATATAACAAAAAAAAAAAAAAAAAAGCTAGGTGATCGTTTAGGGGTGTTTGTGGTAGTGAAAAATTTATAAATATTTTTTTTTGTGGTTGAAAAAGTTGTTATGTTTTTTCAGTAGTAAATAAGTTATTGATAGGTTTGTGAGTAGAATTACTATAGAAAAAACTGTTTTTGTTGACATTTTTTTTGTTAATGGAAACGATATGGTAAAATAATGAAACTTTTTTATTAGTAGAAATAAAATGGTAAAAAATACGTGAATTTTTTAGTGTTTTTTTTAGTGAAAACGGGCCTAAGTTATACTCCTTACAATGTGTGTGAGGGTGCACGAGATGAAAACACCTTTCAAAAGTCTTCAAAACAATTGGAATTCGTGAATGCGAGGATTGAAAAAAAGAGCGAAATGTGTTACTCGTACAAAATTTCTCCTTAATATAGTTGTGATTTGGAGTATTAGAACATCTCCTACCCATACTTTATAGTTTATATCTCTATTTGAGAGTATCACAGCATTCCAACCTATCCTCTCAACCCTCCTCCATTTAAGAGTATTGGATTTTGATCCTCTATATTTAGAGGGTAAGAGAAAATATAGAGGATCATTTTCTATAACACTATTCACCTTTTTAAAAGACATTTTTGTCCTTGTAAGCTTTTTTTACTAAATTTTTATACCAACCATATCCTTATGAGAGTATAAAAAAAGGGTTCTTTTCGTAAAGTGATTTTAGATGGAAAAATAGAGGCTCTGTGGTTGGAGTAAATAGGAATAGTGATTTTTTCTAAAATTACTTTATGAATAAAATAGAGTATTTTGATACTCTTAAATAGAGTATTGGATTGGAGATGCTCTTATAGATCATGGTTAGAGTTCCTCAAAGGTTGTTCCTGTGACGTCAACGGTAGGTTCAATCAACGGTACGTTCAACAAAGCAGAACATTAGCATCACAGGTTCACAACCGTAGGAATGCCACCCCCACAACCCCCACCCGGGGAAGAAAAATACAGAATAGACTTTAGCAGGGGCTGCATCGTTTATGCTGTATTTGGATAAATTTTTAAGAAATTTTTGGTGGAGTTATGAGTGCAAAAAGAAATAAGAGTAATGATTAAAAATAGAGATAATGTTTGAAGAAAAAAATGAGAATAATGATTGAAGATAGGGATAAATAATGATTGAAAGTTAGGTAATGAATGTTTTTTGAGTTGAAATTTTTTTTTCAAAAAACAATCCAAACAAAGCAGTAGTTTGAGACCCCATTTGGCTTAACTTTTAGTACTTTTTGAAATCTTTTTTATTATTAAAAAAAATTGTGTTAGTTAATTTTAAGCCAAACTTTTGTAGATTATTGAAATTCATTTCGACGAAAGAAATCGAAATATTTTTAAAAAATTTACTTTTACCTAAATATTTTTGAAATTATCCAATTTTAAGCAAAAAAAAGTAGGATACTTTTTCTTTTCTTGGTAAATAAATGACGCATTAAGAATTAAAAGTCTACAGTAGTCTTGGGGTACGCATTCTCTGTCAAATCCGCATAAAGTAAATCAACAATACAAAGTGAAATAAACAGGTATTTTTTTTTGTCAAGAATAAACGGGTATTTGCCAATGCATCCACACAACAAATTTCTTCACGGTAGATTTGTTAGAGACAGCTTTAAACTCCTCCTCGAGGGACCTGCAGTCAAGTTAAACATTACCAAGTGGATGCTTTTTCTTTTTCATGGCATGTTAACCAAGGGATCGGCCTGGTGGTTAAGATCTGGAAAGCATGAATTTATTTCTTTCTAAGGTCTTATATTCGAATCCTTTGAGGTGCTATTAATTTCTTTGGATTCAGTCTAACTGTGCTCCAGTTTTAATTGGGTGCAAGTGGGCGGTGTAATTGAGTCATCAAAATTAGTCGAAGTGCACGTACCCAACACTTAAGTTATTAAAAAAAAAAGAAGTTCTAATTTTAAGGTAGCAAAACTTTGTGCTATGCATTGTGATTTCGACTCTGGTGCGGTGGTTAACCATCTTTCCTTAGTTGTGTTATCTTGGAGCAATGATTAGTTTCAAAAACATATGCAAATGGAAAGTAATGTAGGCTAGCTGTGATTTCATGATTTTGTTGGATGGTGATCTTTAAGGTACTAATTGGAAAGATCTAACGTGCAATTAATATTTGTTTTGTACACTTTCTTTCCGATCTAGATTGAGATCAAGAGAGGGAGGGAGGGAGCAAAATCCGTGTGATGAAAGGGAAAAAGGAGGTAAACTCAATCGCAAAAGTGTGCAAAAGGAGGTAAGGGTTTTGTTTGGTTGAGAGTTTAGTCTAGTTTTGGTAGTAGGTGGAGAGAAAAGTAGAATAATAATTGGAGAGAGATAGAGAGAGAGAGAGAGAGATGAGAAAGTAATAATTAAAGAAATAAGGTAATGATTGGACAAAGAAGTAGGGTAATGATTGAAAACTAAACTAAACTAAAAATAAAAGGTTAACCGAAAGATCTTTTCTGCCGAAAATTTATGTGCTTCTGTATCGACTATTGAGTGATTTTTCGACCATTGAATTTACAAAAAAAAAATCACACAATTCAACGGTAAAAAAAAAGGGAATATATATACTTTCTTGTTTTGTTATACAGACTTATATATGTACTTTCTTGTTTTGTTATACAGACTTTTATATATATATACACTTTCTTGTTTTTTTATGCAGACTTTCTTTTTTTTGTCTTTTAGTAAAAAAAATACGTATACTTTCAATAAAAAGGGAATATGGGTTTAAAAACAAGTGCGAATATTAATTCCCTATAAAAAAAAAATTACTGCACAAATTGTTTCCCAATTATAAGGATAATTCAACTCTCATATCATTTTTCTCTCTACACGTTTCTCAATATCTTTTTCTTTCTATCTCCTTTCACTCATTACATCAAAAATAATTTTTTAAAATTTGAACCAAACAAGGCAGCTTATGGTTGTGTTTGGTTGGAAGTTTAGTTTAGTTTAGTTTTGGTAGTGGGTGGAGAGAGAAATAGAGTAATGATTGAAAATAGGGATAATGATTGGAGAGAGATAGAGAGAGATGAGAAAGTAATAATTGAAAAAATAGGGTAATGATTAGAGAAAATAGTAGGATAATGATTGGAAACAAAACTAAAACTAAAACTAAAAAGGGAACCGAACAAAGCAATATCATTCTCTAAAAGAGAGCCGACCTTTAAAAGTCGTATATTTTCATAGATTTCTCCAAACGGCTTGACAAAACCCATGTCACCGAAGTCAAAAGCTTATGCCGGGGAATTATTTTTCCTCCCACGGTTAGTAGTGTCTGGACCAAAAGCATCCACGCCGGAATTTAAAGTATCACAAAAAACACTTATAGCCCGACCCAAAGAAATAAGAATCAAAACTTTGATAATTGTATGAGGAGTAAATCCAACCAAACGGACTAACCGTTGGGGTTATGTGTGGATAACTTTGTTCGTAAGTTTCTAGTGGATGTTGTTTTGCCTTAATCATAAATTTGAATCATTTTTTTTTGGTCTGTCTGGTTTTTTTTTTTTTTGGTTAGTTTTGTGTTAATTTTTTTTAATATTTTATTCGTCTTGACAAGATAACTCTAAAAAGTTAAAAAAAACAAGGATTAAAATATTACAAAAGTTTCTCTAAAGACAAAAGTATTCCAAAACAGACGATTTTTTGGATTATTTTTGTCTCTGTTCAAAACTTTAAAGTTTTTGTTATAATTTTGTACATAGATTCTTCTCGTTGAGAAATACCAATAATCCATAAATAAAAAAAAATTAACACAAAACTTAGAGAAGCGAAAAAGAACAATTGGGAGATGGTGCTGTATAGTGGTGTGCACAGCACTGTGCTGTGCACTTCCATCACGATCCGACGACTCGGATCTCATCTCGGTAATGAACGACTCTTGATCGTTGGTTGCCGAGATAAGATTTGAGCCATCGGATGCATGATCCGACGGCTTAGAGGTGCGCAGCATAATGTTGTGCACATCACTACACAACATCAACCCAAAGTCCGAAAAAAATTTAATAAAGACCAAAAAATAAAATAATATGAAAGAAGCAGCCAAACAGATTATTTATTAAAGTCAAAACACCCAAAGCGTTTCAACAACTAAAATGATTCTCACACATATTTTTGTGCGCATATTATGCACATATATTTTTGTGGTGTCCATATCGAGGTTCTACAAAATAATCTAAACCGCTCATTTTTTTAAAAATATTTTTTGGAGGGTTCCCGTAAAAAATCAACTCTAACAGATATCGGTAAGAGCTTTCTCAGAAATCGTAGAGCGAATCATTTTGTTTTGCCCTACGATTTCTGAGAAAATTCTTACCGATATCCGTTGGAGTTGATTTTTTATAAAAACCCTCTAAAAAATATTTTAAAAAAGATGGGGAGTTCAGATCATTGCATGGGACCCCAGTATGGTACCCACAAAAATGTACGTGCACAAAAACATGTGCATGTAGCGCTGTTGTTCAACAACTACTGCTATTTGGTTCTCTCACCCTTTGAAGAACCAGGAGGAGAAGTGTAATTGCGGAACAAGTTTCCACTCTGTTCTTTGGTCGCTTTGGAAAGCAAGAAATGACTTGATCTTCAACAACACTATTTGCAGATTGGGAATCAATAGCAGACTTAGCTAGAACAGGGGTACCTCTCTGGATGATCAAAGGCTTGAATAACAGAATATTCGGTGGAGGATGACTTCAAAGGAAATTTTGATTATAAGTTGAATGTTTCAATTATGATGGTTAATGGGTGGGGTTCCTTTTTGCTTGTAAAATTATTTGCTGTTTCCTCCCTTGGTTTTCAACTTCTGGATGGATCCCAGCTTTCCTTTTCCTTTTCCTTTTCGGTTCTCTCTTTTGTGTGCTATGTTGTGTTCACAACTTGGGCTGCTTTCGTTTTTTTTCTTCTCCTTATTTTGATGTACCCTTTCGAGCTTCGATAAAAATGATATTTAGATGCTATCAATTTTAGAAGGTCTTCCATTTCCCCTAATCAAGATAGTGTAGGATATAATTTTGTTAGATTAAAAAAACAAAAATCAATTCTAGAGGCGTCGTCAAAATATATGAAAATTGCCTCAACTCTAATGAAACGGCTATTAGTGGACAATATAATGGGTCATGGGTTTCCCATAATTAATCGAGATGAGCGTACGTTGATATTCACGTTATGAATTATATATAGTGAGTTTCTAATAAGGACTTTAAAATAAGGACCTCATAATTTGGAGCCTTCTGGATCATATTTTGATGACCCAAACCGTTCAACTTGTTTAAAAAATATGTTTTAAGGGTACCTGGGAGAAATCAGCTCATAATATGACCGGAAAGTGCTTGATTCAAACACTTGTTACATAAAACAGTTCCTGTCAAGTTTTACGAAAAACTGCTTGAATCATGCACTTCCCTTCATATTTTGAGCTAATTTTTTGAGAGTACCCTTAAAATCACGTTCTGAACACATTGAACAATTCGGATCATTAAAATTCTATCGGGAAAGAAGAGGTCCTTAACTTAACTCAATAAGAAATCCCTTATTAGAAGGCCCTGAAACTATATATTAAATTAAACAGGTTGATTTTCACGCGTTTGGTGGCTTCTCGATGGTTGGTTAAGCTGGCTGCTTACGTTTACCACAATTGGCCAACATTTATTAATTGTATACGATTATATTCTACTAATGAGATAATCCAACCCAGCCACCGGTTAAAAGCTACTCAATACCTATCCTCTATACTTCTTTTTTTTTTTTTTTACCCTACTCCAAGTTCGCACAAATGATCCGACAGTTCATCTTGCAAATATTGCAAAGATGAACACTTGGCCAGATACAATTTGCACATCAAGAATAGTTTTGACCTTCAAATGTCTTTCCCATATGAACTGTTCATGTGCCTCTGAATATATCAAATTAATCAATTTTTGTTTCATGTATATTTTTCTCTACCGTTTGTATAAGATAAACGATTTTGAATCTTTTTCATGAAGCCAAATGCTGGCCCAAACAAATCTCGAGAGGTATGTGAGAGATGCTTAACCCGCCCGGCACCCCTAAACTAGCTACTAGTTTAAAGTAGGACCTGCAACAATCTAACAGACTTTTCCCCTGCTTTCTTTTTTTAAGTATTCCATCAACGACATGTTTCCTTTTTTTTTTTTTTTGTCCTTTTGCCCTTTTTCTCTTGTATTAGAGGTAGGATGCTTTTCTTTTGAGTTTGGAGGGAGATTATGCTAGGATGTTAGTGGTAGCAATACTTTGTGCTATGCTCGGTGGGACCTACACAAATAGAAATATTTTTTTCATTTATCTTTTTCCTTCTTTCAATTATTAATTTTGTCAATCAGCAAACTTTTTTTTTAGTCTTTTGTATAACTCGATATCCGGCGGAATGAATACCGACCAAGTCGAAGAATAAATCTTATACTACTACACATCAAATCTTACAACCGAACAAATCAAGCTTTTACTATGATGATTTTAAAATACACATGATAAACTCTGGTGGATTATCTCAGGATAAAGGCTCTTAAACAAGTTCTTCTCATAGCCACCGGTGGAGAAGCACCCAAAACCCATGAAAAATAAAACATGTCTAAAAAAGTGCATAAACTAGGAGTATGTTGTTATACTTGTGACATTATGCGCATATATATTCCCACAGATATGTCCATAGTACTAGTAATTACTCTCTCCGTCCCAAATTTCTTATCCACTTTCATTATTTCGGACATTTAATAAAAATATTGATATTTGAAATATGTATCTTATTTGATAGATCTGGATTATCTATATTAAAAATAAAATTTTCAAATTCATAGAAAAGATTATAGATTGAAAATAATTCGCAATTCAAAAACGACACGCATACTATAAAAAAATGGACAGAAAAAAAAAATGGAACGGTGGGAGTATAAAACGTGGAAAAGTGAGGCCACTAATGGAGAATCAAATCTACAAACGGAGATGATCATTGGGATTCGGCAGACTAATCAAAACTTTATACTCCTAATGATAATTAATTTAGCTGATGAGTCAATTCCCCATTAGCATTGGTACGATGGTTCCTTACTACTCCTTCCTTTTACCTTAATTTATCCTATTCAATTATATATAATCACTAAAAATTCCTAAAGTTGGTTCCCACTCCAAAACATGGGGTCTGAGCTAGCTATATAGCGCTCCAGTGGTTCACCTTTTATGAGTAAATTAAGTCATGTTTTAAGGAGGAACCAAGAAAATGTTGCTCTAAATTTGAAGTATATATAATTATTGATGATGTGTTTCACTAACTAAAATAAGTACTACGTTTATTTTTCAAATAAGTAGTTAGTTTTTGAACTAAATGTGATGTATCAGAGAGAATGACATATCTCGAAAAATGAAAAATAAGCACTTAAAAATAAGAATCTTATTGAAACGGGGTCAGAGTTGGTTTTTTAATGGATCCATGAAAGCATATGCTTATATATATTATGCTATTTATATACTCACTTTATTGGACCAATTGTGAAAGCGTTTTGGTTGTGTTGGGCGAAAACACCACCTTGGTCATCTTATGATCTGGAAGCAAGGCCCCCGTATCCGTTCTAAATTAATTTTTTCTCTGATATTTTGTCGTATTATTAATTTTTCTTAATTTGTTATTTAGCTTTTCATCATAATTTTTGAGATTAATCATTCGTATCGATGAGAAGAATAAAAAAAGAAAAAAAAAGTGAATTAAAGTTGAAAAAAGCTCTTAATACTAAAGACAATAGTTCCAAAAGTTTTTTTTTAGACTTATCTCGTTAAGATGAATGATTAGTCTAAGACTATAATGCGAATCTAACAAGAATTAAGAAAAATACCACAAAACTTTAGGAAGAACATGGCCTTAGTGTTACAAAGATTTAGGGAAACAACTTGCAGAATGCCCATGAGATAGCTATTCAGCATAAAATATGCGGGAGGTGCGATGCTGTTATGGCCCTCTACGGTTCTTTTTTTTCTTCTTTTTTTTTTTTTCTTTCTAATATTGTATATATCAACGGGGAGTTAACTATGTGTTTAGTAGCTTAGTCCACATGAAATTTCAGAAGCTATCCATGACCCTATATCACAAACGTCCATGACGGAGCTTACAACCTGGCCTCCCACATGGTAAGGACCGGGAGATGCCAACTAGACTAAAACCCATTGGCAACTCTCTACCGTCACATAACAATAAATATTGCTACGAAGTTACATGAACTAGAGTAAAATTCTCAACTTTTGAACTACTATAATTAACCAAATCAAATGACTCAGAAATTGACATGATTCGATTAGACCGGCTGCTCGTCACAAATTTTTTTGTTTGTTTGTTGAGATAACTCATTAGTCATTACAACAATTATTTTCATCCAATAGCTTAAAGTCATCTGATAATGTTGGTAAGAAAATTAGTAAACCAAAAATTGACACGGGTAGAAGAATTGGATTCGTTTTACATTTTAATTTGTTAGATTGTGATGACTCATAGTTGTCACTTTAAGCTTACGTGACGAGAGAGAGAGAGAGAGAGAGAGAGAGAGACTTGGTCACTAGGTGGCAACTACAGCATAGGGTACGTAAATTTGTTTAGCCGGTTTCCTTTTTTGGAAAAATTTTAAACCGGCCCCAACGGAAAAAATCCCGGCCAAAGAAATTTTATTAAGAAACAACCTACAACAGGAAAAAAAATTGGACAAAAGCAAACAAACAAAAATATGAAAAAAAGAAAAATTGCCACCAAAAAAAAAAAACAACAACAAAACCAAGAAATAACCAAAAACCCCAAACCCAAGAAAAAAAATACGAAAAAAATGCAACACCCAAAAAAAAAAAAAAAAAAAAAAAACCCAACACAAACAACCGAAGAAATAAACCAAAAACCCTGATATCAAGAGATTTGAATTTAGAATTCCATTCTTGATATAGACGGGTTTGGATTCATTGTGTAAACATGTTTTTTTTCTACATAGATAAATTTCGAAATCAAGTCGATCGAAAGATTGTAGACATTTTTTCTTCACGACAAATATATGATTAACTCGATTTAAAAAGTAAACGATTTCGATACTCGTTGCGGGCCCATAAAACTCACAAGCCCCACTAGATTAGACTATTAGAGTGCCATGCCAAGGACGGCGGACAAGTATGGTCCAAACCCATGAATATAGATATCCTGCAGATAAAGACCCATACCCGCATTTCTTTGAATAGTATATCTTTACTAATCGCCCGGTACCGTTGTCAAATACATACGTCTAAGTAAAAACACAGTGCTTGTTTTTTTTATAATCAGATTTTTGCATCAATTTGCGAGCATTTCGACTGATTCCGGGACCCTAAAGTTAGAGACCAAACCCTCCAGTAGCTTCAAGATTCAGAATGTTTGCCTTTTATGAAATTCGGATATGCGAACTTATCTGTTTTATCATACCCATTTAGCCAAACCCTTGCGGAGGTTAACATAATGCTCGACGAATAGTCAAAGTTAAACCAACTCCCAACGTTCTTATCCCCACTTAAGTACGCCACGTTACCACGTAATTTCAGGTGGACCATAGGATAGGGTGAGTTCAAATGTCATGGTCGGTCCACCTTTGCAGGTTTGTTTTTACTACTTTTCAATAAATTGGCTGCATTAGTTTGATTTTTTTGGGGGGGTGGACACGTTCCAATTGCTTGTTGATCGAGTAACTGAAGACTGAAGTGATCTGGACCATGGATTTCTGTACGAATGTGCTACTAGATCACGAAATTACTTATCAAGGGAATTGATTTTTTCTCCCTTCCTATACCAGCAACCAAACAGATCGACGAGAGAAATTTTTTAAATATTCCCTTATTTTCCACATCTTTCCTTGAATTCCAAATAGAACCTGAACCTTTGGATGTTCATCTCCCAGATTAGGGATTGGATCCTCTCTAGTCCAAAACTTGGATCGGAGGAAATAGCTATAATCTGGACCACACATTGGAAAAATCTATGGTTGAGATTTGCTCACAAACTCTTTGAGAGAAGAAATCAATTTTCACGCGAATAGTTTTTGAACAGATCCGAACCATTGATTGCAACATTGGAGGGTCCAGATTTTGTCTGTTCGTTCTAGTACTCCAAAACTTGGATCAGAGAGGATCCACTTCCCCCAAATTATGTATGTATATTTTAAATTGACCCGTATTTTTATTTATTTATTTATTTTTTAATCTTTGGAAGTTGTACATTTTCATATTAATTAAGTCATATGATTGGAAATAAATTGAAGTTAGATTTAACTTAAGTATTGATGAATCAGTTTCGATTGTGCTCGACCAACAACATGGAAACAAGATTACGGTAACGGATTGCATGATAGTGTCATAATACCAATTCTATCAAAAAAAAATTGTTTTAATGCATCCTAACAACAATATTTATAACAAATACATCAAAAGCTCTGATGTTTCAAAAAAATCAAGACATATTAATTGCCCAAAATTTTCTAACAAGTAATTAAGCAATCAAGGTCCTAGTTTAATCATTCTCCCAGCTGCAAATACACGTACACATTTGTTTATAATTTCCTTAACTTAAAGGTCAGGAGTCCTAACATAGGGGGCAAATTAGAAATTTCAAAAATTGTGTGAGAGGTAGTAGTAAATTAATACTATACCTGAGTAGGTCACGCGTCCTCAGGTGCGTCCTTTAATCTACCGCGTCTTCGTCGCGTTAATAAAGAATAAAAAATGCCGCAAGTTTTCTAAAAAAGAGAAGAGAGGCCGATATGTCGTGTTTAGAGCAAGTCCACCCACCAGCTTTGAAGAATGGCAAGAGGATAATTTTATATAGAACTAGACAATGGATACGAAACACGATAATATGATATAAATCGGACACGAAGTTAGCAGATTTTGATTGATCATTTCTGATATGAAACACGAAAATGACATGACCGAGAACACGAATTCTAAATGGGTCGGATTTGGGTTGAACACGTGAAATACGAAACTGACACGACTACACAATTACTTATCTGTGTCACCTATTACATGACATGACTCCTTTTCTAGTATTCCTACACAAACAAAACATTAGGCCTCGTTCAGTTTCTAGGAAAGAACAGGAAAGTATGAAAAAATCAATTTTCCTATAGCTTTCCTAGTGTTCAGTTGGTAGGAAAATTCTTGGACTTACCAATTTAAGTTTTCCTACAGGAATTACTTTCCTACAAAAGTGAAACTGCAAAAAATACAGGATTTTGCGTCGCGGGAAAAGGAAAATGAGTGAATACGCACAAAATTTTCCGAAAAGTTTCTTTTCCTGACAAATGAACAACTAAACCTTAATTTTTCTTACAAAATTCTTTTGTCAAATAAACACTCACATGAAATAATTTTCTTTTTTCTTTACTTTACCTCATTTCACTATTTCTGGGAGCTAATTTCCCATACAACTTTCTCGACAACTGAACAGAGCTTTATTATACAAATTGACTTGTGCTATGTATTTGAAAAATTAGTATAAAGTATATAGTAGACCTGGGCAATGGACACAAAACACGATAACATGACACGAACCGAACACGAAGTTAGAGGGTTAGGATTGACTATTTCTGAAACGAAAATGACACGACTCGAAAACACAAATTCTAAATGGGTTTGGGTTCGGATTGAGTGGTTTGTAACACGAATCCGATTGACCCGATATGAACGCGACCTGTTACCTAGATCTAATTCTACATACCAACTCACCTAAAACAATGCTGACTAGGAAGTCCACCCACTGGCTAGGGGTGAAACAAAAACCACACAAAACCGAATCTCAACCTAAAAACTCGGCTGAAAACTTGGTTAGTATTGGTTTTTCCCATCTACTGGAAAAAATATCTGGGCTCACCTACTTGTACTAGTATTGGATTTCAACGTTCATCATCCCACCACTCTCTCTCACCTAAACAATTCTTGGGTACCGGGTTAGTTCCACATGCCAGTGCCCACGTGGTTCCTAAGTAGCCCATTTGGGCCGTTCAAAAGTGTGTTGGACGGTCCAGATTGAAATTCTCTCTCTTCTTATCCCACACACACACTCTCTCTCTCTCTCTCCTCTTTCTCTCTCATTTTTCTCTCACTAAATTTGAGTTGTCCAAAATCGAAATAAACAGAATGTCCTAAGCGGACAACATGTGGTCTCCACCCAGTACCCAAAAATTTATGGGTTCTTGCGTGCATCAGAGGTGCACAAGGCAATACGGGCAGTACTTTTGAATTGAATTGAGAAATACAGACAATACTTTTGAATTAAATTGAGCAATACAGACAGTACTACTTTTTTTTTTGAACCGTATACAGACAGTACTACTTGATCACATGAGATTGTCTTTAATATGGCAACCAAATTTTTTGGTCGCGAATACCTATTGGTGACCAAAAACCATACGGGTCTAAAACGAGTTTGTACGCGCCGGTTGTGTACCACTGGCACTAGTGAGCCTCTCAAAGGCACGATTGATTAGTTCAACCTGAACAACTTTTTTACCTTAAAGTAATTAACATCGATCTGACATTTACATCCAACAAACATTATGCAAAAGTGGACATGACTTTTCCCTTGTGGTCACATTTTTAGCATGGTTTGCTTTGCTTTCAAGCAAATTGGGGAATCACAGCTAACTTACTATTAGAGATGGACACCTAAATAAACCAAATTCCAAAGGGTGGGGTCAGGTCAGGTGAGTGGACAATCCTTTTTTTGTCCCTTCGAAAAGTTGCGTCAATCATGAAAATTCCTGGAAACCCACCTCCAATTTTCTCACCTTATCTTCCTACGTACTCCTACTGTTCTTTTTTTTTATTTTTTTTATTTTTTTATCATTAAATAAAAAACAATCATTTTCAGTCTGACTCAGCTGTACCATTTCATTTACCAAATGGAAAATTCACTTGGGTTTACGCTATATATGAATCAAGTTATTCTACATCCACTCATATTCGGGTTTGGGGGCGGCTCCACCTTGTATTTAGGGGTTGGAGCGAATCTCACGGATTAGACAATGTGTGCTAAAATTCTATAATATTTTCATACAATTTAATTTTTCTTTAATATTATCGGCACCGAATGACTTATGCATAGTCAAAATAAATGAAGATTCACTTAAATTTGTGAAGCAGTCGAGGAATAGCTCAACAAAATAAAATGAATTAGGTCCAATATATTTTCAACAAAAATAGTGCTTTATATACAAAAAGATTCTTGGTGTTTTTTGTCACTGCTGAACACGTATCTACGATGTTCACCATTTTGTTGGTAAAAACAATTTAAGAATTCCATTTTGAGTGAAATTAGAATTCTCGATTAACTTTTATTCTTTAAGTAGATTCTATTAGTATTATCAAGTGGCGTGCGATACCGGTGGCCTTAAGGCCAAGTGATTCCCACTTGAAAGGGTTTGCTTTTTGACAAAATAAAAAAGTCTCTCTCTTCCAAGTGCCACCAAGAATATGCGATCAAATTTCACCGCCTTCTATGTGTTTTTTTATAACTTAGGTATTTGGTTCAATTTACGTACACTTTGACTAATTCAAAAAACATATAGAGGATTGTCTTTCATAGGTACGTTTAACCTTCAAGGTACATGTCTAAACTTTATGAAATCGGCTTAACTGATGTTGAAGTAAGGAAAATTCTTGTGCTTTTAAAATAGAGACATGTAATTGAATCATGCCATTTAAATGTGAAATTAAAAGAGTCAATCAAGGAACATACATAATACTTGAGGTCATGCTGTTAACGTAAAAAAAAAAAAAAAGGGAACGTTAGACAAAGGATCAATGCTTTGGCATACGCCGAGGATGCAACCGCATCAAGCTCCCATACTTTATCTAATTTCGGGGCCTCAAATTTGTTGTACTCTTATAGTATGCCTATATGCCAAAAATTTGTGTGACAGTTACATTAGTAGTTTTGCTGCTAAAAATGTGAGAATGATGATGTTTAAGTAATATCATTTGAAAAATGAAATGATTATCAAGATTTTTGTCATTACAGTTTTGAATATTTGTAATATTCATCTTTAAAGTTGATTTTATCTTTTAGAAAAAGATACTATATACTTTTGAATTATGCAGAGGGCTACATTTAAAAAATTCGCACCAGGCCCTGAAAACTTGGAGCCGGCCCTATAAAAAATTTCAGAAACTTGACCATTTCTGTCACACCCCCATGAATCCCCATCGGATCTCTACCCCCAATTCACACTAAGTAGTGATTAACTTGTGCATCACAATTTTTTGGTTGTCCTTATTCAATTTTTTTTTTTTTTGCGTTTGTTAGTTTTATACAAAAATTTTATGTGATATGGGTGAGTAAGGACGAGAGGATCGAAAAAGTAAAAAACTATGACTTTTACACCAGTAATTTGGGAAATTATCCAAGAAAAAGTCCAAAAACGGTTTTTTGAGCTCTTCTTTAGATATTTCCGAAACTACTTGTGTACAAGTTAAAAAATTTTACTTTTCCAATTCTTTTCGTCTTTACGCACCCATATTACATAAAAATTTGACGTAAAATTAGCAAATGCAAAAAAAAAAAAAAAAAATTTGAATAAAGACAAAGCCAAAAAATTATTTTGCATAAATTAATCACTAGCGCAACTTATCATAAAATAGGAAATAGAGTTTATCCAAAAGCAAGACTTTTTGTAAATGTGTTCCATTAGCCAAAGCCTAGAAGGAACTGGACAGCCAACTACTCCTCCATCAGTCTTATGGTTATAATTTATAGTAGTACAAAACATTCATGTTATAGTGTAAATATAGGTAACCAATTAAGGGCTTCTAGACTAGCGGTTATCCCCTGACACTCCCACGCTAGGGTTTTGAGTCTCGATAGAGGCGTTTGGGGTTCAAAGATATAGATAGCTTCTGAACTCCCTGTGGACGAAGTAGCTAACTCACCCGCTAACTCCTATACAATATTGGAGGGAAAAAAAGGTGTAAATATCGGTCCAAGTCAAACATCAACCACCTTTTATAGAAAATAAATGTGATCAATGAAACCTAAAAAAAAGCAGATAGCCAAACTTTATAATGAAGAGTAGTACATCACACCAAGCAAAAGCAGATAGCCACTCAATTTTCTAAAAAATTCCAAAATTGTCATAGGTTAATTTAATGCTTATTTCGCAAATTTGACCCAATAAAAATATAATTTTCCCCAGGCAATCAACACATCTGATGAAGCTACCCCAAGTAAGTAACAAACAAACAAAAAATAATCAATTATAGCTTGCTTGATGCTTGTGTATTTCGAATAAAAAAATATCCGTTTTGTAGTATTTCGAATGAGTCTTCGATGCTTTAATTTATTTTGAAAACACGAGAGTCTGTATTTTAAATATGTCATAAAAAAAGTAAATTCTATGAAATATAAGATTTTATGTAATTAGTTTCATATACTGTAGTACTTTTTAGTATATGGATATGGAAGAGATTTTAGCGTTTTTAGGCTTATGTCTAGTTTTAACTCCCTCCAATACGGTCAAGTTTCAAGAATTTGTGGGACCTTTTTAGGAGTATAAGAATGATCGGAACCGTTTACTTTTTAGAACTCGTGCGAGAATATCGTTTAAAAAATCATGTTGATCGAATACCGTTGAATAAGATTTTAAATTGCTCCTCTAAGGAAAGAACACCAACATGCAGGTAGAGTAATTGAAACTCCTAACGTCCCAGTGAAAATGCAAGGCTCATGGCCAACTGAACTAGCCTTAGTTGCCAAACCCAACTTGTTCGGATGGTGTGAGGCTGTGGCCTCCTCAGTGAGGGAACGTTTGGGGTTCAGGAGCTCAGCTGCTTCTCCTCCACATATTTTTTTCTTTGAGCCCGTTTTGCATGCACTTCGCAGGCCATTGGACTGTTTGGATGGACTTCACCGTTCTTTCCCAACTAAACTATAGATAGACTCTGGACTCTTTGTGGATTATCTAACTAACTTCCCTAATTCCGTTTGATGTATAAACTGTGACAAAAAAGAAAAGAAAAGAAAGATCTAGCCTTTGTTGGGTTAGGTTAGCTAATTAATTGAGCATTGTCTTTCCCCTTTCGTGGCAATTAAGAGGGGGGAAAATCTATTGATTAAGTACGATTTGTCCCTAGGGTACGTTATGCTTCCTAGTATTTTCCATTTGGCTTCTTTTGAACAATTGGGTTTTTTACGTACTTAAATAGAACTTCCACTTCTGTTAAAGACAAACTCTTCTTCAACTTATTCAACAAGCTTTTTGGACTTTGGATCCCTTCCTTTCCTTTCTCTTTCATGTCAGATTGCAGAAGGAAAAGAGTGAAGGTAACATTTTCTTCCCTAAATCAGAAGGAGACTTTGGATCCCTTCCTTTTTCTTTCCTAGATCATGTCATGTCCAGGATACGTGTGTAAGGAGAGATTATTCACGGACAGAGTCCTTGGTGCCACTGTGACTCGAGCCACTCTCAACTACACATTGTTACAGGGTCTTTACATTTAGTCTTCAACCCCACAAAATATGTGGTTGTAGAAAGGTCTGGGGCACCATGAGCATTGCATAATTTTCCGGTTGTAAGAGCAAGAAGGCTAAAAAAAATGGATTAAAGTGATTTTCATACCCTTTTTTTTAATAACTTCAATATTTTTTTTGTCTTTCTGTGATGTTAATTTATAATGTTGCTCTTTTCAGTGTTAAAGAGTATAAAAATAAAGGTTAATTTTGTAAATTCACATCACAATAGAATAAAAAAGAAGTGTGATAATAAGAAAAAAAAGGTTTGAAAATCAATTATCAAAACAATAAGAAAAACAAACTAGTGGTTTGTACGGCGGCTTTACATCTGGGAGAGGCCGGTGGTTTGTACCAAAGTTGTCAAATCCGTTTCGTATCGGTACGGTACGCACGTACCGGTCTTTAAACGGAACGCAAAGAGTCATGTTCCGTTCCGATTGAAATACCGGCCAATACCGGGTGTACCGGCCATTTTCCGGTGTTCCGGCCGGTACAAAATTACTTTTTTTTTTTTTTTGATTTTGTTTATGTTTACACTTACAATTTTAAAAAATGGTAGATATATATTAAACATATATATAATATTAATTGCGGTAAATCCGGAATGGTACCGGAATACAGCCCGGTACCGGTACGTACCATTCCAGTAGTGAAAACGGTACGCTAGCTGGTACGGTATTGACAACTTTGGTTTGTACAGTGGTGGGTGGTGAAGTAGTTAGGGTTTTGAGGGCTGATTTGGGTGGGCCGGTCCAAGGCTTGGGTTTTTTGGGCTTTTCATTGTATATTTTGGGTGTTGGGTTGGATTTTAATGCTTTATCTGTTTTGAACCCCTGTAGACCCTTGGATGGTATGGGCTTTGCCCTTGAGATGTTCAATCCAATTTTTTATTGGATTCCCTTCCCCTTTCCCCGCTTTTTTAATAAATTTCATTTTTGCCGATCAAAAAAAAAGAAAAGAAAAACAAACTAGTTGTAGACACTCGCAGGACCCTATAGTGTACAAGTGCACTACAGGTATGTAATGCGCAATTCAGCCATCTATTTTTGTAATCAGCGGTTTAAATTTTAAAAGTATACCTAGGAGCGTCTCCAACCTTTACCCATTTTTATACACAAATTTAAGTGAAAATTTGGGTTAAAAAATGTATTTGGGTATGCCTTCTCTAATGCTATACTCATTTTTTAAAACCCAAATCTTGTGTAAGTATAAAGAAGTGAAAAGAGGTGCTTTGAAAAAAAAAGGGTATGAATTTAGATCTCCCCGAATTTGAGTAAGAAAAACGGTAAAACTCAAAATAGGTAGACATTTGGAGATGAATTTTTAGTGTCTTTACTCAATTTTGGCATTGGGTAAAAGAAGGGGGAAAGGATTAATTGGAGATGCTTTAACATATTTTTAGCGAATCTGAACTATTAAAAACGTTGTTGGAAGACTCGAAGTATGTACTACATCTCCGTGATGAGGGAGGGCTCCCGTGCTGCCGTGCAGTGTCCTTCATCTAGTTTGGGCCATTTGTGGACTCTTTTTAGGCCCCGCAACAATGATTGAAACCGTTCACTTTTTAGAGCTTACCAAGAACACTGACCACGTCAAAAATCAAGTTGATTAGATACCCTTTAATATAATTTTGAAATGCATTTAGGTTCAAATTATTGTGTCAAATGAGTTACAATCCTATGATGCACACTTTTTTTTAAACAAAATTTAAAGCATTTCAAAATCAAATCAAACTAGATAGAAGGAGAATGAATGGTAGCCTTCTCCATGTAATGCATCCCTGAACTACTGGATCCTCGGAAAGAATAAATTCATCACTTGGGTAGTTGGTACCACGATAATCGCACTAGGGGGTGTCACACTTGGCTTCTTCAATCGGGTTTAGGTGTGAATTAATTTTAAGTAGGATGCGTCTAATATAAAATTCCTAAAGCGTAAAGCGATTATTCTCCGCATTGTTCTAACCCTTTTTCTATAACTCAGGTGTCTGGGCCAGTTTTCGTGCATCTCAACTAATTTTGGGGGATCAATTCTACCGTCCACTTGCGGGGGTCTCAACTAATGTTAAAGCAAAGCTCTGTATGAACTGGTTCTAAAAGAGTTGATAGCATCAGAAAGGTTTCGAATTTGAGATATTAAGAGTCCACACTCTTAAGTCCGATGCCTCGACCACTAGGTCAACTCCCTGGAGTCTCATTCTACCAACCCTTACCAACAAAAAATTAGGATTATTTAATATAGTTTTTCTTTTCTTTTTTTTTATCAGCAGGAGGATTTAGTTTGGCCTAATTTTCCTTCCATTATTATTTTATTTACGGTTTTCTCCTCCAATCCAAAATCCAAAGACAATTTTAGACTATCGTGTTTGTTTGTCCTTAAGCTTTCATTTTAGTCAAATGCACTTGGTCTTTCTTTGAATTTCCTACATGACCTTTAATAAACCAGCATGAGCCGTTTCCATTAATTGATATGGTCTGGTCTCCTTTTGTTTGCTGATCCTATGTTAGATTCAAAACAATATCATGTACATGATTATTTAAACTTAGATATGCCAAATACTCATATATACATCTAGTCAAAAACATAAAATAATAGCTCATTGAAAAATATTTATAGAAGATACTAGAACTGAGGTCTATTTTTTTGATTATTTTAAAAAATTATTATAAAAAAGTCATCACTATCACAATAGTAAAAATGGAAAAGTCTGATAACACTATTATAAATTCTAGTCATCCTCTTTTGGATACAATATTTATTGATTACAAAGGTTCATCTATAACAGCATCTCCATATATATACAATATTTTAATTTGTTTGTAATATAGGAGTAGCTTCGAAACTTGTGGCAGTTTATTTCTCACGAGTTCTGAAATCGGCCAAAAAACCTTAAAAAGCTGGTTAAAAGCATATTTGAAAAGTATCAAATTTTGATACTTTTGGGTTTTAATTTTTTTTAAAAAGCTAGTTTACTTTAAAAATCAACTATTGACAAACCAAATATGTTGATATAGCACCCGCAATGGCTCTTTGTTGGACGATTGTAAATGGCTCATCTGTCGGGCAGATAAGGTCTTGGATGAATAAAGAAGAATGATGGAAAAGAGGAGGATATGTTATGAGGGAGATTAATTAAAGGAGGATTAACTTATACTTGGTTTGAGTGATAGTTTGATATGAGCAAATAAGATTGGATGGATAATGTGAAAATTACTTGATTACCCACATTAAATCATTGAGAATACAAAAAAGGTTCGAGGGATAAATTGATCTTTTTCTTCACCCGGATAAACTAATTCTCGAGTGGAAGGTGGGATAAACTAATACCCTTGGAGGGCGATAAGCTCTCTCCCTTCCCTTATCCCTAGAGACAAATGAGTCAATGACTTATCCGATCCTTGATGCTTGAACCACTTACGCCCAATTATTTCTGATTTTGGTCCAAGAGTCTTGTCAATGGTTCGAGCTCAAACTATTTGGGCTGGACATTTTCAAAATTTTTAAAACCCCGAATTGGGCCACATCTGTACTCAATTGAATCAGCCTATGAAGATGAAAGCCCCCCTACTCAAGCCCAATACGGAGATTGGTTCAAAAAGTTGGACGAGGTTCTCACATATTTATGAGCCAATGATCTACTTGCAGTTTCCATGGGAGGCCTCAATTCGATTCCTACTTTTTTATTGATCATCTAAAGCAGTCAGTATTGTTACAAAAGTGTTAACACCTAGGAATTAAGAGGAGTTAAACTCGTGACCTTTTTTCTTTTGGGCCTCTAACACTTAAGTGCACTTCTAATATCGATCTTGGCCTCAATTTGATTACTTACAAGCAGTAGAAAAGAAGCAATAGTCCGACTGCACTTTTCCATCATACTACCCTAGGAAGCACCGACACTTCAAAAGGGCGCCGTACTCACGTATTAGACACGGGGACATGGCAGGGACACGCCTAAATACGTATTAGACACGCCACGTGGCGTGTCTAATATTTTATATTATTTTTTGATGGGGGACACGTCTGGGGACACGGCTAGGGATCAAAATGAAATTTTTTAAAAAAATTAGGGGTTAATATGAAATGATTCCAAACTTTTGGGTTAAACTGTAATTATGCCTTTAAAACTTATATATTAGATCGACAGCTTCCCTTTCTCTTTACTCTTTCAAATTTCAAGCCCTAGACGAGTCAGACGACTGACGAGGAGCTCTCAGACTCGACTCCTTCCTCTCCTCTCTCGGGTATGTCTCTCTCTCGTTCCTCTCTCTCTCTCTGCTCGTTCCTCTCTCTCTCTGTGTGTCTCTCGTTTCTCTCTGTCTCTCTCTCTCTCGTCTCTCTCTCTAGGTGTGTCTCTGACTCTCTACATATTTATGCGTGTATATTTATGTGTGTATATATATATTAGTGTGTATATATATGTATAACTGACCTGCATACTATTTTTTTAATTATTTGAACCATGTTAATTGTTAATCTCATACATTAATCATATAGGACATGTCTTCATCAACGGGTGCTAGTAGTGTACCCAAACCTGTGGAAGGATCAGTACTTTGGCAATTTGTAACTAAATTGGATAAATATGGTGGAAAAGGAGGAAATTTCAAATGGAAGTGCAATTATAGTGGTGTAACAAAAACTGGTTCATATACAAGGGTGAAAGCTCATTTGTTGAAAGTTATTGGAGAAGGGGTAGCGGCTTGTGCGGTTGTAACAAGTCTAGAAGTTGCAAAATTTCATAAATTGATTGAAGAAGAGAAATCAAAAGCTGAACAATCCCAACCGAAGAAAGTTCCATTGCCTCCTTCTAGTGCCTCTCTTACGGGCACAAGTTTCAATGAAACACAAGGAGGCTTGGTATCGAAAAAAAGGAGGGCAAACACTAGTGAAAGTGATAATCCTGTCATTAAAGCATTCAATGTTGGGGCTCGGGACCACTTACATAGCGAAATTGCTCGAATGTTTTACTCCGGGGGATTGCCTTTCAACTTGGCAAGAAATCCACACTATGTTAGTTCCTACATGTATGCTGCGAATCATAGCATACTGGGATATATACCACCGGGGTACAACTTGTTGAGAACTAGATTGCTTCAAAGGGAAAGGGCGAATATTGAACGGTTGTTAGATCCTATTAAAGGGACATGGAAGGAGAAGGGCTTGACGATTGAAAGTGATGGTTGGAGTGATTCTCAAAGAAGGTCTTTAATTAACTTTATGGTAGTCACCAGAGGTGCACCTATGTTTCTTAAGGCTGTTAATTGTGAGGGGGAAATAAAGGATAAACATTTCATTGCTTCATTGATGAAGGAGGTAGTTATTGAGGTTGGGCCAAAGAATGTGGTTCAAATTGTTACAGACAATGCTCCAAATTGTAAGGCGGCGGGACAAATAATTGAAGCCCAATACCCTCACATCTTTTGGACTCCTTGCGAAGTGCACACTCTAAAATCTTGCCTTGAAGAACATTTGTGCTGCGAAAAACGTTGAGAATAACTCACTTGTGTATGATGAGTGTAGTTGGATTACTATTGTCGTTGGTGATGCAAGTTGCATCAAGAATTTCATAATGAATCACTCGATGAGATTGGCTATTTTTAATGAGTTTGTTTCTTTGAAGTTTCTTTCGGTTGCTGAGACTCGCTTTGCTTCATCCATTGTAATGCTTAGGAGGTTTAAGCTCATCAAGCAAGGTCTTCAATCGATGGTAATTAGTACTCAATGGAATTCTCATAGGAAGGAGCAAAAGGCTTCATTTGTGAGGGAGACTTTGTTGAATGAGAAGTGGTGAGATAAGGTGGACTACATTTTATCATTTACGGCACCTATTTATGACATGCTTAGAGAATGTGACACGGATAGGCCTACTCTTCACTTGATTTACGACATGTGGGATAATATGATTGAGAAAGTGAAATGTGTCATTTACAAGCACGAAGAGAAGCATTTGGAAGATGAGAGCAAATTTTATGATGTTCATAAAATTCTAATGGATAGGTGGAACAAGAACAATACACCACTTCATTGCTTGGCACATGCTCTAAATCCAAGGTAATTACAAGTTTACAACATAATTTACCATTTTTG
Source organism: Rhododendron simsii (assembly GCA_014282245.1). Taxonomy (NCBI): domain Eukaryota; kingdom Viridiplantae; phylum Streptophyta; class Magnoliopsida; order Ericales; family Ericaceae; genus Rhododendron; species Rhododendron simsii. Next base: position 22,285,581 of record CM024961.1, read on the forward strand.
CTAAGTCTTTACTCTTTAGGGCAAACACCTCTTAGTTAATTATTTACTTTATAATGTAGGTATTATAGTGACATATGGCTTGAAGAGGATCCAAAGCGAGTTCCTCCACATAAGGATGAAGAGGTCACGAATGAGAGAAAGAAATGCTTGAAAAGGTACTTAAATGATTCCATTGAGCGTACCAAAGCCAATATGGAGTATGCCAAGTTCTCAACTAAAGAGGGGTCATTTTCTGATGTTGATTCTATTGAAGATAGATATAATATGGATCCTCATAGTTGGTGGGGTAATTCATGGTGCATCCGCCCCGATTCTTCAAACTTTGGCCTTGAAGATTCTCACTCAACCTTTTTCTTCTTCATGTTGTGAGAGAAATTGGAGTACATACTCCTTCATCCATTCATTGAGAAGGAACAAAATGACCCCTCAACGGGCGGAGGACTTGGTGTATATTCATAGTAACCTCCGTCTTTTATCAAGGAGAAGTCCACAATATTGTAATGGGGTAACCAAGATGAGGGATATTGCGGGAGACCAATTTGGCTCACTTGATGATATTGGGATGCTTGAGGTTGCAAAGCTCTCACTTGATGAACCCGAGATGGAGGTTGTAGTCTTCACGGACGATGGAGATGGTGACCAATTCAATAACGATGAAGAAGTGATGGAAGTTGGGTCTAATTGATATTTGGACACGTGGCTGTTTAGTTTATGGAATTATGGATGTTTTCTCTTTCGATTGGGTTGTATTAAATCTATGACTATGGATGTTTTGTTTGCGTTAATGGACCGATGTTACGATGTATGCATCTAATGTATTATGTTAAAACTACTAATGGTTAGTATTTATGGCAAAATATGAATGTTAACTGTTAAGTTGTTCATTATTTACATATTGCAATGTAAGCATGGAGAAAAGAAAAAAAAAATCATATACACACGTGGCGTGTCCCCCGCCGTGTCCGTATTTCGATTTTTTTAGAATTGCCGTGTCCCGTGTTTGTGTCCGTGTCCTTATCCGTGTCCGTATCCGTGCTACTTAGATACTACCCCTTCTCTGCCAATTAACAAGGGTGTCAATTTCCTCTTTATTAAGATCTTCGTAAGAGCATTCACAGTGTAATAATCAAAAGTGAATAATCAAAAGTTACCACATTATCTTTTGGTTATTCATTTGAGGGGTTACTAAGGCCATCCAAAGTGGTATAATTAAAAAAGGATAATCAAAAGTTGACACATTAGCTTTTGATTATTCAATTAAGAGTTTGCTAAACTTAACAATGTTGACCTTTACAATGGCCGCTTCTAGTCCATAACCAACACTACAATTTCTCTCTCTCCCTTTTTGTTTTCCGTCATTCACTTCCCTCCATTTATGTTTTTTTTGGCAAAAATATATCGATTCCCTCTTTTAATTTTAGGGAAAAATCGGTAACTTTCTTCTTTCCTATTATAAAATTTTTTGGGAGGGAAAAAACAAAAACAAAAAAGAAAAGTGAAATACCTAAATCCGGCGATAATTGGGTTGAATTGTAGATGATCGAGAAAAATGAGTTTCACTTTTGGTGGGAAAGAAAGAAAAATAGTTTGTGGGTGAATTGAAGAAGATATAGAGTAGGTAAAGAAGAGCAGAAGAAAATATATCAGTTGAAACACGTGTGTATACAAATTTTGAAATTAGTTAACTTATGTGGTGTGGGGTCCACAAATTTTGATTATTGAAAAAGGTTGCTAGTTTGAGTTGTCCAAAACCCAAAATTTGATTATATCATTGTGAGCCGTTTTTTGCACTAACATTGTTAACTTTAAAAACAATTGGTTTTTGATTATACCACTGTGGATGGCCTCAGGTTAGCAATATACAGGTCCACAATGGTACAATTAAAATTGAATAATCAAAACTTGTCAAATCATTTTTTTAACTTATATAAAAATCTAGAAATTGCGACATAAAAACAATTTTTTTAAAAATGATTTTCAAACTAATAAAAATAGGTTATTAGAAAAAGTGAAAATAGTTTTTTGAAAACTTTGATTAAAAAAAACAATTTTTGAATAGAAAAAGTTTTTTTTTTCAAAAGAACAATTTTTGAAAAAAAAGTTTTCATAAAAAAACTGTTTAAAAAAAATTGGGAAAGACAGTTTTAATAAAAAAAAAAAACGTGTAAAAAAACTATTTTTGCAAAAAAATAAAGACTGTTCTTAAAAGTATTTTTGTTATAAACATGTTAAAGATGGAACAAAGAAGGCTTTTGTGTAATGATGGTGCACGTAATTGAGAAAATATGAAGACAATAAAATTTGATTATTGGCAAAAGGTTGATAGTTTTGATTATCTAAGGGCCAAAATTTGATAAGTTGCTAAGATGTTTATAAGATTGGTTATTCTAATGTGAGCTCTTGCTAAATTTATAAACCTTTTAATTTGTGTTAATTATACCACTGTGGATGCTCTAAGAGTTAAACTCATAACGTAATTGCACTCCACACAAAGTCACAAACCGTTGAAGCTAGCGGACCGATTTAGCTAGCTGCATTAAGGAAAGTAAAAAATGAAACCAAATTCTTTTGCATGGGGAAATATAACGACGTATGTTACAACAACTTTACTATGAGGCCCCGTTTGATAAGTGTGTTGGATTAGATGGGATTAGTAAGAAGATGGAATTAGTAAGGAGATGGAATTAGTAATACCGAGTGTAATCCCAAGTGGGTGTTTGATTGTGTAACAATTAAATCATAGGATTGTGATTACCAATTCCAATCCTTTGTTTGATTGGAACACCAAGGGATAGGATACAAATTACATTTTCCAATTATACCCATGGGTGAAAACCTGGTCTATGGAATTGCATGGAAGACTAGCTCACGAATTTGCAATTTTTGGATAGTTTGCAAATAAAAGGTGTGAAATAGGAGGAGAGCGTGGACATAGACCCCGTTTCGCTTTCTTTCTAGATCTTCTTTTTCAAAAAGAAGGTAATTTCAAACTCAAATATAATGAAAATGAAAAAAAAAATTAGATTTCTTTTACATTGTTTAAAAGATCTCAATGAGATTTATCAAACAAGATCCATATTGGTGGAAAAATTATTTGCTTTACACACATGATTTTTGAACTTGAAATTACCTTCTTTTTCAAAAAATATTTTTTTGAAGAAAATGGAACACCCTTTTACAGCTACACCTTTGCAGACCGCATTCTCAAAGCCAATTCCTCCAATCCATTTGATAATGTTTATGCCACCAAAATGAACAAATGCTAACTACATATTCACAATGATTGTCGTGGTTGGTTTTTTCTGTTTTTCCCCAATGATCATGGAAAGATAAGAATCAACAATAGATTTCTATAGGTGAAGCAATACCACAGCAGAAACAACAAAGTACCAGAGCAGTAGTAATGGAGGGTATTATTGGTAATGAGTTAAAAAACTATGGGCAAGGTGGTCATTTTGCATAGGGGAGCTTGGGACAGGATTACTAATACCTAGTACCCCATGGTATTAGTAATCCGGGAACAGTGTGGGATTAGTAATCCCATCCTCCTCCCAATCCTATCCCTAGGTTGAAAACCAAACAAAGAATTAGAAAGCCAATGGGATTGCTAATCCTATCCCAAGACCTAATACACTTATCAAACATGGCCTGAGAGGTTAAACTCACGAGACAACCTATGGAATAATTGAAGCCTCTATAAATTAGTGTAAAGAATAAATTTTTTTACTAGAGACCCAAAAAAATATCACTTGGCTGTCTTTTGGTATTGAATGTCGTTTTATATAAATACTAGTACTAACCCGTGCCTTCAGCACTATGCATCCCTGTTAGAAGGAGATGACAGTTGTGTAATTTAGATGAAAACCATAGATACTTAACCGGGAAGTGGGAGAATGTACTACAGCCTTTGGATCAAACAAATCTGAGTCATTGCAACAACTTGTCCCCACACCCTTCTGTTTTATAATAGAGACTAGTGTTGACCCGTGCCTATGACACTACGCGTCCCTGTTGGAAGGGGATGACAGTTGTGTGATTTAGGTGAAAATCATGGACACTTAACCGGAAAGTGAGAGGATGCACTATAGCTTTTAGATCAAATGAATCTAAATCGTTCTAACAACTTGTCCCCACACCCTTCTATTTTATAATAGAGATTTTCTAACTTTAAATCATATTTGCAAGTGGAGAGCAGTTATTGCCTCCTTTATACTCTCATGCATTTGAACATGGTTCAATTTCCGTAAACACTCATCACCCTGCTATAGAATAGATTATGATTAATGAATGACAAAAAAAAAAAAAAAAACTTCGAATCATAGTTTATATTTTATTGATTCGTCTCGTGGGAAAAAATAGTTAATCCCTGAAAAATAAATAATAATACCCAAAAAAATACAAAAATAAAAGGTTAGGATGAACATTCCCTAAAGGTTGGTTTTCTTTTTGGTTTTTTAAAAAGAGATTCTGATGAAAGTAGGGCCTAGGAACAGCGGTGGTGCATGAATCAGGCGGTGGATGAGTCCTTTGTCTGTCCGTCTGTATGAGAAAAGAGTGTCGTCCTTCCTTCCCCTGGGGCAGACACATAAATCTAGCTACCTCCCTCCCTCATCTCTTCTTTTACTCATGCGGAAACCAACTCTCACTCTCTTCTTGTAACACTTAAAAAACACGCGCTTTCCACGGTTAGAAAAAATACTTTTACTTCTTAAAAACTCAAGTATTCGGACCAGCTTACGTGTATTTCGATTAACTTTTAAGAACCCAATTCCACCACTGACGTGCAGAAACCCTAATTAAACCAAATTCAGGAACCTAAAATTGAGTAAATAAATCAAGCATTTACCGATATTCGACTCAGCTGATTTTTTAGAACATATTCTAAATTTTTTTAAAAAAAATCAATACTATATTTGGTTTGGTATTTGAAAAGTTTTTTGAAAAATAGTAAGAGTAATGAGTGGAGAGAAATAGAGGGAGAAATGTTGAAAGTAAGGAAAATCTAAGAAATTTTTTTTGAAAAATACTTTTTAAAAAAGGGAGAGAACATAATTCGAATCATTTGCATGAGATCCCGACATAGGTACCCGCCTCCCAGCTCATGTATCCACACTAGAAAAGCATGTTGTGGCGCGTGTTTAACACCATCATGACGGGGTGTAGCAATCACCGCTACGCCATGAAGGGGCAAATTTATCAATATCAATACAAGGAAAAAAACAACAAACACGAATATTGATCCTCGTTCTTTACTTGCGCCTTCGGTTTTCTCTCTCTTTCTCTCTCCTCCCCAATCGGATCGGAGCAGTCGCCTCGACTGGCAGGAGCCGAAAGCCAGAGATCCCATTACATAGAGCGTGAAGATGAAGATTTTCGTCAAGACTCTCAAGGGAACTCACTTCGAAATTGAAGTGAACCCCGACGACACGGTTCTCCCCCTCTCCCTCTCTCTTGATTTTCACAATTACACTTTGCTAGGGCTTTTGTCTTGTTGCTTTTGATACTAGAATTCGGGCTTTAGTAGTCTCGCGATCTGATGTGTTCAGGAATTGGATGAAAAGACTGTTACTTCATTAGTTTTGATTGCTGCAGTGTATGTGGTTTTGTTTACTGGTATGCGTACGTGTGTACTGTGTGGATTTATGGGATTTATGCTTAAATTTTGAGGCTGTGTAAATTTTGGAAATTGAATTGTTTTGCTTTGTAGATTGACTGAATAGGGGTTTTGAAGGTTTGCACGACGCAAAATGAAGTAGATAAATGAAATGAGGGGGAAAAGAAAACAAGCAGCTGCAGAAATTGAATTACTAGTCTAAAAACTGAGGCTGTTGTGTAGGGGCAACTTAGGCATGAGAAAAGCATTATATAGGTCGTTGAAAACCAGAATGGTGTTCTCCCTTTGTTTTCCAGTGTTATATTTCTCTCACACGCTGGTTACGCCAACAGTAATGCTAGGAATAGGAGGACCCATTATATGCAGAATTCAGCACTCCACTTGTCCTCTTTTCAGTTGACAATGGCTCAGGTTGCCATACAATCTAAGTACAGCGAAACTGTTGTCCATCCTAAGCCTTGAAACCACCTCCACCCCATGTTTCCACTTGAACTTACCTTTAGAGCTTCAAGCTGCTCTAGGTTCCACAGCATTCGTGTTCCATGTTTTGACGGTCATTGTGCACTTCCCAGAGGCTAATTAGCTTATTTGTCCTCATCAGAGCGTCAGGATAGTTGCAAACAAAATTCCACAGTCCTTCACTTGAGCTGCTCCCTTACTGCCTTATAAGCTTTATTTCAAGTCTACTTGAGTTGAAATCTTGATTGGATGTTTCATTTCCAAATTCATGACCATACAGTTTCTGTTATTGATTCCCACGGGTCTGGGACTATGGCTCACTTTATAGGAATGTTCAAGAATTGCTTTCCTTGCCTGGCAGTTGACCAAGGGTAGGAATATATTGGATCATATCTCCTATTTTTTGGTTTGGGAGTTGGTATGTAGCGTGGGGACACCATGGAGTGTGACACCTAAGACATGTTGCTACAATTTCTAGGGTGCAGTGTTGATCGATGTGGAACCTTTTATTAGTTTAAGCCAGGACTCTAGATGAAGTTTTCATACAAATTGTTAGCCACCTTAGATTATGTGGTGGTTTGAATTGTCATCAACAATGGAAGGCATAGTGGCAGACCTACACTTGAAATGTTATAGATATCAGTGTCTTCTGTAACACAAAGCAAACTAGGTTCAAATTGCCTTAGCTATGGAGCACAGGCCATGTCCTAAGAGTAGCAATTAAGGCTAAACACCGGGATCTGATAGTCCCCTCCGGGGAAAAAAAATCCTAGGAAGATGATTGTTATTGTCGACGTAACTCGTCGAGAAGCCTCATTCTCCCGCCAAAATAGTTTCGATCTTTGCCACTTCGTAAGTGATTGAAACTTGGAAAAAGGCTTTCTTGAGTTGATGCAAGCTCTTTCTTATATGATGCAGCTATTTTTTGTTGTTAGGTTCACTTGTTTCCTTTTAACTCGTTTCTGAATTCTTTGTGCTGTTGAAAATGCTTGCATCTTCTTCAGGTGGTTGATGTTAAGAAAAATATAGAGTCTGTGCAAGGGGCAACCTTGTACCCGGCGGGGCAACAGATGCTTATTCATCAGGGGAAGGTTCTAAAAGATGGAACAACACTAGAGGAAAACAAGGTTGCCGAAAATAGTTTTGTCGTCGTCATGATAGCAAAGGTAAAGCTTGTTTTCATTTGAAGTACTGTAACAGTGATATTTCTTCAAAATTCCTTCAGGGAAGAGACTTCACTTGCATATTTGTCTTACCTTGGCCCTTCTTGTTGGGTTTATTGTCTGTGTTTCAAAGGCACCTTTTGAGGTTGATTGCCGATGTTTTATTCGTATATAAATTCCACCGGGTTCCTATGTGCCAATTGCCAATTAATGCCCCTTTACTAAAATAAGGTTTAATTCCAGGGCTATATGGTAGCCAAAATTTTCTCTATTGTGTCCATTGATTATTAACGCTGGATTGTTTGTTTAGTGGTCCCTTCTGATATAAAGTCTTAGTAATGCAGTTGTATGGTCTGAATTAGCAATCACTTAACTAGTTTTCCACGTGATATCAAACATTTTGGCAAATTACAAAAACTACTTTCAAATGGTGTCTACTTCACACCCTAGAGAAATAGATCGTCTCCGCCAAGTTGCAAGCGTGCTCTCAAATATCTCCACGCCGTGGGTAAATGGGGGTATTTTGGAAGAGTTAAAAAATATGGGCAATGGTATTTTGTGGGGACTTACAGGTTAAAACCTAGTACCCCTTATTAAATCCAACGTTGGGATTAAATCCCACCTCCTCCCAACCATCCCTAGGTTAAAAAAAAAAAATGAAACCAATTTTTGCTAAATTATAAGACCTAATTTACAACAACTTTACTATGAGAGGTTAAACTCACGAGACAACCTATGGAATAATTGAAGCCTCTGTAAATTAGTGTAAAGAATAAATTTTTTTACTAGAGACCCAAAAAAATATCACTTGGCTCTCTTTTGGTATTGAATGTCGTTTTATATAAATACTAGTACTAACCCGTGCCTTCAGCACTACGCATCCCTGTTAGAAGGAGATGACAGTTGTGTAATTTAGATGAAAACCATGGATACTTAACCGGGAAGTGGGAGAATGTACTACAGCCTTTGGATCAAACAAATCTGAGTCATTGCAACAACTTGTCCCCACACCCTTCTGTTTTATAATAGAGACTAGTGTTGACCCGTGCCTATGACACTACGCGTCCCTGTTGGAAGGGGATGACAGTTGTGTGATTTAGATGAAAATCATGGGCACTTAACCGGAAAGTGAGAGGATGCACTATAGCCTTTAGATCAAATGAATCTAAATCGTTCTAACAATTTGTCCCCACACCGTTCTATTTTATAATAGAGATTTTCTAACTTTAAATCATATTTGCAAGTGGAGAGCAGTTATTGCTTCCTTTATACTCTCATGCATTTGAACATGGTTCAATTTCCGTAAACACTCATCACCCTGCTATAGAATAGATTATGATTAATGAATGACCAAAAAAAAAAAAAAAATTCGAATCATAGTTTATATTTTATTGATTCGTCTGGTGGGAAAAAATAGTTAATCCCTGAAAAATAAATAATAATACCCAAAAAAATACAAAAATAAAAGGTTAGGATGAACATTCCCTTAAGGTTGGTTTTCTTTTTGGTTTTTTAAAAAGAGATTCTGATGAAAGTAGGGCCTAGGAACAGCGGTGGTGCATGAATCAGGCGGTGGATAGTCTCTTTGCCTGTCTGTATGAGAAAAGAGTGTCGTCCTTCCTTCCCCTGGGGCAGACACATAAATCTAGCTACCTCCCTCCCTCATCTCTTCTTTTACTCATCCGGAAACCAACTCTCACTCTCTTCTTGTAACACTTAAAAAACACGCGCTTTCCACGGTTAGAAAAAATACTTTTACTTTTTAAAAACTCAAGTATTCGGACCAGTTTACGCGTATTTCGATTAACTTTTGAGAACCCAATTCCACCACTGACGTGCAGAAACCCTAATTAAACCAAATTCAGGAACCTAAAATTGAGTAAATAAATCAAGCATTTACCGATATTCGACTCAGCTGATTTTTTAGAACATATTCTAAATTTTTTTAAAAAAATCAATACTGTGTTTGGTTTGGTATTTGAAAAGTTTTTTAAAAAATAGTCGGAGTAATAAATTGAGAGAAATAGAGGGAGAAATGTTGAAAGTAAGAAAAATCTAAGAATTTTTTTTTTGAAAAATGCTTTTTAAAAAGGGAAGAGAACATAATTCGAATTATTTTTATGAGATCCCGACATAGGTACCCGACTCCCAGCTCATGTATACACACTAGAAAAGCATGTTGTGGCGCGTGTTTAACACCATCATGACAGGGTGTAGCAATCACCGCTACGCCATGAAGGGGCAAATTTATCAATATCAATACAAGGAAAAAAACAACAAACCCGAATATTGATCCTCCTTCTTTACTTGCGCCTTCGGTTTTCTCTCTCTTTGTCTCTCTTCCCCAATCGGATCGGAGCAGTCGCCTCGACTGGCGGGAGTCGAAAACCAGAGATCCCATTACATAGAGCGTGAAGATGAAGATTTTCGTCAAGACTCTCAAGGGAACTCACTTCGAAATTGAAGTGAACCCCGACGACACGGTTCTCCCCCTCTCCCTCTCGTTTAATTTTCACAATTACACTTTGCTAGGGCTTTTGTCTTGTTGCTTTTGATACTAGAATTCGGGCTTTAGTAGTCTCGCGATCTGATGTGTTCAGGAATTGGATGAAAAGACTGTTACTTCATTAGTTTTGATTGCTGCAGTGTATGTGGTTTTGTTTACTGGTATGCGTACGTGTGTACTGTGTGGATTTATGGGATTTATGCTTAAATTTTGAGGCTGTGTAAAGTTTGGAAATTGAATTGTTTAGCTTTGTAGATTGACTGAATAGGAGTTTTGAAGGTTTGCACGACGCACAATGAAGTAGATAAATGAAATGAGGGGGAAAAGAAAACAAGCAGCTGCAGAAATTGAATTACTAGTCTAAAAACTGAGGCTGTTGTGTAGGGGCAACTTAGGCATGAGAAAAGCATTATATAGGTCGTTGAAAACCAGAATGGTGTTCTCCCTTTGTTTTCCAGTGTTATATTTCTCTCACACGCTGGTTACGCCAACAGTAATGCTAGGAATAGGAGGACCCATTATATGCAGAATTCAGCACTCCACTTGTCCTCTTTTCAGTTGACAATGGCTCAGGTTGCCATACAATCTAAGTACAGCGAAACTGTTGTCCATCCTAAGCCTTGAAACCACCTCCACCCCATGTTTCCACTTGAACTTACCTTTAGAGCTTCAAGCTGCTCTAGGTTCCACAGCATTCGTGTTCCATGTTTTGACGGTCATTGTGCACTTCCCAGAGGCTAATTAGCTTATTTGTCCTCATCAGAGCGTCAGGATAGTTGCAAACAAAATTCCACAGTCCTTCACTTGAGCTTCTCCCTTACTGCCTTATAAGCTTTATTTCAAGTCTACTTGAGTTGAAATCTTGATTGGATGTTTCATTTCCAAATTCATGACCATACAGTTTCTGTTATTGATTCCCACGGGTCTGGGACTATGGCTCACTTTATAGGAATGTTCAAGAATTGCTTTCCTTGCCTGGCAGTTGACCAAGGGTAGGAATATATTGGATCATATCTCCTATTTTTTGGTTTGGGAGTTGGTATGTAGCGTGGGGACACCATGGAGTGTGACACCTAAGACGTTGCTACAATTTCTAGGGTGCAGTGTTGATCGATGTGGAACCTTTTATTAGTTTAAGCCAGGACTCTAGATGAAGTTTTCATACAAATTGTTAGCCACCTTAGATTATGTGGTGGTTTGAATTGTCATCAACAATGGAAGGCATAGTGGCAGACCTACACTTGAAATGTTATAGATATCAGTGTCTTCTGTAACACAAAGCAAACTAGGTTCAAATTGCCTTAGCTATGGAGCACAGGCCATGTCCTAAGAGTAGCAATTAAGGCTAAACACCGGGATCTGATAGTCGCCTCCGGGGAAAAAAAATCCTAGGAAGATGATTGTTATTGTCGACGTAACTCGTCGAGAAGCCTCATTCTCCCGCCAAAATAGTTTCGATCTTTGCCACTTCGTAAGTGATTGAAACTTGGAAAAAGGCTTTCTTGAGTTGATGCAAGCTCTTTCTTATATGATGCAGCTATTTTTTGTTGTTAGGTTCACTTGTTTCCTTTTAACTCGTTTCTGAATTCTTTGTGCTGTTGAAAATGCTTGCATCTTCTTCAGGTGGTTGATGTTAAGAAAAATATAGAGTCTGTGCAAGGGGCAACCTTGTACCCGGCGGGGCAACAGATGCTTATTCATCAGGGGAAGGTTCTAAAAGATGGAACAACACTAGAGGAAAACAAGGTTGCCGAAAATAGTTTTGTCGTCGTCATGATAGCAAAGGTAAAGCTTGTTTTCATTTGAAGTACTGTAACAGTGATATTTCTTCAAAATTCCTTCAGGGAAGAGACTTCACTTGCATATTTGTCTTACCTTGGCCCTTCTTGTTGGGTTTATTGTCTGTGTTTCAAAGGCACCTTTTGAGGTTGATTGCCGATGTTTTATTCGTATATAAATTCCACCGGGTTCCTATGTGCCAATTGCCAATTAATGCCCCTTTCTAAAATAAGGTTTAATTCCAGGGCTATATGGTAGCCAAAATTTTCTCTATTGTGTCCATTGATTATTAACGCTGGATTGTTTGTTTAGTGGTCCCTTCTGATTTAAAGTCTTAGTAATGCAGTTGTATGGTCTGAATTAGCAATCACTTAACTAGTTTTCCACGTGATATCAAACATTTTGGCAAATTACAAAAACTACTTTCAAATGGTGTCTACTTCACACCCTAGAGAAATAGATCGTCTCCGCCAAGTTGCAAGCGTGCTCTCAAATATCTCCACGCCCACATACTTCATTTTTAAACGGTGATGCAAGAAGCAATCCCCCAGTGGGAGGCAGTAGCGAGCAAAAGCATTTGCTTTTCCCACTTTTCTACCTTCGTCAGAGCACTCTTAGGCCTAACACGAATCTCCCTAGCATCCTCAAGCACAACAAAAGACTCCTCAATGACCTTAAACTCTTCCTCTTTAGCTTCACAGACAGAAATAGTTGTCAACAAAGAACATATGTGTGATGCCCCGCCTCCAGGTAGCGGTCGACCGGCCTAAGGTCGACTGGCCTGAGGGTGGTTGAGAACCGTGCGGGGGCCGTCTGGCCGATGACTAGAGAAGTGAAGTGTAAGTTGTGTGCTATAAATAATAGATCATCATTCTACCTTGTACAAGGCCTTTTAAAGCCGTGAGGGCACCAAAGCTCGTTGGGTGACCTCACTGGGAAGTCTGATGGGGTTTGGTGTTTAAAGCGGACAATATTGTACAGGGCGGAAGCGGATCATTAGAATATGTGATAATTAATATTGGTTTCCCCTTTCCAGAAATCAAGATTTCATTCTGGTGCATAGCTAGCACAGAAATGAAACGATTTATGACATGTTTTGCAAGCGTTTAGGAAACACAAGAAATGACTGAATGTTTCGCAACATGAACTAAAACACACGAAAATGCATGAAAGCTTGATATTGGAAACTGAAACATACTTAAGACTTAAAAATTCATATAGAAAAACTATTGTGAAATCAAAAAGTATGTGGTAGTGTGAAACGGAAACAAAGATATGGACAAATACATTCAAATCGGCGTTGACAACTTCTGTTTTTATGTGTTTTGTTGGAGACAATGGAATCCTTTATGCCACTCATGCTTTGTTTCATTTTCCAAGGGAATGGTAACATTTTGGCTGTTGCGACTCAAGAACAAAATTTTTGTTCCTTGCCCCGTCCCAACAAATCTATAAGGCCCTTCTTCAACTACCTTCATTGTCTTTCGAATAGGAGCCTCCATCACATTGGTGAAGAGAAATGGCAAGAACAAATCATATGCAGAACATATAATGGGGACAAGATAAGGCAACCATCTTCTCCAATGACTTCAAAGCCTATTTTTCAATTAGAGAAATTCCTAAGACACGTTATCATAGCCCTGTTAGTCACTAAGAAGTTAAAGAAACTCTTCGTGTGGGGTTTAAGGGGAACAGTCAAAATATCATTTTGTGAATTGGGAGTCGGGGACAATTGGGCATGTCTATTGGTGAGAGAGGTTTTGAGATAGGTTCTGTTTTAGCTTAGAAGCTGAGCGGCTATGGAGAAAGGTGGTTTTAAGGAAAAATAGCAGTAGTTGGGGTGTTTGGTGCAGTGACAGAAGAGTGGGCTCATACGTGGTTGGGTTATATCAAGATATCCTGTTTTTATTCTTATGCGAACTCACAAATTGGACTTGACCCAACACTTGCAAGACCAGGGTTGTCAACCCTCCAGCTATCACAACCAAACAGCGTTTGACATGATGGAAGGAACAAGTGTAACTTGACATTTCAATGGAGCCGCTTCTCCGTCCGAGCCAAACAAGGAACCAAAGAAAACCAGTAGTTCAATTTCTGAATTTCTGTACTCAAGTTCCGGTGCCCATAGAAAGAGGTTGGTTTGCGAGTTTTTCCCTGTTTTAAGGGTTAGGGATTGTGCCGTGAGAGTTTGGGATGAGTTTTCTAAAGATTTTGGTGGGGGATGGAGATACGGTGAGATTCTAGTTTGATGCATGGTGTGGGCATAGATCTCTGTCAGAGATATTCTGTCTATGTTTGTGTTTTCTGTTGTTGATTTGATCTATTAATCTCTCTTTATTGGTTAACTATTTTCTGAGTCATAACAGAACTTATGGTTGGCTTGGTGCTGATTTTCTGTGTGTGGTTAACAATGCCAGAATAAGGGCTCATCTGGTGAAGGTTCAACAACATCAACTGCACCTACAACTAAGGTAAGAGCTACCATTCTGGAGTTGTTTGTGTTAATTTTGTTTCCATTGCTTCTTATAAATGTAAAACTGGAATGAAGGGCTTTGAGCATGTTTCGAATTTGTTGCAAATAGGATGTTGTAAGATTTTGCTTAATTATTTTCCATTCTCACTGTTGTTAGTTTGCCCTGCCCTTCCTAGACTGGATAGGCATTTTGATTTTGTGTAGAAACCTCCTAGATCATAGATGGAAGACCTTTTAGTTTGACTCTGAATGTAAGCGATCGGCTTTTGGGTAGGGAGGGTTTAGTTCAGGCCTTGAGGTAGGCATGTCAGAACTACTAGTGTTTAGATTGTTTCTTTTGCGTTTCAAATTTTCATATGTTTTCTGTCTCTGAGTTTCTGCACGTAGAATTAACTGGGCCAGGACTCTGGATATGTGTTTCTACGAATTGGTTTCTGAACTTCTCATAGAGTAAACTTGGGATACTGCTGCCAACTGTACTTAACTATTTCAGTTGCTTGCAGAACACAATCCCCAAAGGACGAGTAATTCTGTAATACTCCTTGTGTTCAGTAGACAAGGCATTGTAGAGTGTGGAGGGCTGTTTATATAGTGGCATTTATGGGTTCAGGCCTTGATGAATTATGCACTACCAATTCAATGTGATCAAATTATTGGACCTTACCTGGCCTTGAGAATGAAAGGATTGTGTATTTGTGCGTGTTTTTTGGTTGATGTACAATTTGTTATCCACGTACTATTCAACTATTCGGAATGGTGGAAGGCTTGTTCCAGCTTAGAATTGCAAAATTGTTGTTTGAAAGGAGTGGCTGGACTTCAGGTTTTAAATTCTTATTTTGACCTACTTAGAACCGCTGGGCCTGTTTGTATCAAGTGCATGGCTTCCAAACTTTGGAAGTTGTTAGGCTCTGTGTAGTCAAGTATCAGATGAAGTTTGATTTTCTCCCCGAGGAGGCCTTTCTTGTGAATGGATGGAATGGTTTGACAGTTCGTGGTCTCAGGAAACTTTAGCTTAAAATTACTTCCACTTTGCCTCTGCCTGACCTGAAGCTTTGGGCTTAAGTGGGCTAGTTTTGGGGAGCATAAGGAATGACATCTTCACGTTGAGATTAAGCTTAGTCACAGTTCATCCCTACGATATGGTAATGTCAGATGAGAAACATGGATAGTATTTGTTGCCATATCGAATTTCTTAGATGGAGCTGTAGCTCCTCAAAATGTTCACTAGTTTGTATTAGTTGCGCTAGCATCATAAATAAGGTTGATTTGCAGGTCTAAGCTCTTTGAATATGATGTGCTATGTTATGTTATTTTCTCTCTTGAACTTTCATTGTATCAGTTACCCCCAAAAAAACTTTCATTGTACCTAACTGGCTAACTTTGGTGCTTATGTGAAATGCCTCTAATTGTCCGTGTAGGTACCGCAGACAAGTGCGCCAGCCCCTCCTCGTGCTGCCCCTCAAGCTCCTACCACAACAACGTTGTCGTGAGTTTGAATCATAGGATTTATATGTGCAAACAGTGCCTTAAGCATTGTAATTTTCATTTATACATCACATAATTTATTTTTTGCTCACGTGTCATCTCTTATTCACAGGCCTGCACCTGTTCTTGTACCTTCGCCAGCACCTGTTCTTGTACCTTCGCCTACTCCTGTTCCTGTTCCACCTCCAGCTCCTACCTCGGCAGTTGCTGCTGTGTGAGTATTTTTCTTGTTTGGTTGAATTATGAGTGTATATTTCAGTTCTCTGGTTTCTTTTCTAATCCGATATTTTATTTTCAACCAGGTCAGAGTCTGATGTCTATGGTCAAGCAGCATCGAGTCTGGTTGCTGGAAGTAACCTTGAGGGAACAATCCAGCATATTCTTGATATGGGTGGAGGGAATTGGGATAGAGATACTGTTGTTCGAGCTCTTCGTGCTGCTTTTAACAACCCTGAAAGAGCTGTGGAATACCTATATACTGTTAGTATCTTTATTTGATCATTTTACGTCTTTACTTGCAATTGGGAAGTATTTGGTCGTGAGGTGTTTCAGTGGGTTCAAAATAAAATATACTAAATTGGTAAAATCAGTGCACTCTATAGCTATTATTCTTTTCTTTTTATGAAAATGATGATTCTATCTTTTGTACTGAATCTTGAGTCCTCTCTCTCTCTCTCTCTCTCTCTCTCTCAATTTTTTTATTGAAAGGGAATCTTGTGTATACCCTGACATAGGTGAATTAGAAGAGTAAGATGCAAGATATTTCGAGTCTTGTTGCTTATATATTCTTGGACTTCCTTTAGAAGAAGATTAGAGGTTCTGTGTTCAGGTTTTGCATTTAGATTTGTGATTTTTTTTTACATAATTCTCTAATTATTTAGGGTATCCCTGAGCAAGCTGAAGTTCCTCCGGTTGCCCCAGCCCCAGCGAGTGGGATAGGTGCAAATTTACCAGCTCAGCCTCCACAATCAGCACCTGTTCCTTCAAGTGGACCCAATGCAAATCCATTGGATCTCTTTCCCCAGGTAGCTGGTCCATGGTCATGTTATTTTTGATCTTGTAGAGTTTATGATGACTTCCTGTATATTCTTTCTGGTGATGACTTGCAATTTTTTTTTTTTTGGCAATAGGGCCTGCCAAACATGGGTACAAATGCTGCTGGGGCAGGCACGTTAGATTTTCTTCGCAACAGTCAGCAGGTATGTGCTTCTCTATATATGTATATAGCTCTACGTTTGGGCACACATGGTTTTTATGTTTTTATTTTTGGTTCCCCTGGCGCTTTGGGAGGACAGTATGCGTGCATGTACTTGTGTTCATGCCTTCATACGCGTCCTTCACATTGTTCAACTTTTGAATTTCCTGTTTCAGTTCCAAGCTTTGCGAACTATGGTGCAGGCCAATCCACAAATTTTGCAGGTTCTTTAGTACCGTTTGCTGCCTTCTCTTAGCTAGTTCACCTACCATTTTAATAGGTGTGAAGTTTCTTTTTTCCTTTGCCTAATACTAAAGGGCCTTTTCTATTTTCTTCTTGTTGATAGCCCATGCTTCAGGAGTTAGGCAAGCAAAACCCTCACCTGATGCGGCTGATTCAGGAGCACCAGGCTGATTTCCTTCGCCTAATCAATGAACCTGTTGAGGGTGGAGAGGGGTGTGTTCTCTAGTTGGTTAAACTGATATATATTTTCAATTTTCTTGTGAATGTTGACATTCTGATTAGCTGGTAATGTGCTATCAGGAACGTCTTGGGGGATCTCGCTGCAGCAATGCCACAGGCGGTAACAGTTACACCTGAGGAACGGGAAGCCATAGAACGTGTACGTATTATCCTTACCTCTTAACCTTTTGATTTGGATCTGCTTAGCTTGGTGTTCTTGCACAAGAGATTTAACATTGCCTTTGTTATTTTATTCACTCGCGTATACTATCATATTGATTGGGTAACTATGATCTGGTAGGGTGGGAATCATTACTTGAAGTGGTTTGAAATATTTGGCCTTTTGGAATATGCATACAACTGTACAAGATCTACATAAATCATTAGATATCTAGGCGTCTATCCATTTCCTACCTTTCAAGCGGTTTCTCTGTCAATGTGTCCATGTGTCGTGCATGTGTTCATAAGTATATTTTATATTTTACCATTATTGTTGGATTAGAAATCTCTATTATTCCTC
The DNA here is from genome assembly GCA_014282245.1 of Rhododendron simsii. NCBI lineage: Eukaryota > Viridiplantae > Streptophyta > Magnoliopsida > Ericales > Ericaceae > Rhododendron > Rhododendron simsii. Next base: position 22,303,237 of record CM024961.1, read on the forward strand.
TTCTTTTTTGCTAAGCAATCTTTATTATTCCTTTGATACAATAACCAAACGAGTTAGCCCAGTTGGTCACCCATGCAGTTCAAACTGATATGGTTAGGGAGTCAATCTTTGGCAAAGGCGATGATTGATTGTTTCTTTCATCCTCATTATGGGTGTTCTTTTAGCTAGTTATTCCTCCTTGTCCTTGTTATGGGGGTCTTTTCACCCCTGTTGTAGATCCTGTTTGATTGATAGTTCGGCTATGCCATCCATTCACTTATTATGCACTTTCTTTCTTGGATAAACTAGACACCAAAGAAAACAGATTTTGGAAGTGGATCAATATGTGCCTACTGCCTAGTCCATTTACAGTACATAGCAATTAGATGAATATGGGGAAGGTTGGCTCTCAGTTAACGTTACTCTACAGCCAAATTTAAAGTCAATAAACCTTGTTGATTCTTTCTCTTAAGTGGAAAGGAACCGGTTCTATGTATAACGTGTGGTTCAGATGAACCACCCCGAATATCCAGTTCTTTTGTGCACCATTCAACATATTAAAAACCGATTTTGACTTGGTTTTATTTGATTGTATGTTAATGACATTGAGCACACACGACAAAGGAACCTCTGACTATTTCCAATTTTTAGCTCTTCATTGTTTATTTAATTGCCTGTAGTTTTCAATCTGGTTTAGTAGCTGTGGGTAGTTCTATTTTGTGGAAATACCAGTAGATTTTTGTAGTGGGGGAAGTCTCTTTTGACACATTACGATCCTGAGTCACCATTCTCAATGTAATATTCATCTCATTGTGTAGAATCATTGTTGTTTCTGCCTCTGGTATATAATTTCAGGGAAAAAATTCTCTTGATTTCTGGAATAGATTTAGGTAGTGTGGCTTTCTGGTCAACATGTATTTCAATTTGTTTTGGCATTTAGCTGATGATGGCTTTTCTTATCCGTTTTCCTCAGCTCGAGGCGATGGGTTTCGACCGAGCACTTGTTTTGGAGGTGTTCTTTGCATGCAACAAGAATGAAGAACTGGCTGCCAATTACCTTTTAGATCACATGCATGAGTTTGAAGAATGATGTTATATGGTCAATGATTTCAGCATTTCTACCTCTCCCCTCTCCATCCATCTTTTCTCTGACCTGGTATTCTTTCTCTTCATGTTTTTCCTTTGGTTCCCTTTCTCCTTTGAATGCATACACTTTAACCCTAGCATATACTTGTGGAGTTTCATAATGTCCGAGTGCTGTGATAAAATTAAATGTCAATATAATTATATCATGGTTCCATCTTTTTCTTCTCATGACATGTTCCTGACCAGGAACTCTCAGAGTGATTTTTTTTTTTTTGGGTTTGTTAAAGTTTTTGGTGGTTGTCTCTTCCATTGCGGATGAGCTAGATCAGAGTGCCACAATTTACATGTTAACCAAAATGAGTAAATTGCAATGGATGGTGAAGCTTATGATTCAAACTTCTTCTCCATCACAAAAACTCAAGAAAATCTCCCCTCATCCCTTTTTAAGTGGTGCTACCTATGAAAATACGTGCAATTTGAGGATAATAAAACTAAAGTACTTGTGTGCATAGGTTTTTCATTTTGGTACATTGTACGAAATTAAAGATCTAATTGAATTCTTCAATTTAGCGTAAAGAAAATAGAAATTTATGCACGGAAATATTTTTTTTTTAATTCCAGAAATTACGGCTCCGTTTGTTTCGATATAAAATGTTTTATAATGTAATATATTTTTAGAAAAAAAATTTCAATCTTATATTTTCTTTTCTTGTGTTTGGTTGGTACATAAAAAAAAAATAATAGAGTAAATTACACTTCAAATTTTCTCTTTTTGTCTCCTTTCTCTTTGCGTGTCAGATTTTCAATCAAAGGTGAGAGAGAGAGTATTACACTTCAAACTCTTCTCTTTTTGTGTCAGATTTTCACTCAAAGGAGAGAGAGAGAGAGAGAGAGAGAGAGAGAGAGAGAGAGAGAGAGAGAATTGGGGGACAAGTGGGAAACGAATGAGATTTTGGGCTGATTGGTTGCAAACCAAGGGATAATGTAGCGCTCAGTTGTTTTGGTTTTTTTTTTTTTTTGTCTTTAGTGATTTTTTTTTTTGGCTTTTTGTTATTGTTTTTCTTCTCACATCGAGACGAATGATTAGTTCAAAACATATAGCGTGACTCAAAAATTCAGAAAAGACGAAAAATTATCATAACAATAGTTTAACGATTGCCATAGTCCTAAAAATAGAAATTTCTTGTTACTACAGGGTAACGGCAGCCATTGTAGGGCTCTACGAACATTGCTGAACATTGCTTAGCTCGTAAAGTTTGATGATATACTTCTCATGATTGTTTATGCTGATTGATACAATAATTGACGGGGAAATGATCTTAACACTCTCCTTTTATTCATTGGGACTCTCTTTTTTGTTTTTATTCAAGTAAAAGTACTAATTTGCCCTTCAAATGAAAAAGGAGTATCAATGAATAAAAGGAAAGTGTGAAAATCATTCTCCAAAAAGAAATATAAAAACAAGATAAATCTCTCAGTGGGTCAGCAAGGATCGTCTCTTGATCAATTGCACAATTTTGAGAAACCAAGCATATACTATTATTACTAATAATTTAAGTAGTAAACACAACGGTACAGAGAATCTAGAAGGTCTGGAAATAAAAATAAAAAATTAAAACTCCGCTGTAAATGACAGCCGCGATGTTAGAGATGTCGATCCGCTCGTGGACATAGTTGGAGAAAAATAAAATTGAAGGAATCATTTCGGCACTGGAGCTCACAATCTGGAATCATTTTTTTCTCAATCAATCATGCCTTGCATCGCAGTCGCTGTTGCTTGGGGCCACCATCGCTGTTGGCTGCTACTGAATAACCCATAGATTCATTGCCGAGGTTGAACTGATCAGGGACCCAAATTATCCAAATCTGGGTCACAAGACTCACCCATTATCAAAAAATGATGGGGCGAGTGAGAGAACTTCTCTCATGAGGATGAAAATCTCAAGCACCACACAACCATGGAGGAAAAATGGGGGTGGATCTCTCGAGGGCGAGAGAGACGCTCTCACACGTCTCTGAAATTAATTGCACGATTTGGTGTCTCCTATAGGGCGAGAGCGACGCTCTCACACGTCTCTCAACTAGGTAATTTTTTATTTTATTTTTATTTTTGTGTTTTTTGGGCTAGTTAGCCAGATATTAGAGGCAAAGCAAGTTCTAGTAACCATTTAGTGTTAGAGGATCCGCATTAGTATCTCTATTTGTCCTTCTTAGCTAAACTAGCGACTTAAATTCTGAAAAATCATGTGCATCAGCCTCGCTCCACCATCTCTGTATTTTACAATTGCAACAGTTGCTCGTTACCTATCACGAGCCACTGTTCACACTGAATTAAATATTTTACTAATTTCAAGTCAGTAGCTTTGCTTTTGCATTCATTTGTTTTTTTTTTGGAGGAAAGCTAGAAAAAAAGGACCGTAAGGCAAACCGCCATTCAATTGATTTGGTTATTTTATTGTTCACACGGTATTGCTTTTGCATTCATGGGATAAAAAATAGAGAAACACTATTTTTAATGGAATAACTTTAATACAGAGAGCCTGATGTTGAAGATGTTTTAAAAGCAGTAATTAAAGTAATAAAGTAACTTTTAAGGTGTAATTTGGTCCAAAATTTAGAGAGTGTGATGCAGATGCTCGTACACTCTGTTTGAAGTATCTTTTTGTTATGTTGGGATGGGTTGAGTTTTGTTCACCCTCCATTTCAAAATGTGAACATTGCCCTCCTTTCTATTGGTTGAAATGGTGTGGCTTCCACCACAAAGTGATATCATGCTTATCAAAAAGTGTATTGCATGGTAAGAATGATATCACTTTGTAGTGGGATCCACACCATTTTAACCAATAAGAAGAAGGGTAATGTTCACCATCTTTTGAGGAATGTGAACAAAATTGCACTATGTTGGAACAAAGCTACTCAAAATAGGAAGAAAAAAACATACATAATAACTAGAGGTGGTAAACGGACGGGTTGAAACGGATCATGAGTTAAATATGGGTCAAAAAGTAAACTGATTGAAACGGGTCGGGTCGAATATGAGTCAACCCAAACCTGCCCGACCCATTTTCCTCTCTCTCTCTCTCTCTCTCTCTCTCTCTCTCTCTCTCCCCCCTTCTCTGATTTGATGAAGATTCAAAAAAGTAAAATTTTATGATTAAAATTTAATTTTTTTTGAATAAAAATGAAGCAATTAGAGGCTGAAAATGCTTTAAAATTTTAAGTTTTTTTTTTTGTTTTTCATTTCCAAACAGTAACATAACTTCGACGAGGAGTCAGAGGCCGCATTAGAGAATTGTCTGGAGGGCGATGATTGCACCGATTGTACAGTTTCGATTTTCGTTGCATTCGCCAAAGTCACCACTTAGGTTTGGATTAAAAAGTCAAGTGACTTTTTTTTTTTGTATTTGTTTGTTTTGCGATAAATTTTTTATCCCTATTAGTTTGTCTCGACAAGAAAATAAAAAAAGTTTTTTTTTTTTTACTTACCCTAAGGAAAGTCACTAAAAACTCATAGAAAAACTCTGTGAGTTGCTGATGGAGAGAGAAAAACTCTGTGGGTGCTTTGATCAGAAGAACAAAATTGAGAGACCTCTTCACTGGAAAACTTTTTAATTTATTAAATTTGTTGCCTTCTCTTGGAGAACATCAGGGGATTTGTTTTAAATTAAACTGGTGACTCGGGATGGGCTCAGCTTTTGGACAATTTGAACTACTGATCAAGATTGAGGAAAGGGAAAGTACAGGGACAAGCTTGATGAGTAAATTATGGGGCAAAGTCCACTTTTACCTATGTGGTTATCGTAAATTGCTACTCCCCCCCTACACCACCAACCCCCCCCCCGGCCCCACCTCCTTTTTCCGAAATTACCCCCGCCCCCCTCTCTTTTTCTCTCTTTCTCTCTCTCTCTCTCCCTTTTCTTTCTTTCTTTCCAGTTTGTTTTTCTTTCTTTTTTTCCTTTTCTTCTCGGTTTGATTTTTTTTTCATTTTATTTCTTTTTCTTTTTTTCCGGTTTAAACTTTTTTTCTCCTTAATAATAGGTTCAAGTTTAATTCTAGACTTTGTAAAGTAATTGAGAGAAAAAAAGAATTATAACCCTTTAGAATTAAATGATCAGAAAAATAAAATCTTCTCACCCATTCAAATGGATTGAAATTTGAAACACTTAATTTTTCAACCTTTAATTTATATATTAAAAAATTAAGTGTTCCAAATTTCAATCAGTTGCAACCGATAGAAAGATTTAATTTTCTGATCATTTTATCTAAAATGGTCATAGTTAAACTTTGACTCTAGGACTCTTGTTAGTTAGTCCTAAGATATTTGGTTGTACGATTTTCTTTAGACTAATCAACGAGAATCCTAGAGTCAAAATTTAATTATGACCATTTAGAATAAAATGATCAGAAAAATAAAATCTTTCTATCGGTTCAAACAGATTGAAATTTGGAGCACTTAATTTTTTAACTATTTTTTAATATATAAACTAAAGGTTGAAAAATTAAATGTTCCAAATTTTAATCCGTTTGAATGGGTGAGAAGATTTTATTTTTCTGATCATTTAATTCTAAAAGGTCATAGTTAAATTTTGATTCTAGGGCTCTCATTGGTTAGTCCTAAGAGATATTTGATTCTATGACTTTCTTAGGGCTAATCAACGAGAGTCCTATAGTCAAAATTTAATTATGACCCTTTAGAATTAAATGATCAGAAAAATAAAATCTTTCTATCGGTTCAAACAGATTGAAATTTGGAGCACTTAATTTTTTAACTATTTTTTAATATATAAACTAAAGGTTGAAAAATTAAATGTTCCAAATTTTAATCCGTTTGAATGGGTGAGAAGATTTTATTTTTCTGATCATTTAATTCTAAAAGGTCATAGTTAAATTTTGACTCTAGGGCTCTCATTGGTTAGTCCTAAGAGATATTTGATTCTATGACTTTCTTAGGGCTAATCAACGAGAGTCCTATAGTCAAAATTTAATTATGACCCTTTAGAATTAAATGATCAGAAAAATAAAATCTTCTCACCCATTCAAACAGATTGAAATTTGGAGTACTTAATTTTTTAACCATTTATTTAATTTGAAGCCTAAAATTTATTACGATCATTTAGGATGAAATGATTAGCAAAATAACATCTTTGTATTGGTTCAAACGGATTAAAATTGAAACACTTATTTTCGTAACTATATTTTTTAATCTATAAAGGACAAAAAAATAAAAATAAAACAGTCAGATAAACATGATCATTTGAAATATTTTTTTTCTCTCAATTACTTTACAAAGCCTAGAATTAGACTTGAACCTTTTATTAAAGAGAAAAAAAATTCAAACTGGAAAGAAAGAAAATGAAATAAAACGAAAAAAAAAACTGGAAAAAAAAGAAAAAAAGAAGAAGAAGCAAACTGTTAAAAAAGAAAGAAAGAAAGAAAAGGGAGGGAGGGAGGGAGGGAGGGAGAGAGAGAGAGAGAGAGAGAGGCGGGGGGCAGTCCTGGAAATGGGACGTGGGGCCGCGTGGGGGTGTGTCGCGGGGGGGGAGTAGCGGCTCTCGTGGTTATAGCCATGTGCGAATATTTTTTCGATTCTCATGATTGTACTGTACATTTTACTTTTCACTTTTTCCCTCCTTCGATTCTTTTGGTCCCTGCGAGAAAGGAGAGAGAAAGCAGATCAAAAAAAAAGGAGAGAGAAAGAGAGGGAGAGAGAGAAAGAATAGAGAGAAGTGAATGTCCTGACTTTACTTTTAGTTAGAGAGAGAGAGATGGGTGAATTGGAGAGAGAGAGAGAGAGAGAGAGAGATGGGTGAATTGGAGAGAGAGAGAGAGAGAGAGAGAGAGATGGGTGAATTGGATTGATTGTTGTCAGATCAGGGAAGTCGGGAGACAGTGCGGGCAAGAGAGAAAAATGGGTGTTGGACCATTTTTAATTTTAACCCATATTAAACCCACTCTCAACCCATCTAAACCCATAAAAATATGGGTTGAACCCATATCAACATATTACACAATATGGGCGGGTTGGGTGGGGTTACAAGTGGACGAATTTAAACGGATTAAGAAATATGGATTAGAATTGCCACCTCTAATAATAACCTAAGTGAGATGAAATTGTTTTCTTTCTATCACTTTTTCTATCTCTTAGGTTCCTTTTGATAAGAGTTAAATTGATAAAAAATGCAACAAACAGAATAAAACTAATGATATTTCCTTGGTTTTTGGTTAGTAAAAATAATAGAAAGTGCTAGACAAAGGGCAAGTTAGTAGCTACATATTTTTTCTTGCAATATTCTTATAAATTTTTCATTTTAATCAAATAGGAGAACATAAATTTTCTTTTCACTTCACTTTCATTTATTTTCACTTTTCATCGTAATTTCTTTTCGCTCCTTGGTGAATTTCTCCAAAAAAACACCACCTCATACATATTCGACATGTGGAGAATGAAGGGAATGTTCTAGTTGTGGGCACTTTCTAGAATGCTAGGCTTGCAATCCAAAAAGGCTTTATGATTATTCCCAAGACGACAGAGACCGGCCAACTCCAACCCTTCCTAGGAATCTCTCTCTTTTACCCTTCTAGTCATAAAAGAATGATCAATACGATAAATAATTAGGCTTCTCTTTGAACATTTTGAGCGTCAAAAAGTGTTTAATTTTAAATGTCATATTATGTTGAAAGTTTCTTTTTGAGAAGAAACTTTTTGAAATATAGGTCATTGATTGTCAAAATGAACGACTTACATAAAACTGCATAGGCTTCTTTACAGTTTTATAGTGTAAACTAGATCAGAAAATATGATACACTTCTTTGGAAATAGATCGATGGAAATCCTAAACAAGACAATATGATCAATCCAGGTATAGCATTTGTTGGCGATTTGTTCCGTTTTTCTATAGAATAGACTCTTCAACATCTCCAGCCATGACCTCTAACCTACTTCACTTTAGTTCACATCTGAGAATTGAAAAATAAGGTGTACGTCGAAACTGGCCGACATATTAAGTGCGCTTACATCTAAGATATTTGAAAGATGAGGCGTGCGTTAAACACGAATGCCATATCATGTGTTACGACAAATATCAAATACCAAATAAGCAAATAATTTTTGTCATATATGTCTGATTTATATTCAACCTGTGTGTCGATTTGAAGCACTAGCCAAGAAAGATTGTAACATTATGGTTGGAGTCTTCCACAATCGATTTTTCCTCTGGACCGCAGACCACTTTATTTCCGCACCACTAAATTACTTTGTCACCCAATTCATGATGTGCAAAGTTTCACAATTGCAACCACGAAATTGAGAAGTGCCCTTCACAAGGGACACGTAGCCCTTACGGCACACAGTGAAGGGTTTAACTTGTGGCTAGCCAGTACTACTGACCCTCTCCACGATAAATACATCTCACCCACGCCTGCACTTGTCAGATGCGCCTGCCCTTTGGGGTCCCCCATAGTATCCTATTTTTATCATCAATATTCCAATCATAGACCTCGGAATTAAACCAAAAGAAGATTAATTGCACTTTTGATAAATCAATTCTTTCCTTTTGGGATGGTCCAATCTCACGGCCGCCAATTGGACCACTATAAATCCAATCAGACCCTCCACATGGACTCCGACCGCCCCACTAGCTAGTTTTGTGTCATATTGGATTGATTATCATTGAGACAACGTTTGTGGGATGACAAGAAACTCATACAATACGGGTTAGAAATTTTTTTTTTTTGGTAACCGGGTTAGAAAGTTAGTAGATGCTAAGTCTCAAACTTGGGGCCTTAGTGGACTTGAAAGTTAGAACAAGCACCCGACCAACTGGGCTAATTTGCAAGTTCTAACCCTTTAAAATTTTTACGCTAATATTCACTCAGAACAATGTAGTGGCAATGTGGTTTGAGATGCTTTCTACTCGCTGTGATGTTGTTTTGTTCTTTTCTCTTTTAGTGTTTGTAATTATTGTCCAATGAATAATTTAAAAAAAATCTTCGTTGTTAAAAAAGGGGAATTCTCACTTACACCCTCTATACTTTGAGCGACTTTCAGTGATATGCACCCCCTCAACTATATTTTAAACACTTATACCCCTTGTATTATGGAGAAAAGTGAAAGTGTTCGTTATTTCATTAGAAGTGACGAGAAAATAGATTTTTTCATGGTTTGTGGCATTTTTGCTTTCAAATACGGTTCTAAAATGTATTGATCTTATAAGACATCTACATGTTATATAAAGCTTCATTGACCAAAAATAGAGCTTCCTAGCTTCGTCTTTTTTCTCTCTCTCTTCCTTTCTTTCTCCCCCATTCTAGTTGCGACGCTACCCCAAATACAAATGTATTTTGTTTTGTGAACTTAAAATTAAATTGATTTAGCATTTACCCCATATAAGTTTAGACCCAAGAAATTAGTCAAAAACCTAACGTGTAAGTAAAAATGAGCTGGTAATGAATTATAGTATCAACCCCCTCTTCTTGCACCAAAGATCTTATCATTTCAAAAGGAACTGGAGTTCCATTTCTTTTTCATTTCTATTCAAGAGTTCTTACATGTTTTCACATCCCTTTGAGACCCCGAAAAGTGGACAAATATATATAGATTAAAATTCAAAAAATCGGTTTATTGGTCAAACCCCTATCCAACATAAGGCCAACAACAAATTTGAAATTAATAAGGCCCTCTTTTTAGTGTTATTTTTTTATCCTTTATGTGACAAAGCTAAAAGTAGATATTATTACAACTTCTATTGATATTTGGTCGCAAACAATATCAAGTCCAATTTTAATGAAATTCTTACATTTGATTAAATTAACGATTAGAATTGAAGTCATTAAATCTCAAAATTGATTAATCATACCATGTATATTCTAGGTCAAAATTATGTGGGGTGCCTTTTAATTTGATTAACTCTTAAGTTTAAAAAATAAAAGCCATTCATATTGGTCGAAAGTCATAGATACAATGGGAAAGAAAGAGCGTTAGAAAGAAAAGAATGAGAAAGAGAGTTAAGATGCTATCTTTTCCACCCAAATAAACTTTATTGAACTTGTAAATAGTTTCTAAGGGCAATATAGGAATTTTAAAAGCTTATTTGGAAGCAAAAATGCCCAAAACTGTGAGAAAATCTACTTTTCCATCAATTCTAATGGAAAAATTAATAGTTTTACTTTAGTCCATAGTACAAGGGGTGTAAGTGTTTAAACATATAGTTGAGGGTGTCTCTACAAATTACTCAAAGTACAGGGAGTGTAAGTGAAAATTCTCCCAAAAAACATAACAATGTAGTGACAGTGTTTTTGAAAGAGACAGATTGAGAGGGAAGTGAACACCTACCTTGAAGAGGGAGAGATGGTGCAGTGGTGGTGGCAGTAATAGCGACAGTGGTGGTGGTGGTGATGGAGAACAATGGTTGACAGTAATTTTAGGTTTAGTTTTAGGACTTTGATAGAGGAATAATGGGAACTTTGGGTGAATATTTAGTGGGTTGTGTGGAGAAAATTTTAATTTAAAATATGGGAGGTGGGTTATTATGAAGAAAATGGATTATATGAAGAAAATTGTGGGCTGCGAATGGCGGCCGGTCGTCTTTTGAAATAATACACCACCTGGATGGATATTGTTTTGAAATGATAGCGTTACGATGACATCCATATATTTTTTCCCCATCTTGAAATGGTTGGTCGGTATTTAGATCTGAGTATTATAGTACTATTCATAACACCACATCATACAAGAGTGAAAATCACCATACTTTTTGGATCTACATTGGATTCTACCCCAACAAAATCCAGGCTTATGTTTAACTTTTCTCTTTGTAAGTTTGTATTGCGCGTTATCAACATCATATAGTAATAGAGACTGCCATATTTTCGGAGGTGCTGTACACAGTATGTTTACGGCACCAACCAATCTCAGCCATATATTTGTCCAATTAATGGCTGAGATTCATTTTTAATTATAACTGGTCACAATTAACTCTTCTCCAGAAAAGTTTCATTAATATCTTGACCGTCCAAATCACTTTTAGACGGTCACGATTGAGTGCTGTAAACACTTGTTAATTTACAACACCTCCGTAAAGAAGATTTTCTCATAGTAATATATACCTGTGAAACCCTAAGGGGTTAGCCAAGTATTTTAGTCTGGGACTTAAGAGTTCGCTTGTTCTTAAGGTCTCAAATTTGATTATCTTTGCCAGCAATTCTTAGGGTTACCTCACCCCACGTGCAAGTGTGTAAAAAGTGCGGGCAACACGCCTTTAAGAACAAAGGGCATATCGAGGAGAGCTTGTAAACGAGCGCTCAATTCAGAGTCACTACTTGAGTTTGAAGGTCCGATACCCAAGGAAAAAAACTTGAAACACTTGCCACGTTATTTAATTTGAAAAGATGAAAGACACCAGTCCGTCATAACCATATATGGGTTCGAGAGCCAGGTTATGAGAGGGGAAGGGTTTTAAGGCCCTCCTCTCGCCTAATCCGGAGATTCAGTCTTTACTTGAGCATTTGCAAAAACATTTGCGATTCTGTTTGATTAATCAATTTTGTAGCCATTTAAAGCAGGGGAACAGTTTAAGGGGATTAAAACTGTAACACATTGCAAAATGTGATTGATAGCATGGATGAGAAAATAGTAAATGGGATAAAGACCAGGTTCTGTTCAAAAGAGCAAACCCAGTTCACTATTCTAAATTTGACATGCACAAGGACTTTGCCTGCACTAACCAAAGCCATTGCACGCAGTTCTAACCTGCGCGCACCAATATGCAACACGCACGCGCGGTTTGCTTTTCTCACAGCCTTTGTTTTTATCCTCCTTTGGGCTCTGGAAGGACCAAGCACACCTAGGACTAAACCAAGCAGTTTATAGTTTTTACACTACACAGTTTAAAGACTAAAAAGCCTTACAAATGAACAATACACCCCATAAACAGTGTGGAGATAAAACAGTGGCCTAAGGCCAAGTCACTCATGTAAGAGCAACGCACTGGAAAGCCAACGAATCAAGCACATCTGCACGTAGGTTGGTAACTTGCACGCACCCATCCGGGCTCTTTCCAATACTTGTTCTCACATAACTGGGGCTCTGGGACATGTCTAGATAAACCCCAGTTAATTGGTGTTGCAACAGAATAGAAATAAGTATTGAAGTACAAGCTAGCAGTTTTAAGAAAGGAAAGCAGTAAATTGGTTTTACATGCTCACAATGATGATCTAAAAAGAAAACAACATAAAAGAATAGGATCCCTGCCCCCACGCAGATATGCGCGCAACTACAGAGTAGCGCGCACGAGCAAAGAACCAACGCGCTCAGGTCCCTTGTTCACACAACTTTTGAACCTTGTTAGCCTTAGGGCCATGACTGATATTGATTACCAGCCTTGACCTTACCAGTCCCTCTCAGATATCAGAATAGGAAGCAGCAGGTATTTAGACCTTTGGCTGAGTTTGAAAGAGTGATTGAGCTTGAGTTTGAGGATTGGTTGGATGATGCTTGGAGAATGGTTATATGCTTGTAACCTTTTTTTTCTAACCCTTTGGAAGAAAGAGTGACGGGGGTATTTATTGGGCAAACACCCTCCATTAATGGAAAGCAATCCATTAATGGACACATTCTAAAAACTTTCCATTAATGAAAACCCTCCATAAATGGAAACCTTCCAGAAACTCTCCAGAAATGGAAAGTATAAGGTCAGCTTCAATTTTAACCAGCGCGTGCGGGTCGTGGATCTACGCGCGCCATTCAAAGCTGGTTGACTAATAAATGGTAAACAAATCAACGCACGTGGAAAGAAAACCTGCGCGCGCCAGTAAGGTTCTGGTTAGGCTTGGTAGGGTAAAAAAAGGGGATCAAACACTCGAAGTTAAAGCAATCAATATTTTTGGAGTGTTCTTAATCCGTTTCATCATTTGGGAAACAAAAACGAAAAATAAAGTAAAACAATTTGGAGACTCAGATTGGAATGTCTACAAAAAGGTTGTTGGAGAGGCTGTAGGAATTAATCTGAGGTTTGCGCAAGTAGATCAAGACACCTTGCATTACTAGAACAAAAACATATATTTGTGAACTCCAATTGAACAGTGCCACAAGTTAATAAAATTCTGATTTCGCCACTAGTTTGCTGAGCGAAAATGACGTAGCAGACAAAAAATACTTCGCTTGAGACGAAAGCGAGTCAACCTATTCAAGCTCTGAATCATTCGCGCTCTTGATGACGTCCTCTCTCACGTCATTTCCAACTAATGGTTCATGCAAGGCCCCACAAACTATTATCTTTTATATTTGAAAATTCACGAAATTTAGAGAGCAAAACAGAAAATGAAAAAGAAAAACTAGGAAAGAATAGAATGAAAATTGATTTCAAATTCCGTAGCATGATTTAATCAACGAAAAAAAAAACAGTATCGTATAATATATCGGTGGAGAAAGCATAAATTAATGTGTAATGGTTAATTATAGGCAATTGATAATGCCAAAACCGGAATTGTTCCTGCCAAAACCGGAATTGTTCCTGCCAAAACTCTACTCTTTCTTGCTGCTACATTTACTTTTCTGCCCTTACTGCACAGGGACGTCCACCACCAGCTCTCTCATCTTCCTTTATTACACAACAAGTCCCTCAATAAACAACACAAACCTACGGAAAGGAAGCTCATAGGGGTGGGAAATTATCTTGTGTGATCTGTCGAATGGGTTCCAAAGAACAAAGGACCCATCAGATTTAACCTTGTTCGGCTAAATAAGCTAAATTGCTTATTTTTTTGTCCCTATTTAAATTTTTTTCGTATCACTCGGCTTGTTGTCAATTTTTTGAGGATTATTGCATCCTCACGACAAGAGGAATCTAAAAAGAATTTCTTTTTTATCAAAATCCAATTTTTTTTTAATAAAGAACAAAAAATTGGCTTATTAGCTTAAAGGAGTATTTTTTACACAGCTGGATAAAGGAGTACTCCTGCGCTAATAAGCCAATTTTTTCGTCTTTATTCAAAAAAAATTGGATTTTGATCAAAAAATTTTATTTTTTAGATTCCTCTTGTCTTGAGGATGCAATAATTCTCAAAAAAATGACAATAAGCCGAGTGATACGAAAAAAATTTGAATAAGGACAAAAAAAATAAGCCACTTGACTTATTTAGCCAAACGAGATTAAATCTGGTGGATCCTTTGTTCTTTGGAACCCATCCGACAGATCGCACAAGATAATTTCCCACTCCTATGAGCTTCCTTTCTGTAGATTTGTGTTGTTTATTGACGGACTTGTTGTGTAATAAAGGAAGATGAGAGAGCTGGTGGTGGACGTCCCTGTGCAGTAAGGGCAGAAAAGTAAATGTAGCAGCAAGAAAGAGTAGAGTTTTGGCAGGAACAATTCCGGTTTTGGCAGGAACAATTTCGGTTTTGGCATTATCAATTGCCTAAATATATATGAAATACTACAAAAATATATATCTGGGACAGGTGGTATTGAAAAATGTTGAAAAAGACATTACTAGTGAACAAAATAGGAGTATCACTTGCTGAAATATTTGAATTTATTCTAACCCTATCAATGAAGAGTAATCTGACCATACGTAACCATATTGAGAGAGAGAGAGAGAGAGGTCAGCATAAGTCGTGAGAAGAGGTCAGTACAAGTAAGTGAACTTTTTTTTAGAAGACACAGTAAAGTCATGTGAGAAACTCATACAAAATTATTTTTTGGTAATACAAACTTGGGCAACAAAAAAAAAAAAATTTCATGTTAATATATTATATATATACACTTATATTTTGACAAACATGTAACACGGATGATGTTGCTGGTTCGTTTTCAACGTCGTGTACTTAAGTTCCCATACAGATGGGGGTCTCGGGTTCAATACTTGTGTCCATTATTAAAATTCTTTTTAGGTACCTTTTTTTTTTTATATTCACTAAAACTAAGACTATGGTAAAAAAAATTGAGACTAAATTCTTTACACCGCCGGTGTAAATATTATTTCCTCCAAATCAATTATATTGTGTCACGTCGCTATGTTCTATTGATTGGGACCACTGTTTTGCAACGTGGCGCGATATAATTGATTTGGAGGAAACAAATATTTACACCGGCGGTGTAAAGAATTTATTCTAAAAAAATTATGTTTGTCACTAAAGTTAACAAGCATTTAGTACGTGACACATTTGTGAGGATTGATAAATTGTCACTATATATCTTTAGCCACACTCTTATAATGACATCTTTGTGACAAAAATTCTTTTGTCACCACCCTTTTAGGATAGCTTTTGCATGTCAATATTGTTGTAGTACTGTTATTTGAAGAATTTGCTTCAAAGAATGTGCTGAGAAGATGTTTTCTTTAAATCAGATCGTGCTAATCATAAAGCACTATACCAAAGTTACATTTAAATTTGATTTTTTTGATATAATTGATAGGCGTGTAAATGTTTACAGAATCGCTCTTAATTTACCCTTGCTAAGTCCGTTTATGTCGTTACTCGGAATTTAATACTTGATTTTTGTATTATAGGTGTTTTGAAGCTTAATACGTTAAAACCGATTAAATTTGATGCACGGGAATAGCTGCCGCTGATGTGCACGAGTGAAATGGGTACCAGGTTTGAATATGTATTTGGACTTCCAATTTGACCTCCATGTGGGCCCAAGGTATTTTAGCTATCTTGACTAATGGTGGGGCCATGTTCTACTAATTGAAGAATTAAGTTAAGTCGGCTGGGATTTCAAAGGAGGAGAAAATGGGTCTCTCTCTTAAGTCGGCAACTGGAACATATAAGAAGAAAGACAGATCACGGCTGCATCTGGACAACGCGTTGCATGCATCAGAGAAAGAAGGAGACCCACGGCTGGAAATCAGTCGGTTCACATGTCAGCGTCCAACAGAACCCCGACGGTTTTCCATCCGATGGCTGGCTAATCTCCTATTCTAGGGTTAAGATGAAGGTTTCTTTCCAAGTTTGAATTTTGTTTGTGTTTAATGATTATTCATTTGAACATTGGTTGTATGACTTAAGGGTAATTTCATTATTGGAATGAATGGTTTGAATTGCTTTCTGTTAAATCAACTTCTTGTGTTGTATTCTAGACTTCAAACATTTGCATACATGATTTATTATCGATTTACGGAGTTGGTTGAGATATGTTATGCTTTATAAGACAAGGCGTGCTGTTAGACGAACCGTACTTAGATACGGCTCGTGCTAGTAAGATGACTTGTGCTATGCGAAGATAATCTATGCCAATCGATTATCCGTGAATATCTTGAATTGATTTGAATGAATAGTTCTTAACCAAGCAAAATCAAGCTATGAGGAAAAAACCGGATGCAAAGCCCTAGAAACTTTTTGCACTTGTTTCACAAAACCAAAATTCTTTGTTTTCTTAGTTTAGAATTTATAACCAAAACCTGAAACTCGTTTTTGAATTGAAGTAGAAATTGATTAAAGCTGATTCAATAGCGTATTCTTGTCCCTGTGGAACGATACTCAGGCTTTTGCTGCTATTCTACAGAGTAGTTGTAATTGTTGTGTTTTAATTAATAATTTTGTTACGGTAACGACATGGTTAATAATTTAAACTAAAAGCGCAATTTATCTTCTTCTTCTTTATTTTGACTTGTATGTATTTTAATAGTAAGCGGACAACTAAGTTTGGGGTCGGCAAGAAAAAAATGTGTTAGAACTGTGGTTCATATATTAAGTATGAAGAAATATTAAGGAGTTCTAGAAAGAAGGCTAGATATCAGAGCGGAGCGACGGCATCTAGCCCATCACTGATGATCCAGTGAAAGTAGATTGGGACAAAGGCTCAGGTACCGGTGTTCCGTAATTGAGGGGTGCGGAGGGCGTAACCCCCCGCGGTATGGTATAGTATCGTACAAGGATATTTTTGGGATACAGGCCAAATCCGGTTAGGGTTAGAATAAAGTGGTTATAAATACTCTATGTTGTAAACCCTATTTCATACTGTGAATAAATGATAATAAAGAACAGCAGCCTCTCTCGCTCCCGTGGACGTACCCGATTTTGTAAAACTACGTATATCTCTGTGTTGATTTCTTTACTGTTTATACTCGTATATTATGCGTGCGTGTGACGATCCTAACAAAATGTTTATTTAAATGAGTTGAAGTCGTGTGATTAGGGTCAGTACCTAACCTTTAAGACTTTTCAATCACATAATTCCCAAACCACATAGCAAACCAATATCCAGACCTTCTAACAATCAATAGAGGAACAAGCTAAAATTAAAATGTTTTGTACAACCATAAATCCATCCTATGGTTTCCAAACAGGTTGAACCACTTCGAATTAAGAACAGTTTTTGAAAAATTAAGAAGAAAGAAATGTGGTTGGCAAGCTGCCTAATTGACATTGTGTACATAGTTTCTAGTATTGTTGTTTCTTCTTTCTCAGAAACGCCAAAGCTGTTTGTGAATGAATGTATAAGGGGAGTGATTTTCGAACTGCTCTATTTCCTAACCACACTTCTCTTTTTTTTTTAGTGTGTGAAATTACCAAAATATCCTTAAACTTAATTCGTTCAAAAATAATTTCATTTGGATAACAACAAAAAGGAAATATTGAAAAGTAGAAGGGTGGTTTGGTAACTTCACACACTAAAAACAAAAAGGAAAGTGTGGTTAGTAAAAAGGGGAATGTATAATTGTAGAAAGATAGTTTTAAATAAAACGGCAACACAATTAGGAGAAAATTAAGATGATTATTAGATCGTTAAATTACTTAAACAGGTGGCACCATAACGGGTGATTGTAGAAATTTTCATTTATATGATGACAACCTTTGCTCCAAACATTTTAGTATCATTTGACGTGGTGTCATGTATGAAACCAATAACATCACACGATAGGTCTATATATAATACATGTGACAGCCTATCAAATAACGTGGCTAGTGTCATATAAACTGGGGCATCACATGATATTCAAACATCTTACAACACATATATTTATGAACGGTGCTACTGGTACAGCGGCTGCTGTACAGCAGCCGCGTACAGATCCATTTTGCGCCCTTTTCGTGTCCCGCAAAGATGATCGGAGCCGCTCATTTTGTTCAGAATACTTCGTTTAAGGTCCCTATAAAAAATCACCTCAATCCAATATCGGAAGGGGTGTTTACGAATCATCCAACTTTGCTTCAAAATTTAGCCTAAGTTTTGAAGCAAAATTGGATGATTCGTAAACACCCTTCCTGATATCGGATTGAGGTGATTTTTTACAAGAACCTTAAACGAAGTATTTTGAACAAAATGAGCGGCTTCGATCATCTTTGCGGGACCCGAGACGGGCGCAAATGGGATCTGTACGCGGCTGCTGTACAGCAGCCGCTGTACCAGTAGCATTTCTGTATATTTATATAGATGGCCCCTCTACTCATGCGAGTGTTTGCAAATCATTTTATTTTTTTATCGGCAACAAAGATTTTATTAAACTTGACAAAGGGTACCTCAAGGGAAGAGCCTAACGTAGTCGTGTATGTTTTATTTTCTTCTTCTTCTTTTTTTGGTCAAAATGATAGGAATTTTGCAAATCACGCGTGTTTATCCTTATCTGGCATAATTGTTTCTTCAGTGATCATCCAGTAGGGATAGAATTATAAAGATCTTACACTACAAAATTTACCCTTTTTTTAAACTCTTCTTACTCTCACTTATCCACTTCATGCACAGCTGCCAATCTTATTTGTGGCCATGGAACTGCCAGTAAATGTTTACTCAAGAGAAATTACCGTTAGTAGTTACTTCATGCATTCTATAAATACTAGAGCTTGAGTATCCACTCAGAGCACCAAAGATCGAGTTACCAAAATGATGGAGGAAAAAGGTAGCCATGTTGGAAGGAAGAAGGGGGGGTTCATCACTATGCCCTTCATTTTTGGTAAGTCATTACAGTGCTAATTAATAACTGAACTTCTTCTCCTTCTTGTTCTTCTTTTGTTTCGACGGTCCGGGGTATTCCCTCTCCGGTCTGATCAAAGGCACGCCATCTACGCTAGGATTAAGGGATTGACAAGAGATTTCTCCCTTGCATTCTGGTCCCAAGAGGTAGCCAAGTTTCGAACTCAGAATGTCTGAGCTTACGGTTCATTCTTGTTACCACTTGAGCTACCCTTTGGGTTTCTTCTTCTTCTTCTTCTTCTTGCTTTGGGATAGTTTCTATTTTCATGCTGTGACATAATTTAAGATTGATTGTGTTTTTTGAGCAGCAAATGAGGCGTGTGAGAAGCTGGCGGTGGTGGGTTTCGGGACGAATATGTTAAGTTATTTGACGGGAGAGCTTCACATGCCCTTGACGACCGCGGCCAACACTCTCACCAACTTCAGCGGCACTTCCAGCTTAACGCCGCTGCTTGGAGCCTTCATCTCCGATGCCTATGCCGGACGGTTCTGGACTATTACTGTGGCTTCCATTATTTATCAGATAGTAATTATTCTCCTCCTCCACCCTCCCCCATCCTCTCAAACGTACATACGGCCTTGTTCCACTAAGTTTTTTAGGACTTTTTCTTATTTTATTTTTATCTATAAAAAAATCTGCATTTAGTTTTGCGCCGAATTTTTTGTAAATTATTGATTCGTCTCGAAAAGAGGAACATAATAAAAAAGTTATACTTTTACCCAAATACAAAATAAGAAAAAGCTCCAAAAAGTTTAGTCGGACAAGGCCTACGTACCGAAAGTTAAAATTTATGGTGGAGATTCATTTTAGATGTGGTTCACATCACAAGAACTTTGGATCTACACCATATAGCTGATTTTTGGTATTCAGTGAGCACTAAACTTTTGGATTCGTATATAGCATGTCTGAAAGAGAGAGCCAAGAACTGTAACAGTGGGGTTTTTTTTTTTTTTTTTTTTGTGTGTGGTGCTGGTTAGTCCAACTATTCATTGATTGCAGCAGATGAATATTTCTAACTTTTTAAATCTATTTGGAAACAAAAATATGCGTCCCACAAGTACTAGAAAATTGAATAGCTTCGACTAATTTACTCTATTCAAGTATTGATATCTCACTATGGCACGCTAGTTTAAACAAAGCATATGAAATGAAATTTGGTAGAACACCAACATCAAAGTATTGGACATTTTTATTAGCTAGGGGCATCACTACGCATAAGTACAGTTATAGTGACTACATTTTTTTTTCTCCGCAAAACGAAACTTTTATAAAACCTCGAAAACGGTTACATCAAGGGGCTTGAACACAGAGATACACACATGCTCGAGCAAAACAAGAAAAAAAAAAGGACCAAATACAAAAAGCCCTCCAACAAAAAATTGGATGGCAAAGCACCACCTGTTTTGTATCTTAATGGGTAGTACACTTGGTCGAGCGGCGCCTATTACACAGACACATCAATAACGCATCAAATCATGTTCAGAATATGATACATAAATGTGATAATCCTAATATTAGTACTGGCCTTGTCACTTAATTATGAGTAGAATACTTGGTCGAGCCTAGCTATTTCACAGATGTACATCAATAAAACGTCAAAATTTGTTCGAAATATATATAGTACCTAATTGTGGTCATCGTAGTATTAGTGCGGGCATGCACCTAGATGTTTCCACTAGTGAGAAACATCATAAGATCAATCATCAAAGATTAATCTTTTTAAGACTATATATAATCATATCTTAATCTTTATATTCCACTACATCAAAATCAAGCTTTACATCAAAATCAACTGTTTACATGATTGCTAATTCATTTTACTGCTATTCTAATGCAAAATGTTTTCTTTTATTTTTTTTATTTTCTTTTAATGTTTTTAATTATCTTTAATCAGGGGATGACAAGCTTGACAATATCAGCAGTGCTGCCAAGCTTAAGGCCTCCCCAATGTAAACCTGATCACCAAGTCTGCCAGCAGGCCAATTCTGGCCAGCTGGCAATCCTCTACATCTCACTCCTCCTGGCCGCCCTTGGGGCAGGCGGGATCCGACCCTGCGTGGTGGCATTCGGGGCGGACCAATTCGACGAAACGGATCCCGAGCAAAAGACCAAGACATGGAACTACTTCAACTGGTACTACTTTTGCATGGGGGCATCGATTCTCGTGGCAGTAACAGTTGTCGTTTATATCCAGGATAATATTGGATGGGGGTGGGGCCTTGGGATTCCCACCATAGCCATGTTTCTCTCGATAGTCGCGTTCGTTATGGGGTACATGTTGTACCGGAATTTGGATCCAGCCGGGAGCCCGTTTACGCGATTGATTCAAGTCTCTGTGGCTGCCTTTAAGAAGAGAAATCTACGTATGGTTTCGGATCCTAAATTGCTGTATGAGAATGAAGAGATGGATGCTTCTTTTTCTATGGCTGGAAAGCTTCTTCACACTAAACATATGAAGTAACTCTCTCTCTCTCTCCCTCTCTCTCTCTCTCATTGTGTAAGAAGCCAACCAAAAACACCACAAGAAGCATGAAAGCCACGAAACGTCCCGTGATCCGAGCATGTTGAGTAGAGTACCTTTAGTTCGTTGTCGGTCTTGACCTATCAAAATTTAAAACAATAGTACTGAAATTACAAGAAATTGGATCTCTAATTATTTGAGGTGGTAGCCCCCCGGGGTCTAAACCCATTGATTTTGTGATAAAGGGTGTCATTTCCAAGTTCCAAGTCACGAAGTTTAGTTTTTATTTTCAAACACAAACGGGGTCGGCTGCACCATTTTGTTCCCCAAAAAAATAAAATTGTCTTAACATGTAAAATGATCAATTTTTTGGGAAGTGCTACAATACACACCCCTTATTTGGGTGTGTATCATATGCACCCTCATTGAAACACACCAAAATGTTATGATTCCCAAAATATTATGAATCTATTGCTAAAAAGTTACGAATCATATTGATAAAAAGTTACGAATTTTTAGTATAAGAGTTACGATACGAAATAAAAATGTTATGAATGACCGGTCCTACAAGTAATTTTTTATGAGGTGACACAATATGAACCACACAATAGGTGCATATGGTACACACCTTAAAGGGGTGTGTATTGAAGACTTTCCCCAATTTTTTATTCAAATATTATCACTGTGCCACTCATATAGAGAGTTTAAAGTACGTGAGACTATAGTAAATTTTGTGAATAACTAACCAGTATAGCCCAACAAAATCAAAATAACTCAGCCAATTATACAGACTCTTTGTTGCGGAAATAATAAATACTAAAGATTTTGTAGGTTGGTATTGTTTTGTGAAATATTAGAACTTAATTCATTTTGCTAGTGATGTGAAAAGTTAATTTTAAGATCTTTGGTTCACTAGAAATAGATAACAATTGTCAAATTACAAATTTATAACTAGTGTTTGTATAGAATTTCGTCTCATTAAATATCTGTATATTTCATCATCACTGAATTAAAATCCTAAAATCGTTCCGATTATAATATACTGAAACTTTATCACAATTAACACTGTTTGAAAGAAAGAACAATCAAACACATGGTCGTAAGTGATGCCACATGTGTGTGGTCAAATTAAAAGACAAAGAAATACCATGCACCTTCAAAGTATTTTTTTTTATTACTCAAATATCCGAATCAGCTTGCGTGCACATATATTCAAATGAAATGAAATCTATGATTTCAAGTCTAATATTCTAATAATTAAATAATACAACAAATATATATATATATATATATAACATGTATACTTCTATATATAGCCAATAATTGGATAAAAATAGCAATAAGCTTGGCCACATATACACAAATATATTTTGGATGGATAGAAATTATTTCGAGTTTATCAACTCGTTTTGATTTTGTTATCTAATTAAGTGTAAGAACAAAAGCTTGAGACAAAGTGTAGATGGTGACTTGTCACGAACCAAGATCAAAATATGCCAAAAAAAAAAGATCAACATATGCACTGCACAGCACAGCACATGTCGAAAACCAGTAAAAGCTGTCGTATTGCCACGGCATGCCTGCCATGCCACCACCACAAAAGGACAGTCTTATATCATGCGTGAGTACGATTTTCTTTATTTGTGTAATGTAAAGAGCAATGCTATATACTCTGAAAAGGTATCCCAATAAACGAAATCAGTGGTTCAGATCCACTTAAATGTGAATCTAAACAGTCATGATTTCTCTTTTCGAAATATTTTTGAGGTACCTTTTCAAAGTATGTACTCAAGATTATTGTGATCTAAATCGTTGGTATTATCTATTGCTTTCGCTCTCAATCTTCCGTTACAAGGTACATTTTTTGTCTTAAATTTTTGGTCCTCTACAATTTTACGTGCTATTGTCAATGGTCTATATATCTCTTAAAGTATATTATTTAAAATATAATTTTAAATTTTAATTATTTTATAAAACAATGTTTTCAAAAACATAAAAAACCGATATATATATATATATATATATATTGAGAAATATAGACAATTAAAGATTGCACGTAAAATCGTATATAACCAAGAATTTGAGACAAATGGAGTAAATCATAAGTATTATCTATAGTTCTCGCACTCAATCTTCGCTATACACTCCTTCTCAAATTCTCATTTGTGAGCTCTAATACATTTGAAAGACCTTTTTATATACGCTTTCCACTTACTCATGCACGCACGCATACACGCATCATTTTTTTTGATAACAGAAACTTTCCCCGAGGGGCTACACGCATCATTTGAGTAGATAGTTTGATCCACTCCTTTTCTTTAATTTTTAGCGTGTCTTCAAATTTATACAACCTCGTTGCTACTTGCACACCCCGTTCACACATATATACACTTGTTTACAATGATTTGTTAACTTAATTTTTGAACAGAAAACCTATTTAAAATGATGGAACGTCGACGATTGGGAAATTTTAAGTAACAATGGTGCAGATTCTATAAGTAAAATCTGTTTTGCCTAGCGAAAAAAAAAAAAAAAAAACCATGGTGGATGTTTTGGCTAGAATGAC
Source organism: Rhododendron simsii (assembly GCA_014282245.1). Taxonomy (NCBI): domain Eukaryota; kingdom Viridiplantae; phylum Streptophyta; class Magnoliopsida; order Ericales; family Ericaceae; genus Rhododendron; species Rhododendron simsii. The sequence continues at coordinate 22,327,245 of CM024961.1, forward strand.
GTGTTTAGTTGACAGTTTTGAGATAAAAAAGTTCTATATGTTTGCGTATTTTTTCGTCTTTAGTAAAAAAATTTAACATTTTAACAAACTCTTTTATTTTTTAAATAGAGGTACGTTATGTACATCTAAAAAGTACTCCCTCCGTCCCTTTTTAAGTGTCCTGCTTCGTAACTCTAACTTATTAAAAAGACATCATCATTATACCTTTCACATCAACTTTTTCCTCCACTTTCCCTACTTACCCATCATCATTACACTTTTACTCACTTACTTTTTAAAATGGAATCTACTTTTAGGGATAAAATAGACAATTCACCAACTTTTACCCACTAACTTTACAAAATGGACACTTATTAAGGGACAGCCTAAAATGGAATACCGGATTATAAATAAGAGACGGAGGAAGTAAAAAATTTGACAAAAAATCACTAAAGACGAAAAAACATGGATGGCGAAACAGTCAAAAATTTTGAAGAGATTATTTCTGAGAGGAGAACCAAACAAAGTAAATCGATTCACTTTTGCACATAGAAATTCTTGTGAAAGGCTCTGTTTGTTTGGATATAAAATATTTTACTTATTTTATTTTTCACAGTAAAATATTTTTCATGATCCGACTGAAAATGATTTTCTTTCAAAACGTCGATCAGTTGTTTTACGCCCCACGAGCGGATGGATTTTTCCCCCTCCCCAACTATCGCAGCCCCTTCACTTGTGACTCCCACAATTTCAGTAACCACCAGCCACCATTCCAAATATTTCCTCCCAGCGGGGTCAGCTATTAGCTATAACTCAAAATTGTTAGCAATTTTCTGTTGGTGGGTCTACATAGATCATAAAATTAAACATTATATGTTGTCGAATAAAGCTTGAGTGATGTCGGTGTTACCCATTAAGTTGTGATCGTTCAATTAATGTGACCGGATAATGGACACGTCTCTATTAGTACGTATTTGGGTTATATCACATGTGTTAAGTGATGCGAGCTAATACTATATGTAGAGACCAATTAAAGGGTCCAATATGGTTCCATCTATCATGATGGACTATGATGGAATCGGGGCTTATAAATAGGTGGTCAAGATCCCACTCCAAACCCTAGCCTCTTTTCTCATATTATTCCATCGTGTGTGAGACTGAGGTCAAGATCAAGAGAAGGGTTTTGGAGGCCGAAGACGAATAACCACACACTAAGGTTTTCATCCTCCATGGCGACATGTATGCATCCGGTATTATTTTTTTCAATGTTTTGACATGAATTCTTGGGTTTAGGGTTTCTTACGAAATCATACAATCCAAACATTCAATGGCGGGTATAGTCTCGTCCAAAGGAGATCAATTACGCTGGTCACCCCAACCCAGCTCTTTTTCTCTAGTCGTTCAACATTATGAGCTCATACGTAACCACTCCAATCTACTACAAGAGAAACATGTCATCATCTACATCAATTATTTTTCTGCAGAAGTCCCATGCATCTGCTCATCGGTTTGCTGGGGGGTGCCCCATTCATTTTGTCCGGCGTAGGCCCAAGGCTTGAGATTGCACAAAAGAACAAAAATAAAAACAAATTAACAATTACGAGTTGATGTGGTGATCCCATCTACCTATTCATCAACTCCTTATTTTAAAGCCAACTTTAGCTACAACAAATCAAGACGTACATGCATCATGTTAATTGTCCTCGTTAGGCATTACTATAAGTTGAGGATGAGGGATGCTGCTTGGCAGCATCCTACAAAGCGGTCGATTCGGCCGCTAATTTCGGCAGAATGCCGGCTCAGATTTCAACCGAGCAAGTGGCAGTTTAGATTTATATGCGTTCAAATTAGATCTGAGCCGTCCGTGCCGTGATAAACCGTCGGATCAGCCGCTCTACACCCACTCGGTAGAGAGCTGCTCGGCAACATCCCGAGTTTACGTGTCATATGAAAAATCACAAAACGAAATTATGTGGGACATTGTTTAATTTATCCTTACTTCAATTGCGTTAGGTCCATCTCTACTGACTATTGCTGTAGTCATGGGAGGAGGGACTATGGTACAAGCGGGGTCATTTTGACTCCACAGACTTTGATTTCTCAATCAGGTGGTTTTGTAAATTCAAGCCAAATTTTGCTATTTTGACCTAGCGAGAAAATCCTGAAAATTGCTCTAATTAACTTGCTTTAAACATCCGACCCGGTTCAATTCCCCAAGTGCTATTTTCTCCTCGTGAATTGGTAGCATTACAAATGAGACCATTATCCATCATTTCAGATAGATGAGAAGTCGCGGGGTCAATTTTAAAGCAAAATACCATTTATTAGCTTATACCTATATTTAAATTGATATCTTAGTTTAATCAATTTTCTTGATTAGTAGATAGGAAAAATAGGTAGCATATATTTCTTGATTTTGACTCCACTAACTAAATTTTTTTATGGCTAGCTCCGCCCTCGGCTGTAGTATCATTAGTCGGTGTGCCGTTTATACTGTATCATTAATGGCGACGTCATGGTAGGTTTAAGATGTCATATATATGCATCTTGCCCCATAAACTTTTAAACTATTATACATTTGAATTCTGTGAATAAACTTCTCCATTATTTGGCGCTATTAAGTTAAGAAATTGGTAATTGCTTTTTGTAAATTGCTGAGGTTAAAATGACTTGAAAATTAACATCATGTTTGATATGCAACAGGTTTTTAGACAAGGCCGCAATCGTGACTGAAGGAGACGATCCCAAATCACCCAACTTATGGAGGCTAAACACCGTTCACCGGGTCGAAGAACTCAAATCCGTGATCCGAATGGGCCCGATATGGGCGGCCGGGATCATCCTCATCACGGCCTATGCCCAACAAAACACCTTCTCCCTCCAGCAGGCCAAGACCATGGACCGCCACCTCACACGGTCCTTCCAAATCCCAGCCGGCTCCATGTCCGTCTTCACCATGACCTCCATGCTCGCCACCATCGCCTTGTATGACCGGATTTTCATCCCCATAGCTCGAAAGTTCACTGGGCTGGACCGGGGTATTAGTTTCCTTCACCGGATGGGCATCGGCTTTGTTATTTCGATATTAGCCAGTCTGGCCGCGGGCTTCATTGAAGTGAAGCGAAAACATGTGGCTTTGGCCCATGGGCTCATCAATATGCCCCATACCACCATTCCTATCTCTGTGTTTTGGCTTGTGCCTCAGTATAGCCTTCATGGCATTGCTGAGGCATTCATGTCCATTGGGCACCTCGAGTTTTTCTACGACCAGGCACCGGAGAGCATGAGGAGCTCGGCTATGGCGCTTTTCTGGACCGCGATTTCCCTGGGGAATTACGTGAGCACCTTTTTGGTTATACTGGTCCACAAGTTTAGTGCAGGTCCGGGCGGATCAAATTGGCTTCCAGATGATGGTCTGAACAAGGGGAGGCTTGAGTACTTTTATTGGCTGATCACATTGCTGCAGATTGTTAACCTTGTCTACTACATATTTTGTGCGAAATTTTATACTTTCAAGCCCATTGAGATTCATAGCAAGGCAGATGGTAAGCCCACAGGAGATGGAGTTGAACTTGGTGGTCATGTGTAAGTTTAGTGTCCTTTCGCTGTAGTATGGCTTTGTTTTACAGTAGACAAGCTTGTAGAGATGATCAATGAGAATGTATTTGAAGTAGTAAACGGTATGGCGAAGTCCCATCTTAAGATATAAAAGTACCTTACTAAGCTCTAGTTCACTAGAATGAGTACATATTATAAGCGATGTAAAATAAGAAGACGAAGTGGTGAAAAGAATAAATTTGTTTCTAATAACATTCCTATCATGTTACGCTCCCTTGGAGTCCGCGACAAATTCATAATACAAACACGGCTGGAAAACATGTGTATGGGAAGGTAGCATTGCAAGTACACGACTGGATGGAAATGATCATTGGAATGGACACCCTGAACAAAGTAGCAAGAAGCCAAGAAGTAGTCCAGTGAAAAATGGACCATTGGTGGCCAAAATCCCAACCGCTGTGGAGTTTTTCAGCTAAACAAAGAAAAGAGAGAAGATAACACTAGAACAGATTCATCAAACATAACCGGAAGGAAAACAAATGTTTCCTTGATTATGCTCCATGATAAGTACAGAAAAAAAAGTGGGAAGGACAAGTAAAAACCCCAGCTGACAGCAAGACAGCCGCTCACCAAGCAATACTGGCAATTTTTCGTAAATTTTATTACCCTGTTTCAAAACTGGTGGATGGAAATGCCTGAGTTTGTCGGTAAAATGTAAAAGAAGAATAAAGCACAACACTAGCAAACACTGGTAGAAGATATTAGAGCTACCGACGCAAACGAGTTGCTTTAGCCGCACTCTGTTCAACTGAGATACTCTAATGCTTAATTTCACAAGGAATCCAATCCTGGTCTACATTGTCAAGCTCTCTGGGTTCTCAACTATCTTTGAGAAGGTCTTGAGGAAGGCAGCCAAGTCAGCACCGTAGATGACTCGATGATCAGCTGTAACATTCACCTGAAAAAAGAGAAGATTTCATGCAGCAATTCAGTCCAGGGTCTGTTTAAGGAATTGAAGTTGCAAAAAATGGTAAGTGAAACAAACAAAATTTGTTCACAGAATAAATTTGTTCAGCTTTAAAGCAACAGTTTCATTTCAGATACGTTCCAGATATCAGTTGTCCCAAATCCATTTGGTTGCTATTCAACATAAGCAAGTAGTGAGACTTCGGCTCTCTCTTATTAACAAAATATACCTATCTCCATAAAGCCTTTATGTCATTGTGGACGTGGCAGTACAAGTAAAAAAACCATTTCCCATGCATGCACATCAACTGATGTGGAAATCATGGCCACAACCTTTTTTTCTCTTTTCTTTTTTGCTCATCGCCACATGTTATTATTTATTACACAAGAATAAGAAGAGACAGCTACAAACAAAAAGGCAGACAGACAGAGAGAGAGAACATAGGAAGGAGTGGCAAGGGCGATAACCTCCATGGTTTTGGCTAAGCCCATTTTTCGAGTTGTGTGCATGTTTCTTGTTTGAATCCTATTCCTGGGATGTTGGAGACAGTGAGGCTAAGTGTCTTAGTTTTTCCGGCTCTTAAACAAGGGTGGGGTTGCCTTTTGACGGTGTTTTGAGCCTAATTGTATGTCTATTAGTGGAGACTACCAACATAGCTGATCGCCATGGCTTTGGAAGTCTAAACAAGAAGTTCTACTGCCAACTGCCAAGTCTACTTGTCCCAAATCCATTTGGTTGCTATTCAACATAAGCAAGTAAAGAATGGTAGAAGCAACCAAAACTGCGGGGCAATAAGTCTGCAATCTCCTTCTGAAGTTCTCTTCGAGTAATTAGTGAGACTTCAGCTATTGCTAGTAACTAAAAATAACCCTATCCCAATAAAGGTTCGACATAAAGCCAGTATAACATCGAGGGCGTGGCAGTACGAGTAAAAAACAACCATTTCCCATGCATGAATCAACTGAAGTGCAAATCATGCCATGACCTTTATTTTCTTCTCTTTTCTTTTTTGCTCATCAGCACATATGACGCACATCAACATATTATTACACAAGAATGACAATAGACAGCTATAACCAAAAAGACAGACAGAGAGAGCGCATGGGAAGGAGTGGCAAGGGCGATAACCTCCATGGTTTTTCCTTAGCCTATTTTTTCGGTTGTGTGCATGTTAGTTGCTTGAAGCCTATTCTTCGGATGTTGGAGACAAGAAGGCTAAGTTTTAGTTTTCCGCGGAGGGTGGTGGTTCCATTTGACAGTGTTTTGAGCCTAATTGTATGTCCATTAGTACACACTACCAAATAGCTGATCACCAAGTCCTTGGAAGTCTTAACAAGAAGTTCTACTGCCAAGTCTACTAGCATATATTTGGAGAGTAAAAGGGCTCTCAGTGAAAAGTTTTCGAAGATCATAAAACATCCAAAGGTAAAACCTATTGGTTGATACATTCCACTTCTGCTGGTGGTTGAAATTCTTGAGAATACACATTAAAAACACCAGTAAAGTGAAATATCTTGTCCTTTTAGTTTCATTGCTAGTTTCACTCGGGTAGGAACTATACATAATGGACCTTGGAATTCAGTAGTATATCACCAATGCTTGGCTACAGTGAAATACAGGGTCTGTTTTACGAATTGAAGTTACTAAAAATGAAAGGAAAATAAATGTTTATTGACAGAATTAACTTGTTCAGCGTTAAAGTAAGAGTTTCATTTCAAATAAATTCCAGATGCGAGTGGCTCCAACTACAATTGCTTGCTAATTGATCGTGAGCAAGTAAAAAAAAGGTGGAAGCAACCAAAACTGGTGGCCAACAACCAAAAATAACCCTTTCCCGATAAGGATGTGACATGAAACAAATATAACATGTTGAGGGCATGGCAATTGGGGCTGCAAACGAGCCAAGCTTAGTTTTGGAGTACTCGAGCTCTACTCGCTAGAAAAGAGGTCGGCTCCAGCTCGAAACAAGCTGCCAATTAGTGGCTCAAGCTCGGCTCGCCATTTTATGTATCAGCTCGAGCTAGGCTCGCTTAAGCTCGATTTGGCCCTTGCATTAGAAATGACTTTAAGAAATTTGGGCGGGGTGCTGTACTTAAAGAGGATCTTTTGTATAGCAGGTTTCAAACTTCCGATGTGGGACTAACAGACTTTATTTTCCCTTCACTTGTGCTTGTCCCACATCAACCAGCCAAAGACCCACCAGGCATTCCTTTTGCTATAAATGCTTCACTTACCTTTCTCTTGCGAATAGAGGACTTGCCCAAGCCTCTTGACACTTGACAGCTGTATAATGTGGCCCAGAAATAAGTTTAGATTTTTATAAGTGGAAATTAATATAGGATAGTCTATAGTTATGGCTTGGCTCGCGAGCTCATACGAGCCAAGCTTTTAGCAGCTCAGGCTTGGCTCGTTAAACAAACGAGCTGAGAAATTGGGCTTGAGCTCACTCATTTATATGACGAGTTGAGTTTGAAGGAGCCATAGTCGAGCCAAGCTCCAAGCTGCTTGTGAGTAGCTCGGCTCATTTGCAGCCCTAGTGGCAATAGAAGTAACAACCACCATTTCCATGCATCTGCATCAACCAACTGAAGTACAGGTAATGGCCATCACCTTTATTCTCTTTTCTTTTCCTTTTCTATATGGTCATCGCCACATAAGAGAGCATAGGAAATAGTGGCAAGGGTGATAACCTCCATGGTTTTTGTTAGCCTCTTTTTGGGTTGCGTGCATGTACATCGTTTGAAGTCTATTCTTGGAATGCTGGAGACAAAAAGGATAAAGTTTCTTAGTTTTCTGCCTCTTAAAAGAGGGTGGTGTGAAGTAAAGACCTGGGCCTAAGAAGTAAAGCGAAGCAACCCAATTTTGTTTTATCCTACCTACCTGAATCTAAAAGGTTCAGCGTGTATCGTATTGCCATACTTCTGGTAGTCACATTTTGTCAATCACAACCCTGTCTGAATGGTATTGTAAGCTTTGGGCCAACCATTTATCCTAGCCAATTTGCCTTCCAGTGTACCCAATTATCCATGCACACAAAAAGCGGGGTACGCAAGATTGATTTGTCCCAGCCGCCCATATGGGGACACTGTAGGGCATCTACCCTCTATGAGCAGATGTTGGACTCTACCCATCTATTAACTGCCCACAAGCGGGCAATCTAGAGGCCTATAACCTTTCAGAGTATACCAAAAAGCGCAGTCACCATCCTGAGAAGAGGTACTTGCTTCTCATGTCTCGCAGGAAAGTCTTGAGGTTTTAGTCTCCCACATATTCTGAAGCATTTACCTAATCATGTTAAACATTTCCTAACTTAGAAGTTAGAAGTCTATGTGAACTGAACCATTCTTCTCATATGCCATTTGTTTTCTTGCTGCTCTCCATGAAGAAGGGAATTGATTTAGTGGGGCTTTAAGATATGCCCATAGCTTTAACAATATGCCACCCAAAGACTTCAAGGAGTAGGTGGTGGCTAAATTACGAATTAGAACTTCATCAAAAGGACATCTTATCCCCCACACTGACATCCATTAGGTGTACTCAAATCTCTCCATAGTCATGCCTCTCATGTCTAAAAGGTTAACTAATTACTAATTTACTAACTACCAAATGATGATTCGTACCACTTTTCTTAAGCCTTTTACATCAATATTTTCTCTTCCCTTCGGAAGCTACCAGTGTACTACTACCTCCGTCCGGATTTAACGGTCCTTTTTTGGAGTTCGTGCCATTTTTCAATCGATTATATCTTTCAATTTATAATGTTTTACGTGATTTCGAAAACATCGAATTAAAGAATTAATCGAGATCTATCAAACAAGATCCATATTCGATATGAAATTTATTACTGATTTAAAGATATAACCCGTTTTTTAGCCGGTTAGAATAGAACTAGGGACAATTAAATCCGGACGGAGGGAGTATAACTGTTGCTTGCAAGATTGGTCCGGTTTTATATGGTGTTTTAACACCAGGGGCACCAACTCAAGGTGAGCGATCGCTAGTGAACCTTCCCAAATTTGAAAATTTTGAACTGGATGTTGGGCCCGGAGTGCCCCATGGATTTGGTTAAATAATGTCACTCCCTGTAACCGCTCTAAAAATAGACTTGCGAGTGTGATGTCGAATGCTGTAAAAGACTTAATTGAAGCCCTCACTAACACCAATTGGTTTTAGGAAAGATGGTGGAAAGCGGTCCGACACTGGAAGGGTATTTTGAAGACTCCAACCAGTGACACCTAGTCTTGAACCACCTGACTTTTCTGCTTGATCATTCAAATGAAAGAATTAAAGCTGGTTAAATCCAAACACAGCCTTATGTCCCAATCACTTAGGGTCGGCTACATGAATCATTTTCCTCTATTGAGCTCTGTCAAGGGCCACTTGTTCACACAAACCTACTATACTCATATCGTTGCGCACCACAGCATCTAATGTCAATTTAGGTCTACCCCTCTCCGTAGCATTGCTATCCAAAGCTATCATATCCACTCTCTTAACTACTGCATCTCCTGGTCTACGGTAGACATGCCCAAACCATCTTAGCCTATTTTTCCTCAATTTCTCGTCTATGGCTGCTATACCTACCATCTCACGAACCGTTTCATTTCTAATCCTGTCTCGTCTAGTCTTACCACACATCCACCTCAATATTTTCATTTCCGCTACACTCATATTGTTCACCTGTTGTTTCTTAATAAGCCAACATTCTGTTCCGTAAAGCATCGCTGGTCTGATGGTAGTTCCATAGATTTTCCCTTCAATTTTATGGGTACCCTCTTGTCACACAGTACACCAGTAGCGCTCCTCTACTTGAGCCACCCCACTTAGATCCTATGGGTCACATCATCAGCAATCTTTCAATCTCTAATAATAATTGAGCCCAAGGACCTAGAATTATCACTCTTAGGTATCTCCTGGTCTTGGATTATCAATCTTTCTTTGTGCGCACTGCTAGTACCACTAAACTTGCACACCATATACTCAGTTTTACTCCTAATTATCTGAAAATCCTTTGACTCTAATGCTTCCCTCCAAATTTTTAGTTTTGTATTAACACCTCTAGCGGTTTCATCCACAAGGACAATGTCATCTGCAAACATCATACACCATGGGATATCCTCCTGAAATTGTCTAGTCAATTCATCCATAACTAAGGCAAAGAGGTACGGGCTCAAGGCTGACCCTTTATGCAATCCTACAGTGATTGGAAATTCACTCATTTTCCCTCTGAATAGATGACATCTAACTTAATGTAGCACCTAAGAATCCTAAATTTGACATCATATTATGACAATGAAGCACTGGATTGGCCCCTTCTTGTCAGTAACAATAGTGTTTATGAAGTCTGAGCCTAATATTGTGGTCAGAGTGGCCCCTTATTCTCCATCAACAATGATTTTTTGGTGCCCAAGCTTGTCTCCCTCTTCTTTATCGAAGAAATCCATGTATAATAGCAAATGTAGTAGGACCCTTTTTTCTACTCGCTAAGATCATGACTTCTTGGAGACCTTAGCTAGATGGACTACATCCGCATCATGGTGAAGATAAGAACTTGGAGCAACTATAACATCTGCAGCAGCTTCTTTTTTTGTTGACCAGCTTCTGACTCGGCAAAAAGAAAAGTATCATAAAAAATATAAATATACATACCAGCATTTTACTTTTAACGCCGAAGAATCCATCTGCATCAGCGACAACAGTGGGCTTTGATGCTCCAACAGCCATAATAGCCCCCTGGTCAAAATTGACGGTGAAAGTAAACAACTAGATGTTTAGTACAGGGAACAGAGAGCCTCATAAGTTAAAGAAGGTGAGTTGTCCCTCCCTCATTACTAACCTGGCCCGGAGGAAGAATAGCATCAAATCTGTCCACTCCAAACATGCCCAAATTGGAAAGAGTGAAAGTCCCTACATGCACAAAGAGTACGTCCCAGTTACATTTACCATTGAAATAAGTGTACAGACCAGAACTTCACAAACTGTCCCCCGGAGAAAATACAAAATGTTGCGAACCTGAGTTGTACTCATGGGGCTGAAGTTGCTTGGCCCTAGCTTTTTCTACTAACTCCTTCCATTTTTGTGATAACAGGTAAAGGTCCAACTACACCAATTCAGAGAGAAATTTACTACTAAAAACATACTATCAGGAGCAACCGAGCAAATACCAATACAAAGCTCATACAAAAACACAGAACACTATATGGGATGCTTGAATTATGTCAAATGACTGACAGTTTGGAAGAAAGTCATAGATTACTGACCTTATCAGCATCCTGAAGAACAGGGGTTATTAAACCGCCGTTAATTGCTACAGCAACAGCAATGTTTATACTGCTATTGTAGGTAAAACTCTTCCCATCCTTGCAGGTAGAGTTCACAACTGGGTGCTGAGCAAGTGCCATTGCCGCAGCCTTTGCTAACAAAGCAGTCATAGTCACTCCCTTTGGCTTAACCTGAGAATTAAAAAACAACCCATTGTCAATTGTGTGTCCTAGTTTAGGAGAAGTACTAATGTGGCCCATTACCCACGTGAATATGGGATACTTGTGGTGATAAATTCATCAACAGCCGACTCACATGACATTGGTGGTTGTTTTCAAGAAGACTTATCAATTAGCCAGAATCTCCACTATATTCTTTAATGCAGATGTCGCACTGTTTTCTTTGATGGAGGGAACCTAAAACATCCTTGTAACGATTAGGGGTCCCCAGTCCCTAATCTAGGAGTTGTATATAGCCTGTGATATCCATCTAGTCAAGACATTCTTGTCCTGCATAGGTTATGACTTAGTATAATCTAGGCGTAGGGTTCCAAAGGAAGAATCTCGACATACTCGAAGTATTCAACTTGAACAACAATAGCTGGAGGTCAATTATCAGTACAACTTATTCCCACTGAAACATGTCCATATATCCATGATTTGTTTGCATAACCACAATTTAAACAGCAACCAAATCAATCAAAAAAAATGAAATCAACTCAACAGATTGATAGCACAAAAATTGTACCTTCTCGTACAGAGCGTCTAGTGCATCTGTAGTCACAGGATACCCTACTCGGAAAGTCGGTACAGACAGACTCTCCACCATGTTCTTTGAGACAGCAGCTTGCATCCCTGTGAAGAGCGATGACTGATGAGCAAAAAATGAACCATAATGTACTTACAATGCGCAAATTGAATCTGATCCCTGGGTTACTGCTCAAGCGACAAGCAATAGGCGGGGAGGACAGGATTAGAATCCATAAGGACGATAACATTACATACCCAAAAATCAAAACAAATGCCGCTACCAAAGTTGCGCCAAATCCCTTTAAGTAGTCTGCAGTGGCATTGTAGAGAAATTTCGAGTCTTGACTAGTTTTCCACACCCCTCCCCAGATTCACACCATTTCTCTTGCCATTTCTTAATTTTGGTCTAATAAATCATATACACCCTAATCCCCCTGCATTTGTGTAAACAATTATATCCTACATGGGTCTTGCTAACCGCGGTAGATAATATGCACATAATGTCAAACAAGTTAGAAATTCAATACACATCTCACAGACTGACATTAATACACTTTCGGTCTAACTAGGATAATATGCCTATAATTGCAGACAAGTTCGGATATCAATACGTATCTCATGGATATTAATACACTCTCACACATATCATTATATTTTTCTCAGATATAATTCACCTTTCACCTATTATTCCCACCTAACTGTAGCATTTTCCATACACTTTTTGCAGACATCATTTCACCCTTTTTCACATTATATGTGCGGTGATTAGCATTTTCCATTTGCAAGAAACTAAATTAGTACAAGGGTTCGCACCTGTGAAGGCCACAACAGTAGACCCCGGAATCTCAGGATACGTAGTTGCACCGGCAGCTTTAGGAGCCGCCGCCGCCGCTGCCACCACAGGAGCAGCAGTAGCAGCGGCAGCCGCAACAGCAGCAGGAGTACTCTTAGATGGCGCAATCCCAGCAGCAGCTTCGACATCCGCCGCGGTTATCCTCCCAAACGGCCCGGTCCCAACCACCGAATTAACATCCACCTTATGCTGCTTCGCCAGCTTCTTCGCGTATGGCGTCACCACAATCCTCCTCGGCCCTATTAACATAATATTAGAAAATATTATGTTACCATGTTTTGTATTGTAGATTCTATTATTCACGTTTCCTGGTTAGTTTATTACTCAATTTTCCTAGTTGTTTTTGGTTTCTTAGTCACCTGTCGCCGGTGGAGCAGGAGCAGCAGCAGCAGCAGCAACCGCCACGGGCGGCGGGGACGGAGCGGAGGGCCCCGCCGGCGGAGGAGCGGATGGATTAGACGATGATGAGCTGGCGGCGGCTTTGGCCTTGGCCTCGGGGACGTCGGCTTCGGTCTCGGCTAATAAGCCGATGGGGGCGCCGACGGGGGCGACCTCGCCCTCGGCGACGACGATGGCGGCTAGGATGCCGTCGTAGAAGGTCTCGACGTCCATGTCTGCCTTGTCGGACTCGACGACAACTACGGACTCGCCCTTGGAGAGGACGTCGCCCTCGGATTTGATCCAGGAGACGATCTTGCCCTCGGTCATGGTGGAGCTGAGGGCCGGCATGAAGATCTCCCTGATCTTGGCTTGGACGGTCAGGATCCTGCGGCGGGGGCGGATGGGGAATGCGGTGAAGGGACGGGATTGGAAGCCGGAGGAGGTGACGGACGAGGAGAATGACATTGCTGGAGCCCTAGATTGAAGCAGAGGAGCCATTGGAGAGAGAGAGAGAGAGAGAGAGAGAGAGAGAGAGATTGGTAGAGGTGAGATTGTTCAACTGTACAGACAGGGAGAATGTGTTTTAAGAGAGAGAAAGAGAGAGAGTGGGCGGAGAAGACGAGGGGGGGAAGTTGGTTGGAGGCTTTGAGCTCTCCGCAGTGTTAAACATCGCCCAGGCAGAAGTTAATGTCAGAGAGTTCGTTGGAATACTTTGGTAAATATCAAATGCATCCCCAGCTTGTTTCTGTTTGTTTCAAATGCATCCCCAGTTGGAGTGCACCCTTGCACTATGAGGCTGTAGTGCCCTACCTCAGTCGTACAAATCAATGATCCAAATTTTAGAAAAATCTTTTATGGAAGAGTATTCTCTTCTCTAGAAGAATTCTCTTTAATCCAGAACATTGAAAAGGCTTTTGGACGGCTGAGATTATGTCCTACAGCCTGCAGTGCAGGGAGAGTCGTTGATTCCCTCTTTACCACGATGTTTCGAATAAGAACAATGCTACGAACAAAATTTTAAAACAAAATTTTGAACACAACTATATTCAAAGCTACATGATGCACATGGTCTCATATACGTCAGATGACTCCGTACACAATTGTGTCCGAAAGTTGTGTTCTTAGACGTTTTATTCGGATAATTACTAGGGTACAAAACAGCTTTCTCCTTTTATATACAAAAAACAATCGTAATTATTATACCACTTTCGGAAGACATTAATTATAATTATTAAGCAACTTTGGGCATAACAACTTCAAATTTAATAATCAGACCCCTTTTTCCAGTGTTTTTCACATTCACTTCTTTATAATCAAACTTTTTTTTCTCATACTATCATTACATGTATGATTGGGAATGACCCCATGTACGAACATTTTTGGAGTCAGATTATAAATTTACATGCAAGAGGACAAAAATAGAATGTTTGTCAAGAAATGGAGGATGGATAATGGATCAATTACTCCCTCCGTCCTTCGTCCCACTTTAAATATCCATTATGGGAATTCGTGCATTTTCAAATCCCAAAAAATATATTTTTTTATATATTATTTTTATTAAACTAAGAAATAATAAATCTATATCTTTTCTTAGGGTTTGGAAATTCACGAATTCACGTAATGAAAATTCAAAGTAGGGAGGGGGTGTAACTTTTTTTATCTGCAATTATGAGGATACAAATTATGTACAAGCAAATGGAAACAATCAAGTCATTTGAATTTGGTTCGTATTTGATTGGTCAAGATAACAATTAAAATTTGAATTTTTTTTTAAAGGTCAATACTATTTTTTTATTTTTTATTTTTGTCTTTCAACCCATTTTTACTGGAAATTTGAACCCAAGTAGGCAAGTACTTCCAATTAGGGCTGCTCAAAAAATCCGGTGAACTGTGAAATCGGTCCGGACCGATCCGATCCGTTCCTTTTGGATTTTGTCCGTGGATTAATGGTCCGGACACGGATTGAAAAATTAGAAAACCGCGACTCGTGGTTCGGTCCACGGATTTTCATTACGAAACCGTGGATTAACCGAACCGGACCGTGAGATATTTATTTTATATAAATAATAAATAATATATAAATATATGTGTGTATTTATATAATTAATTGTTAGTAATGTTAAAACTTTTTTCTACCAATTTTAGTAGTTTTTCTTAATAATGGGATATAGTGTAGATGTATAAAATATATGGGGTAAATGGCAGTTTTTTTTTTTATATAAGTTATGGGTAATCCTAATTTAGTTTCACTAGTTCGTTTCTTTTCCAGTTTTCCTAATTTCCATTTCTTGTTCAAGTCGCCGCCGCACCGTAGTCGCCACCGCACCGTTCTTACTTCTTCACCTCTTCCTCCTTCTCCTCTCTCTCTCTCTCTCCGTTTCTTCAATGTAACAAGTACTTTCTGGTGGCTGGTGTTAAACTTAATTCTGAATGTAACCTTTTTCACTTTTAGTGTGGGATATAAGTTTGAGCTTTATTTTTGCTAAAATCCGTGGACAAAACCGTAACCGATCCGTGAGTTACGGATTGGATTGGAACCGAACCGTAGGACTTTTGGTCCGGACACGGATTTTATTTTGTAAAAACCGTGACTAGCGGTTCGGTCCTCGGATTCCTAGAAACCCGAACCGAACCGGACCGCGAGCACCCCTACTTCCAATTAAACTCATCAGCCGTAAGTTCATGTTTCGTTAGGCCCAAAAACTGAGTACCAGTTTGGATGAGGAGCATAGAAAGACTTAGGTGGGCTAAAAGTTCATAACTCTCATCTGGCCCAACTAAAGTTTAGCAATTGTCTGCACGGTGGATGTGTGGTCAAGTCATTAGGCCCAATTCACTTGCTCATCACTTATTAGGATTTTGGGATTTTTGACTATCTTTCTGTGCACGATTTTCAATAATTTTTTTTCTTAATTATTAGTTTCATTTCTCTATCTATCTCTCTTCATTTATTACCTAAAATCTCAAAACGAACGGGCCCTGAAATTTTGAATACTTGAGTCTTGATTCCATACATCACATTTATTGAAAAAAACCTCAAGAAATTCCAGTTGAAGAAACAAACGACCACAGTTTCTCTATGTTATTGTTACTGAAATTCCAAATGGGCTACAAGTATCTCTCTAAAGTTACAGACTCTAGCGTTTTGGCTTGCATATTGTGGCAACTACTACCGAATCGAACGGATTCATTGAGAGGATGGGAACGGATTCACTGAGAGGATGGGAAGCGCGCAACTGATAAGCAGGCTGAGGCCACGGCTAGCATTTGCAGTTGGGATTTTACAACTCCTTAGATCATCCAAATCTCGTTTTGTAGACGCATGATTAATGATTTTGTACAACTAGCTTCATCTGAAAAACATAGGATTGGGCTTAAGCAGAGCAGTGCCAATCAACTTTAGGCCCGTGTCAAGATGCTGGGCATGGGCATGGGGAGACCAAGTCAGAGAAGAATCTTGCCAATTTACGCGTACCTCAAATAAATTCTTGCGTACACTTCTCTTGTCAGCCTTTTCATTAAATATCATGACGGGTCATAGCGGGTTGAGTATGAGAAATGATTATCTAATTAATATAATATATATATATATATATTATTAATAACTCAATGAACACTCAACCCATTTATAACCGGTTCAAACTCGCATAAATTAACCAACTCGTGTGTTGACGTTCATAGCTAGGTGACTTGTATACATGAGCTTTCATACCTCATCATCTCTTTTAAAAATTATTAGTTACCTCATCATATTCCTGCATGCGGAATAAGAATTTTGACATTCTCTGAAGCAGAAATCCCCTATGTTTGGCACAAAAGGACTCATTCATAGTAGATTATTTTAATACTCAGAATAATTGAACTAGGACTTTTAGTAATCCTAAAGCTTGCAAAGGAGCCAAGCGGAGACCTGTAGAAAAAATAGAGAACATGCATACTTGAGCCTAAAGATCAAACTATTTTTGTTAATTGAAGTGTCTGCCATAGGGATGACAATCAGATCCATCCCGTCCCGAACGGGACGGGTTTTCCAACTCATTTTCGGGTATAGGGTCGGGGTTTAAATTCTAAAACCCGACCGAGTTCGGGTAGGGTCCGGGGTGGAAGTACCTCGCCCCTAAACCCACCCCGAACCCTCCCCAACATATATTTATATATATAATTATACTTTTATCCTAATTTAATTATCATTATACTTAAAATTTAACAATTTTATCCTAATATTATTATCATTAAACTTAAAATTTAACATTTTTACCCTAATATTATTATCATTATACTAAAAAATCTTATATTCTTAATTTTATGTTTTCACCATTATACTAAACTATCACCTTTTTTTATAATTATTTCCTTTTATTTTACTTTTAGATTACCATTTTTTAAAATTTCTTACGGGGTGGGCGGGTGGATAAACCAATTCCCCGATCAGGGCGGGAATGAGAGTACTCACAAAATACCCGATCGGGACGGGTCGGGGCCGTGTAATAATATTCGGGTCGGGGTACGCCCCGCCCCGTTGCCATTTCTAGTGTCTGGGTCAGCGAACGCATGGAGTGCACACCTCGACTACTTTTCGGGTCTTTGAAGTTAACTATCGGGTCACGAGATATGATTATTGAAACATAGAATTAGACAAAGAGAAATTTTTCGGTGCTAGGTCGGTATATCTCATGTGGTACTTGCTCGACACACTTTTGGACGGCTCGGATTGAAATCCTCTCTCTCCTCTCTCCTCTCACCTCAGCACTTTCTCCTTTTTTCTCTCTCCAATTTTGAGTCATCAAAAAATGCAATGGACGACTCGAATAAGCTGAGCAGACACCACGTGGTATCCACCCGACACTAAATTTTTTCTAGACAAAGAGAGAGAGTATGCTAATCTTGTAAGCAACAACAATGCAATAATCTTTACACTTTGACAAATCGGAACAGGGGAAAAAAGGTTGGTGGTGGGGCTGCCTTATCAGTGAATGGAGCATCTTTTTCAACATAGCACACGACAACGACCTTCTCCCCCTTATGTTACTAAATAAAAATACTCCGCTGTTTTAATTAACCTGTCAATCCGTCATATCTCCGGTCTCTTTATTGTCCAACCTATGAAGCATCTCAAAGAGATGGGATTACCCCATCAAGTGTAGCACAAGCTGCTGTTGGTATATCACTCTCTCTCTCTCTCTCTGCAAGGCTGCAAGGTGAAGATTGATCCGGTAGCACTTCACTGCTCTGTATGAAGGCTTCTTCTCTAACTGCAGAACAAAGCTATGGCAATTCCTGGGAGGAAAAAGGAGTCAAATAGTAGCTTGCTTCTTTCTCGCTCTAGCCTCGCCGCGGTCGAATCCTTAACCATGCCTCTGGTTAGTCTCTCTTTTGTGGGTTTTTTCTTCACGCAAGCGTTTATGCACGGAAAATTATTTAGTAGTCCGGAAGTACCGTCTCGTGACCGCTGCTCTTTATAGTACTGGAATTGGAATTTTCCTGTGTCTAGTGCCTCTTTGCTATGCAGTTCCACTGCTGTGCTCATGCCCCCTTTGGTGGTGGGTTCTAATTTGCAGGTCCATGAAATTGTTCTTCTAGCGGACTTCCGGTGCGCAAAATGTCAGCAAAGGGTGGCTGACATTATTTCCAGAATGAAATGTAAGCTTTCCCCTCTTTGTAGACTTGTAGTATTTGTCCAATTTGCCAATTTAAAAGTTGATTGAGATGGCTATTTTGCTGGATATTGTCAATTTGTCATATTGATTGCTAAAAAACGGAAGCTGATCGACCAAATGAAACTTAGTTGGGAATTTTAATTTTTCCAAAACGTTAATTTTGCCATATTTCACACAAAAAAAAAAGGAGCTAAAAGTTGGCCATACAAATTGCAACAAGGAATCGATGGTTGGCATGGTGGTCAGTGCTTGGAACTTAGGGGTTTACTCCCTCTTAAGCACTCTAGTTCAAAGCTTCTTAGTTGCTATCAATTTCAATGGCACCAGTTCATACAGAGGTCTGATGTGCCTTTGATTCGAACCTCCCTCAATTGAGCGATAGAATTGAATCAATTGATCCCACAAGGTCAAGATCCGTGTAAGCGGGCTCAGACACCCGAATTATAAGCCCGGAAGTCTGTTGCAGCATTGAGTTCAGTTGTGATCCCAGCGTTTGTGGGTCACCTGTAGCACTTTTTAGTCCTTTGGATGCCGAAGATTAAGAAAGCTCTCATGCCTTAAAACACTTTTTTTGTGCGGTTAATTATGGTTTAGATTCTCTTTATTTGGCAAATGGAGTCCACATTGGATTCTCTTCATAATAACTGATTTGATCTTTTTGGAATAAAACATGCTAGAGGCACGTCGGTGTGGCACACCTCAACCACACCCCCTCTCACATATAGGTGGAACTCACTGAAACGGGCCCCACCTGTATATGAGATGAGTGTGTCTGAGGTGTGCTACACTTGATGTGCCCCTAGCACCTCTCGGAATTACAGTACTTCTTATTAGAACAACACTATCAGATGTATGGGTATATTAATTCCTATTCAAGAAGGATATGGGTAGGGGTCCTTTCCCCTTACTGCCAAAGAGGCAAAGAGTAGTTAGTTGGTGGCATGGTTGCCTTCTTTTATGATCAGTTTTAGCTGTGAAACTAATCTAGAGATCAAGAACCTTGTGGTCCTCAAAACAGGGACAGGAACGGAGCTAAAAAATTTCGGTTAAGTGAGGTCAAATAGAAATACTATGCGACTTAATTTTTTCTATTTGCTAATCTTAAGAAGTAACAAAATTATCAGGTTAATTATAAGGTAGATATACATTGATAGCTATAGTTTTGGGTAACACTAGGTCCCGAAGACTAGGTATATTTTGAAAATGATGCATAATAGCCTCATTCATTTTATTATAAACTTTCGAAGGGAAGAAACCGTTTAGGATTTCTATGTATTTATATCAACTTGGGGCAATTTTGAGATTTTTTTTAGGGTCAAAATAGCAAATTAGACTACAAATATGAAATGTCCCTGTGAGAAATCAGAATGGGTGAGGTCAACTAATCCTACTTGCACCTTTTCAAGTATTCCCTCCTCACGGAGGAGGGGGGATTCATTGAGTTGCCTTAAATCGCCTTGTGTTTTTTTTTTTTCCAGTGACATTTTTTTTTTGGGTTTGACTATTAGTGTGCTTGGACTAGTTTATGCGCACCTTGACTACGGTCCGATCAAAGGCAGGCTATCCAAGCTTGGACTAGAGAATTTATAAGAAAATTATTTTCTCGCGGTCTAACCTCAAGAATCAAATTCTGGGCGATTGTGTGGGGGGCAAACCCACCAACCAACTGGACTGCTCGACTGCTTAGAGCTAGGTAGTCACTTTGGTTTACTCATTCATGGCCTCAGTCGGGTCATCTTCTTCGTGGGACCAGAACCATGTTTGCAAATATTTTTTGTACCTGTTTTTTCTGTTTGGAAAACAGAATTTAATTACTAAAAAACAATTAGCAACTGTTTCTAGTTTAAAAAATAGGAGTAGAATATTACTCCCTCCGTCCCTTTATTATAGTCCAGTATTCCATTTTAGGTTGTCCCTTAATAAGTGTCCATTTTGTAAACTTAGTGGGTAAAAGTTGGTACATTGTCTATTTTGTCCCTAAAAGTAGATTCCATTTTGAAAAGTTAGTGAGTAAAAAGTGTAATGATGATGGGTAAGTAGGAAAAGTGGAGGAAAAAGTTGATGTGAAAGGTATAATGATGATGTCTTTTTAATAAGTTGGAGTTACAAAGTATGACATTTAAAAAGGGACGGAGGGAGTAATTCTTTCTTCTCTTCCCAACTACTTCGACTGTTGGCCACAGGCCACTTATCTCCACCTCGGTGTACCGGGTCCGATCTCCTTTATTTCGAAAACCTCTGTGCCGATGGGTTTTTCATCTGTTCGATTATGTGATTTTTTTATGTTTCAAATCTAACGGCCAGAAAACTTCTCGACACAGAGACACATGGATTTTCGGCATAGAGGATGTTGCCTCTAGTGTACCACCTTGAGACTTCCCCACTCTGGCCACTGATCCCGATAATTATTGTTTATCAAAACAACTTTGTGACCCACTGCATCAAGCAGGGTTTTCAGTTTTGTCTTCACAGAAGAAAACGAAAATTTAATGTACATTTCTTACTCTTTATAACAGAATGTCTAGGCTAGTTTATGTGCACATCAACTAATTCTAAAATTTTAAAGTTAACGACAGGACAAACGGCCTCCAACGGCCCCAAAATTTAAAATGTTTGGCACGATTCAAACTTGCGCCCTCTTAGTGTTGGGGGCAAGCCTTTTAATTGATTAATTTCTCGTACCAAACAAACTAAGTTAAACTGCATTAGATACGATTGCATTGGAGTTTCGAAATCATAGTTTTGTCTTTAATTTTCAGGTGAACCGGAGTCAGTGGAAGTGAACGTACTGGAGAAGAAGGTAACACTCACTTGTAGATCAATTACTCGTACCATTGGTAAAAAAGCGCGCCCCCATGGCAGCTCGCTGTAGTGCACCAGAAGCCACCGATCAAAGCTGCAACGATCACGCGGCTGTTTCACTCTGCCCGTAGCTGATTGTACGTACGTCAGCAAAAACATAGTAGTAGTAGTAGTACTCCTCAAAATATGTATTTAGCTGAGTGAAATAAAGCCACGGTGGTGTTTGTGCTTGTAAATATTACACATTGAATCCCACTTCCACACTTGATTGTATTTCTCATTGGGCGAAAAGTGCGAATTTTAATTGAAGGCAGAAACAAAAATCTGCTTGAGATGTGCTCTGACTAATTCTTACGAGCAGTACAGGTAGGAAATTAGACTCCATCGTCCTCTTGAATCTCGTCTGGCAGCTTGAGGGTGAGGATGCTGGTCTTTATTGGCATCTTCTTCAAATGCAATTTGGAAACAGAATTGGAGTAAATTTTTTTGAATTCAAGGGCTCGCTTGAACCCTTAAAACCCGGTAGGTGGAGCCCCCCAAAATCCGGCTTTTTAACATAATATATATCCCTGTATCATGAGATTCTACGTCTCATATTTTGATGTGCTGCTAGGCGGGAATAACACGTAGAGTTAATGACCAAAAAATATTTGTGTGTGTGTGTGTGTGTGTGTGCGAGAGAGAGAGAGAGAGAGAGAGAGAGAGAGAGAGAGAGATTCCTTGATTACCTGCGAAACATGATCCGTCCTTGTTAAAACAGAGATGCTTGGTTAACTTTGCCTTGTCAATGGCCCATGAAGTAATACTCCTACAAGCCAAAATTTGATGGAGAAGGGATGCTTCCCGTCCCTTGATGATCAATCTCTATAACCATTGCAAGCAACACAAAAGGGAAATTGAGAGCAGAAGAAATGAGCACAATAACTAAGCATAACCCAATTAACAGAATCTGATTCCAAACTGAAGGAAAGCAATTCCCACATGACAATCCAAACATTAGTACAAGGAAACCAACTTTTCATTGTCTTATATATCCGCAAATCCTTTTCAAACCAATCCTTAATCTCAGAGTTTAGTTGATTGTCAACAGAATGTCTGGATTCCCAATAAAGGCAAGTTTCAAAAGCGTCTTTTAGTAACCACCTTTCTACAACTCCTCGTTACTTTCTTTTTATCCAAACAGCAAAAATATTCAGGAAAACAATGGCGAAACTCTTTTGGTTGTTCTAATTTCTTCTTCGTTTTTTCGGTTAAAATCAGTATTGCTGCATGGTGATGCGGATTAGCTGCGACTGCAATGGCTGTTACAGGAAAATGAGGAGAATCATTCTCAACATGAAGGGTAAAGATCTTGCTTTTATTTCCTTTTTTCTTGGTGAAACTAGTACCGAAATACACAACCGTTGGAGATTTAACTTAGAAAAACTAAAAAGTTTGACGTCACATCAATAACGAGGACAGAAATGAGTGCCGAAATTACATTTTTCTGTCCAACACGTATGCACGTGACCTCTTTTGAGGAAGTAGTATATAACAACATCATCGCGAGAATTAGTACATCAAACTGCAACGTTTTAATATTCATGCATATATACATTTGTTGAATAACCATTTTGTTTCTGGGTGCCAAAACAATGGGGTACCTGAAGAAATAGAGACACACCTGATAGAGAAGCAGCACAACAGGGTGTACGTGTGTGGGAGATTCAGACCTGCTGACGTTGCTATAAAGATGAGGAAAAAGATGAAACGCAGGGTTGAAATACTGGACGTAGAAGAAGAGTCGGCAGGCACTGGAGATCAAATGCCACAGACCACAACCCATTTCTCTTCACAGCCCATGGCCCGTATCTCTCCGCAGCCCACGGCCCATGTATATCAATAGCCCGCGGCCCACATCCAATGAAATACAGTACTACTCCATGGAAAATTGGAAGGATACATACATATGATGATTAGGGATACCTTCACACTTTAGACAGGAAAAAACTTGTACACAACTTAATTGACATGTGGATTCTTACCTAGATTGAACTTTCAAAGTGCTAAGCGAAGCTCTCTTTTTTTTCTTATGATCCTTACTAGTAAATCATAAGAACAAAGTAACGGATTCTTATTTAGATTGAACATTCAGTGCGCTAAGCAAAGCTCTCTCTCTTGATATTTCAAAAAGAAAAAATAAGTTACATAGGCCTCTCCTGTTCAGTGTTCACTAGCTTAGTTTATTTCTCCTTTCTTGCTCTCTTGATCGTTTTGGGGAAACGTTCTTTAGGGTCTAAAAGAACCTCATGATGCATTTTGGCCCAAAGATTGTCAAATTGATCACGAAAATCCAACTGAAACCAGTCTAGAATTTCCGAATGCAATTCCCTAGGATTCTCATCCCAAGCCTCACAGCTGTCAATAATTCTCAACCTGGTCTGTAACTTAATTAGAAGATTCCCAACCTTTCTTTGACCTAATGCCTCCGGCCTTAAAATGCTGGCAGGTGAGGCTGCCAGGAACTTCCCCACAGATAACTTAACCAAAACAATCTTTTATATTACAAGGACGACGTCAGATACATAAGGAAATTACCTTGGGAACACGCATGGATTTCACAAGGAGGACAATGCCATCAAGAGATACTCTTAATATCTCAGCAATTGAGAAGTCAGGAAAAATGTTGTTAAAAACTGCAGAAGAGTAGAGGCGATAACAGTGGCCAGGTCCTGTTCTTCCAGCTCTTCCTGCGCGTTGAGCAGCAGGTGCCTTGCTTATCCATTGTACTTCATATGTTTCCATGCCATTAGAGGAGTTATATTTCTTAACCTTTTCTCTTCCAGTGTCCACCACATATTTTATACCTGGTATAGTTAAAGAGGTTTCAGCCACATTAGTGGCAACAACAACTAAGCGTTCTCCTTCCTTGATCTCTTTAAACACAAGATGCTGAGATGATTCAGAAAGCTTGGCATAAAGGGGAAGAACACACATTGCACCAGCACAGAGACCAGCTCCACCCCTTTTCTCCCCCACAATTGGAATGGGCTGGTTTGAGCATCCTTCTGGAGTCAAACGAACAACCTGCTTGTTGTCAGATTCAGGAGTCAAGGTAGTTTTTCTGGCCAAGACCTCGAATGAAGCCTTCAATAAAGCAAGGCTCCCTTCCTCACCAAAGAATTCTGAGAGATCATTTCTATTCTCCATTTTCTAGTTCAATAACTCGACATCATCAGCTTCTTCCAAATCACTATCTGCCCTTTGGTTCAACAACTTGACATCATCAGCTCCTTCCAAATCACTCTCTGTCCCCTGATCATCAGAAAAATCTGACTCAATATCATCTAAATCATCATGATTGTCATCATAAGAACTAAACCTATCAGTTTGGTTGTAGCGTGAATTTCCGTGCATCTCAAATGCTTCACTAACTTCACTCATATCATTTTCCTCGATGTCATTCTCTGCCGAGACTGCAGAAACCTTTTTCTCCATATTTATTTCAGAGCTATTCTCAACTATTTCCTTTGAAGCTTTCCTCAGCATCCGGTACAAGTCCTCTACTTCTTTCTGACCAGTTACAAAGACAAGTATGCCACCAGGTGGCAGTCCCTTGTGAATTGACAAGACCTTCTTATAGGCTTGGCCAACATAATCCACAATCTCTGTCCGCTTTGAGAAGATTATAGTTACTCGATATTGCCGGGTAGGAATTTCAATTATAGGTGGGGGATTATCAAATATACCTCTTCCAGAAACAAACTCTTCGACTTGCAAGGTGGCACTCATCAGCACCAGTTTCAGTAGAGAGATCCTATTTTCAGGGCTAATTATTTTTTCCTGAAAAGACCTTACGCTGCTGCTCTTCATATACATCCTGTGATCAATCACAATATCGAAATCTCACACGAGAAAAGAAAGGAGATGTAACAATAGAAGAGAAACTATGAACTCTTCAACCAATAATATACTCCGCACTCTCACCTGGTGAAGTTTTATAACACGGGAAAGCATTCCAATGAGTATGCCAGTGTTCAAGCTTCTCTCATGAGCCTCATCTAAAATTATGATCGAGTACTTCTTCAATGAGACATCACTCTGAATTGAAACAAAAAAAAAAAAAAAAAGGCCAGTATGAACAGTCTATTTTTGGAAATAGCAAAAGCAGAATTTTTTTTTTTTGTCTGCATGGGAGTAGATAGCTTACTTGCAGTTCTTGTAGCAAAATTCCATCAGTCATAAACTTGATGGAGCAACTGTCTCCAATCCTGCGGTCATGCCTAACTTGATAGCCAACCTCCTTGCCTTGACAAAGACCAAGCTCATCTGCCACCCGCTCGGCAGTGTTATAGGCAGCAATACGGCGTAGTTGGGTAACACCAATAATACCACTCCTAGACTGGTCTGAACCAAAGCCAGCTTCATAAAGGAACTAGAAGACCAAAAAGAAAGCACAAGTTGAAGACCATCACCACAGTGAAAGTTACTACTGAAATCCTGTAAAAGGTTTACAGCCAGCATCCCAACTACGTTACCTGCGGAACTTGAGTGGTCTTACCACAACCTGCCTTCCCACAAATAATAACCGTACTATTTTCATTTATAGCTTCCATGATCTCCTGCTCCCACATGACGATTGGAAGATCCTTCCTCTTGTTCTCAACCTCTTTTTTTCTTGATACATGCACTACAACTGGAGCAGTTAGACCTTTCTGTGAAGGACAATCTGCCAGGTTGCTTGCATTGCTGATATGCATTTTCAGGCTTTCAACTCCCCTATCCTGTCTCACAAGAAGCCACAACACACCATTTATACAAGAAACGAATATGCAGAGTCCTATTACGAACAAAATGAAATATTCCTTCACATCCAGCCATTAACATCTGGTAAATAGTAAATACAAGATCTTTCTACAATCCAAGTATGAAGCATACCATTGGTTTGTTAATCTCCCTCCTCTCACTGTTGAATGTGGTGGGGAAAGAATCCTGAGCATCGTCTCGAACGCAACTGTCATTAGTTCTATCCATCAACTGCACCAAGTCCAAAGCTAGAAAATGATTCTTTGGAAGATCCCAAAGGAGTGGGAATTTCAGATATGACTGTCATGGGCTGCCAAAAGTTATTCTCGTCGATGCCTTTTGTAGACTGGATTGTGTCAAAATCAGGTTCAATTTCACAGGAAAAACTGACAGCAGCCTTTCTCTTGAAATTAAAATGAAACCCTAATTATAGTGCTTTATGATTAGAGCTTTATGATTAGAGAGATTTGATTTGATTTGATTTTTTTTTTTTAAAAAACATCTTATTAGGCAAATTCTTCAAATCAAACTAAATTTTTTTTTTATCTATATTGATATGCAAATATTATCACTAAACTATGTTGGTGACAAAACCTACAGCTCGCTATGGCAACATTTTTCTCAAAAAAAGTATGTGTACCTGTTCGGCTACGAAAATGCTCAAGGACTGAGCGTGCGGGCGTGCCAAGACTTGTCGCGTCTAACGTAAGGACTGGGCGTCCCTTTTCTGACTTCGAATCTGTGAGGGCGATAGTGCTGCAAACCTAAGGGCTAGATTGCAGTGATGGTTCGTGGTTTTGCCTCTACGAGCGAGGACTTAATAATTTTCTAACCGTGTAGGAAAAGAAGTAGCAACGTAGAATAACTTTGATATATCGTAATAACAAAGTTGGGGTATAAGAGAGATATGAATAATTTTATTACGTCGTAGTAATAAAATTGGGATACAAGAGAGATAGAAACTCGAACTACTTGGAGAAGTAATTGAGTAAAGGTGAGAAATGAGATAATTGCTTCACTGGGAAGACTTTGATTGCTTCGCTGGGAAGGCTTTGATTTTAAGCGTTGAGCTTGATTGGTGTGTGGACCCTTTTTTCTTCTTGTCTTCTAGTATTTATAGGCCAAGGGTCTTCGATTTTCTGCATGTAAAGGGCCTGCTGTCCTTTTCCCGTTGCGCCATGTGTCCCTCATAACTCCCCACTAATTTAGATCATGGGGTAATGGGTAGTTAATGGAAGTTACAAGAGATCATGGGTAAATAATGCACTGATCCAGATCTGAGCTGAATTTCTGCCTTCACCATCAGCCGACATGTGTCTTGAGCACGCCTTAGATGTTGCCATGTGTACGCAAAAACTACCCACTAACATACTTAGTGGGATTATGGGTGGTTATTAGAAATTAATAACAATTTCCCATGTATTTTCCTCCATCATGAGCCGTTAAAAGGTGAAAAAGGCCATTTTAAGATGATGGGCCTATTTTCTCTCCTTCTTTTGTGGCAACAAAAACCTCCAGCCATTTGACCCGGTCAAATGGCTTTCACCAGCCAACAATATCTCTCTTCCTTTCCACTTTTCATGGGCCACATGGGTAATGGGTCATTTAATTAAATTAAATGGCCCATTAATATGTTTAACCCACAAAAATACTTATCAGGCTTAAATAAATCATGGGCCGGCTGAATTCTTTTTGTAAATAGGCCCACGACTCTTCAATCTTGAGCCCGAATTCAACTAAAATTACTTGGGCCTATTTGACATAGGTGTGGCCCAATAATTTTGCTCCAATACATTTTCATTTTCTGGCCCAATTAAATTAAAGGATAATTAAATGGCCTTCCAATGCATGCCAAGGACTGGGTGCCAAAAACGGGTGTAAACAATGCCCCCCCATGCCTTGATCTTTGTTCAAGATTTAGGCTTGTAAGTTAGAACAGAGTACAGTTTTTGGCATAACCAAACGAGTCCCTATTGCCAGATTTGAAAAATAATCAGGCTTGTACAGCCTAAAAATTTCAAATTCAAATATTTAAACTCCAAAAAGATAATCAGGCCTTAATTAGGCCTAACAACTTTTCGGATTCCCAAGTTTATCTCTTGATTGGATTTTAAGCTCCCACTTTGAATTGAACTCTAACAACTCCCAAGATAAAAATCCCCACGGAAGATCCCTACCGGCAATAGTAATCATCATCCTTTGGGGCCTAGGGGACACGTGTCAACGCCCCAGGCCTTGCATTGGCTGCCATGCAGTCTTTTCCACTGCCAGGATTCCCTTGGGTTAGCCAAGAGTCTAATCTCTTTACTTGCTCATTGAATTTCGAACGTGAGGAGAGAGAATTGCAACGGCGTCCCTTGATTCTTGCACCGTGCTTCATACAAACTCCATCTCTTGTAACTCCTATTCTCTTTCTACCTTCTCTCTGCTTCCTTTTCCCTTACTCGAGAGAAACCCAGAAAAGAAACCCTAAACCTTCGTAGTTTCTGTCTCTGCTCTCGATTCTTCACAGAGATGGCCACCCATAAAGCCCACACGCCGCCTCCAAACCCTAATAGCTTATCCGTACAGATTCGCAAGATATTGGCTGACGAACACATCGCGATCACCAATGATGTTTTGGTAATCGCGAACGCTGATCGAGTAGGATTAGGGCCTGCTTTTCAACTTGGGTTCCCTCCTCAACTCTCTTCGATGTACCCCCTGGCGGAAGAAACCCTTCCTTTCGAGTCGCCCTCCCAACGGTACTCTCTCTCTCTCTGTGATGGAAGGTAGAACTGGGTCTTCCAATGGGGATCCAAATGTGCTGTGCAATTGTGGCATCAGAGCACCATTGATTAATTTAGTGCATTCCAACCCATAAACAGAGTACTGGAAATGGTAGTTCATTCCTCATGAAAACATAGAGCTGATCAAACAATTCCTTTTGAAATAGATTTTTCAAATCATGTCTGTAAATTTGAAATTGAGTGTGGCAAATAATAAATATTGATGTGAGAATGAAATCTCCATATAAAGATTTATAAAAATAAGTATGAAATGGCTTGGACCCAAAATAGAACTTAGAGAGAGAGAGAGACAAAAAAACAGAGTGCTCTGTTTTTTTTTTGCTTTTTGGCGGCCCCCCGATGAAGGCCCAGTGGCCGATTGACCTATTTTCCAACCACTACACCATTTGCAGGGGAACCATCAGCTAACTGCACTGAACAAATAACAGCTAGCAGTATCCAATCTGCTGATCACCGAATATATAGGACGCAACTCTAACCTTAGAAAGCGTAAAGTAACCATACTAAAATTATTATGGACCCATAAAATAGAGGAAAAAACATGAGTTCTAAAAAAAGAACGGGCTGAAATAGAGTTTCCTACGAAAAGTTATAAGTGAAACAAAAATAGCCCAAAGAGGGTAAATTGGTAATTTCAGCAATTCCGTTAACGGCTCACTAACGGCAGGGGCTTAAGTGTCACGCCATAAAAGATGAAGGGGGTTAAGTGTCTGAGTTAAACGATGAAGGGGACAACTCGTTACTGAGGTATAGTTAAAGGGGGTTTACTGTAATTTCCCCTTTTAAATAGGGCCGGGCTATTCGCAGCCACGTATTTTCTCCCATAACCCACTCTATTTCGGTAAGTGGTTGTTGAAAATCATAAAAAACATTTCGGTAAATAGCTGTTGAAAATAAGATTATATTTCAGTAACTACATGTAGAAAATATATTCAACTTTCGGTAGACAACTGACAAACATGTATTTTCGGGCATTTTCGGTAAATAGCTGTTGAAAAAAATATCATATTTCGGTAATTTGATGTTGAAAATATATCTTAATTTCGGTAACTAGCTGTCGAGTCTAATTGAAAATTTTTAACGGGCTGTAGGAGAAAATACGTGGCTGCCGCGCCCTTTAAATATTGAGATTAACTCCTTTTCTTAATAAACGAGAAACTCGAGCTTTTCTCTTCTGTTACTCCATATAAATTTCGGAAAATTCCTTCCCACACGATCCCCCAACTCGTTCCTTTCCACCCAAGAAAAGAAAAACCCTAATCCCCTCTGACGGACGCAAATCACCATGGCCAGCGATTCCCAAGACCCCACCCGTCGGAAAGACCGCCGTTCCTCCACCTCCGACGACTCCTTGGAGCCCTCGAAACGCCGCAAGCACCGCCACCGCCGCCACCACCACCGCAGCCGAAAGCACATAGAGGACGAGGAAGAAGTCGAAGTGGAAGGCAAGCGTGAGGGAAAAGAGGAGGATTCTCTTCATCCGCGCATCGTATCGGGACCTCGACTCGCTTACGATGATATGGAGGAAGGAGAGATCGTCGAAGACGACGAGGCTTTTAACGGCGGCGATGCAGATGCAGAGAAGAGGAGAGCGGATTCTGACGTGGAGTCGGGCGAATTAAGGGCGGGTGAAGCTCGTGGTGGTTCTGACGATTATGGCACGGTGTGTTCGGTTTCTTGTTACGCTATTTGTTGTAAGTTTGCATTTTGATGTTGTAGTCTGATTGGTTGCTGAGAAAATTAGGAAAAAAGTCGGCGAATTATTGTTCCTTCGAAGAAAACAAATTAGTGTGACTGAACTTGTAAAACAACTTACCTGTTTTGGCTAAATAATTTGGCTCCTTTTTTTTTTTTTGGTCTTTATTAAAAAATCGCATTTATTAGTTGGTCCCAGTGAAGTGAATCGAAAAAGTAAAAAAAAATAATATTCCATACTAACTATTTATTCAAAAATACAATAATGATCCAAAAATCAGTCTGGTTTAGATTATTTTTGCCTTTATTCAAAAAAATTTAGTCTCAAACATAATTTTTTACTTTGCAGATCTGTTTTGTCGAGACGAACTAGTAATTCACAAAACATTGACGCAAAACTAGCCAAAAATTTTTGAGGATAAATTAGCCAAAATAGAACGTTTGGTATTAGTTATTATAAGTTAGGTTAATTGTATGTTGTAGGTTAGTTACTTAAAAGGCTTAAAATAGTTTGCATATCTATTTTGATGCATTTGTTTTGTAGGTTGCGCGATGAAAGTTCAAGTTATTTCGCTAAATAAGCTGTTAAATTTTTTTTTTTATCAATGAATGTATTCTACATAGAAGTTGTATAGAGGCTCTTGCATAGGATCTAGATACACAATTTAACTGCTCCAAATGAAAAAACTACAAAATGGATTGTAAAAAGTTATTATTTTTTAAGGTCAGACAAGCTGGAAAACCAAGATAAGTTATCATTTGAAATTGCAATGGAAACACATCTTTTAGTTTTTTCAAAATGAATAAGCAAGCTAAGCGGAATGTAGAAACGTAGGAACCACAATGTTTTTGATGTTGATTTCTCAGTAACCAAAGAGAGCTCTCAATTGATATTGTAATATTGTACTGAAATTTGATTGTGTTCATGATGACATCGTTGAAGTTATGACGTACGTGAGGTGTCTCATGTGTATGTTAGAATCTGTTTGCACCACAGTATAACACAGATAAGAGACATGAATTCCAAAAGATTTGCACTGCACGTTGCTAAATTTTACCTGGCGAGGTCTTCTAGGCGTTCGCTGAAGACTGATGGCTTTCAATGGATTTGTAAGAACTGGATACAAGGTTTCAATTTTTTGTACACTTTTAGCCATTATGTTTTTTGTTCCCACTTTTTTGTGGGTGCTTATGTACTTGAAATTCTCTAATGTGATCTATTTATGTATGCTATGTTATGCAGGGAGTTCATAAGTTGGTGAACAACCGAACAATGGATGAATTTGTTGGTATAACTGATGGTATTAACATCACTAACGGGGTTGGCTTTCTGGGGAGGCCAAGTTCCGAGAATTATGTTAATGGAGATGTTGGACGGGAAGTGCTTATAGAAAGCTTTAGTCCCCTCACAGGATCTCAGTCCCCTGGTAAATGTAGTCGCAAGCAAAAGGGCTACTGTGAAGATGGCATCGATTTGAGATCAAGAGATTGGAGGAAATCGTCGTCTTCTGGCAACAATGGGAACAAACACGAAGACATGGCATTCTCTCCTTCCCATGATAGATACCATGAAAAGATTCATAGTAGGAACAGATCGGAGTTGCATGATCGAGCAAGGGAAAGATCTCGATCACCAAGCGTTGTAGAAGAGGCTTCCTCTTGGAAAGCAACTGGTTTGGATGACGGCAAAATTGTTGGACAAAGTCGGGATTACCGACATGACAGTAGAGATTTATTGGGGGATAACAGTAGGGAACGTAGTTCTAGTTACAGTAGATATGCTAGGGGTCTGGACAGGCACCACAGCAGAGAGGCACAAGACATAGAGAGGGAGGGGAGTCGAGACACTTGGGACAAAGATAGAGAGAGAAGGGAGGTGGGCAGGAACAGAAAAAGAGAAGAGGAACATTACTGGGACAGGGAGAGGGAGAAGTCGAGAGATAGGGATAGGGGGAGAGAGAGGGGACGAGAGAAGGACAAGGAAAGAGAGCAGGAGAGGGAAAGTAGGAGGCAGAGGGATAAAGAGAGGGAATGGGATAGGGATAGGGATAGGGATAGTGGAAGAGATAGAATAAGAGGCCGAGAAAGGGATAAAGAAAGTGGTAGGTTTAGCAGACACCGCAATTATGACAATAACGTTGACGATGGAGATATGTATGATTGTTCTGAGGGTTGGAGACATGATGAAACCAATTTCAGGGGGGACAGGACCGGGAAAAACCATACAAGCAAAATGAATCCTATGGGCGGGGACGAAGATAAACTTGAAAGGTCTTCTTTCTCTTGAAGAGCCATGTAATTGTTGGGTAAAGTGGGATATTCTTCTTTCGTGGACTGATATTGTTTCCTTGTTTGGCCACAGAGATGAAGACGAACAAGAGGAGTACCAGGAGAGGATTGCATTGCAACTTGTGGATCAGGAAGACGAAGATATTAACAGAATTAAGGAGGAGAGTAGAAGAAGAACTCAGGCTATTCTTGAAAAATACAAGACTCAGCAGTTACAGCAGCAGCATGAGCCTCATTTGGAGGATAAGGGTAAGCTCTTCGATCTACATACCTTCCATATATTTTAATTCATCGTCCTTGACTATTTAATCCTTGGAATAGATAGGGATTACAATCTGTGAGCTGCCTTAAACATGGATTCAGTCAGTCGGTTTTCCGAGGTTATCTTCTAAGTTTGCAAGTTTTGATAAATCTTGGCCACTAATATGTTTATCTGATTTTTGGTTGTCGGACCCAGTGTCCCAACATATAGTTTTTATTGTGTCATCATATATACTAATCACGCACTAAGGTACTTGTCAAAAAAAAAAGTTCACGCACTAAGGTATAGTAGTATTTTATCGAATGGCACTAAAGTATAGTCAACTGAGTGTATTTTATTTCAATGCTTCCGTTTTATTAAATTAAAAAGTTTAATAAGTTGAAAAGTTATAAAATATGGGTTAGTTAAGGCCTGGGGTGATTTAAAGTCCTTGGCCGGTCACAAAATATTATCCCCCGGGTTTGGGTCGTGACAAACTTGGTATCAGAGCTTAGGTATTAGGTCTTATTTGGGATCAATTGGGAATATGGTGTCTGATAATTCAACTGCAATAAGGATCGGACATGTATATGGTTTTGGTTTTTAAAGTTCTAATTTTCAAACCTCAAAGCTATAAGTTCACACACACGATGGATGCACTAAACTTATTTGTGCTTGTTTGACTTGTGTTATATGTGCTTACATGACTTGTGTGGTGTTTGACCGACTACGTGTGGAGTTCATGATTACATGTTTGTGACATTCTACTCATCCATGTTTTCCTCTTCACGAATATTCAAGCGAAACCTGAAAATTTGGATTATTGAGTAATCTGTGCTTGAACCTTAATTTATCGGGTGGCTGATCTTGGATGTTTATTTTGAAATGCGTTCGGCCAGCGCAATTCAAGATTGATATCTAGATTATTCTTTGCAACCCTTTTTGACCTTTTTATATCATTTTGTGAAACTCTGTTTGTCTAACTTCACGTAAATTGTGACAGAGGAACATTGATAAATAATCTGATGGTAGTGTAGCATTGATATTTATTTGGGTGGATGGAGAGGTGTCATGATTCGTTCAGTAATTCGGTGCTCTGCAATTCTATTTCATTCTCTATAGTCATAGGTGTCAATCTTTGCTTTGTGTTGCCTTGTGTGCACATAGATCTCAGAATTTTTGTTGCTTCTTGTTTAGAAATTTTTGTTGCTCCTTGTTGCTTCTTGTTATGTAGTTAGATCCATTGATGTGCAAATGTTTATGGCAAATGGGAGGAATTAGGCTAGAACTTTCTTACTTTAATTATTGACTAGGATGACATTTGCTGCATTTAGTCCTAACTGTATATAAATCCGATGTGTGTTGTATTCATGTGAATGATAGAAACTCTGGAGGATGTGCATGGTTTTGCTTTTGGAAGTCAGAGATAGTGGTGAATTGTTAATTGATAGGGGTTATATATAACTAATTTGCTCATCTTCAAGCTTACTTGAATTTTTAAACCCTGCACCCATGTATTCCTTCCGTATGCATACATATTCCTTTGCGAATTTTACGACTAGAACTTCTAGATTATTAGGACCACACAGTTGTACTTAATGTAATAAGCATTTAAAGGGTCCATTATGCCTCTCCCTAGTCAGCAATTGCCTAGGTGAGTTGGTATGTGGAATTACCCACTTGCCCTCATTCAAAGCTTTGAATTTTACTTACATACATCCATTTATTTTATTTTTTTAAATTCGGTGGTAGTTAGTAGTACTCATTTGAATGTATCTTCCTATCGTTTTATTTTATATTTCTATTTGGTGGTTGTGACTTGTGAGTAATGATTGAAGAGAGAAAAAAATTAGGATCAGCATCCATCTATATATGCATGCATGCATCAACATTTCCTTCAAGAAGAGGCAGAATCATTGGTAAGCCTTAAGGCTATGAGAGCCTAGCTAATGCAGTGTGATAAAAAAGCTAGACAGTCCCGCAAAGTCACACCTTGTGAAGGCAAAGTCATGTGTATTACCCAGGTCATAAACAATGCAGTTGAACTATTTGTGAAAGTGATATAGTTTGTTATTTTGATTTGTAATAGTATAGAACCAATGGAATAGTTTTTATTGTTTCTACTTCACCTGAAAATCAACGGCAAGAATTTCATTGTGGGGTCACTTTCTGCGGAGAAATTCCCTCACCGTAAATTGGTTTCGGTTTGCGAGAAAGAATTTGAGCTGAGACAATATGTCTCCTTTTGTAAATATGTTGTAGGAAGGCCTAAAGCATATCCTTGGATATTCCTCTTGCATCGATGAAGAACGTAGCGAAATGCGATACTTGGTGTGAATTGCAGAATCCCGTGAACCATTGAGTCTTTGAACGCAAGTTGCGCCTAGCCATTAGGTTGAAGGCACGTCTACCTGGGCGTCATGCATTGCGTCATCCACTCACCCTGTGCCTCATCGGCGGGTAAGTGCATGGGCGGATATTGGCCCCCCGTTCACATTCGTGCTCGGTCGGCCTAAAAATGATGGTCCCCGATGACGGACATCACGGCAAGTGGTGGTTGCCAAATTGTCGCGTCATGTCGTGCATGCCATTCTTTGTCGCGGGCTGGCTCATCAACCCTTAAGTTCCATCAACTGTGGTACCTCAACGGCAACCCTAGGTCAGGCGGGATTACCCGCTGAGTTTAAGCATATCAATAAGCGGAGGAAAAGAAACTTACAAGGATTCCCCTAGTAACGGAGAGCGAACCGGGAATAGCCTGGCTTGAAAATCAGGCAATCTCATTGTTCAAATTGTAGCCTGGAGAAGCGTTCTTAGCGACGGACTGGGCCCAACTCCCCTTGGAAGGGGGCGCCAGAGAGGGTGAAAGCCCCGTCGTGCTTGGACCCTGTTGCATGACGAGGCACTGTCGGCAAGGCGCCTCGCGCGCACACTTTTTAAATCACTAAACACACATATGAGATTGGAAATTACAACAGCTGTCTAAATTAGGTACATTTTCACCTGATCTGAGAATTGAAATCAGTTCAAGGGCAAGCAGTTTGTTACGTTAAGGGACAACCAGTTGGTCATCAAGGGCTTCCTTCCAAAACTTGGAGATAAGCTTCAAGCGGAATCTTTATCGAATGCTACCAATTTTGTTGCAGGTTAGGATGGCCAAATCTAAGTTTTGGCCAGCCATCTCGGCTGGATTATGCGCAGCTTCAATATCTCCATCCGGATCTGA
The DNA here is from genome assembly GCA_014282245.1 of Rhododendron simsii. Classification (NCBI taxonomy): domain Eukaryota; kingdom Viridiplantae; phylum Streptophyta; class Magnoliopsida; order Ericales; family Ericaceae; genus Rhododendron; species Rhododendron simsii. The sequence continues at coordinate 22,363,477 of CM024961.1, forward strand.
AAATAAAAAGTAAAATCAAAAAATTATCAAGTTTAGACAATGAAAATTGATTATCCTAAGCATAAACTGAAGATTCATCATCTCCCTCTACCACAACAGTAGAGAGAGAAAGCAACAGTCAACGAAACTTATTGAACAAATCAGAAATTGCGTAAGACCAAATTAAACATGAAGAGGAATTAATCCCAAGGATATGTTTTAGGCCTTCCTACAACATACCACAAAAGGAGACAATCCCGTTTTCTCAGTCATGCGACAACTCAAATTCTTTCTAGCAGACCAAATCCAATTTAAGTTCAGGGAATTTCTCCCCAGAAAGTGACCCCACAATTAAATTCTTGCCGCTGATCTTCAGGTGAAATAGGACATTTCTATTTCCCACCTTTCTCTCACCTTGGAAAAAATGGAAAATGAGAAGTCAAAAAGCTCCTTTCCTCCTACTTCTTACTGATCTTCTCTAAACTCATTTTCGCAAAATGAGTTCTAGAATGAGGGAGCCAAACGGTGAAATTCAAAAATGTAAATAGGTAACCAAACAGGCTCTTATTGTAAAATATTATTTGTGCAAGGTAAAAAGTATGAATATTGTACATACATATATGTGTATATGGAGAGAGGAGTTCCCCACATTCACACACACTCTCTCTCTCTCTCTCTCCCTACCCAGCACATGTCTCTACTTTGTCTGCCATCTTGCGCTGAATAAGTCTACGTTACCCGACACAAGACCCTGATCCAACCCCCAATGCAGACGTGACGGTGGGCCCCACGCCACATCAGCTTACATGCGAAAAAAAACTAAACCCTGAAATTGTATTCCCCCCCTCCCTAGATCTAGTTTGAACTTCATCGAGAGAGTACAAACCACCACTGGCTCCACCTCCGGTGACCACCCCTTTGCGGAAACTGGCACCACCGACATGGATAATACGGATTAGCTTGTTGGCATCTCAATTAGCTTGTGACCACCCTTTCGCAATAGCTCAATGTTATTTTTGTCATATTTGTGATATATAGCTAACATTTGTTGCATATGGACAGTTACGGAGCATGTTGAACAAAGTTCGGAGCAGGCAGCTACCATTAGTGAAACTATTGGCAGTAAGACTGAAAGCGTGGATGCCTCATTTGTTGGCCCATCATCTATTGTTGAGAAATCTCCTCGACAAAACGGGATTTCTGCTTTGGGCAGGACTTCTGTTGCTGGGGGACTGGGAGAAGGTACTCCTAAGGTGTGATCTTCTGCTAAGAACTCTGCATATTATAACATTCTAGTTTTCTTGTGTCCCCATGAAACTTCTTCTTGTATCTGTCATCTCAAAAAAAAATGAAACTTCTTCTGACAAATAGTCAACTCCCATATTTGCACTCAAATGGAAGAGTTATGTTTTTCTATTGCTTGGCTTGAAATATAGGCACATGACTTTTGTCTTATAAAAATGCAGAGTGAGAAGTCCAATGATATGTTTTGTGATGACATTTTTGGAGAGTCGCCTGCTGGCGTCCGTAAAATAGTAAGTCTTTTGCCTATCAAATATATGATCGTCCATTTTTTTACAGTTCTGCTATCCATGCTTCCTCCTACTAGGGGCTGTCTTTAAGTATGAAACCATAAATGAGATTTCCACCTTTCATTTTTGATGCAGGTTGTCACTATTCTAGAAAGTGAGTGAGTCTGCTTTTCCATATGTCATGTAAATATGAATAGGCTTAAAACGTGCATTTTACCATGTAATAGTTAGTACTTATATTTCCTTCCAATGTATCATAATGATTTGTTAATCAATTTCAGCAGCTAGGTAATTTTGTCAAGCAGTTAAATAAACCTGATGTTGAAACAATTTTTGCTTTTATGCACGTTACATAAATAAACAATCTGTTAACGATTGTAAGGTACTTTTCTTTAGTCATTTTTCTTCTCTAGAGAGTGTGTGTGTTTGTGCCAATATCTGCAAGCTCTCCGTATGTAACTTTATCCTGACCTGGTTACACAAGCACTGAAAGCTGTCCAACTCAAGAAGTCCAAAGGTTTGAGAGTATTCCCAGTGACACCTCATAACACTCCATGTGCACTCTGGTTTGAGAATTGCCCTAGCGTTACAGGGGAACCGAAATTAGTGACTTCACTGCATGATTAGCTACTTTGCTTTTTGTGTTGCAGAAAAAGCTGAAGAATATTGCTTTTAGTGCTTGTTTAGATGCGATGGTGGACTGAGGACGAGGATATAGTTTATACTTGCTAAATCTGATGCGGTGCCTAGTGTATTTTAAGGCTTAAGAGTTGTTTGGCTTCTCTGGTTTCTGTCTTTAATTTGATGTTTTGAATGCCCAATTTGCATCTGCTCTGTGTGTGTGGTAAGAAGGTCATGCTTCATTAGGTTTTCTTTATTTCTAGAAAATGGCTGAGTTGATAATGTATCTTTCTTGCAATGTACTTTTCTGAAGTTTGTAATGTGGAGGAGGATGCTAAGTCGTCTGATAGTTGCATTTTGGCACTGCTTTATGATAAGGGATTGGGTTCGCTTTCACGATTTATGCGCTACAACTTGTGCATCGTTTTCTGGTCTGACCGTGGCTTTTATACATTGCATTCAGCTAATTGCCTTTGAATTCAGATTCTACAGTAATCATTGATTACTCATGATTTATGCGCTACAAGGAGTGCATTTTCTTTTTGTCTGACACTGGCTTTTATACCCTGCGTTCTGCGAATTGCCTTAACTTCTGCTTTCAATGCAGGGAAAAGGAGATGGTTTAGTAATTGAAAGAAGTGGTCTTCATGACAATTGGGATGATGCAGAAGGGTATTACAGTAAGTACTCTCTCATTCAGCAATCATTTTCCTTCTGTTTTGTTTCCTGGTTTGTTTTACCACTTGATGAAAACTTCCCCCTGTTTTTTTGGGCTTGCGTTAGTTGTGCTTGTTTATGAACTTTTGAGTTACCTTATATCAAGGCTTATTTCAGTTTGAACTTCTGAGTTACCTTATATCAAGGCTTATTTCAGTTTGAACTTCTGAGTTACCTTATATCAAGGCTTCAGTTATAGCTTGACTTGTGTGATTGGAAAGGAGAGGACCATCTCAGGGAAAGCAGAAGGGTGATTGAAAAGTATACTGATTACCGAGTGAGATAGAGATCACAACAGAAAGGATTTTTAGTATTGGGGGTTTAAATGACAACTTGGTTTTTATTAAGTCTATTTTTTGAGCAACCCCGTCAGTATCTGATGGAGTAAGCAAACACTTGCTCAAGGAGCTTGTACATTGGTGGAAAAGGTGTTTTTTTTTGGCTTCCTGTTCTGGCTGCCACATTAGGTTGCTTGGGGTTTCTACTTATCCAACCAATTTCAATCGTGTTGGATGTTGCTATTTATCCAACTGATATATGACGGAATGAAATCCCTGAGGGAAGTCTCCTGCTTGTAAAAATGTCGATGTTGACGATTTGTTTTCCTTTAATGTTATTGCACTGGTGTAATATAGGCATGCCGATCTTTAATTTGTCCTTCTCAAGGAGTTTTGAAATTGTTTTCTTAACACTACTCTGATAAGAATCTTCTCTGATTACATATACAAGGGGGAAAAATCACTGGGAAAACCTCCCAACTAATTCTTGGGCCTAGGGGTTAAATCAGTCCTGTTTGGTCCAGTTTTCGACAATTATCACCACCAAGCCGAACTTTTCGGTTCATGAAGAACATTAACCCGAAAACAGACCAAAAGTAAAGTAGACCAGTCCGGTTCATTAGTTTAGGTTGGGCCGGTTTACTCCGGTTCCCGGTTTGAGAGGACATTGACGACCATTGAAGTTGAGAGAGAGAGAGAGAGAGAGAGAGAGAGAGAGAGAGAGAGAGAGAGATTTGTGCCGAAATTTAGTAAATAGTTCTCCTGCTATTTCTTCTATGCAGGCTACCGGTGTGGGGAAATACTTGATGGTCGATATGAAGTTACTGCTGCTCATGGAAAAGGAGTATTTTCAACAGTAGTTCGTGCAAAAGATCTCAAGGCTGGGCCTGGCAATCCAGACGAAGTAGCTATAAAAATTATACGTAATAATGAACACATGTAAGTCACGAAGCCCAACCCCCTACCTTTTCTTTGCTTGTCAATTTTGGATAAAATCTCTTAAGGGATTTTTACAATTTTTTATTATTAAACTTCTCTTTGTATTCCAATTTATACAGGCATAAAGCTGGTAAGGAGGAATTGATCATCTTGAAGAAGTTGGTTGGTGCTGACCCAGACAATAAGCGCCATTGTGTTCGTTTCCTATCATCGTTTAAATACCGGAATCATCTTTGTTTGGTTTTCGAATCGCTTCATATGAATCTACGTGAAGTCTTAAAGAAGTTTGGCCGTAACATTGGACTCAAACTAACTGCTGTGAGAACATATGCGAAACAACTTTTTATTGCACTAAAGCATCTCAGAAACTGCGGCGTTCTTCACTGTGATATAAAGCCAGACAATATGCTGGTAGGTAAACAGTTCTCATATTTAGTTTGGCTTGCTTGTTTTGTGGTTACATATTCGACTTTTTGTATTTTTTTCATAGGTATATGCATAGATGTCTTAACTTGTCTTTATTCAATCTTTCTAGGTAAATGAAGCGAAAAATGTGCTGAAACTTTGTGATTTTGGTAATGCTATGTTTGCTGGCAAAAATGAAATTACACCTTACCTTGTGAGCCGCTTTTATCGTGCACCTGAGATAAGTAAGCATTACTCTTGAGCTATATTGTCAATTTTGTTTCTTACCGAAGGATTTTATGTTCTGGTGGAAGAAAACCTAATAACAATCTTTTTTTCCTACTGTAGTTCTAGGTTTGCCATATGATCATCCAATGGATATTTGGTCAGTTGGTTGCTGTTTATTTGAGCTCTATGCTGGAAAAGTTCTTTTTCCAGGTGCTACAAACAATGACATGCTCCGGCTTCATATGGAATTAAAAGGTCTCTTTCCAAAAAAGATGATTCGAAAGGTAAGTACGCACTTCAGCTGTGCAAAAATGTATCGTGGAGTTCCTTTTTTTTTTTGGTCGGGCTCGATTTTCTCCCATTGTTATCTTGTCTGGTAACTAAATACCTTTGATGTAATTCTGCAGTCATCAACCATATGTTTCTCATATGGTGCGACTTAGAACCAACTGTGCTTGCTTTTGATTTGTATTTTTCCTCTTCTTCTCAACACCTGGCAGGGAGGTTTCACAGAGCAACATTTTGACCAAGATTTGAATTTTCTTGCCACAGAAGATGATCCTGTCACGAAGAAGGTAGGCATAAACCTTATGTAATCTTTTCTTGTTTCTTGGTGCTAAGGTTATTTTTGGATGTTGAATTTGACAATGGAAAGGAAAATGGGAGGGAAATGTTGTTAATTGTTAATTTTATTTTCATTGTAACCAAACAAAAGATTGGATTTATAGATAAACTATGTTCATTACCTTTACATTTTTGTAACCCACGAAAAAATAGGCTTTTAATTTTCTTTTCCTTTTCATGTCCATTCAGAAAAGCTAGATCCCCACATAGGTAATCATGCCTGTGCTTGTTCTAGATGAGATCTTTTGGTGCAACATCGTGATATATTAAATTCTGTCATGCAGACTATAAAGAGGTTGATCCCTAGCGTCAAGCCAAAAGATATAGGTGCAATAGTTACAAGCTCTCCTGGTGAGGATTTGAAGATGTTAGCCAATTTCAGAGATCTTCTAGAAAAAGTTTTTGTATTAGATCCAGATAAGAGGATAACAGTATCACAGGCATTGAGCCATCCATTCATCACGGGCAAGTGAATTAGGATGCTGATTTTATGACTCCAGAAATGCTGTTATGATTGCATTGTATAGTGGCTAAAGTTATATTGAACTCGCTAATCATTGGGCATTTATCTGTCTTCATCTTCTGTATGCTGGCCTAAGAGCTTTGGGACAGTTCTTGGCATGGAGGAGTCAAAAGAGATGAACTTTGGTATGGAGGCCTCTTGGTGGTCCTTTCAGGGGAATGTTTACTGTTTCTATTGTAAGACATCTTGCCAAAGGCGTTTGTTTCTTCCTTTCCTCTTGTAACCATTCTTGACGACAACCATTTGATTTTCTAAATAATTCTTGCAGAGTAATATTATCATGTTTTTCCTTCCCATATAAATTACTGAAACTGTATTCAATAGGGATTGCAAAGTCTTAAGGTTGACTTTAATATTATGCCCAAGATAGCCAGGGTCCCATGTACTTTTGTGCTTGCATTGATAGTCCCAGATGGCAATTGTCATCGTATGAAATGTTGCCCAGTATCCTGGGTGTTGAATTTATTCTCTATGGACTACCTTTTTTCTACTTTCATTCACTTTAGTTTTTTATTTTCCTGAGTTGGTTGGGTCCTGGAGAGTCTAATTTAATTTCTCATTCAGGAGATACTTCCAGTGCTATGAGGCAACCAATCAGTGCTTTAGATACTAAACGGCACTCTGGAGAAGGTACCTTGGTTTGTTTATTAGGGCCTTTATGTGACACCCTTGAATCTCCATACTTGATCTCTGTTTTGGTGGTTATATTTTCTCTTTCCTATAGTTGTTTTTAGGGGTAGTGACTGAAAATTCATACAACATTTATCCACTACTTGGTGTGAAAGTTCTCTGGACCACACCTTCATTTATGAGAGCATGCATGACACATTATTGTTATCCAGTTGTTTGTAATTTCTATCGTTATGGGAATGTGAAAAGGGTAAAGCTCACATGCATCAGCGGAAAAGGGTAAACTTCTCGGAAGTGTAAATATGCTGCTTGGAGATGTAGTTGCATGCATGATTTATCCGCATTCAAGTTTAAATGCATAAATTTACTTTGTGGTGATGTGTTACCATCGTAGTGACATATATAATCCGTGCTTCTGTATGTTCACTTCTTTTGGTTGTGCCTTTGAACAAATGCCTATTCTAATGAGCTTGCATTGCATCTTATACATGGTTTGGTCATTCTGGAGGAGTTTGCATTGGAAGTGTGCTGGAGCCTAAAAGTTAAACTGCTTTCCAGTGAGTCACCTTGTTTTACTAACTGCTTTTCCTGTTGTCAATTTGAGATGATATCCAGTGCTTATAATTTGAAGGAAAATGTGTCTGATTTGGGCTTTTATTTTTTCAGGGTACAACTTCCATGCTTCCAAAACTCTTGTAAGTATCCATATTTTTTACCTTCTCCTGGTGGTTTGAACTTAGTCCATTTCAATATCATCATAGGTGCATTATCAGAGTCGGTGTGGTTTATAACCATGCTTTTGTGATTACGTATTACACTATCACATAGGCGCATTATCAAATTAACCATGCTTCTGTGAGTAGTTATCATACTTCTAGAAATTTGAGAATCATTGATTGGCCTTTTGCATATGTCCAGCTCGTCATGCAATTTTTTACTTATAAATTTATCCTTGCAATGATGGGAGTGATCCAATCTTTGATTATGATTTAGCTAAATTAAGTTTGAAAAGCATATACTCCTACTTCTTTCCTTTTTCTTTTCTTTTTGACCGGAGGAAATTCGGTGTAATGCTACTTTACTCAACCTAGTGGTCTGTGGGTAGTGGGGAGGCGGGGGAGCTGCTGTCCCTTTAAGAGGTAACAGCCTGCTGTCCTGGCCGATCGGGACTCATTCTGGTCTCGCTTTGATGATCGGTAATGTTCACTTCGTAGAGCTCGTCATGTAGAACAATTATACCAAAACTTAGCTCAATCGGATATCATTATGTGCCTGATCGGAACACATATAACTTGTCAATGGGTTCCAGTGGATTTGATCCAATTCTTTTCAAGGAAAAAATATTCCGACAATGCACTTAATGATATTCGATGGAGCTAATTTTTGGTACACTTGTTCTACTCGACGAGCTCTATAAAGTGAACATTTTTGATCATCGAAGTGAGACCGGAGCAAGTCCTGCTCGGTGGGGACAGCAGGCTGCTGCCCCTTAAAGGGACAGCAGCTCCCCCGCGGCCGGGTTGTGGATACATAGTCATGGCATGCCAGAAAGAATGTCGTCGTTTGTCGTAGCACCATTATTGGTAGATATTGAGATTCTAATGAGAGTTTGAAGTACTTTGATTTGTCGTCAATCGAACAATTCGTCGGATGTGCACTAGGATGTATCCCTGTGGGGTGTGCTTAACGTGTGGTGCCAAGAAATGCAATGGTGATGGGAAGGCACCGGTGGATGTGTGTTGCTTAAACCTGTTTACCTTGTCTTACGTTGTTTCTGGACAGAGTACCAAGATTGTAATTGATTTGGTGTGTTTCTCCGTGAAGGGGCAATCAGAAAAGAAAAATGTTATTTTCGTGTTATTCATTGAATTTCAGTTGCAATTTGTTTTGCTATGGTTTTTTTTGCATTGTCTTTGACTGCGTTCGGATTGTAGTGGTGCTGCTAGAACGTTACTTCAATTTAGACCACCTCATATGCCAGATGGTTTGGGCATGAATTTGGTCATGTATTATAGAGGAGAGATAAAGGTAAAAGATAAGCAAAAAAAGGTGAGAATCTTGGTTAGTGTCCCTTCCCGAATCTTGTCGAAAATCCCACCCGTAGTTACAGCTTGCCAAAAGGGTGGTGGTTTGTTTGGAGAGGCAAAAGGAAAGAGTCAATAATGATAACACAACAGTACCAGTAAGAGTAGGGGGGTTTGTTATGCCAATAATTTATTATATGAGTACAACACATGCCAGAGAAACTGGGACAGTTTGTCTACTGCAAGAAAAGAATTCCAAGAGTATTCTTTTTCATTTCAAAAATAATATTCACACAACAATTCAAACACAATCTCTCACATAGATGTGGGTTCCACACACACTACTCTGTGTGGGCTCCACATGTATGTGAGAGGTTGTGTAAGTTGTTGTGTAAATAACATTATTGTTTTCATTTTATAGTGGTAGAAATAGCGCCCTACTATTGGGTCCACCAAGCAAATTTGACTCTCCCATGCAAGTACCGTATACGCTTGTTCTTTTTTGGAAATAATTCTCAGAACTTCCTTTTTATCCTTAACTAGGGTTGTGCCAGGTGGATGCACGGGATAAAAAAAATCACATTGGTGGTTTTCGGTCCTTGTGTATTGAACGGGCACAAATCTAGTTGATAAAAAAATATTTTTATATTTTTTCTAGTCCCGCATTCGATGCACACTAGCACTGGTCTCATTTTTTGCACTGAAAGACGTGTGAAAAATAATTTTGAAGTACTATGTGACGGTATTCCAAGGGCATAGAATAATTTTTCTTCCAGATTCAACTCCCAAAAGTCTCTCCCTCTCTCACGTCCCCAAGACTCTCTCTCTCTCTCTTTATTTTTTTATAAAAAAATCTAGAAAATTAGAATTTAAAAGTTTGGAGGCTTGAGAGGTGAACCCATTTGCATGGGATAGAGATTCTCTAGATTGAGAGATAGATGTACTCTTTTTTTCTTCTTATCACTAGTGGACACAAATGTGTTCCATTTTTTTAATGATGGACAACCAGAATAGCCCAACCGTGCCGTGCGGTGCGGTGCTGACGCATATGTCACAAAATGTGTTCGTAATTGAGTCATTGACGTACATTGACCCCACACGCGTGGAACTATTTTGGATACATTTGCGTCTGAATCTATGCACATCCATGTGTAGCATTTTTGTTATATAGACAGTTTTTTGTTATTTTATAAAGATGATTTTAAGTAAAGCAGATTACTAACAATTGAGCTCATCTGTGATGGAATCTTTTTGCACAATATATAAACAAACTGGCTTGGGATTTTCCAAAAGACTAGAAAAGATGAGTAGAAAATTGAATAGATTCCATTTAATGTTTACCTCTACATCTGGAATGAAATGAAGAGTGGGAACAAAACATCGATTGCTCATTTTCTTGAATATCATTTTATTTGGAGGGCGACAGGGTTACCATAATTTTATAGGATGAAAATGGTATCCTCAACTTGTAGACCTCTTATTAGTAGACCTATCTCATTTTTATCACAAATATGACATTATTTTCCTGCAATATTAGTTCTCGGCATTCATTTGCTCAAGCAAGCTGAAGATAAAGTCATACATAAGAATAGCAGCCAGGGCATAAGTGTCACCAATAAACTGAATGCACAGCCCCTAGAACTAGCATTGTCATCCGAAACTGCCAGATAGTTCCCGAAGGCAATCTCTACCCTTCGAAGAAAACAATTTCCCCTTCGGTTGGTTTTATTGAGTTTGATAATTGATCAAAGAAAACTTTTGGCAGCTACGGATCTGAGTCACTCTAAGCCTTTTCGACATGAATTGGTAAAGGAAAATGAATCTCCATGTAGGAATAGAAGAAGCATCAAATGGGGGGTTGTTGCATCCAAAAGAAGAAAGAAAAAGGAGTGGTCATCAACTCCCCTAGCAGAACTAATTTTTTTATGACCCAGGAGACAACCTCCTTGCCAAAAATGCGTGTTTTGAAAGTATGCTTTTGTACCATTTGCTTTTTTACGTATTTTCACATTGAAGCGTCGTTAAAAATAACACTTTTAAAATTTTTTTTAAAAATAACGTTAAATTTTTTTAAAATAACATTATTTTAAATCACGGTTTTAAGATGGATTAAAAAGCGTTACTACAAATCAAGCTTTTAAGGTAGATTATGATTAACTTAATCTTCATGCTTAATATGACTTAACTAATGCCAAAAGCTTGTTTGGGTAACCTATTCGATTTTTAAAGCGTTATTTGCAAACGCGAGTTGATGTAGTTTGACAATAAAGTTAGAAAAAACACAATTTCTTTAATAATGGAGAAAATGACGGCAAGGACGTGTTTTGATAATTAATACCCGTCAATGGCATGCTGAGAATTAATATTGAAAGTGTCCTTAACGGGTATTAATTATTAAAACACTTCATGGGCTGTAATTTTTCCTTCATAATGTAGGAGAAAAACCCTTGATTTGTTAACGGACTAACAAATTGGACTACCCCAGTGGAACATTGCCCACAGGCTTGCATCGCTAGGGTTGTCCAATGAACCAGTCCGATCGAAAACCCGACACGATAGAAGAGCTTCACGGACAGGCTCGGGTCCTGTTGAATAAATCTTTTTAGTTTCGGCCGGGTTCTAGTTAGGATGTTCTAGCTCGATGGAACCCGACCCGATTAACATAAAACACCTACGAGTATAAAGTTTCTAGATGGGTATATCTCAGGCCCGACCTGGCCCATGGTCCACCATAATCCGTGTCATGTCGTGCCATGCCCGTACCATGTCGTGCCTATTGCCTTGCCCCTGCACAATCGACCCCTGTGATCGAAGGTAAAAAATACTTCTAAAACATTTGACATCACTTTTTAAAATTGAGACAGAAAAAACAAATGCCAAATAATTACAAGTACAATTAACACATTCAATTCAAAAGATACAAATCATTTTACTGGTAGTTAAACTTGATAATACAATAATGTAATTATAAATAAGAAATGCATTACTATAATTTGAATACATACCAAATTATTTTGGTACATAATTGACATAAAGTTTTTTTTTTTTGTGGAATGTTTCATACCATTATTTTTTATAAGATAAAAGAAATTAATTTCCTGTTCCTATTGTGTCCTTACCAGAGCCCATATCGTGCCTAATTGTGCGGAGCTCCACAACGATGATCCAGCCCGGCCCACGGCTTAGAGTTCATACAGTGCTCGTGCCGGCCGGACTTGGCCCATTCGACACCTCCTATAGTATCCATTCTCCAAGTGGCCCAGGCCCAAATAAACACTAAAACCCTTCATAAAATTCAAATATATCCCGTCATCCCTCCCTCTCCGAATCTCAACCTCTATCTCCCGCGTAAACCTAAGCTCCCCATCACTCTCCTTCGGCGATCTCAGTTTAATCTAAGCCCGACCCGAACCAATTTAACCACCACCTTACCGAACGGTTTCTTCCCACAATACGTCGGCGGCGGCTTCGTATTTTCATAGACCAACTAGTTTGGTTCCGAACCAATTTCATCCGATTCTAAGGTCGTTTGGAAACTTTGTGTGTGTGTGTGTGTTTGGCTTTAATTGCTTGGTATTTAAAAAACCTTCTCTTTATAATGGCCATTGAATCCATGGCCATATGTATTTTCGATTCGTTTATAGAAAACAATGATATTGTTTCTTTAGCACTAGGGGCTCCCAATTCCAGACCAATTGATGAGGTCTTTCTGTAGTTTGCCTTCTGAATTCGACCTTTTCCACTCTCCGAAAGGTAGCACAGATTGAATTTACTTCCTAGTACTGGTAATTTTATTTTTGTAGTTCTCGTATTTCGGAGGTTGGTGGGAACGGGTCGGTTTCATTGGTATGACTTGACCCATATTCTCCCCGTCTATATTCAATGGTTTAATATTCTTTGACTCTTATCGTTTGCCTGATCTCAACTCTTTCATACAGTTTCTTTCGTACAGTTTCTAGTGAGGAGCCAGTGTTTGATCTTGCGTCTCTCACGCCAACCCGAAATCCCCGAATTATACTATTTATTATTATATAGAATATGGCGACGTTGAAAGAAGCTCAGGCTGTGAAGTCTCTAAACAAATCTACCAGTTGCAGGCGATTTGTGGTAACCTCTCTAACAAGCCCTTTTTTTTTTTTTTTGTATGTGTTCGTTCTTATTTTCCCTTGATATCCTCCTTCGGTTTCTTAGCAACAGAATAGAAGTAAAGAGTACTATTATTTCCAGTGTTTTATTTGTCATTCTTTGAAACAAGCCTGCGCTTTACAGGTGCAAAGGGGTATACCCCAGATCATTACAAAAAGCAGACCAAGGCATACAAAGCCACTCTACTGGAAAAAAAACACACACACACACACACACATTCAGCCACAGACAAAACTAGCTCCTTGGACCAAAAACCCTATGGCTAATAGCCCATTTGCAGCAGATGAGACGGTTGAGATCAGACCTCCTGATGGAACTCCAAGAGCTAATCAAAGCTCGAACATCATTCTCTATCTTTGCAATTAGCTGGTGCAGAGAAAGGCTTACCCTTTGAAAAATCCGATTGTTTCTCTGTCTCCAAACATGGTACATACAAGCAGAGAGGGAGAGCTTGTATACCAGGTCCTGGAAAGAAATACCTCCGTTATGTAGAGCAGCCCAACTAACTTCATCATTAAGACGCAAAACAGATCTAGTCACACCATTCTTTCGCAAAAAGAAGGCCCAAATTGCTGAAGAAAAGGGGCAAGCAAAGAACAAACGATCATGGTTTTCAATCCCATGATCACAGAGACAACAGTTAGGATCACAGATAACCCCCCATTGGCATAATCTGTCCCTAGTTGAGAGTCTTCTAAGCATAATCAACCATTGGATTACAGATTATTGCATTTTGATGAAATGAATGGTGAGTTCCATCAAACGCGTGTCAGACCTTATAAATTTGAGCTCACCTGTTAGAAAAAGGTGAAGTTTAAGGTGATCCCCGTGCAGTTAAACCATTGTTTGAATTGTAGAAGATATGACAGCTGTAGCATTTGGTAAGAGTTGGTTTTTAGTTAGCTGTGAAGTACCAGAGTACAAAATTGGCAACATAGGATATGCTATGGGCATATTGAGAAGTTAATGTGTTTTTCCTCGGGTGCCTCCCAAGAAAAAAAGGGGGGAAAAAACAAAACTAGCCATATAGGATCCACAAAAAACAAGGGGAAAACAGATGATGAATTTGATTTTATAGCCCTGCAGTTATTCTGTTTGTTCTATAATAATATTTGCACATTCTTTTATATTATTCTAATTTGTGCTTGATGAATTTGTTTTCTGTTATTTCAGATGACGTGAAGCAGTTAGCGCAAGAAGCTCTTGAATGTATTAGAGATACATTAGGGATGAATAATTTCGCACCAATTTACACCCGCTTCCGAAAAAATCTCAAGGAGAAGAGGGATAGGAGGAAGCAAAGGGAAAAGCTGATGCCAGTGGTCAACCCCATGCGAAATGCCAAAAGGAAGCGAAGGATTGCAGATAAGAATAGAGCCAACAAGAAACGAAAAGTAGTGACGATGAAGATGATAAAATGGAGGCGTTAGCAAAATCATTTTTTCACAATGTTGTGCCTTCATAATCAGTTTGACTAGAAGCCTTACTTTGTTCATCACTTGGCTACCCCTTCACAGGATTTTGCTTTCATTTCCCCACTTGGTGTTCTGTACAGAGATATGTATCATAGGCTTCGGTGTTTCACTTCCCTTGGAGCTGGCAGGTTCATGAAATTTGGCTGAGGATTCTAGTTTTGTAACTGGGTAAATGCAAAATGCAAGTTGCAGTGATCATGTGATGATCATGTGTTCAGTTGATTAGTTGAAATGTTGTTTTATCAATAGATATTTTATTGAAAGCTCTATAAGCCAAAGCACTTTATTCATCTTTTGCAAAAGTTAGAACTTCTTGAGCATTCATTCTGAATCGTAATATGCCGAAGACACTCGTACTCTTCTGTCTGATTTGCCTGTTTTGTGAGTGATTCAGGGAAGCTATCAGAATAAGAAGATGAGTGCAGTTGATGGGTGAAGTTGCGGCATTTGCAGCAGCTTTAGCCTTCAGTCTGCGGTAGGAACGAACTCAAGTTGATGCGGCGGGTCCATCTAGGAAAGTTTGCTCTGTGTCCATATAGTAACAACTTCCAAATAAAAACCTCCCCTGAACCACATACAACATTTATCCACTACTTGGTGTGAAAGTTCTCTGGACCGCACCTTCATTTATGAGAGCATGCATGACACAATATTGTTTTTCAGTTGTCTGTAATTTCTATCGTTATGAGAATGTGAAAAGGGTAATGCTCGCATGCATCAACAGAAAAGGTTAAACTTCTCAGAAGTGTAAATGTGCTGCTTGGAGATGTGTTTGCATGCATGATTTATCTACATTCAAGTTTAAATGTGTAAATTTACTTTGTGGTGATGTGTTACTATCGTAGTGACATATATAATCCGTTCTTTTGTATGGTCACTTCTATTGGTGGTTGTGCCTTTGAACAAATACCTATTCTAATGAGCTTGCATTACGTCTTATACATGATTTGGTCATTCTAGAGGAGTTTGCATTGGAAGTGTGTTGGAGCCTAGAAGTTAAACTGTTTTCCAGTGAGTCACCTTGTTTTACTAACTGATTACATTGCTTATAATTCGAAGGAAAATGTGTCTGATATGGGCTTTTATTTTTGCAGGGTACAACTTCCATGCTTCCAGAACTCTTGTAAGTATCCTTACTTCTTTCCTTCTCCTGGTGGTTTGAACTTAGTCCATTTCACTATCATCATAGGCACATTATCAAAGTCCATGTGGTTTATAACCATGCTTTTGTGATTAGTTATTACCCTATCACATAGGGGCATCATCAAAGTAACCATGCTTTTGTGAGTAGTTATTATACTTCTAGAAATTCAAGAATCCTTGATTGGCCTTTTGCATATGTCCAGCTTGTCACATAGTTTTTTACTTATAAATTTCTCCTTGCATTGATGGGAGTGATCCAATCTTTGATTATGATTTAGCTGAATTAGGTTTGAAAAGCATATACTTCTACTTCTTTCCTTTTTTGTTTCTTTTGTACAGGAGAAAATTCGGTGTAATGCTACTTTACTCAGCCTAGTGGTCTGTGGATAATGGATATTCATGGCATGCCAGAAATCAAGTCGTCGTTTGTCGTGGCACCATCGTTGGTTGATATTGAGATTCTAATGAGAGTTTCAAGTTTGAAGTACTTGGTTTATCGTCAATCAAACAATTCGTCGGATGTGAACTAGGATGTATCCCTGTGGGATGTGCTTAATGTGTGATGCCAAGTAATGCAATGGCGACGGGAAGGCACTGGTGGATGTGTGTCGCATAAATCTGTTTACCTTGTCTTAGTTATATTGTTTCTGGACAGAGGACCAAGATTGTAATGGATTTGGTGTGTTTCTCCGTGAAGGGGAAATCAGAAATAAATGTTAATGTTGTGTTCATTGAATTTCAGTTGCAATTGGTTTGCTATGGTTGTTTGCATCGTCTCAGATGGTTTGAGCATGAATTTGGTCATGTATTATAGAGGAGAGATAAATGTAATAGATAAGCAAAAAAAGGTGAGAATCTTGGTTAGTATTTCTTCCCAAATCTTGTCAAAAATCTTGCTATTCTATGTGTAGTTACTGCTTGCTAAAGGGTGGTGGTTTGTTTGGAGAGGGAAGGGATACTAACCAAGAGTCAAGCCCAAAGTTGGACAAAAGTTATTCATGTTTCATTTTGTGTAGCTCTGTGTCAAATACTCGTATACCCTTTGCTGATTTTCATAGAAGTTTGAAGCTCTAGATCTAAGAAAAGTCTGTTGCTTTTCTTGTGAGAAGTCCAATTGAGGCTTGTGCCATTTGCGTACCCTTGACGAATTCAAGATCCCAAGGTCATTTTCATTTTGAGATTCTCTCTCTGCGCATAACCCCCAATAATGGAGAGACTTAAAAATCCATCCTCAAATCTCATCTACTTTAAGTATTCATCCTCCATTTTTTGAACTGTCATGTTTTCATTCCTATTTTTTTAATACCAAAAGTGCCCCTAATATATATATATAAGCATCTCTCTCTCTCTCTCTCTCTCTCTCTCTCTCTCTCTCCCTCTCTCTCTCTCCCTCTCCCCTCCAAAGTCCTCCACTTGTCCTCCATAAACAGCCGCCGCCGCCATTCACTAGTCCTCCAACGTCCTCCGGTGGGCGGTGATCCACTCGTCGTCCGACATCCTTTGCTCTGTCGCTGCCGTTTGCCTCATCCGACCCCACATTGAAATCCCAGAACGTCCCAATTTTCACTACCGCTGAAATCAAAATCCCAAAATGGTGTCCTCTACAATTGCAGCCGCCCAATCATTCGGCCCACCATTGCTTATCAACCTCATTGTCGCCATCAACCAAATCGTCGTCGACCGGCACAATCAATCCATCATGAAATCTGGTCTATCTCTCTCTTGATTGAGACCATCGACAGCGCTGCCCGACGAATCCACCATGCCATCCCCAACCGGCTCTGTCAACACATGGTTGATTTTTTCTTCAGGTTTTAGTTTTCATGGTAAATTTTTTGTATCATTTACCATGAAATATGTTTCTCTGTTATTTTCATTTCATGATAAATTATTTGAATCATTTACCATGAAATATTTGTTCGAATCATGGGGTATTTATTTTGTCCACGTTGCAATTGTCATGGTAATTTAACCATGTAACGGTTTGAGTATGTCATATTATATATATTTTTTATGGTAATTTAGCCATGTTCCTTGTAATAAGGTAGAAAATATGACTTTTTGTTATCTGGTTGGCCAACTCGAAGAATGAAGAAAAAATGCAAAGATGTAGTCAACTTATCATGTTATATTCCTAAAAATATCGATTTCTCAAATACATTCCATGATAATAAAAAAAAGTAATCAATCAATTGAAAATTATCAAATCCCATTGAATTAGGAAAATAATCCAATCCAATTCCACTAAATTGGGAAAACAACCAATCCAATTTCACTAAATTAGTAAAGCAATATAATATGTATATCATAGTGAAAATGGTAAGAAAGGTAATTCACACACTAAAAGGATGAAAACATAAGCATAAAAAAGGGACTAGATGGATTCTTACATGGTATGGATAAAGAGGATGGATATTTAATATTCCATAAATTTTCTCACAATTGTCACTCATATTATTTTGATGTTATATAAATGATTATGAAGTGCTGAAGATGATTTCGGCCTTTTGCAACACTTAGGACCCTGTCCTGGGACTTGCTTGCATTTTTTTTGTGTGTGTGGTACTAAAGAGTAGTTCTCGGGCCTGCTTGAACACATTACAAGAATAATCTCTCTAGCCTCCAACCATATGTTGCTAATCCAAAGGGTTTTACGCTTGGGGTGGCCCCAAGGGCTTTCGCAGCGCAGAGGAGTCAAACCTGGGACCTCGGGATGGTAAGCCCCTTGGTCCTAGCTAATCAACCAACTGCACTACCCCTTGTGGTTAAGGGTCTTGGTTGGATAATCCAACTAGACCACTTTTGCTAAGGACTAGCAAAGTGTAAGTTGAGGGTGTAATAGACGCATAAATATTCACATAAGCGCCCACCAATTTATCCTTTCTAAGTCTATCTATGTTATTACTCGGAGTTTAATGCTTTGATTTTTGTATTGCAGGTGTTTGAAAGCTTAATACATGAAAGCCAATTAAGTTAATATACGTGGCTAGAGTTGAGAGAATTGAATCATGAATTGGCAATATTAATATTGCTCCTACTGTGCACGTAAATCTTGGAGTTGAAATTGCTGAAAGTAAATATTACAATTTATTCACTTTCAAAAAAAAAAAAAATACAATTTATTTAGATTGCACATGTCTTGGTGGGCCCAAACCCAATTATTTTTACTCAGTTGGACCAAAGAAAAGGGGGGCCTCCTAAGCTAATTGTCGGCCGGAAGGAAATATATAGAGGAAAATAGGGCTTTTACGGGGGCCATTCAGCAGCTTATAAAAGGGCATCACAACTTCTTCTGGACTGGAGAAAAAAGGGGAGAACGAGAGACAGCGTACTTACTCAGGGGCTCACGTCTGGAATAGAAAAGGACGAACGCTTCGGGTATGTCTTTTACTATTATTTCAATGGAGTTTTATACTTGAATGATTATTTGTTTCAAATTTTATTTTACAGCTTAGGCGTACATTGTTTTCTTCAGAGCTCTTTTCTTTCTACTTCTCAACGATTTGTTCAAGTTTTCATAATCCGGTTCTTTAATAAAGTTGTTCTTTGGTACTTGTCTAATTCATATCTTTTGTTTATTTCGTATTTAGATGTTTCAAATTATGGTTTCTCGCGTTTCTTTTTCAATGCATAGTGTGTAGTCATATGGGTAGGGTTGCAGGGTGATTTGCACACCGTAGCCAGGTCAGATATGTCTTGCTCCAATTTTGAAATAAAAATGAAAAGGTAATTTTAGGTTATTAAAGTACTTCCGTTAGACGAACCCAGGCATTGTTGGAGCCTATGTGAACGGGGAAATGGGGGATCAAAACTCATTCTCCTCTGGTAAACGGCGACCATAAAGGTTCGCATCTTTCGGGATATCTTTTTCTCCCTAAAGTCGAACGTTTTCAAGAACAACCAATGGAGCAGATAAGTCAGGACTGGTTGTGAGTTCTATGAACCCTACGGCCGTATCTTCTTTTTAATTATTTGCAAAATACCAAACAATTTCTTAGGTTTTAGTTAATCTCAACCAATTGACAAGGGGTGGAGCCAGTTTTAACAATAACAACCTAAGTTTTTGAATCAGCACTCATCACCATCTCTGTGCATTCGACTCCAGTCTTACTGGATATTGTGCTACGTCGATCTCAACCCTACACTTGAGGCAACCCGATATAAAAAAAAATAACTTTTTTTTCAAAAAATTTACGCAAAATCATACTTATTTTTTTGGTGGAAGAGCAAGAAATGCATTAATAATAAAGAAATTGATTTTTATACTTCCCTAATTGATGCAAATATTTCTTTTTTCGTATTTTAGCGGGTGAATTAACGAACCAACCGAGGCTAGCTCAGTTGGTCAGAATTCATGCATTATGTGGTTAGGAGTTTGAGGCTCTTCACCTGCGTTTGTGTTCTTCCCTTGGAGGACTTTTCTTTCTTTCATTGTTTATATCCTATAATGAGCTAATTTCTCGAATTGGTTGAATTGTTGGGCTTGGTTATTTCGTGGACTCTCACAGTTGATGTAGTGTCCCGGATTTGTACTATGTATTTCATATCTGATGTAAAATGATCTCTTCTATTGATTGACAGAAAAAAAAACTAAACAGTCCCTGAAAGGACACTTTTGAAAATTCTGTTTTTGGTAAATTTATCTGCTAAAATACAAAAAAAAGGGTATTTGCATGTATAAATCAACTTTTTAATAATACTAAGGTGAATACCGTACTTTATTAGTTTACACAACACACTATTTTCCGTTTGACCCAAAAAAAAAAAGGTTTACACAACACTCGTAATAAAATCAAAAAGAAGACACCCAGCATCTGTACTTACTAGTTTCTCCCCTTTAGGGCTTCTCTTCTCTTCTTTAGTGCCTGCCGCACAAGCTCTGGAAATTGCTATGTTTGGCTGCCGGTCTTATCAAACTGAATTCAAACTACAATAAAAAATCTGCTGTATCCGATATTTAATTTTGACTGAGGCTCCGTTTATTTTGATGTAAAAAAATTTATAATATTTTTTCTGTAAAATATTTTTTTAGAAAATAAATTTTAAAATTTTATTTTTTGGTGTTTGGTTGGCACTAAAAAAATATTTTCAAAAATAGACAAAATAGTATAGGGGGCTTAAACGGTGGAATTCAAGAAGAGAGAGAGATCTGATAATGAAGAAATTGAATATTGGTCAGAACTGATGATCAAAGAAACTGATCAATGAGAAGACAATAGATTCATTTAGAAAAATAGCTTATGGAAAATTTAAGGGTAAGTCATTTCATCCAATTAATGAAAAATATTTATACTCTCTCCGTCCGGATTTAAAAGTCCTTTTTGGGAGTTCGAGCCATTTTTCAGTCGATTATATCTTATAATTGACAATGTTTTATGTAATTTTGAATACATTGTCTTGTAGAACTAATTGAAATCTAATAAACAAGATCTATATTATATAAAATTTATTACTAATTTAAAGATATAACTCATTTTTTATCCGGTTAGAACTGAACGAGAGACTATTAAATCCGGACGGAAGGAGTATATAAAATAATTTTCTCATTTTTTATACAAATAAACATAAGAAAATAGGTAAAATATTTTATCAAAAAACATTTTATGCCCAAACAAAGAGAGCCTGAATTCTTGTGTATTTGCATCAAACCACCATAACACTCCTACCACTACCTCCACCTATACCAGTACCAGTTCACCACCATCACCATTAATCCATCACCACTCTACCACCTCCAACACTCTACCACCATTACCATTACTGTTACTATCATTACACCACCTCCACCACTCTAGCCCACCACCACCACTACCATGCCGCCTCCACTACCACCACCATAGTATGCCACCATTGCACTATCATCACATACTGCCACCACTAAACCACCATCACTCAACCATCACCACTCCACCATCACCACAATAACCACTACACCATTAAGTACAATGTGACCATTAGTAAATTAAGATAGAATCAGAACTAAAATTAATTCATTATTTTTTAATTGAGTGCTTAATTTGTTTATTAAACGACTTCAGCTTTAAAAATTTAGCATTCAGGTTTCAGTATTTAATTTTTCAGCTTTCAATTTCAGTTTTCTCAGATAGCCTCTTAGTCCCCTCCAAAATTATGTGTAAATTTCAAACTTAAAAATAATGGAAATAAAATTTTAATTTTTTTCACCGTTCAAAAGATCTCATCGAGACCTCTCAATTTTCTGAATGCACCATTCAAAATATCTCATTGAGATCTATCGAATAATTGTACACAAAATTAATTCAGTAAGTACATTATTTTTAAACTTGAAAATTACACGTAATTTTGTAAGAGATTAAGCATTACTTTTAAGCTTGAGAAAATTACACATAATTTTGTAAGAGATTAATGCTATGTTTGGATGAAAAATTTAGAAAATTTGAAAAGAATTTTGGGGTTAATGATGAAGAGAGAAAATATGGTAATAATTGGAGATAGAGGTAATGAATAGAAAGATATAAAGAGAAAAATGAGAATAATAATTGGAGATAATGAGAATAATGATTAAAAGTAGGGGTAATGAATATTTTTTGAATTGGAAAAGTTTTTTCAAGTTTTTTGAATATTTTTTTAAATCTTGCTAATCATAAAGTATTATAATTAGGGTTTCATTTTAATTTTGATTTTTTGATATAATTTAAACTAAAAGCACATTATAACCTTAATTATATTTTTTACTTATGTTTTTTTCAATTTTTAGTATTTAATAATAAGCGGGTAACCAAGTTTAGAGTTTGGCTTAAACAACTTAAATGTCGACAGTGTATAGCCAACGCGCAAGAAAAACCACCCACCGTCACAAGACGCTTACGCTTTCTAGTACTACACATGCAGCCGACCATCGCGGCTTCTCGACGGCAATCCCTGGAGAAGACGCCGTCCACTATCACGCACGGACACTGACCGCCAAAACAAGTGAGTGCTGCCGACAACCAAAACAAAAGGTTACGACTTTTTTTCAGGCCAAGTCTGTACCAATACAAACTGTATTGGTTCTTTTTCCTTTTCAGGTTGCTTAAAAGCTTCACCATCGTTGGATTCTCCTTATCCGGAATAAATGGAGCCATTTGACCACGTTATTGGACAATCTGGGGACTTGGATCGTGGTGAAGATTTAGGAAGGTGATACACACACACACACATTTATACTATAAGTAATTAACTAATTATGATAAGTTAAAACTTGTGTTACTTCTGAATGTCTTTTGATGGTGTTCCTTATAACGGGTTTGGATCCATTATTTGTTTCATATCTTAAGACTTAAATGTAACCATGGTTGTTTGAATCTTACGATTTGCTTTTGGATTCATGCAAAACTATGCTGTTGAATCAGGAATTGAAGTGACTTGTGCAATTCAATGTGCTCATTTTCAGTATAATTCATGCATAAAAACATGAAATTTATTACTTGTATTGATATTCATTGTTGCTTGGTGTGTGTGTGTGTATATTTCAATCTATACAATTTTGTTTTGTTAATATCTATGGCACTTTATCGGTATCTGTGTATATATGTACCTTCATAAATAAAATTGGGAAATGACAATGCCAAAACTGTTTTTGCTGGTGCCAAAACTCTAGTGCACAAAAGGCTTGTACCATGTGCAGTGTACAAGACTTTTATGCGCTAGAGTTTTGGTACAAACAAAAACAATTTTGACATTACTGCTACCCATAAAATTATGTAGAATATTAAACAAATTGAATCTTACTATTCATGATTCACTATTTTTAGCACAATGATTCACAATTTGATTCGCGATTTGACATCACTGGAAAGCACGCGACTTTTTAGATCTGTTGGAAATACATGCCACTCTTCTCCTTTTCGTATTTAAGTTTATATGTGGCTAAATAAAACTTGTTCTTTTCCTGCGTTTGGTAGTGGGAAAGGTGGGGGTGATAGCAATGCAATCATCTTGCCAGGAAAGAGAAGAAATAAAACGAAAGGCAAGAGTCAGGTATATGAAGCAACGTGTCTATATTTTAATAGATCCGCAATTTTGGTATATCCTATATGAGCTCGGTTGTTTGGATATCATTGTATAGGTGCATGAACAACTTAGGACCAAGAAAAACCTGAAGTTGACAAAATGTCAGAAAAGAAAGCTGAATAAGATAGAGGTTTGTGTGCTTGTGCAACTTCAGACTGATCTTATTTTGTTTTGTGTATCAAACTTTGAATAATTCTCTTTTTATGCCCAGGAGGAGAAGGAGAAAGAACTTCTCCTATCGAAAAGCATCAAGACCTTGGAGTATGCCCCCAGTTTGGTCTACTTAAATAGTTAGTTTCCAATGGAGTCCATTTATCCCATCAATTCTATGAATGTTTTATTGGATATATGGGATGATTTATATTTGCAGGAAATATAAAATTCAGGACGATGCATTCTCATTGATGTGGTCTTCACAAAACCTTAGTCAGGCGAGTGTAGTGGTTATCGTGCTATTCTTTTAGCATTAAAAGACTTCCCTTGAGTAACTTCTGTGATTGGACCTTGCCATTTGAAGGTTGAAACTGTGCGCGAAAGACGTAGAAGGGCAGCGCAACTCTCTAAGGTGGGTTTAGCAATGCCTCATAGTGATCTACCTTTCAAGGGAAAGGCTGCTCTCAGTCCTTCCTGTGAAATTAAACCTGATTCTGACACAATCCAGTCTACAAAAGGCATCGACGAGAACAACTTTTGGCTGCCCGTGACAGCTGAGAGAGAAGTCATATCTGAAATTCCTACTCCTTTGGGATCTTCCAAAGAATCATTTCCTAGCTTTGGACTTGGTGCAGTTGATGGATATGGTGCTACCATTCCAGCTGAGGAAGTTGCCAACAGAACCACTGACAGTTGCATTCGAGAAGATGCTCAGGATTCTTTCCGCACCACATTCAACAGTGAGAGGAGGGAGACTAACAAACCAATGGTATGCTTCATACTTGGATTGTAGAAAGATATTGTTTTTACCAAATGTTAGTGGCTGGATGTGGAGGAATACTTCATTTTGTTCATAATAGGACTCGGCATATTTGTTTTTGTATATGATATTCATAGTCTTGTTGCGTAATGGTGTGTTGGGGCTTCTTATGAGCCAGGATCGGGGAGTTGAAAGCCCGAAAACGCATATCAGCAATGCAAGCAACCTGGCAGATTGTCCTCCACAGAGAGGTCTAACTGCTCCAGTTGTAGTGCATGTATCAAGAAAAAAAGAGGTTGAGAACAAGAGGAAGGATCTTCCAATTGTCATGTGGGAGCAGGAGATTATGGAAGCTATAAATGAAAATACTACCGTTATTATTTGTGGGAATACAGGTTGTGGTAAGACCACTCAAGTTCCGCAGGTAACATAGTTGGGATGCTGGCTGTAAACTTTTACGGGATTTCAGTGGTAACTTTCACTGTGGTGATGGTCTTAACTTGTGCTTTCTTTTTGGTCTTCTAGTTCCTTTATGAAGCTGGCTTTGGTTCAGACCAGTCTAGGAGTGGTATTATTGGTGTTACCCAACCATGCCGTATTGCTGCCAATAACACTGCTGAGCGGGTGGCAGATGAGCTTGGTCTTTGTCAAGGCAAGGAAGTTGGCTATCAAGTTAGGCATGACTGCAGGATTGGAGACAGTTGCTCCATCAAGTTTATGACTGATGGAATTTTGCTACAAGAACTGCGGGTTAGCTATCTACTTTCATGCAGACAAAAAAATAAAATTCTGCTTTTGCTATTTCCACAAAATAGACTGTTGTTCATACTTTCCTTTTTTTCTTTTTCTTTTTCAATTCAGAGTGATGTCTTATTGAAGAAGTACTCGATCATAATTTTGGATGAGGCTCATGAGAGAAGCTTGAACACTGACATACTTATTGGAATGCTTTCCCGTGTTATAAAACTTCGCCAGGTGAGAGTGTGGAGTATATTATTGGTTGAACCGTTGAAGAGTTCATAGTTTGTCTCTTCTATTGTTACTTCTGCTTTCTTTTTCAGCTTTTCTCGTGTGAGATTTCAATCCTGTGATTGATCACAGGATGTATATGAAGAGCAGCAGCGTAAGGTCTTTTCAGGACAAATAATTAGCCCTGAAAATAGGATCTCTCCACTGAAACTGGTGCTGATGAGTGCCACCTTGCGAGTTGAAGACTTTGTTTCTGGAAGAGGAATATTTGACAGTCCCCCTCCTGTAATTGAAATTCCTACCCGGCAATATCCAGTAACTATCATCTTCTCAAAGCGGACAGAGATTGTGGATTATGTTGGCCAAGCCTATAAGAAGGTCTTGTCAATTCACAAGGGACTGCCACCTGGTGGCATACTTGTCTTTGTAACTGGTCAGAGAGAAGTAAAGAAATTGTGCCAGATGCTGGGGAATGCTTCAAAGGAAATAGTTGAGAATAGCTCTAGAATAAATATGGAGAAAGAGATTTCTACCGTCTCGGCAGAGAATGACATTGAGGAAAATGATATGAATGAAGTTAGTGAAGCATTTAAGATGCACAGAAATTCACGCCACATCCAAAGGTTTAGTCCTTATGATGAAGACCATGATGATTTAGATGATATTGAGTCAGATTTTTCTGATGATCTGGGGACAGATAGTGATTTGGAAAGAGCTGATGATGTCAAGTTATTGAACCAGAGGACAGATACTGATTTGGAAGGAGCTGATGATGTCGAGTTATTGAACCAGAAAACGGAGAATAAAAATGATCTCTCAGAATTCTTTGGTGAGGAAGGGAGCCTTGCTTTATTGAAGGCTTCATTTGAGACCTTGGTCAGAAAAACTACCTTGAATCTTGAATTTGACAACAAGCAGGTTGTTCCTTCGACTCCAGAAGGATGCTCAAACCAGCCCATTCCAATTGTGGGGGAGAAAAGGGGTGGAGCTGGTCTCTGTGCTGGTGCAATGTGTGTTCTTCCCCTTTATGCCAAGCTTTCTGAATCAGCACAGCGTCTTGTGTTTAAAGAGATCAAGGAGGGAGAACGCCTAGTTGTTATTGCCACTAATGTGGCTGAAACCTCTTTAACTATACCAGGTATAAAGTATGTGGTCGACACTGGAAGAGAGAAGGTTAAGAAATATAACTCCTCTAATGGCATGGAAACATATGAAGTACAATGGATAAGCAAGGCATCTGCTGCTCAACGCGCAGGAAGAGCTGGAAGAACAGGACCTGGCCACTGTTATCGCCTGTACTCTTCTGCAGTTTTTAACAACATTTTTCCTAACTTCTCAATTGCCGAGATATTAAGAGTATCTCTTGATGGCGTCGTCCTCCTTTTGAAATCCATGGGTGTTCCGGAGGTAATTTCCTTATGTATTTGATGCTGTCCTCGTAATATAATAGATTGTTTTGGTTCATCGGCAAGGATGTCTCTAAGATTTAACTTGGCCTTTGTTGTGATTGATTGCTTCAGGCAATCTGCATTTTCTGCTGAATAACATTGATGTTTGAGTGTGTTCCTTAACACAACTAGTTCATAATTTACTTTTTTCCTCTTCTGTGTTTAATCAGCCATATGGTCAATAGCATGGCTTAAATAGTTAGATTGGGGTTTAGCATGCCTGAACCTGTTGAATCTCTCATCTTGTGTGTGCAAATCATGCTTAGTCTTTGCCTTTATGGTTGTGAACTGTCATTTGGTTAAATGAGCACATGCAACCCTTCTCTTTACCTTTTCCTGTTGTGTGAAGATGCTGTTAAAGCTGCCCCTACCAAACTAAAACTTCGTACCTGCTGTTAAAGCATGTTTTGTTATCTCTTAAAGAAAACGACCCTGATAACTTTTCAAATGAGTACATTGACACTAATTTATGTTGACATTTATCTTTTACGTTTCTCCTGTATTCTAGGTTTCAAAGTTCCCATTTCCTACTCCTCCTGAGGTTACTGCCTTGTCTGAAGCAGAGCGTTGCTTAACGACTCTTGAAGCACTTGATAGCAAGGGGAGACTGACATTGCTAGGGAAGGCCATGGCAGAGTATCCCATCAGTCCTCGTCACTCACGTATGCTCCTTACAGTTATCCAAATCATGAGCAAGGTGAAAAGAAGTGATCGGGCAAATCTTGTTCTAGGATATGCAGTGGCAGCAGCTGCATCTTTGAGCTTTTCAAACCCTTTTGAAATGCAGTTTGAGGGAGGCGACACATATACCGATGGCTTGAAGCAGGATGTGGAGTCTGGCTCCGGAGATAGCAGGAAAACTAGAGACAAGGAAGCAAAGATGAAAAAAAAGGAGCTAAAAGAATCTAGTAAAGTGTCTCGTGCAAGATTTTCTAATCCCAGCAGTGATGTTTTGACCGTAGCTTATGCTTTGCAGTGCTTTGAGCTTTCTACAAGCCGAGTGGAGTTCTGCAAGGAACATGCTCTACACCTGAAAACCATGGAGGAAATGGTGAAGCTGAGACAGCAGCTACTTCGACAAGTGTTTAACCAAAGCCTTTGTGGTCTGCAACAGGAATTTTCATGGACTCACGGTACTATCAAAGACGTAAAGCTTGCTTGGAGGGTTTCCTCAGACAAGCATCCTCTTCGACCGGAGGAGGAGGAGCTCTTGGGCAAAGCTATATGTGCCGGTTGGGCTGATAGGGTTGCCAAACGCATTGGAAGAGTTTCAGCATCAGAGGAAGACAGAAAAGTCCATGCACCTTGCTATCAGGCTTGCATGGTTGGAGAAACAGTTTTCCTCCATTGGCGGTCATCTGTCTCTGAGTCTGCCCCGGAATTCTTGGTGTACAGTGAACTGCTATATACAAAACGACCATACATACTCGGAGCAACAAGCGTGAAAGCCGATTGGCTTGTCAAGTATGCTAAGTCCTTGTGCTGTTTCTCTGCCCCACTCGCACATCGCAGACCTTATTATAATCCCGAGTTGGACCAAGTTTTCAGTTGGGTCGCTCCGACTTTTGGCCCTCATCGGTGGCAGCTCCCATTGCACGGTGTACCTATCAAAAAAGATTCTCACAGAGTAGCTGTATTTGCTGCTGCTTTGCTTGAAGGCCATGTGTTGCCATGCTTAATATCTGCGGGGAAGTTCCTGGCAGCCTCACCTGCTAGCATTTTGAGGCCAGAGGCATCAGGTCAAAGAAGGGTTGGGAATCTTCTAAATAAGTTAAAGACCAGGTTGAGAATTATTGACAGCTGTGCCATGTTAAGAGACGCTTGGGTTGAGAATCCTAGGGAATTGCATTCGGAAATTCTAGACTGGTTTCAGGCAGGTTTTCGTGATCAATTTGAAGATCTTTGGGCCAAAATGCATCATGAGGTTCTTTTAGACCCTAAAGAACGTTTCCCCAAAAGGATCAAGAGAGCGAGAAAGGAGAAATAAACTAAGCTAGTGAACACTGAACAGTTGAGGCCTATATAACTTTAAATTGTGGACTGTCATCTCGATTTGCATCACCTCAATGGTTCTCCCCATACCTTTTAAAAGAAATATGGCACATATTTGATGGAGTCATCCACTAGACATTTCAATTGTGGACTGCAGCAAGGTAATCTCTTCAATACATTTTGTCTTGGTTCTATTAAAATGTTGTGTGTGTTGTGATAGTAATTAACTAACTATTGTTTTGAATCTAAGACCATACGAGTGTAGCATCTCTACTGATGATGCTTTGAATGTCATTTATTTAGCCCATTGTGCATTTATGTAGTACTCATAATTCAGAACTTGTACCTTTCAATGCAGTCTTAAAGTCAAGTTTGTAGAGGATGCTGCAAATATATACTATAAGTTCACTTCTTGCATTTAAGCTGCTAACTTTTATGGGGTAGTTCACAAATATCGTTTTTCCTTTTATAGTTCTAGCCTGTAGGATAGAATGCAGGCAGCAGCATTTCAAGCAGGCCCCATAATTGGATGTGCTAGACAGTAAATACTCAGGAACTCAACCCGCAAGCTCACTTCCCCACAGCACACATGCTCCCAAAACTTCACCTTCTCCCTTCACCAACCAAAAAATGGGCCTTCTTTACGAAGGCATCCCACCCATTCATAATCCCCTTCCACAATGACACCCCATAAGGCGATCTCACACCCAAGGACGACCAATGTCCCCATCCCCATCGGGAACCATATTTCGCCACAACTACTTTCCTCCACCATCTCTCCCTTTCACGTGCAAATCTCCAAAGCCATTTGCCCAACAAGGTGTGATTGAACAACTTTAAATGCCTCGCACCCAAGCATCCCTCTCTAATGGGATGTATCCCAATCAACGAGGTGATATTTAAACTCATCCCCCACTCCGCTCCAAAGAAAGTCTCTTTGAATCTTTTCTAACCTCTTTGCCACCGAAACCGGAATGGTAAACAATGACATAAAGTAAGTGGGCAGATTCGAAAAGGGTGCTTTTAATCATGGTAACTTTACCTCCTTTTGTCATAACTTGGCAATTCCAACCTGCCAATCTCTTATGAAATCTTTCTACGACTGAATCCCACACAGACAGAGATTTGAAAGCTGATCCCAGAGGCAAACCAAGATCCACCGTTGGAAGAGACGCCACCTTACAACCCAAAATCTAAGCAAGAGCACCAATATCATCAATCGCCCCAACATAGTTGTCAAAGGCGCGCCTAGGCCCAAGGTGAGGCAAGGCGCACCCATAGCGCCTTGCTGACCCCCAGGCGAGCACAAAGTGCAAAAAAGCGACAAGGCTAGAAAAGCAACTAGGCGCAAAAAGCACGCTTCTTTCAAATCGGTCAAAAAAGCGCACTTTTTTTTTCAGAAAAGCGTACAAAAAAGCAAACAGAACACAATTATTTTCAGAAATAATTATTTTTCTCATAGGTGCGCCTCTTTTCAAAAAGGCACGCACCTCGCCTTGCGCCTCTCTCCTTGGGGCGCCTTTTGCCCTTGACAACTATGCGCCCCAATCAGAATCATTTCTGACTTTTCCAGATTCACCTTAAGCCTGACACAGCCTCGAAGGACAAAGGAACACATATGAGATAACCCACTTGCATCGCCTCCGCATTGCAAAACACTAGTTTGTCGTCAGCATAAAGAATATGAGAGACCATCAGCCCCCCCACCGTTCGCCCTTCCAACTTCAACACCCTTCAAGAATCCCCCTAGAACTGCTTTCTGAATCATCCTACTGAGCACCTCCTTGACCAAAATGAAAAGGAGGGAGGAAAGGGGATCGCCTTGACGCAATCCTCTAGTAGTCTGAAAGAAGCCGGCTGGAGAACCGTTCACCAAGACTGGCATGCTAACAGATGAGATGCAAAATTTTATCCATTTCCTCCCCCGCTCTCCAAACCCCATCTATTGCAAAATATAGATCAAAAAGTCCCAGTTAACATGATCATAGGCCTTCTCAATATCCAACTTGCATATGATACCTGGAATGTCGCTCTTTAATCTCGAATCCACACTCATTAGCAACCAAGGATGCATCAAGAATTTGCCTACCTTCAACAAAAGCATTTTGGGCTTCGCACACAATCTTCCCAACCATCTTCTTCAAACGAATTGCCATCACTTTAGCCAACAACTTATATGCTCCCCGAAGTAAACTGATAGGTTTAAAGTCTTTTTGATTTCCTCCATGCCTCCTTTTTCTGGGATCAAGGTCACAAAAGACGCATTCAAACTCTTTTCAAACTCCCTAAACCTCCAAAAATAATGGAACATGCCCATCACTTCCCTTTTCACCACTCCTTGACAATGTTGGAAAAAGGCTAAAGACATACCATCTAGACCGGGCGCTTTGTCTCCATTCAACGATTTAAGAGCATGTATAACTTCTGATTCATCAAACAGTCTTTCTAACCAATGAGCTTCCTCCCCGAGATAGAATCAATCTCCAAATTATCAACTCGAGGCCGATACACTCCCTCCACCTTAAACAATCCAGCGTAGAAGCTAGAAAAGTAGCAATACCTGTCCTAACCTCCTCATCCTCCTCCAAGATTCTATCGCCAATCTTGATCTTTCCGATAAAGTTCTTTCTCCTATTACAATTGGCCATTCTGTGAAAGAATCAAGTATTTCTATCTCCCTCTTTTAACTACAAATTTCTCGAATTTTGACGCCGACTGATTTCCTCGTACTTTGCAATTTTACTGAATTCTTCCTTGGCCTCGTTCCTTGAAACCTTCTCATCATCTGTTAAAGTGTGCACTTGTTCCTCCATAATCCATATCCATCCTGCGAATGACATCAACCACCTTAGCCTTTTGATTCCCCAGCAACCCAAAGACTTCAGAATTCCACTTTCGCAGATCCTCTTTTAACAATTTGAGCTTCTTAGCTAAAACAAAGCTCGGCTTCCCAAAGATAGAATAACTGTTCCACTAATTGCCCACCCTATCCACAAAACCATCTGACAACAACCACATATTCTCAAATCGAAACGGAATTCTTCCACTATGAATCCCTCCGCTATTTAACAGGATCAACAAATGATCTGAAATAGGCCTTGGAAGAGAGCACTGAATCACCTCCGGACAAAGCTCCTCCCTCCCAACAAGTAGAGAACATAAACCTGTCAATGCGGGACATACATCTAACCTCCTGATTTCCAAACCATGTGAATCTGCTCCCACTGAGAGGCGGATCTACAAGCTCCAGATCGCTAATAAAATCAGAAAATCTCCTCATGTGCCGAGAGGTAGAGGTACACCCCAATGGCCCAATCTTTCGTGTTGGAATGGAACAACATTAAAATCTCCCCCCCACACCATGGCGCATCCCATCTGCATGCCACCGCCGAAAGTTCAACCCACAGATCCTCCCTATAACAATTGATCACTGGCCCATAAACTCCTGTGAATACTCATTCATTTCCATCCCCTCCAGAATCTTGAATAAACACGATGCCGAAACAAGCCAAACTCTTCATCAATTTTCTCCGCCACTCTACTATCCCACATCAACAAAAACCCCTCTGCAGCCCCACAAACATCCAAGTGGATCCAATCCACCGAACGACCTCCCCACAACTCCTTGATGTTTTCCTTAGAAACCTCCTTTAATTTAGTTTCTTGAAGACAAACCACATCCACCTTCCACTCTTGTAACAAAGATTTAACTATCATCCTCTTTTCCTTTGCATTTAATCCTCTCACATTCCAACTAAGGATTTTGACCTTCATGGACCGAGATTAGGTATGCTAATTCTCTAATCTGATTTCCATGTAGGCTTATGATGCTCACGATGATGCTCTCTATGATGATAGAAACCTCATGGAGCCGTTATTAGAGCTTATAAATGATCTACCCTGTGGTAATATTTTATTTATTTATTTATTGTTCTTTTTACTTGTGTTTTCATCAATTTACTTCTTTTTTTTTGACTCTTTGTCTAACAGGCGTTCCGTCAAGGAAGAGGGGAGAATTAATAGAGCATCTTCGTCTTGGAAGGTATATTTTTGTTTATCTGCTGTTAGTCTTTGTTTAATTTTATTTTATTCTTGGCTGGTTTTGGCTCTTTTTGGCCATCCTTGATTTTATTTTTAGAAAGCCTGTAAATAATGTCACCTGCCCGACCACTTGGCTATCTACTTGCCTCAACTTGATGGCTACTTGAGGCTGCTAAAAATTCGACATGATGGATTTGAATTCTACTAAGTGAAAGTAGAGTTTTTCCTAGCGTTGAAATGCTTGGTTCTTTATTACCCTTTCTTTGATACACTCTCCCAATCACCAAATCATCCTGAGACAGTGACATACCACCTTAACACCCATTGCCTCATTCATCCAAATGAAACAAACATTGGATAGCCTAAGTACCATCATAAGATGGGACACCTCTTTAACTTCTCTCATTTCAACTTCCTTCTTTTTGGTCTGTCTTTTTCATTCTTGTTAGATTAGCTGAGTTTTCTATGCCATATTTGGACTTAGTACTAGGCTTGTAAGAGATTAACATTGCTTTCATAAGGTTGAAAGCTGCCGAACAGTTGGCAAAAAGTGATATAGCCAAAATGATAAGCAGTGGGGATACAGTTACGGTTCTTAAACTCAAAAGAGGAAGAGAGAGAGAGAGAGAGAGAGAGAGAGAGAGAGAGTGGGGGTTCAGTTACGGTTTTTAAACTCAAAAGAGAGAGAGAGAGAGAGATAGGGGATACAGTTACGGTTCTTAAACTCGAGAGAGAGAGAGAGAGAGAGAGAGAGAGAGAGTGGAGATACAGTTACGGTTCTTAAACTCAAGAGAGAGAGAGAGAGAGAGAGAGAGAGAGAGATACGGTTCCTAAACTCAAAATGTATATATATATATATATAGAGAGAGAGAGAGAGAGAGAGAGAGAGTGAAGTCTATTTCGGCTCTTGAACACCTTAGAATAAGTACTGTAAGTGCACAACTGGCTTGTGGGGCTTATACGTTCTCGATGGATTAATAGCCATGTCATGTGGCCCACCTGCTAAATAGGTACTATTTGTTAACACTAGAAACATTTCTTGTTTGTTTATTAGGACATACAAAGCATTTTACTTCATCTCCAAAGCATTTTACTTCATCTCCATGAACATCTACCAGGACTTTCCCAAACCTTGAGTTCTTGTAGCTGATGATAAAGAATGGAGGAAGAAAATCATTAACGTTATGTTTGGATCTTTGATTTCATAGGAAGAAGAAAATGAAAAATAGAAGGTATGAAAAGAAAATGAAATCATATTACAGTTTTTTAGATTGGATTGAAAAAAAGAAGCAATCTAATGTATATTCTCCAAAAATCAAATTTGTTTTTATGGTCAATTAATTTCACAGTAGAGCTTAATGAGTATAATCATGGATTCATGGTGAATCTAGGCTGTTTGATATGGCTATATACTGCTAAGCATTGACAAACATATCAAAACATAGGACCCTAGACATATCAAAACATGTGTTTTTTACTTATCACAAAAAACCATATCAACACATTGGACCTTAGAGAGTTAAAACTTTCTTGTTGATCCATTTTCAACATCAGCTTGTCAACGAGGAGACGTTAAACTTTTTCTTTCTGTGTGTGTGTACAATCGTTAGGAGAATGTTTACATTGGTGAATTTGGCTGAATTTATGACTGCACTTTGAAATTTGACATCATGGTCTTGCTCTTTAATCAATGATCGTTTGAGAGTGTATGCTATTTTTTTAAAAGCATTTTATTTTCCTTGAATAGATAGAT
Source organism: Rhododendron simsii (assembly GCA_014282245.1). Taxonomy (NCBI): domain Eukaryota; kingdom Viridiplantae; phylum Streptophyta; class Magnoliopsida; order Ericales; family Ericaceae; genus Rhododendron; species Rhododendron simsii. The sequence goes on from CM024961.1 coordinate 22,397,888, forward strand.
GCTAATCATGCAACTGCCAGTGTGTATTTGCCGGGTTCAGTTACCATTTTTTTCCTTCCGCTACTTTGTTGCTGCTGTTGCAGCTCCTGCTGTTAAGCATTGGACTATGTTTCACTTCATTTTGTGTGTTCTATTTTTTTTAATAGAAAGGGTAACATTGACAGAAAGGGTAACATTGAAATCGTTGAGAAACTAGAAGGGTAAAATTGAAACCAAAAAATTTGTGAGGCCGAAATTGAAACTGAGCCTATTTTATTTTATAAGGACCAAATAAGTAGATAAGCCAAAAAAGTTTTGTGTTAGTGGCGTGTAAGATCATACTCTCGGGTTAAAGGGGATGGCTATGTACAAGATGTTGCATAATGCATATATCTGATCAAAAGTTCCATTGCCTCAATTTGCAATGCATATATCTGGCGTAACTTAAGATAGAGTAATCTTCGTTGGCAGTGGTGTTGTATGTCTTGATTACTCCTATCGACAATCGGCATTACAATCCCTCCCCAGATTTGCATTTGTGTGTGTGTATTTGCCTATTTATACTAGAATGGGTGAGAGACAGTACGAAGGAGATGGAGTGAAAACAAAATAGAGTGGCCACTGTTCAATGTATATGACTTGGTTTCAATGCTATTATGCCCTCTTTTGGGGGTTTTTTTTTTGGTTTCTTGGCTTCAAATCTGGTTTTTTGCCCAACAATTGACAAAATAAAAGGCCTGAACTAAATCTGGTTTTGTGGCTCCTTTTTAATCCCAAACACATCTTTTCTAACTTGGCCCTGAAACAAACCTGGCCTGAGCTACCAAGTGGACTGAGAATCCTAGCTCGAAGATCTGTTTCTCTCGACATCCATAAGCAAGGGAATTGTGTTAACATGTCTTTGAAAATATCATTGCAATTTTTTAATATCTTTTCTTTGAAAGAAAAATATAAACTTCACATTTTAAGCTTGACTAAAGAGTTCGAATTAAATTTGGAGCACTATCCTCAATTTGAAATGGGTTTGATTCGATATTGTGTAGCTGGAAGTAGTATACAAATCAACTATTAAAACGGCTATAACAAGGTGGATCAAGTCATTGTCTGTATAACACAATCCAAATGAATAAAGCAAGCCACTGCTATCTCATTAGTCCTATAATGTTGCTTCTTCTGTTGATTTCACTGGTCTTATGTTACAGCTCATCTATTATCGTTGTTTGTCATTTGTTGGAGTAGAAAGGAATCAGGAAATTTACATTCACAAATTGCATGCCACATTTGAGGATTCTGGTGTTTCTGAAGGAGCCAAGTTGACTAATCTAAAAGCTATTTTGTTATCCACTAAATTATGGCTTCATATTCCTAGCTCGGAAATTAATGGGTTTGTTAGTTGGATTGGATGAAGTCAATTCTATTTTTGGGTTTCGGTATGTTGGCAAATTTGAAATACTGATCCCGGACACTTCCTAAAGTATTTATCTTCTAGGTTTTCCATCTTAGCTAGGTTCACATAAAGTACCTAAATTTTATCTGCTCAGTGTATTTAGATCCTTCAGAATTTGAAGTATTCCAAGTCATTACATTTAAATAAAGAGTTGATTTTGATTTTATTTTCGTGAGTTCACATAAAGTACCTAAGTTCTATCTGTTCAGTGTATTTTCGTGTAATGTTTTCCAGGTGTGACTCGTACTTATCCTTTGTTTTGGTAATCATAAGAGCCTCGAAGAACTGTCCCAAAAGCATGTTATCGTTCTTCCTCATCTTTAGTGAACCCACCGTCAGTGTTGGTACTTATCTTTCCAGGATTTCAGATTCAGACAGGGAAACTATAATGATATGGACTGGTTTGGTTTTCTTTATCTTCGATTATTACCTGTTTTCGATTGGAACAATGAAATTTTGTGCATTGTGGTTTCAAAGTTGTTTTGGTGAGCCTTAGTTTGATGAGATGAATGGAAGATATTGATAAGCAATTTATGTGGAGTATCATTCTTCCACAAATTGGTTGTGTCAAGGTTCGCATCTTGATCTGACTTATGAGGTGGCTATTGGGATTGGTTCAAATACTTAAGGATCGGAGTGTTATTTTCTCCATGTCTGACCGGATGGTGGGTATGGCTTTAAGCCATATTAATGTTTGTAATATATATTTTTTTTGGATCTGAATTCCTGTGATGCATATATTGATAATTTCCAATGTGGTGACTACTCCTTGAAGTCAAGATTAGGGGGCTTTGGAAATTGAATGTGCCAAACTGAGTCTGTTAATTGGATGGGGTGCTTGCATGTTGCTTTTGATATTTGTCTCCGGAAAAAGGCACTAAGAGTGCTCTGGAAGTAGGCTCCTCCATGCTCTGGCATTTGAGGGTGAGACAGCAGAACTATGGTGAGTGAGAAAGAGGGAGGGCGCGGCATTTTCGGGTGGTGCTGCGGGAAAACACTTGTGAGAAAGTACTGGTGACTAGTTACTTCTTTCATTGCCTACCAGTACCAGTGTGTTAAACTTTCTGCCCGCCCATTCACGGAGTTTCACCCGCTGCTATACTGGAAAGGCGAAATCACAATATCGAAGCTTAGCTTTTGTCTATCATCTCTCGCCTTAATCGTTGGTACTATTTAATTGAGTTTTAAACTGGATCACCTCACTCTCTTCTTTTTTTTTTTTTTGTTAATTGACTCTAAAGTCATGCCTCTCTTTTGGTTGACAAACCCTTCTTGTACAAAACATATATACACATTTTTGTATAATTGTTCGAGTCTGTTTGATAAAACTGAAACTAAAAGCTAAAAAATTAAGTGTTGAAAATTGAATGCTGAGTTTTTTAAGCTGTTAAAGCTGTTTGATAAACATACTAAGTACTGAATTAAAAAAATGATGAATTAAATTTTAGTTATAATTCTCTCTTAATTTACTAATAGTTATAAACTTATAATGTACTTATGGTAATGGTGGAATCGTGATTGTGGTGGTGGTGATGGTGGTGGAGTGGTGAGGGTGGGAATGGAGTGGGAGTGATGGTGGCAGTGGCGGTGGTGGAGTGGTGGCAGTGGAGAGATGGTGGGGAGTGGCGGCAGTGGAGAGAGATGGTGGGGTAAGGGTGGTAGTGGTGGCGGTGGAGTGATGGTTGTGCAATGGTAGCGTTATGGTGGTGACGGTGGTGTGGTGGTGGGCTAGAGTGGTGGTGGTGGGGTGGAAATGGTGGTGGAGGGGTGGTGGTAGTGGCATTGGAGGTGGTGGATTGTTGGTGATGATTGTGAAGCAGTAGTGGTAGTGGAGTAATGGAGGTGGTGGAGGAGTGATGGTGGTGGCTGTGTAGTGGTGGTGGGAGTGGTTGTGTAGTGGTAGTTGAATGCAAATATACAAGAATTCAGCAAGAATTAAGTAGCTTAAAAAGCTATTCCTTCATCCCATCTTCATTGTCTATTTTTGAATTGCGTGTCATTTTTCAATTGCTTATATCTTTCAATCAATAATAGTTTTTTATAATTTTTATAATTTTGTATTATAGAACTAAAAAACATAAAAGAGACAAACAGAATAATAGATAACGAAAATAGGACGGAGGGAGTACTTAATTTTTTTGAAATTTTTAGCTTACATGTTATGTATTACTAAGTAATGTAAATATGATTATCAAACCTATTACTGAATCACTTATTACTTAATTGATTCAATTTTAAGTGCAGAATTTAGGTTATCAAACAATCTGGACACTGATGAGTCCTGTTAGTTGGGTGAAACCAAATATTGGTCGGGGTGAAACCCGAACCAATGATACCTGCACGTGAACAGCCTTGCGTCTTGCGATTGATATATGATCGGCTAGTTGTCGGGCCTAGTCAGACTCGCACAATTTTGGATTGGGCCTTGCTTGACCCGACCCAATAGAAGTAAACCAAATACTGGTGTTTCAGTGTTTCTCTTGTTCAATTTAAAAAGCTTGTATTTGCAGTAACAAAAATTTTTTGACCGGAAAAGAAAGATTTGTAGTTAACAAAATTGGTTCCAAACTTCCACTATTGATTAGTATTTTCCAATTTGAATAGCAAGACATTAGAGTGTTCATATATAAGTTTTTAAGGGTTGTCAAAATATATAGTGAACCACTAATAAGATAACTATAACAGTTCTGTCTATTGATACTTTTGAATTATGGGTGTTCAAGTCAACACCCCATGGACAATGTACGGCTAGCCACTGATATGTTCTAAATTTCTAATTCAGAATTTAGCGCTTGTATTGGTCTTTTTTTCGTTTTATTATGAGTTGTTTCTTTGTATGTTATTTCTCTTCTTATTTTTTCCCCTGCAATTTCCTCGCAATCACGCAGAAAGAAAGAAGCGCTGTATAACCATTCTAATCCGCGATTTGTACAGTTGTTTTGTCATTCTTTGATTATAGAGAATTGGTGCCTTGGTGGGCACACGGTGTTGAAATATTTGGTATTGGAATCTAGAGAAGTGCTACAATACACACCCTTTATTTGGGTGTGTATCATATGCACCCTCTTTAATTACCATTAGATGCTTGAAAATTAATCTGAACCCTTTAAAATGTTACGATAGGTTATTAATAAAAAACTTGTTACCAGTGTAACAGGTAAACCGTGTAATTAACAAAATGGAAAGAAATCCCGCCTCTCAGTTTCTTCCCAACTAGCGTGTATATCTCTCTTTTCCTTACACGAAACCAGACCTATCAGTCCGCCGTTCGCCCTCCCTCGTCCCAGTCGTCGGTCGCGGTCGCTCCTCCCTGTCCGTAACTCGCTGCTTCTCTCAGGTATGAATATAATCTCTCTCTCTCTCTCTCTCTCTCTCTCTCTCTCTCTCTCTCTCTCTCTCTCTCTCTCTCTCTGCATCTGTGAAGGAAGCCTAAACAGATTTTGGGAGGTTGTAGTTGTTGGGCTACTAAATGTGTGTGTATACGTGTATATCTGTGCATGTATTCAGAAATTTGTGTGTAAATTTGTTTGTGAAAGAAGGTTAAACAGATTCTGGAAGGTTCTAGTTGTTGGGTTACTGAAAGCTTCTGTCCTTTCCAACTCTCTGACATCTTCGGTGCGTAATAGAATATCTGTTTTGTGCATGCGAAAGAGGAAAAACACAAGTTTTAGTTCCAAAAGTGTTTCTCAAATTGGATCAGAGCCACCCCTTAGGGATATGGCTAACAGGATCTCCAGGCATTGACGAAATTATGCTGCCAACAGAGCAAATCTTCCCCCACAACACATGGAATTTGAACTGGATGTGGTGGACCTCTACTACATTATGGCACAATGCCGGAGCATGCTCACATAGAGATAAAGTGGAACGCAATAGGTAAAATTGCATGAGTGTAGAAGTTACATGAAATGCTCACAAACTGTTCGATAAAATGCCAATACTCCTACAATAATATGTGAGGACAGGATTTTGCCTCGTCTCGTACATGCGTTGTGATCTTAAGCGAACAATGTGTGGAGATCCTAAAGCTACGTTGAATTCATGATTATTAAGGTTGTGATTGAACGATGGAATGTAAGGAGAGATTATTATTCCGTGCTAGAGGAACAATGTTCGTCTTTCTTGCAGAAGTGTGTGGGATTCACACGCTTTAAAGTGAAACCCGCACATTTAGATGAGAAGACGAGAAGAAGAGCGTTGCTTCTACGGCACAAATAAATTTTCAAATTTGATTGCCCACGTCTTGTATTTTTCTCCTTATTGCAACTGATCACTTGTTTGAAGCCATAGGGGTTGGTAAAGTGGATGCGCCATAGGGGTCTTGTAATTAGATAGGAATTTTTGAAAGAGATACGCATGGAAGAGTTAGGATTACAATAAAAATTGTAAGTTATGTTTGTTTGTTTGCTACATGCTGAATATATCTTTGTTGTGACATTCACACATGATTAACACTTCGAGAAGCAACAAATTCAATATTTGAGAATGATCTTTGGATGGATGCATAATTTGAACAGCATTCAACAAATTGTAGACCAACTCACCTCCATAATAATGAAGCAAAGAATAGCAATATTCCATGAACTTAGATCAACTGAGTATTGTGAAATAATAATTGTAGAGTTCAAAGTGAATAAAATAATAGTAGTAAATTAAAATTGACTGACTTTTGTGTTTGACAGAATGCTTCTTTCAATTTTGATATTCATTCAAGTACCAAACACACACGTGAAAACCAAATACATGTAATACATGATGATGGTATTACTTTGGTCTGTTTGGTGTCTAACCTTTTATTGGTATGTTTAAGAGGAACTAATCAAGCCGGTGCTCGATAATAGAAAACCCAAAGGGCAATAGAATTACTGAAGTCAAATTCAATTTGTTTCAATTGGTATAGATCATGGTTAGGATAAAGTTATTTGACCTGCAATAGATGAGAAACTCTCCCCCACCCAAATCATCCAAAAAAGTAACCATTCTAAACATTGTCACTTGTGGGTTTTTTTTTGTTTAGGTTTGATGGATCAATTCTCAAGTCGTACAAGCAAAGATGTCAATGTGAAAAATGATATCAATAAATTTCCTGAAGAAGAAGATGATCTAGGAGACTCAATTGAAGATGGAGTTAATGGGAAACAAGGTTTAGATTCCCAAATAGGATTAGAAGGTTTGAATATGCTCACTGCAAGGGATGTTTTCAAAATGAAGTTTGATTCTGAAGAAAATGCACATGCTTTTTACAATGCCTATGCTAAGGTAATGGGGTTTAGCATCCGAAAGGATAGGAAAAAAGTACGTCGGGAGAATGTGGTGGTGAGTAGAAAATGGGTATGCTCTAGGCAAGGAGTACGTGCAAAGAAATACTTGGAGCGTGTTGATAGATTGAGAGCACCAAGGGCAGAAACTAGGGTTGGATGTAAAGCTATCTTTCGTGTGCGCTATGATGTGAAAATGGGAGAATATATAGTGACTCACTTTGTAAGCGAACACAACCATCCCTTGGTCGCACCCCACTGTGTCCCTTTTCTTTGGTCACATAGGTCTGTAACAAATGCTGACAAAGCCCAAACAAAAGCTATGCGTAATGTCGGCATTAGCACTGGCCAAATAATGGACCTTATGACCATTCAGTCTGGTGGTTTCGATAAGGTGGGTTTTGTTCGAAAAGATTTGCATAACAGTGTTCAAGCTGACCGAAAAGTAGAACTCAAGGATGGGGATGCAGAGGGTATCTTGGGATACTTATCTGCTAAAGCTCTAGACGACCCACTGTCATGAAGATTATTTATAGATCAATAGTAACCCAAGGGTGTCCCCCCAACGAGCCAAGGAAGGGGTTGATCGTGGAGAAGGTGTACGTGTCTCCTTCGTCGTAACATGATCCAAGAAAAACAACTACCACACAAGTAGAAATTTAGTGTTATTATCATAACTCATAACGATTTATACAATGAAACTAATTATACTCTACAAACACAGAGTTGGAAAAGATTTTAGTACCATACCACTAAAAGAAGCAAGCATCCGTTTGCCCTTAGATGACCTTTCTGCTTGCATTTTCTGACGCTGCCAATAAGGTAGTCAAGGGTTAACTTTGCCCAATTACACTCCTTCATGGCTTCGACATTTTTAACAGCATGAAGATAGGATTTCTTGAGCGCAGGTTTTGTTGTTGGACATAAGAACGCACCTAACACGTAGAGGACAAATTTCATCTTGAAATCATCTCCAACACTTTTTGTTTCCTTTAGATAGTCTTTCAATCCCTTCAAAGGAATAGAGCCTTGAACTACTCCAACCATTTTACAGAGATCCAAAAATCCTTCCCTTGACCCTTTGAGCTTTACATCCTTACCCTCACATTGTATACCCAATACATTATGAACCTCAACCGGTGTAAGTAGAAGTTGTTGTCCATGAACATTCATTGAAGAACTTTCGGGATCGAAGTTTTTAATTAACCATCGAGTCAAGATGTGATCTTGTTTCATACATCTCAACCCCAGTAGGCCACCCAATCCAATCTCCCTAATAGCCTCACTTTGTTCAAGGCTTAATTTACTTATTATCTTCACAATTGAACGTAGGGATATACGTGCTTGAATATAATCCTGAACAAAACACAATAAAAAGAACACTTCAAAGAAAAAATTGACTCAACGTGTAACGTGTTATAACAAATCCTTGCAAAAAAAAAAAATTACCTTTTTAGGTTTTGGAGTCGGTGAACCTTGAACCTTCTTACGTTCATCATGATCAAAACTTTCATCATCACCTAGCAGGTTACCTCTTTGTATATCCACTGACCCACCAGTCATGCTCCGATATGGACCGTCTACTTTATGTTGTGCACTAGTGTCATTTTCATAATCAAACATTGTGGGACAGTGAATGTATACGTATATGACCTCATCCTTATAGTGGGGGCATTTATTATTCGCAATCTTAAACAAAATAAGCGATCAAACACAATTACATAACACTAGGCTCAAACATTGATCGTTATGCAAAAAAATGCTTCCAAAAATTTCTCAAACATGTATGCTTCCAAAACTATAGTTCAACCATTGATCATTCATTCTATTCCGAAACTATCGAGTGTCTCTCACAATCTAATGGTCAGTTTTGTAGAAAAGTAATGACAACATCTTATCTAGTGAGGAAAATCGTTAACTATATTTATCTTCGTGGCATTCCAGACAATTACAGTCTTATAAAGGTATGGCCAGTTATGTTAAACTCAATCCCTTCTGTTAAACTATACTGGGATCCTAATTGAACACGTGGAAGCCACTGAAGCATTATGTTTTTTAAGCCAAATTTTCCAATTACAGTTGGAGATTTTATCAAATACTTGGAAAGCAATTGAGGGAAGAATAAGAACCTAATTGAAGCATTCCATCGAACACGTGGAAGCCACTGAAGCATTATGCTTTTTAAGCCAAATTTCCCAATTACAGTTGGAAAGCAAAGAGGGTAAACAGATTTTTATTAAATGCAGTAAAGAGGGTAAACAGATTTTTATTAGGATCAAAGTAACGTCAAAAAAAAAGGAAGATTATTAGGGCGAGAATGAATGGTTTACCTGTTTCAATCGTGGGCAGCGTCCTTGTGGTCGCTGGGGTTTTCGGAAATGGCGTTGACAACGGCTGGAGGGTTGTCGCTGGGTTGGGTGGTGGTGTGGCAACAGGAGCGAACAGGAGAGAGGAGTGGGAGAGAGAGAGAGAGGAAGGGGAGCGGGAGGGAGGGAGAGAGCGGGAGAGTAACTTTGGAGGAAGACAGGAAACACGGTGGAGAGAGGAAGCACGATGGAGAAAAATACAATGATCGTAATTAGAGTTAGAGTCTGCCAGACAAATCTGGGAATAGGGCAAATCGGTCGGTGACTATTGAGGGAAACGGCGAGGCGAGCTCCGACGGACACTGGCGGGGCAAGTTCTCGTTGAGTTCTTCGTCCGATGAAAACGGCGATGCAAAGCAGCGAGTGCTCCTGCCGTAAGTGTATTTGGGGGAGTGTTTCACGCACGACTGTTTTGTCTAAAACGAAAAGATTTATTTTAATTTTTTTTAAGGAGTGTGGGGAGTTACCATGACTCGGTGCCGCACTTAGAGGTTTAAATTTTAAGTAACGGTTGGGCCATAAGTTTGGGCTGGAAGAAAAATTAGGCCCTATTTTATTTTTGATAATTACTTTATGTTAAAAATAATAATTTTATTTTTTAAAAACTTTGAAGCTAAAATTTCAAGTGAAAATAATTTACTTCTTCAAAATAGGTTTTCGATAATTACTAAAGGAAAAAGATACTATCATTATCATAATATAATAAAAAGTCAAGGCTTTTTTTACAAGATTTTTAAAGTGTTTCATATTTGTAGCCATTTTTTAAAAATATTATGTTGTTTAATATTTTTCACAATATCTTTAATTGCATGGTGAACTTTCACATAAATAGTCCAATTAAAAGGAATAGCGTAGTCGGTCATCTGTACTAATAAATAGGAAACACTAACTAAAAGTAAATGGGTGATCAAGAGAGTGATGGTGATGAGATAAATTTACCAATACATTTTAAGTTATGTGTAAAAGACACCAATATTTAGGACGTGCTATTTATTTTTTAGTCAATAGACGTACTACAAGCGTTTTGTGAATTAGTGCAACCATCCAAATTACAAATAGCTAATACTCGTATTTGATAATCTAATCGATTACAAGTGTTATCAATACCAATCAATTATGTAATTGAAACCGCAGAGAAATATAATCTATCATGTAATCAATTATTTGTGTTATTCAGAACAATTGATTTTTAAATCTATTGCAATGTTGTTTTTAACTTATTTTGCAATTGATTAGAGGACTTACTGAGGCCTAACAATTAGCAAATCAATTGAGTAATCGACTTCACATTGTTATCCGATCGTACTCAATTCAATTAAAAAATCGATGATATTGTCTAATCGATTACATAATTGAACATAATATAGAATTGATTACATATTCGATTATGATGTCTAATTGAATATGTAATTGATGTAAAAATCAATTATAAAGTCTAATCGATTATGGAATTGAACATTCACGTAATAGATTACATATTTGATTAGCTACTGTTACAAAAAAAAAAAAAATTGATTAAGTAATCGATTCCACAATTGATTATAGAAAAGTTGTGAAATGGACTAAAATGTTACGATTCCGTAGTGAAAATGTTACGAAATGAAAATGTTACGATTTTTTTTTAATAAAGTTATGAACACACCAAAATGTTACGATTCTAAAAATGTTATGAATCTATTACTAAAAAGTTACGATTCATTCGTAAAAGTTACGATATGCACTAAAAGGTTACGATTTGTAAGAAAAATGTTATGAATTAAAAGTTACGAATTTTTGGGATAAAAGTTACGATAGACCTAAAATGTTATGAATGACCGGTTCAGCAGGTAATTTTTAATGAGGTGGCAAAATATGGACCAATCAATAGGTGCATATGATATGCACCTTAAAGGGGTGTGTATTGAAGATTTCTCCTGGAATCTAATGTGCAGTTCCAGACATTTTCTCAACGTGTGGAGGAAATCGAGATTGACGTATTCCGAAGTCTCCGTCCTCTGAAGTCGGAGCCCTCCGAAGGCTCCTCATTTTTCCGGGACTGTCTTGTTGAATGGAGGGTATTTTGATGTTATCAATGATAGTGAAGTGCTGAAGATGATTTTGGCCCCTCTGGTTTTTTTTTCTTTTTAAAGTCCGTAACACCGAGGACCCCGTCCCGGGTCTTGGTTGCATTGAATCCACATCTCTGTAAATCCATTGTTCCCCGAATTCACCCAGGTGGATGTAACGCGTAGGAGTCAAATATTAGAATTTCTAAGGTCTACAATTGATGAGGAAATTACACCGTTGGGCTATTCTGGTTGAGGAGAGATGAATTAGTCTTGTGTTAGACAAACACAACCAAACCAAACCAATCCGAGCCTTACATCCCAATCACTTGGGGTTGGTTACATGAATCCGTTTCCTCCATTGAGCTGTGTTAGACAAACACAACAATAGCAGTAAATGCCTGGTGGGGTTGTGCAGTTGACAATCCCTTTCTTTGGTTCGATTCCAGAAGCTCTATCAATGGATACTTGGATAGACAGTTTGTTTTGTTTTTTGTATTTCTTTTTTGAACTTGGACAGTTTTTTTTTTTTTTTTTTAAATCAGAAAATGGGACAATGTCTGCTGCAAGAAAAGAATTCCAAGAATATTCTTTTTTTTTTTTTTTATAATGGTAGAAATAGCACATCACATGATGTGGGCCCCATGTATGTGTGGGTCTAACACCATGTGAGAGATGCATTACAAATAACCGAGATTTTCTCCCACTAATTGGATCCGCCAAGCAAATTTGGCTTGGATCTCTCCTTTTATCTCCAATGCTATTGCAAGTGCAGTATTCACTTGTTCTGTTTTGGAAATGATTTTCACATCTACTCTTTTATTATCTCTATAAACTCATTTCTTAGCATTATTGTTCTCGTGAAATTACTAAACTATTCCTTTTTTTTTGGTCATAAACGAACAAGCATAGATTAAGCAATATGGATAAGTCTAGGATATTTAATCCCTACTAAGTTTTGTTGAAATTGAAAAGATAAAACAGACGGAATCACATAAAAAGAAATAAATCCAAGCGGCCGATTGAGAGCATTCTTCGCCAAGATGTCCGCACAAATATTAGCTTCTCTGAAATTATGCTTGAGCTATTGCCGAAAGCAACGTCATGAGATACTTGCAATCGAATATCAAAGCGCTCAACGGGTGAGAACTTAGAAGATTTTGATCTTGTATGGAATTCACTGCCATACACGCATCTCTCACAATAGTAATATCCCACAAATTGTTATCCCAAGCCAACTGAAGCCCATCTCTAATCCCCCACAACTCTGCAGCTAAACTAGAACAAACCCCAATATTTCTTTGGAAACCCAATATGAAGTTCCTGTGATGATCGCGCACCAATCCACCAGCAGCCGCATTACCCACACTGTGCGTCCGTGTTAAACACCAACTTGCCCGACTGGGGGTGTTCCCAACCTACCAAAGCAGTTTGTTGAGAAGACCCTTTCGTCGACTGGACCAAGAAATACCACTCAGTAGCCCGGGCAAAAATATCAAGATGGGTGAATAACTTCGTATCAAGAGGGTTTGAAGAACCACTAGACCGAAAAAGGGACCGATTCCTACTTCTACATTTACTTACATATTGAGAGTAATTTGATAATTTCATGTGGACAATGACAAAAAAGGAGTGCAAATGGATAAACAATGGCGTGAAAATCGTTTTTCCTTCTTTTTTTATTTATTATTATTTTTATATCTGACTTCTTTGATGATTGATTTCGTGTAATCTAATATAGTGTAGTGTGTATATGAGGCTGGTGGATCGAACTTCTCTTAGTCCATGGGAATAAAATACTTACTACTCGTATCATATTGAAACTTGGTACTTTAGGCAATTTTTTGTGCCTTTCTTCTCCGGTGAGGTCCTCATCAGTCTGGATCGTAGTCCCGGCCTGGTTTTCCATAGATTCGATGGGTGATGGTGGTGGGTAATAATTATTTATGTAGTTTGGTGGTTGTGTGATTGCTGTTGTGTTTCTGTTTCGGGTTCCTTTTTTTTTTTTGTCGATCGATAGGATAATATTCATTGATAACAAAGGAATAACAACGAAAGGGCAGCCACAATGGAGGCCTGAACACCACACAGAATATTCAGGACCTCACACAACCTTATGTGCAAAACAGATGGAGAACATCTCCGATCAACGCAACACTAGCCAAGCATCCAACAAAAAACCCACATAGGGGTTAGTCCCTCTCAACGGGAGACAAAACAAAAAGAATTGAAAAAACATCAATAAAACAAAAAACCTGCAGCAGATCATCACACTTAAATCCAGCCGCCCATAAACGCCGACAGAACGAAACCACAATCAGCACAACAGCCACACCCCACTGCACAGCACCACCAACTGCTATCTCCGTCCCAAGAAACTACACCCCTGTTAGGGATCGAACCTAAGCAACGCCTATAACGACAAGAACGGTGCTGGCCTGATAACGTCAATGGAACTGCAGGACAATCAAAAAGAAGAGCACACGGTGAGGAGGATCGAACAAAGAAGCACACAGGTGGACTGCTCCGTCGACGACTGGCTCCGTCAATATTGGAACTCCCAGAAATCAGGGGGATAGATCTGAAGTAGAGAGAGAGAGAGAGAGAGAGAGAGAGAGAGAGAGAGAGAGAGAGAGAGAGAGAGAGAGAGAGAGAGAGAGAGAGAGAGAGAGAGAGAGAGGAAGTCTGCCCCCGCCACCATATTCAAGTGGAGGGAGGGAGGGGAGGGGAAGAGGAGAGTAGTGAAGCGGCGGCTAGGGTTTAGGAAGTTAGAGAGAGGCTCTCCTTTAGAGCTGCACGTGAGGGGGGATGTTAAGAAAAATGAATATCACATTGCTTAGGAGTGGATTGGGTAATCACTTAATAACATTTAGGACCTCTCCACTCATTACCAATTGGTTTTGAGATGGATAAAGTTTCCACATGGTATCAGAGCGGAGCCCATTCCATCCCACATTTTAAAAATTTACAATCCACACTTTACGATGACAGACCAGCAAAAAGGTTGCACGATGATAGGACCCAAAAGTGGCCACACGTGACAGACCCCAAACACGGCTGCACGTGAGGGGGGATGTTAAGAAAAATGAATCCCACATTACTTGGGAGTGGATTGGGTGATCACTTAATAACATTTGGGACCTCTCCACTCATTGCCAATTGGTTTTGAGATGGATATAAAGTTTCTACAAGAGAGAGATAACCTGTTTGTTTTGAGTTCTTGACCGAGTCTGTTTTCGCGCTTGCCATGGTCTCGCGGGTTTGGCCTTGCCGACATTTAGCTTCCCTGAGACTGGAGCTTGCTGTGTTAGCGGGGGTATGTACAGGAGTGGCGTCCTTCACTCGTAGCTGTGAGAACTAGCTAACTCAGTTAGAGATTTCTCGCACCAAGAGCCAGCCAACGATGTCCTTTATGGGAACAGATCGGCGGGTCTTGAAGATTGCATCGGTGCTTCATGCCTAGTGGTTTGAGCTGGGTTCCATTGGGTTATCTACTACCAAGTCGACGATGGACCCTATGCCAACACCTCGTATTAGTTTGCCTCGACAGTACGCTTCGTAGAGCCTATTACCCTAAGTACTTTTGTACAGTATCTCATGTCTTAGAGTTTGGTGTTTTGGTTCTCTCTTGGTTATTGTGATGTAATTTATCTTCTGACTTTTGAAACGTATGAAATTTGCCGTTGATAAAAAATAAGAAAAACATTTGAAACTTGGTACTTGGAGTGACGGGTCCAAAGGGGAGGCGACTAGTGGGGTTTCTCATTGACAAAAGGATCTTCAATTCTTTGAGGTTCCACCATGCAAGTGGAGTAATTGAACCAACTGGGGCTAGATCAGAACTCTTGCATCTAATAAGAAGGTTAGAGGTTCGAGTATCTCTACCTGCATGGCTGCATGTGTGTTCTTTTTTTAGAGGGTTTTTTCTTTCTTTGTTTGTTTCTCTATTCTATGATGGGCTTTTTTCTTGAATTGGTTGAATTGTTGGCTTGGTTGTCTCGTGGACTCTCACAATTGATGTCCCGAATTTGTATTTTATACTTCATATATGATGTAAATTAAATTCTCTCTTCGACCGATTAAAAAAAAAAAAAAAGTGGAGTAATTGGGAAACTACGCGGTAAGAAACCAAAGTGACACTTCTCTCTCAGATCCACGCTTTCAATAGAACCAGGTCTCTCTCCGCGCGAAAGTCATGGCTGCTTTTGGTGGGGCGTCGTAATTTTTTCCAGCCTGTCGGTGGATGAGATTATTGGTAAGAAATTCTAAATTTAAGAATTTACCAATCGCAGGAGAAGAGTTCAATGAACAAGGAATTAATCCATAATTGTACCCATAAGATTACTCTAATTGTTCACACTATTGCGTTGAACTTTTAGTATCTAGGAGAGTATCATTGTGTGAACATAACTACTCCCTCCGTCCCAATTTAAGTGTTCACTACGGTTCTTCTATGTGTCATTTTCAAATGCTTATATCTCTCAATATATATTGCTAAAAATATTCAATATGGATCTTGTTTGATACTAGATTTTAATTATTTCTTTAAGACAATGATTTTAAAAACATCTCTATTACAAAACAGAAGGGCGTGGGGACAAATTGTTGGAACGGCTTAGATTCATTTGATCCAAAGGATGTAGTGCATCCTCTCACTTCCGGTTAAGTGCTCATGGTTTTTACCTAAATCACACAACTGTCATCCCCTTCCAACAGGGTTGCGTAGTGCCGTAGGCACGGGTTAGAACTAGTAATATATAGAGAGAGATATAAACCATTGAAAATGACATGCAAAACCGTAATAGACACTTAAATTGGGACGGAGGGAGCACGTGGTAGTCAATTAGTCGGCGAGTAGAGCCTATCCGACTATATCTGACAAATTGTTATGCGTCAATTAATCGCCGATTACTAAGCCTCGAAGGTCGAACGTGGCTGATCGTCCAACTAACGCGTAGCGACTTTCACAACATTGAAAAATATAACTGTGGGCGAAGGGGTATTGCCGTGTGTAGTCAATTCATCTTGGATCGATGGACCCCGACTGTGGTTTTGTGATATTTAAGCCCCTCATAAGAATGCAAAATGATGGTGTGTTCCATTTGTTAAAATAAGTATTTATTTTTTAAAATTAAAGGTAATATACTGTAAGAGAATGATCTGTTTCGTAAAGTGAAAAATAAGTATTTAAAAATTAAGAACTAAGAGCTTAGCTCCAAAATCTTTAGCACCTAGTACGAGTAAAATCAACTTAATTGTCATTTCCTGCGTTAGTTATCTTGGCGACTTCCCATTGTTTTCACATTATTACATTAAAAAAGTAGGAGTAAAAATTAAGCAACTTTACTACTTGACAGTTGCAAGTTACCACTTCTGGCCCTCTGGGTGGCACAACTTTAGTTTTTCCATTGAAGTGAGAAACAACTTAGGCTCTGTTTGGGAGCCTAATTGTTCCATTATAGATTACGAGTTTGACAATTTTGAGTGTTTGGAACTACTTTTATTAATCATTCGCACTACCAGGAATGAATTTGTCAGATTTTTTAGAAGATTTCAATCTAAAATTAATTGAAAATAGGTGTAGCCGCTTCTAAATTTTATCAACCAAGTTTGAGTGGCTTAGATAAGTGATGTGAGATAAAATCCAACACTAAAGAAACAGAATCTAAAAATCATTTCCGGATGAGCTTTCTAAATTTGGATTATACTTTTGCTCGCGAAACTCTATTATTACAAAATCTAAAAACTAATAGACTCCTAACCCCTTAAAAAGCTACTAGTAGAAAAACTTTAATTGTTAATGCAATGATTTGACATTAATTTGGAGTATTAAATTTTACGCGTAAGTCTATTCGGAGCTATATACAGATTGACAGATTGTCCACCCACATTGTGCTATACTACCTTCGTTCTTAAAAGAAAGTCCACCGCGAAAAATCAATTTTTAATTAGGCGACTCCCCTCCAAGTAAGGATGGATGGAGTATTTAAGGGGGTGTTTGGCACCCTACTTATTGCATTTTTAAATTTTGAGTGTTTGGCGAGGGCCAACCAAAAAGTATTTTCCAAAATGATTTCTCCAAATTGTGGTTTAGAGAAGAAAAATTGAGAAAGAGGGTAGGAGGAGCTTTTTGACTTCTTATTTCACTTTTCTTATTTTGGTTAACAAAAAGACCTACAAAATACATTATGTACATATTATCTAAACACTCTATCAAATTCAAAATATATTCTGACCATAATTTAAAAATCAAAAAAAAAGAAAAAAGAAAAGCTAAAAAATAGACTCCCGGCCAAACACCCCTAATATTATGTTTGTTGAGATTATTAGGTAGCAAAAGGCCAGATGAGATGGACCCCGCTGTGGGGTCTTCAGCCTTCACTTCCCCAACCGCGTTTTTCCCTTTCACGCTCTTTGTCCCCACATTTGACATTACAATTACATAATATTGTCTTCTTCTTCTCTACTAATTTCATCAGACTTAGCTCATAAGCAATCCATCCATCCCCCCCCTCTCACACGTAATTAAAACCACGAATAAAAACTCACGCCCACCGCAGTGCCGCACACAATCGTCATATCATGATAAAGGCGCTAGCGAGCAAAGGCTCGTTTGTTTGTTCCCTTGTCTTTAGTAAACAGCTCTATTAACAAGGCACAATACTCATCAAACAAGAATTAAGTAGTAAAAGAAAAAGAAGCAGCAGCTGGGCATGGGCATGGGGAAACCGTTTGACGGTATGCGTGGGAAGAGCTTCAACGCCTCCAAATTCAGCGCCCTCCTCAACCTCTCCGTTTCCCGGATCGCCGTCCTCCGCAACCAGCGCGGCGCCCGCTGCAACATCGCCCAGTCCGACGTCGTCCACATCCTCAAACTCGGTCAACATGATCGAGCTCTCCTTCGGGTAATTAATTCTCTAACTCTATGCCCGTGTTTTGTTTAATTTGGTCGGTCAAACTACTAGTGAAAGGAATAATAATTAGTACAAGATCCGATTTTTGATCCAGTTTTATGCTTAAATCTTCGTTCGCCTTTTTTCCTTTGATTCATTTAGTTCTTATTTGGACAGGTTGAGCAAGTTGTCAAGGAGCAGAATATGTTGGATGTATTTGTTATGATGGAAGGCTATTGTCATTTGATGGCAGAGAGGATCAACCTCATCGAACACGAAAGGTTAGTTTCTTTCTCTAGTCTGTGCCTTAATTTGTTTATTTAATCAATTAAGAGCAATGCTACAAACACCAATTTAAACACAACAACAGCGTTCAGAGCCATTCAATGCAGATGGTCTACATGCATCGAACGGTTCCCGGAACACATCCGAATTATGTTTTAAATTCGTGTTTACAGACTTTTTGTTTCAATCAATGAATTCAATTGACTTCTTTAATTTGTTTTGGGGGGTTTACTGACATGTTGTTGATTTCATGTAGAGAATGTCCGGAGGAGCTGAAGGAGGCAGTAGCAAGCATGTTGTATGCATCCACGAGGTGTGGTGAATTTCCAGAGCTGCAAGAGATGCGAGCGATCTTCACGTCTCGATACGGGAAGGAGTTCGTGGCTCGTGCCACTGAGTTACGCAACAATTGCGGGGTGAATTCTAAGGTATTCAAACAACCCGCTATTTTCGATCTTGATATTTGGTTTCCGGTTATTAAGAATTGACAGGATGTTGTTTTTCTAAACGCGTTATCGATTCATCTATGCGTTTGTAGGTGATACAAAAGCTGTCAACCAGACAGCCAATCTTGGAAAACAAATTGAAGGTGCTCAAGGAAATTGCTTCCGAAAACAACATTGTTTTGCAGTTTGAGGAAGCTTCTTCCATGACCACAGAGGTATTCTCGATGAGTTGTTTCGACACCAATAACGGAGATGTCATAGCTA
Source organism: Rhododendron simsii (assembly GCA_014282245.1). Classification (NCBI taxonomy): domain Eukaryota; kingdom Viridiplantae; phylum Streptophyta; class Magnoliopsida; order Ericales; family Ericaceae; genus Rhododendron; species Rhododendron simsii. The sequence continues at coordinate 22,416,871 of CM024961.1, forward strand.
CGCGTGTTCTTTTTGACATTTCTATTATGTTCCGGCTAGGTTTATGAAACGTTTCCTTTTCCTAGCTAACCAAAACAACATAGTGGTGAAATTAAATTTTGAACCTTTCTTGACATGCCACCCCTTGTGTGACAATTGCAGGGAAAATTGGAGAAAGAACACAAACAGCAGGAAGTGATGGAAAAAATGGAGAGTTTTTCAGATTCAGTGAATGCACCGAGAAAATACAAGGACGTAGCTGATGCAGCGCAAGCAGCTTTTAAATCGGCAGCTTATGCTGCAGCAGCGGCAAGGGCAGCAGTGGAACTCTCTAAGTCTGGACCCCATGACCCTAATGACCAGAATGGTTTTGTTTCTGGAAAGAGAAAGGCGACTGATGAGCATGAAGGAACAGAATCAAAACTTCAAACTGCTGAGGAGAACAATTCGGGAAGGATGGACGATCTGAACGTTGGAATGGGATTTGGGAAAGTTAATGTTATTGGGAACTACAGTTCTGAATCTGAAGACGAGGAGATTCGTGGTAAAAATAGAGTTGAAGACGAGAGAAAAAGTGGGATGTCGGGTTTAAGTTCAGATTCGGACGTGTCGGAGGGAAGTAGAATGCCTATGGAGGCAGTGGGGGAGATAAGGCCAGCGGAGGATGAGTCTGGTGAGTTCGGCAAAGAGACTGGACCTGAAAAAGGAGTGCTCGTATCAGGGAACCAAGAGTTTGGTTCGGAGATGAACCCTCCTGGTTCTCCTATGAACGAAGAAGTTTTGGTTTCGAAAAAATCTGATACGGTTATGGATGAAGATAATGGTGCAAAGCTCAATCAATCTGAAAAGAAGGTCCGTGTAGGATTTAGAGCTGGCCTCAAGGCAAGACTCAGGGCCTGGCAATCCTGAAGGCTGAAGCATGTTTGCTGAAGGATCCAGGAATGTTTAAATGCTGAGGGCAGGCCAATCTCTGTAAGGACCACTGAGCGAAACTATATAATCCGGTTGCATTCATCGAGTAGGCTTTATATACACACTATAGCTTGTTTTGTTGATTTTTTGACAATAGTATCGCTGCAGAAATGTTCAACTATTGTTATGTTTGTAGGCATGAGAGTTCTCTTTTCTTTTTCTTTTTTTGACAATAAATATAGGTGTATCTTACTAGTTGTTGAGGTTTGAGAGATTTTGTAACACCTTCTGATATAATCCGGTTGCATTCATCGAGTAGGCTTTCATATACACACTTATAGCTTGTTTTGTTGATTTTTTTGACAATATTATCTGCAGAAATGTTGAGCTATTGTTATGCTTGTAGATGTGAGAGTTTTTTGTTTTTACAATAAATACAGGTGTATCAAACTACTTGAGTACTTGTTCAGGTTTGAGAGATTTTGAAACACTTTCTGATATACGTCGGGAACTATTTCAGCAGAAATGTGAACTATTTTACTGCAGGAATTAGGATTGGTCTGAACTATGCTACAACATCTCGGCAAAGATAAATTTTTAAGGAAAAAAGAAGCGACCCCATGAAAGCAAAGATTGAAGGATACATCGAGTCTCTTGGATTTCACGTCATAACATCCATACCCGGACTGAGCATATCCAAGAGAGAAATCATGCATCATATAAAAGCAAGCATAGGCTAGAAACATCTCCCAACAGTAAATTTACTAGGACTAGGGAGCACAGACCTAATCAGGAAAACGTACAGGATCTACAAACATACGTTGTAGATTTATAAACTCGATCCATGGCAATCGCAAGTTTGGCAAGTACATGTGCTTCGAATGCAATAAATAGTTGATTACCATAAATCTCCCTACCCCCTAGCTCGTTTCTTCGTATCGTATGTTCATCAGATCAAAGAACGACTGCTCGCTCACACAACCATCTTCCTCGTATTCAATACCAAGTTACTCCTGTAAATTTTAACACAAATTAGTAGAAACGTTTCTAGCCAAGCAGAAGCATCAAGATGCAAACAATGGAAAACCCTTAAATTCTTTGAGATCCTTTGGTGAGTTTAAGGTATATCATCCCATATCTTTGAATATGCTCTTATGACGATTCCATATACCTCCTTTCATCAAATTGGCTTCCTTTGGATGTACCTTTTTCAAGTTCAAATTTGACTGGAAAGCTCTGAACTCTGCATCAAAAGAGTACATACTCCCCACACAAATGAAAGACTTAGTTTTTCTTTTCTCATTGAAGGACCCATGAAGCTATAGATACGTCTAGATTAATATGAAGGTTAAAACACAAGAAGAAGAAAAACAATAATTAAAAGGTATTTCACAACAAATACAAATACTCAAATAGGATGCTGTAAAGGAAAAACCTCCTCAACCTTGCCAATTGCTCTCTTTTGTTCATCAAGCTTCTCTTGTAGGCTTGTAGCTTGGTATTCTCCCTGAACCCTGCTTGTTGCTCTCTCTTCTTCGCAAACCCAAACAAAGGAAAATAACTAACTTAACTACTACTATTCGTCCCTTGGGTATTTCCCTGTCTTATCCTGAAATTCCAATCAGAATATTAGTTTAGGATGCGGCTTCCTGTTTTTTCGTGTTCTCTCGAAAACAACCAACATAGAGAATAATCAAAAAAATGTTTCATTTGACATCTCATCTCTCGTGTCAAATTTGACATTTGATGTCAAAAGTTTACTTTGCTCCCAAAACATTAAATTAAAGTGAAAACATACTTGAATAAAAAAAATTGGCATATTGATTAGTGTGGGTATTTTAGAAATGCCAAATTCTAACACGTTAAATTGTCACGTTCAAAAAAATTTGACATCCCCACATTTGAAGCTGAAGTTGGTGATGCTCTAAATAGGGATCGAGACCTGAATAATATGATCACGACGAAATAGATACAAGTGACAGTTCAGCCATTCAGGATAAAGTAAAAAGAAAAACATATAGGGGATTTCATAAAAGTAGTGATTTTCACTTTTTTTTTCTTTCTTTTATCTATATAAATTCATATGGATAAAAACAAAAAAGAAAATGTGCATTGTAAATAGGGAGTGTGAAAAGTAACTCTCTTCGTAAAATTTGTAATAAAAACAAAAAAGAAAATGTGCATTGTAAATAGGGGGTGTGAAAAGTAACTCTCTTCGTAAAATTTGTAAGAAGAGAGATAAGTTCTTTACAACAGTAACAAATCGTGACAATTTCTTAGTGTTTTGAACCGTCCAAATTTTAGTAAAAAAAATTTTAAAGAAAAATTAAACAACTATTCACGGCTGCATGGTTAAAAAGATTTTCTCCTCCGATAAAACCCCTTGACTATATACTACTCCTATAACCAAAGGAAATGCCTGAGTGCCAGCACACCACGTGGCTCATTACCGCCACCACAAGTGCGACTAGAACTACAATTCTGTCAGTACCAGCAAAATCCCGGCCTCCGGCGAGCCACACATGGCGGCGGCAGCTTCAACGACGTCGTCCCTAGCACGCATTCGCCCACCCTTACATTTGAAACCACCATTCTCGCATCACCAGCGGCTCGCTTCGATAAGACCAGCTGTGACGTTCACCACCGCCCAAACACGGCCTTCGCCGCCTCGACCGATCGCCGTCGAAGACGAGAGCGTTTACTCAAGGACTCGTTTGGCTTGCGGCGCGGGTCGCCGGAATTCCCCCGCCACCGCCGCGGCTGAGAAAGGGGATGGCGATAATGCGCGGCGAGTCCTGCAGTCCGTCCTGTGGGTGGCTGAGGGAGTGTATATCTTCTGGCTCTTCTTACTTCCGTATGCCCCAGTATGTATAAAAATACTACCTCTCCTCTGCTTTATCGATCCGTTCATGATTGGTGGCGGACGCTAGTTAGCGGTGGATTACATGTGTTTCTACGCTGATAACAAAAAATTAAAAGTCAGATTTTTTTGGCTGTATTTAAAAAAAATTATGAGTTTCGATCATAATTTTTTAATTTCTCGTTGAGACAACTCAATAACTATTGACGCCAAACCAATAAATGTGAAAATAAATTTGAGTAAAGACAAAACAAAAGGCCAAATTGGCTTTTTTCTGCCAAAAAAAAAAAAAAAGCCTTTATACTACCTCGAAATGTTTGACCGGTAGTATAAACTTTTCGTACATTAAAAGAACTCGTTGGTATTTGAGTAAATTGTTGAACATTTTGAAATTTTCTTGAAAGAATTGTATTATTTTTAAGTTTTGTTCTGCGGACTAGTCAAACATTTTGAGACGGAGGAGGTATTCTGTAAGTGTATATGGTGCTACTTGCTAGGATTGAGAAAGAGATGAAATTGTGTTTATACGTACCTCATTTAATTTTACACACGCGAACCTAAAAAAGTCAAAACTTGGAATTTTAGAGGAACATATATATTGGAATTTTGTGATTTTTATTCGCCCAATGACTTGCCGATTCTATAGAACTTTTTTTAATTGATCTAAAAAGCCAGTAAAATTAGTAAGAATATTTAGAGTTGTGTGGGGGCAGGCACCGCGGTACAGACACCCCTTGTGTCCGCCTCTGTTTATTATAGCATGTATATGTATTTTGTTTGTGAGAGCTGTATTTAAGAATCTCTAGGCATATGCACCTCAATAGATTCATGTAAGATCTTTTGTGATGATGCTGATTTCGCTAGAAGGGTTAGCCAAATTACTTATAGGGGGGAAAATTACTCAACAACTAATAGATGTTACTACAACTAACAGCAATGATTTCAAAGTAGCTGCAATCTTGAAATATGGGACGTTGATGAAGATATCATGAGTGTCGTATCATGTATAAAAGCAATTATACAAAATACGTAGTAGTATACAGAATGATTTTGTTGAATTGAATTCCTCCCCTTAAGCGTAGTGTTCACCAAAATGGATACTGTCCGTTTGGTGTTGGAGGATTGTGCTCTCTCACTTGAGTAAGAAAAGAAAAATGTTTGTGTTTTCTCACTGTCATGTTTGGAAGAGTTTGATAGAGATATTGGGTGTTGTTTTTCTTCGTACGTATTTTGGTCGCAATGTCTGTATTTTGGGAATACACAACCACTGACATTTGTTTATCGCCAATTCCCATCAAATTTCATCATTCTTGTGAGAAATAGAAGTGGCCAAAATAAGAGAGTTGTCCTTCTCTCCATTTCTCACCCTATTGCACTATTTTTCACTCGCAATAATTTGTAGTCCAAAGAAAGAAAGAGTTCTATTTATCGCTGTGTGTTATTGTGTCTTACTAAATTTCTCGCATCAAACAAGCTCTTAATTAGCAGAATGCTACTGCTATGTTGGTCTCTGTCAGTTATAATAGTATTTTCGTGTTATAATCAGTAAGACCGGAACAAGAGGAGGCAGACTGTTGGTAATTGAATTTTTCTCATATATTCTCAACGGTATTGCAAGTTTGCAGCGACTGCTAATTGTGCTATACTTTCAAATGTTCTAAAACGATCTCACTTAATGGGAGGACTAGAGTAACACAAACTAATTTTGGAACTTTTTGTGTTGCATTCAATTTGGATAGGCTACATGCATACCGCCCAGTGTCCAAAGATCCAGATGTTCGACTAGCTTAGAGGGTGGTTTTACTTTCTATCAAAAGGGTTTTTTTGTGTTACAATGAAAACGTGTTTAGTTTTCTGAAGCTTCTGCTTGTTTTTATCAATTTTCTGTTTGTATGCAGTATGCCTGAAGGACCGTCACAACTATCTTCATGCCGAGCTTCTGTAAAAAAAAAATTGCTAATAGGATATGGGAGTAAAATTTCCAGCACCTTGAACTTAACTTGAAGTTTTCTTGTCTATGCTTCAGGGGGATCCTGTGTGGGCCATCAGTTCAGAGACGGTTAACTCTCTTGTTGGCCTTTCCCTGAATTTCTTCTTTATTCTTCCTTTAATGAACTCTGGTATGTTTATTGACTTCATTCATTGAAAATGGCTTTGATACTGTTCAGTTAATTGTATGATCCTCATCTTTGATACTGTTCTATGTCTTGTTTAGTTTAATTTTCAGATATTCATTGTATTTTTTTGATTGAATTGTCAAAGGTTTAGTAACAAGGTCTGCCTCCATTAACACAATCATGATTCATGAGCCATTGCTGCAATCTCATAGTTGTTTGCACAATCTTGTCTTTCGTTTCCTATTTCCATTACCCTCTATTTCTAAACTGTCAATCCTGTTTCATGTAAAAGCTGATCCTCCTCAACCCTTTTGTAAGCATACCATAGAATATGTTAATCCGCCAAACCTGCTTCCTATCCATATGGGTATTCATATTAATATTCTTCTGCCTAATAACTGTGCAGAACTTAGTAGCAGGATTCTTCTAAAATGGGTGCGCTCCCAAGACGGGAGCGCAAATCGGCGCTCCCAAGATGGGAGCTTGACGGGAGCTAGCTCCCCTTGAGACGGGAGCTCGCTCCCAACTAACATGGGAGCTTATTGGGTGGTTAAGGCAACTATTCTCTTATTCTTAAGGGAGGTATGCCATTGTGGAAATAAAAATATGAAAATCTTATCACTCAAGAAGTTTGGCAAATTGAAAATATCTAACTTCCTATAATTACCCTTTAAGATCATGAAAATTCTCATAAGTAATCACTTTTCCTTCAATGGTTAAGTATTTAAAGATACTTGATATACGTATTTATATGAAATCTATATACGCTTCTTAGGCGCTCCCAACCTTAGGAGCTTCTAGGTGCCTCCGCTCCCGCGCTCCCGCTCCCGCTCCCGCTTTGTGCTACTAAGGTGCAGAAATCTCCCCTCACCATGTCCTGGCTTTCTTTTGGGCTAGTCAATTTTGTGCTTTGCAACTCCAATATGGTTTTACTCCATAGGTTACTGTAGAGGGTGTCTTTTTCGCAATAGCAGTTGTCCCGAAAAATATTACTCTAACTGATTTGATATGATGATTGAGTACTCATTTAATATGATTGCACCTCCACTTGCTTTTGGCCTGCATCTTGGCATGCAAGCCCAAGATTGCTGGTAACAAGGCATGTAACAGTCTTGATGTGCGCTGGCATGTGTTGAGTACAACATCGGAAATATTGTATACGAGATCTTTTAGTCAGACAACTGAACCTATTTGCCATCCCTTGGTTAGCACTTTTGCAACAGTTCTTGTGGTTTTTACAAATGGTATCAGGAGTCCCATGCACAAATCATGTAGCCTTCAGGACACTGCTGCACGATGTCCCCTTGTATAACACAAATACCCACGGGTTACATAATCATGGTCCAAGGCTCCATGGTTCACGGTCAGTCGTGTCCCTTGTTTGATGTGTGGCGATAACTATGCAAATGCAATGCTTTGATAAGCACTCATCAAAAAAGAAAAATTGTGATGGTATGCCAAAGCCAGAGTGACATAAAAAGAGAAATGGCAATCTTGTATTCCATTTTCTACTTCTAGTAATTAAACTGTAAACCAGTTAGCAGGCTGGTTTTGTGTAGCACAATCAGCTGTAAAACAATCTTCATCCATTTTATGCATGTGATAACGTATAATTGCTTGTAAGCTAAGTCTTCTTCTGGCTTCTTTAGCAGTCTTATTTCATTATAGCTCTAACCATTGATGAAATGCACTTTTTGGCAGAGCAGTTGGTATTCGTCTAATTGATGCACCCGTCCTTCACCCAGTAAGGATTATTATGTAAACCAAGTTTGCGACGGATTTATGTTGTATCCTGTTCATTATTCTAGACCTCACTTTTGAAATCACAGAGTTCTCTTCTATACAGGTGGCGGAGGGACTATTCAACTTTGTTATTGGGTGGACCTTCATGTTTGCTCCGTTGCTATTCGCGGATAGTAAAAGAGACAGGTACAAGGGATCACTAGACGTTTTATGGGGCTTCCAAATGTTCCTCACAAACAGTACGTCCACTAAACTCTCATGCTTAACTTGTAGTAAGTTCATCCTATAATTAGTTATTCCCATTACAAACAACATATATTGGGATAGAGCCATCGTTCAGTAGGTCTGGACGAGATTTTCAGGATGCCAGTTGGTTGGTTTGATTAAATGACTATTAGTTTAAATAATTTTATGAACCTTCAAAACCAAGAGATCAATATTTACTGCTTAGATAGTATGTGATTGCAACATTGCTTAAAATAAAGATACTTGAAACTTATTAATTCACAAAACTTTTAAAAGCCCACAAAAGATAGTCAAACTTCTTTTTGAAATTTTAAATCTGTTTCAATGCATTTGTATGTCATGTAGTATCCTACAGGTGGTTTATTTTGAACTTTTTAGACCTGCGGTTGGAAGACCTGCAAAATGAGTGAGATTTCAGTGGGAATTTGGTAGCTCCCCCTGCTGCGTGCTTTTCCTTTATGGTGAAGCCCATTGAAGTGATGTTCTAGGCTCCTATCATTAGTAAGGGAGGGAAGTTCATGCAATTATCTTCTCTATTGTTCTTATGCATAATGTTGGTACACGATGGTTTTCCTGTGCCAAATATTCCATGAGTTACACTATGTGGTCATATTATGTCTTCAAGCCCAAGGGATCAAACTTTAGTTATGAGAAGGTTTAAGACAAACAAACCTCGTGGGGCATAGGAAGTTGAGAATGAGAATGAGATTGCGTTTACACAGGGACTGTGATCGAATCCTCGTACAATAGTCGTTTAATTGTTAATCAAGCGGCATTTCATCCGAGCATTCATTTGATTACCCATCTTTTATGCCGCCTGGACAGCCTTCCTCAGTTGTTGTTACACTAACCGTCCTCCCAGCAGTTAGCTTGCCAAACTTACCGTTGCCACCCGTTGACCGGCGATTACCCATCTTTAGTTAGCTATATGCATTGGAAGTCTTCATCTGCTTTATCGAGCTCTGAAACCTGCCTTTGTGTATTTCTTCACCGCCCCTCAGAAAGATTATTTCGGCCTTCTCTCTTTGGCCTGGTATTTCTTGTTGGCCTGTGAAGGGAGTCCTTTCATTCAGATTCTTGCATCATTTTAACTGACTGCCTGCTTTCTCCCCTGGACCCCTCCCCTTTTCTTTGCATTGAACCTAATGTTTGTAAGCTTGATTTAAAGGTCTTCAACTTATGACATGACTACAATCATCTAATGTCAGCGTTCTTAATACCCTACATGGCCATTCGGCTAAATGAGGCTGATGCACAAAGTGCTCCAAGAAAGCCCTCTCAACTCGCTTCTGTGATGACTAAAGGTGCACCTATTGTTGGACTCATCGGTGGTGCCATCTGTTTGATATCTGCGCTGTGGGCAATTTTCGGCCGATCAGATGGCAATTTTGGAGACCTAGCAAATAGATGGGATTTCTTGGTGAGTTATCTAGGATCCGAGAGGCTTGCTTATGCATTTATTTGGGATATATGTCTCTACATCATCTTTCAGCCTTGGTTGATAGGTGATAACTTGCAAAATGTTCAGAAAAGCAAGGTTGGTCTTGTAAATTACCTCAGATTTGTCCCAGTATTGGGATTGGTTGTCTACCTTGTTTATTTGAATCTTGATGAGGAGCTATAGTTAAATGTATTATTAACTGAAATCATATACATTCACCAGTAATGATAGTCCTGTATCTTTTCACCCAAATCAGAAAGGTTGCTTATTGTTAAAGGAAGATGTGAGATATAACAACCTTCATCATATCATCTTTTTGAAATTCCCCAGATTATGATGAATTGTGGTTGTAAGTAGTTGTAAGCACAATCAGATAGCTGAGATTGTCTCCTGTATGTTGGATAACATTTCCTGGAATCCAATTTTATAATACTTGATTCAGAAAACTGGACTCCTTTTGAAAAGGAGAGATGTAGCTATACTTGCGAAATAATGCCGTCCTTGGAACCCACAATAGTTTAGTGATTGCATCCATGAAATCTTCGACATTTGATCATTTTGAATACGCAATGTGCTGAATAAATTTTCTTTAGCCAATTTTTTGGGACTCAGTTTTTAAGCCAGCCCATTATAAGGATATTACAGAAGTGGATTCAATGGCTCAGGGAAACAAAGAAGAACTAGGCTAGGAGACTCTTGTTCCCCCTTCTGAATCAACTTGTACTTGCTCTTAAAACTTGCGAGCGAGCGTCGATCGCTGGCCAGTACAATCATTATCAACTCATGAAGGAAAATTATTCTTTCGTCATCAAAGAGTACAATAGCTTATCAATGAAAGTGAGTTGCACAACCTCTTTCTTATGCATAATTGCTCATCATATTGGCTTAAATTTCAAACAAAATTGCTTCCATAAGATTCTGGTCAAGACTTCTGTAAGAATTTAATTATCGTAATCAAACACAGATATCGCAACATTCAAAAGAAGAAGAAGTGCACCAATTGAAGTTTGCAATGAAAGTGGGCCATAATGTGTTACTGCAAAATCAACAAACTCGAATTTTGCTACACCAAAAAGAACATCACAGGAAATTAGAATCAGAAACATGAGAGGTACAATAGTTATCCTTGGTTGACATTAGGACAAGTTGCCACCACTCTGTTGCCAGAGATTGATGATATCAGTGGCCTGGTTAAGGAGTATGATCATTTTCTTTTGGGATATCCATTGCTTACTCTCAAGAGTGGTTTTGAGCTCTTCCCATGCATCTTTCCTTGGCCAAAAGTAATACGGACTCAAAGGCACGGTGCCGTGGCCCGATATCATTTGATCTAGGCCTAGACCTATGTTCTTCTCCATCCATACGAACTTCAACACTAGCCTTGGCTTCTTCCTCACCACCACCTCAGGCTCAGGTTCAGGCTCCAGCTCCTCAGGCTCAGGCTCCTGAAACAAAGAATATCCCATGTGACTAAGAAGAGAGACAGAACAAAAGGTTGCAATTAACAATCCTTCGACCTTATTAGGAAGTATTCAACTCCATCTCCCTGAGTAGAGGCTTTTCCATATTTGGGCTTGTATTTGTGTGGTTTTTTATTTTGCATTTGTTGGGTTCTTTGTGGACTTAAAGTAGCTGGTGTTGGAAATTCCAACGTTGTTTCTTTTCCCTTTCTATTGCTTAAGTCGTGTCTGGACTTTGCCTAATATAAATGCCATAACCTATGAAGCACTAACACTCCTAACTGCTTGTCGTATCCGTGTCAAAAACAAAGAGACACACAACACGCTGGGGCCACATATGGGACACGCTTAGTAGCGGGTCCATTAAATTATTTTACATAGGTGACACACCAGGGACACTCTGTGTCTCAATTTGAAGACCGACGGAATCATGGGAGAGATCAATATATAGTATTGAAAGCTAAGCTTACTTTGGGGGTATGATATTCCAAATTTAAAAAATCGGGAAAAAATACGAATAGATGAATTATGACCAAATAAAATCCTCGTTGAACTGTAATATGTGAAAAGGGGAACAACAAAAATTGTTAAGATACTACTAGTTTTGGTTTTTTACAGATGAAATGTCCAAGTGAATAATTTCATATATATCCTAATATATGTACATAATTTTTGTCATTTCTACCGCCATGTCTGTGTACCCATTTATTTAGAATGGCCGTGTCCTGTGTGTCTTGTATGGTCATATCTGTGTCCATGTCGGTAACAGGTAACCGTGCTTCTTAGGTCATAACATAATTATTTGTTCCTTGCATACATTTTATGTCCAAACATAATTATTTGTTCTATACGTACAGTTTGTGTGATGTGTTTCAAAGACGCTTATTTGTTCCATACATACAGCCAGGGATGTGATTCAAAAGACATTTTTACGCTTGCGCTTGCTCTCCTGATGACGCGAATTATGTTAGATTGTACGCCAAAATGCAGTAATGTAGTATAGTCAGCCATGTTCGAGGGACTCTAGACCCAATCTTTTCTCCATGTGCAAGGTTCCAATAAATTCTAACTAATTTCTCTATCTATATCTCTCTACTCATTGCCCAAAAAAATTACCTCAAAACCCAAAACTAACATGGTATATTGACCCTGATCCGCGTAAGAGGTGAAAAAAGTTTGTCAAACTCGCGATACAGAAACAGATTTACCATCACATTTATATGTGCTACGCTTACATACAGAGGGAGAGATATTTTGGACCTTAGTTTTTTGGGTAGGGAAAAAATCATCGTCGTCATCGTCATCGTCGTCGTCGTCGTCGTCTTCTTCTTCGTCTTTTTGGACCTTAGTTTTTTGGGTAGGAAAAAAGTCGAAGTCGTCGTCGTCGTCTGCGCCATCTTCGTCTTCTTCGTCTTCGACTTCGTCGTCGTCGTCGTCGTCGTCGTCTTCGTCTTTGTCTGTAAAAGCAATAGCTGAAGCAGAGAGCAACTGCATCCTCCTAATGGGTTTGCTTCTGAGGTCAACAATAGTGGGTGAAAGCAGAGAAAAAGGCTTGTGCTTCACCGGGATCGATGAGGCTCTGAAGGGTTTCATTCTTGACTTGTGAGAGGTGAAAGAGGGGCATGTGAGACTACCTCTGATACCAGATTGAATTGAGATGGATGACATCTTGCAGTATTTTCGACACAGAAACACACACACACACACACACACAGAGCTGAGACAAGGTATGACCTTCACAGATTTTTGGATAAGGCTGTGGGATTACACTTCTGATCATCATTTGAAAGCTGCCCAAAATAGCCCACCACAATTGTTGGCCCAATGACCAGGCTTGGGCTGCCCATTTTCAAGGAAAAAACTTTTCAAAGTGCTCTTGCCAATGTGTAGTGAGGACTGCAGAGCAATGCTTCAGGGCGTGTTCTGCTAACTAAAATAAAATATCTATTTTTTAAATTAAATGTGATGTATCGTGAGAAAATGACTTGTCTCATAAATCAAAAAAATAAGAACCTTAGCGGAACGAGACGTGAGAGCTCAGAGGAATTAAGTTGATTGGATACCAGATGATTTGAGGTAATTAAGCTGGTCATGAAAAAAGATGTTCATCTAGCAATTGTCGAGCTTTGTACGAGAAATTCAAGTTTAGCTGCTTCTTCTTCTGTTTTTCTCAATTCAGAAATCATTTTCATTCAAGAATGTCATTCGGTATCTACGAAGGAATTATATCCAAATCAACAGAGAAAAGAATCTAAACAAAACCCCATCAAGAAAGATGAACAAACAGAACAATTAAATTAGGGGAGTTTTCTTTTGTATCTATAGTGTGATCCAATTCCTCATGCTCTTAACACATATCATAAACCGGACCGAAAACAAATTCGGCAATAACGCAAGTCAAAGATCAAAAGACAAAAAACCGAAGGGCGAGATAGATTCAAATCAAATAAATTACTCAAGAACCATATAATTCCACCACAAATAACCACTAAAAAGGAGAGAACCAAATATAAATCATTCAAGTTTTTAGCTCATAGGACATCCATTTCATTGTAAGTTAACCACCCAAATCTACACAATTCTCCTATTTTCTTCCCCTTTCTTTGGGTCAGAAATGTGATTAGCTGTAACGCCCCGATTTTCAGAAATAAAATCGGAGGTATTAAATATTGATTTCTAAAAATTTAGTAATTTAAATTCAAAATCCAAACTGGATAATTCTTTCTAAAGATTCGTCAATTGCAAACCATTAAGGAAATACTGAAAATAGTCTTCGTAGTAATAATCTAAACAAAATAACAGAGCTGTCTTCTAGGATTGATGCGGATTCCAAGCGTATACTGGCTCAGTCTCCAGCTCCGGGTTCGTCTCTAGGTAATATCGCCCTCCTTCAGGGTCCTGAGTCTTCCACTGATTTTCTGCAAAATCTGACACGGATGCCAGACAATCCGTGCCTGAGTGAAAAAGTTCACCCCGTAATATAATCCAACCCAATCATCCCTCCTTACATTACAGCTAGCAGGTAACGATATATCATCAATGCAAGAAGGTAGAATACTCGTAAATCTATTCATTATCGATCAATAGCCTATCAACAAGGAAAATTTAGTTATGCCCAGACCATAACTAGGGTTTACCCATCTTACTCACCACGTCAAAATCACCACGGGACTCCCACCAATTCTATCATCACAAAATATCGCTGGACCACCTGCCAGGTTTTATCAAAATACCACTGGGCTTACTTTGCCAGGTTTTATCATCGGAAAACATCACTGACCAATCGTCAGGTTTTATCATCAGAAAACATCACTGACCAACCGTCAGGTTTTATCAAAACGTCACTGACCAATCGTCAGGTTTTATCATCAGAAACATCACTGACCAACCGTCAGGTTTTATCAAAACGTCACTGACCAATCGTCAGGTTTTATCATCAGAAACATCACTGACCAACCGTCAGGTTTTATCAAAATGTCACTGGGCTTACTTTGCCAGGTTTTATCATCAGAAACATCACTGACCAACCGTCAGGTTTTATCAAAATATCACTGGGCTTACTTTGCCAGGTTTTATCAAAATATCACTGGGCTTACTCTGCCAGGTTTTAAATCATCACTGGACTACCCGCCAGTTTCAATTCATTACTGGGCTTACTTTGCCAGTTTCAAATCGTCACATCCAACTCATCACATCTCAACATCCTGCCTGCAGGCAGATCTAAAAATAAAACTTTCCAAATTCATCCATTAACTATCATCGTCTAGGTGAATTCTATTCGCATACCATCCCATGTCTCTAAAATCCAATCTAGCATATAACTCAAGAATTGGTGCAATATAAAATTAAATCTAATAACAATTAAAATAACGACAAGCATTTAAATCACACAACCTTTTATGGATGGGCCGTTGCCCTTATTCTTGTGTAACCATCATGTCAATAATGAAGTAGAAACTTTATAAGAATTTAATAAAATATTTTCTAGGCTTTTACTAATTTTTACAAAGTAAATAGATTTATTAAATACTAATTAAACACATTAATTAGATAAAAATATGGGAATAATTAACATGACTCTAATAAGAGTCCTAAAGGTCCTATATAATCAGTTGAGTGTCAAAAATTGGGTTCGGAGGGTCGAAGAATTAATTTACATGAAAACGTTTATTAAAAGGACCGAACGTGAAGTAAATAGACAATAAATAATTAATTATAAAAATAAATGTTGAGACTGACATAATAACATGTTTGGACAGTGAGGAGTCTAAATAAAATTATTTGGTCATTAATAATAATGTTTATAAAGTCGTAAAGTAATTTTGATTGGAATTACTTTAAAAATAATAATAAATAGTGAATTAAATAAAATAAATATTTAATTAGACAAGTTACTGTAATTGAGATGCAAGGAGTCTAAAAAAAAATTTGTTGAGTGTTAAAACGCTCGTTTAAAGGTCGTATCTAATTTTTGTTTATAAACTTTGAACGATAACTAACAAATAATTTAATAAATAGATAATTAAATAAAAAAAATATGACCTTAACAAGTTATGATCTTTGAGGTGTGAAAAGTCTAGGAAAAATAGTTCGGGGGTCGAAAACGGTGTTCGGGAGGTCGCAAAGTTGATTCGAACCAAAACAGTGCAAACCGCAAGGTTTGACTTAGTCAACCTTGCGGCTGGAAGCCCAGACGCAACCTTGCGTCTGGTTCTTGCGGCCCGCACCTTGCGGCCGCAAGGTGCAACGCAGAATTCGTTTTTTTATTTTTTTGGTCACGGTTTCGATGCATGGGACCGATTGGGCTATTGGGTTATGCTTAAAAACATCAAATATACTTAGAGAAGTGGTTGGGAGAGATTATACTACCTTTAATCGGATCGAATTGGTTCTTGCTCGAAACTTAAAAATTTGGGAAGAAGGTTTCGGGTTCTTCGATCGGGAGACTTCGGGATCGAATTGGATGACGTTCGATGATGCTAGGGATTGTAGGAAGCGTATGGAATGGTCAATTTGGATTTCGGTCGAGTCTTGATCACAAACCCACTTTTCTCTCTCTTTCTTTCTCTCTCTAGAACTCCATGGATTGGAGTTTCAATCTCTCTGATTTTTTTCGTTCTTTCTGGACTAGGGGGCGTGAAAAATATAATGGTTTGACCTAAGGTCGGATTGGTGATGTATATATAGGAGGATGGGAAGAGGTTGATCAAATTTGAGTTCGAAAAGGACTCAAATTATTTGGGCTTTGAGATGGACGAAATTAGAACGAAAATATAGTCAGGAATAAGGATTAGAGGCTGAGTAGGAAAGGGAGAGGTGGTAGGATTTATATGCATGCAATTTAAATAATTAAAAGTAGGGTAATTAAGGCTAAAAACAATTTTTTTGTAAATATTTGATAATTATGATTAAAATAATTTTACTATTACTAATAATATACTTTAAATGATATTAATAATAATATTAACTCTATTTTTTTTTAAAAAAAAAAATAGGGTCAAAAATCCGGGTTGTTACAACCTATCCCCCTTAAAATAATTTCGTCCTCGAAATTCGCGAGTACTAGATACGGTAGTTGATGTCCAAAGTATTGGTCCCTTCCCAAGTTGGTTTCTCAATTGCTTGATGTTGCCAACGAATTTAGACTGGTTGAATGGTATTGCCCCTTTAACACACTTCTCGTTAAAATCTTTAATCTCCATTGGTTGTTCCTTGAGTTGTTTCTTCTGTTTTTGGGCTCCGTCAGTGTCACTCTGTATGGGCCACGGTTATTAGTGTCGTTCTCGATTACAATTCTATAAGGAGGTCCATATCCCAGTGTGGTGACAGTCCTGATAATTCCTAGCAAAGCACGTCCTCGTATTCACATATAATTTGGTGAAGATCTAACTTCATATGGTCCATTTCTTCCAACTTGAGGCTTGCTAACCATCCATCTCGTGAATTTGTTAGCCATTTAGTTTCCGTTAGCCTTGGGTGCAGAAGGGTCTTGTCTATCCCCCTTAAATTTGAAGCACGTCACATCTAAGTTGTCAGTATCTTTCGATGGCAGTCTATGACAGCTCGGTCTGCAGTTAGCCAATCCATCCCATCTATGACACCGAAGTCAGTCACCTCAATTATTCGTAAATTGCAGGTTAATCGTAAATTTTGACACTTCCAATTCGTACCCTTCACAGATTAGTACTGCCGATATCTTACCCCCTGATGGTGATGTCGCATGCGTAGTCGTTATTAGGGTTTCAGTTTCTAATCCAAGTGCGGATATGTATGTAGCAGATATGAATGAGTGCAAAGTTCTGGAAGCAAATAAAGTTTGTACATATATGGTGTAAAGGATGAGGGTACCTTGGATTACTGCAGGGTCTATCTCTGCTTCCGTTCCTTGCAGTGCAAACATTCTCCCTCCCGTGGGCTGGATTTGTCCGTTTGGTCCTTTGTTCTGAAAAGGACGAGTTGGCGGTTGATTCCAACCACCGCGAGGCTGATTCTGTTCTCCGAGTTGGTTTCCAAACCCAACTGGTATAGCCTGATTCTGATTTCCAAACCTTACAGTTTTACCCTGATTTTGCGGCTGTCCTCCTTGGTTCCCAGCTCCGATTAGCTTAGGACAATCACTCTTAATATGTCCCTCTTCTAAGCAATAATAACAACGACGGTTTAAGTTTTGGTTTTGAAGAAGGAGGTTGCGGTTGGATCCAAGGTTAGGGTTTGAGTCTTGATTCTGTGCCTGGATCTGGTTGGGATTAGGGTTTTGGTTAAATTCTGGATTAGGGTTCCTCCAAGCTTGATTAAATTGTGGTTGTTGGGGGCGAGTATAGTTCAGGTTATAAGGTTGGGAAGTAGGAGCATTCCTGTTGCTATGGATTGAGCGGATAGGTCCTCCAGTTGTTATCATGGCTTTCTTTTGCTCACGTTTCGCCTTGGAATCTAGGTTTTCTCTCTCCATTTTAAGTGCACATTGCACCACTTGTGAATAGGTGGGAAGCGTCTGCGCCACTACTGCTTGGCGTGTCTCATTAAGTCCCCACTCAAACTTTCTTGCTTTGTCATCATCAGTAGGTATGATTCTTGTGCCATAGCGAGACAGTTCTTCAAACCGTGCTGCGTACTGGGTCACGGTCATTGTGCCCTGCTCGAGGTTCATGAATTCCGAGGCCAGTGCTTGTTTGACAGGCGCTGGAAAGTACTTGTCAAGGAAAATTTCCTCGAACCTATCCCAAGTCATTGCTGTCACATTATGGGTGTTCTTCATCAAGTCCCACCAATGCTGAGCTTCACTTTGCATCTGATAGGTAGCTAGAGCAATTCGACTGCTGGCCTCTTGAATGTCTAATGTTTCAAGAATTTTCTTGATTTCTGCCAACCAGGCTTCCGCAGCTGTGGGGTTAGGTTCTCCTTGAAAGTAGGGCGGACGACGCTTGCAGAATTCATTCAATGCCTGACTCCTGGTCATTGGCCCTCGAGGTGCATGTGGGGCTTCACGTGGAGTCTGGTTATTTGCAGTCGCAGTGGCAATGAATGCTTGCATAAGTTGGACTAGTTCAGTAGTCCCAATTTGGCCGTTGGGTTGAGGGGCCCCATTTTGTCCATTGTTTTGCTCGTCATTTTGGTTGTTGTTTCCGTGAAATCCATTCCCTGTTTCCACCATCTAGATACCGTTGTGTTTTGTCTTTAGTAAGGGGGAGGTTTTATTTATTAAAAATAAATATATATATATATGTATATATAAACGGAGACAGGATATTATAGACTTATTGGTTATATACTCAGGTTGATGTGATCTACCCAATCTACCCAAGGCCGAGGGTTTGAACCTAAAGCTTTGATACCAAGTTGTAACGCCCCGATTTTCAGAAATAAAATCGGAGGTATTAAATATTGATTTCTAAAAATTTAGTAATTTAAATTCAAAATCCAAACTGGATAATTCTTTCTAAAGATTCGTCAATTGCAAACCATTAAGGAAATACTGAAAATAGTCTTCGTAGTAATAATCTAAACAAAATAACAGAGCTGTCTTCTAGGATTGATGCGGATTCCAAGCGTATACTGGCTCAGTCTCCAGCTCCGGGTTCGTCTCTAGGTAATATCGCCCTCCTTCAGGGTCCTGAGTCTTCCACTGATTTTCTGCAAAATCTGACACGGATGCCAGACAATCCGTGCCTGAGTGAAAAAGTTCACCCCGTAATATAATCCAACCCAATCATCCCTCCTTACATTACAGCTAGCAGGTAACGATATATCATCAATGCAAGAAGGTAGAATACTCGTAAATCTATTCATTATCGATCAATAGCCTATCAACAAGGAAAATCTAGTTATGCCCAGACCATAACTAGGGTTTACCCATCTTACTCACCACGTCAAAATCACCACGGGACTCCCACCAATTCTATCATCACAAACTATCGCTGGACCACCTGCCAGGTTTTATCAAAATACCACTGGGTTACTTTGCCAGGTTTTATCATCGGAAAACATCACTGACCAACCGTCAGGTTTTATCATCAGAAAACATCACTGACCAACCGTCAGGTTTTATCAAAACGTCACTGACCAATCGTCAGGTTTTATCATCAGAAACATCACTGACCAACCGTCAGGTTTTATCAAAACGTCACTGACCAATCGTCAGGTTTTATCATCAGAAACATCACTGACCAACCGTCAGGTTTTATCAAAATGTCACTGGGCTTACTTTGCCAGGTTTTATCATCACAAACATCACTGACCAACCGCAGGTTTTATCAAAATATCACTGGGCTTACTTTGCCAGGTTTTATCAAAATATCACTGGGCTTACTCTGCCAGGTTTTAAATCATCACTGGACTACCCGCCAGTTTCAATTCATTACTGGGCTTACTTTGCCAGTTTCAAATCGTCACATCCAACTCATCACATCTCAACATCCTGCCTGCAGGCAGATCTAAAAATAAAACTTTCCAATTCATCCATTAACTATCATCGTCTAGGTGAATTCTATTCGCATACCATCCCATGTCTCTAAAATCCAATCTAGCATATAACTCAAGAATTGGTGCAATATAAAATTAAATCTAATAACAATTAAAATAACGACAAGCATTTAAATCACACAACCTTTTATGGATGGGCCGTTGCCCTTATTCTTGTGTAACCATCATGTCAATAATGAAGTAGAAACTTTATAAGAATTTAATAAAATATTTTCTAGGCTTTTACTAATTTTTACAAAGTAAATAGATTTATTAAATACTAATTAAACACATTAATTAGATAAAAATATGGGAATAATTAACATGACTCTAATAAGAGTCCTAAAGGTCCTATATAATCAGTTGAGTGTCAAAAATTGGGTTCGGAGGGTCGAAGAATTAATTTACATGAAAACGTTTATTAAAAGGACCGAACGTGAAGTAAATAGACAATAAATAATTAATTATAAAAATAAATGTTGAGACTGACATAATAACATGTTTGGACAGTGAGGAGTCTAAATAAAATTATTTGGTCATTAATAATAATGTTTATAAAGTCGTAAAGTAATTTTGATTGGAATTACTTTAAAAATAATAATAAATAGTGAATTAAATAAAATAAATATTTAATTAGACAAGTTACTGTAATTGAGATGCAAGGAGTCTAAAAAAAAAATTTGTTGAGTGTTAAAACGCTCGTTTAAAGGTCGTATCTAATTTTTGTTTATAAACTTTGAACGATAACTAACAAATAATTTAATAAATAGATAATTAAATAAAAAAAATATGACCTTAACAATTTATGATCTTTGAGGTGTGAAAAGTCTAGAAAAAATAGTTCGGGGGTCGAAAACGGTGTTCGGGAGGTCGCAAAGTTGATTCGAACCAAAACAGTGCAAACCGCAAGGTTTGACTTAGTCAACCTTGCGGCTGGGAGCCCAGACGCAACCTTGCGTCTGGTTCTTGCGGCCCGCACCTTGCGGCCGCAAGGTGCAACGCAGAATTCGTTTTTTTATTTTTTTGGTCACGGTTTCGATGCATGGGACCGATTGGGCTATTGGGTTATGCTTAAAAACATCAAATATACTTAGAGAAGTGGTTGGGAGAGATTATACTACCTTTAATCAGATCGAATTGGTTCTTGCTCGAAACTTAAAAATTTGGGAAGAAGGTTTCGGGTTCTTCGATCGGGAGACTTCGGGATCGAATTGGATGACGTTCGATGATGCTAGGGATTGTAGGAAGCGTATGGAATGGTCAATTTGGATTTCGGTCGAGTCTTGATCACAAACCCACTTTTCTCTCTCTTTCTTTCTCTCTCTAGAACTCCATGGATTGGAGTTTCAATCTCTCTGATTTTTTTCGTTCTTTCTGGACTAGGGGGCGTGAAAAATATAATGGTTTGACCTAAGGTCGGATTGGTGATGTATATATAGGAGGATGGGAAGAGGTTGATCAAATTTGAGTTCGAAAAGGACTCAAATTATTTGGGCTTTGAGATGGACGAAATTAGAACGAAAATATAGTCAGGAATAAGGATTAGAGGCTGAGTAGGAAAGGGAGAGGTGGTAGGATTTATATGCATGCAATTTAAATAATTAAAAGTAGGGTAATTAAGGCTAAAAACAATTTTTTTGTAAATATTTGATAATTATGATTAAAATAATTTTACTATTACTAATAATATACTTTAAATGATATTAATAATAATATTAACTCTATTTTTTAAAAAAAAAAAAAAAATAGGGTCAAAAATCCGGGTTGTTACATTAGCCGCTACCAGTCAGGCTGGCAGTCACCCTACTTACTCAAAGCAAAACCGAGCATCACGGGTCCCCTTTTGTTTAGGACCTTTTTTTTTATCGTGATTTAACACCGTTTTTGTTTGTGTGGGGTCAGTGTGTGTGTGTGTGGACATTAAAGAAGAGCATGTGATTATTGATCCAAAAAAAAGAAGAAGAGAAAGAGTAGTTATTCAATACTCTTGGGATACCGTCAAGTGCTGCTCAACACTACTCAGCACCGCATATTTTTATTGGGTCTGTAGACTAAGCTGTGGGCCCTACAAAAATGTGTGGTGTTGAGAGGTACTGAAGCACTATATGGCGGTGCCCACAAAACACCAAATAATTATTTAAAAAAGAGAGAAAGAGCATTTGATAGTACGATTTAAGGTCCAGCAGAGTAGGATTTCAGTTTGAAAATCGTTTTTTGCAAGCCCACTACAATGATCATGATCGTTCATTTTGTTAAACTCATTGGGAAGATGGAGCATGCCAAAAATCAAGTTCATTCATTTGATATGATTTTGGAACATATTTATCTTGTGAAAAATAAGATTATAACACTGGATCAAAACTCATTTCATCCATTTTTTGCTATATATATGTGTGTTTTGAAATATATCAAATGATGTGCGATCACATTAATTTTTGGCATCCTTGATGCTTTCAACGAGTTCACGTAAATGAACGGTTTGATCATTAGAGTGGACTCCAAAAAATATTTCAGACAGGAAACTGTATTCTCCAATCCATTCGAAGGATTGATACAAAAATACTAGGAACACAACAATCCAAACACAGATTTCTCACATATATGTAAGACCCACATGTGGACCTCACATGTACGTGAGAAATTGTGTTTGGTGTTGTGTTTAGATCGTTGTGCATGTAGCACTTTTGAAAAATGATAATTTCATTCTCCAAGAGAAAAGGTACCTTTCTCTAGATGCTACATATACTACATTATTCCATTACATAGTCACACTATATTTCATGTGGACCCACTCTGGGTTTCAAAAAAATCTAAACAAATACCTATAAAATTTGAAATATTATTTTATGGGGTCCTGTAAAAAATCAGCTCCAACGGATATCGGTGAGTTTGGCGCTCATAATTTCACAACTACGGTAAAAATGTTTATTTGCTCTTGCTATATATTTAGATAATTGTTTTTTAAAATTATAATCTAAAACATATGTTCATATCTATTGCGGCAAACACTTCCCTGTACTTTTGTTATGGATTAGTTTTATGGTGGTAGTTTATGATATTTCTTGAAGGATTTTGATATTGCGCTTTACTTTTTATTAATGGCGCCCCACTTTGTCTAGTGACTTCACATTAAAACTAAAGCTTCATCAATAATAAATAAAGTGCGAATATCAATTTGCTTCTTGAAAATATATAACATATGGTCACTTCGATAGACCATAATGTTTTCCGGTACATATGGACCCTATCATAGCTAATAGCGTTGAGTATAGCATTGCTTTTGACAGGGTGCTCTCAACGTGACTCTTGCCAAAAAGACTTTTTTGCACAAATTTGACAGATACAAAATACAACAACTGAAAAGACATCAAGCTAATACCGGGAATTTTTGTGGAACAATCCCCCTAACTTTGAGAACTCATGGTTCCGATAATTGTTCATTTCGGGTCTCTAAATTTAACTTATTTCTTTCCGCACAATTACTAATAAATTTTCTAAATAATTATAATTCTCAGTTTTCTATCGAGATATTTTTACTCATTACTTTAAAAATATCCTGAAAACAAAGCTTGATTTTAATTTTTTAAATTTTCCTCGTTGGTGTCCTCGTCTAGTCTTCTACCCCCGTCTAATAAATTGGTTCTCTATGAAATTATGGGTAATTTTTAAACTTAAAAATAATATATTTATTAAAATTTTTTTTTGGCATCGTTTAAAAAATCTCATCAAAATTTATATTACACAAAAAAATTATTTTGATGAGTATATTATTTTTAAACTTAAAAATTAAATTATAGAATACTAATAATGACAAAAGGAATCTAAAAAGTAAAAAATTACGGTCGAAATTTAATTTTTTTTAATAAAGACAAAAATAAGCAAATAAGTCAATTTTTTCTTCTTTTATTCAAAAAAAATTAAATTTTGATCGTAATTTTTTACTTTTTAAATTCATTTTGTCAAAAAAAAAAACAATAATTCCCAAAAAAAATTGACAAAAAATTAACAACTACTAAAAAAATGTAAATAAAAATAAAAAAATAAGCCAAACCACTTATTTACCGAATGGCCAACTTTAGGGGAGGAGTACTACTGTACTAGTCTTGAAACTGAACTCCACTGCTCACATATTCCTCCACTCCCCACCTGCCGTTCAACCCCCTCCCCTCAACACCCCCAGCCCCCGCCCCCGCCCCCGCCCCCGCCCCCG
Source organism: Rhododendron simsii (assembly GCA_014282245.1). Classification (NCBI taxonomy): domain Eukaryota; kingdom Viridiplantae; phylum Streptophyta; class Magnoliopsida; order Ericales; family Ericaceae; genus Rhododendron; species Rhododendron simsii. The sequence continues at coordinate 22,440,797 of CM024961.1, forward strand.
CCCGTCCTTCTCTCTCTCTCTCTCTCCATCCATCCTATCCCTAACGTACACATCACCAGTGAATGTACATGCGTCTGCCTCTTTATGGTAACCCAAAACAAAAATCTTATCTGTTCCTCCAAATCTGGGGTTACCAATACAGTCCCATTCCGCACATACTTAAACAAAACAACTCCAACCCAATTCGCAACCCCACATCATCCCGACGTATACCATTTCACTCTCCATAATTCCCCAATTTCGTGATAACCCAGGTTTCGAGTCAGCTTAAGAGCGCCTCGACTCGTGACCCATCAATGGCAGCCAAAATCGGCTCCTTCAGGCACAGCTTCGCGGAGAGAAGCAAAGAAAGACTCCTTTCCAGAAAAGGCTACTCTGAACTGGGCTTCGGCGGCTCCGACGGCGACGACGTTGAGAGAGGAAAATGCGGGTGCTTCCACTCGGTACCCGACGGGTTTGCCCGTTTCTGGAACGGGTTGAAGGACGCCTGCATCCAGTACTACGAAATGGGTCGATCCGACCCACAAAAGGTTTTCTTCGCCACCAAAATGGGATTGGCGCTGGCGCTGGTCTCCGTGCTTATCTTCTTCAAAGAACCGCTCAAGAGCGCCAGCCAGTACTCGGTTTGGGCGATCCTGACCGTGGTTGTGGTTTTTGAGTACAGCGTTGGTTGGTACTAGTTTTGAAATCAATCGGAACTGAATTGGTTTTTTTTTTTTTGGTATTTTCTAGGGATACAACGCCCTACCACAACACCATTCACACCCGCCTACTGTGGCACTGCACAATAGGTGGTTGTAAAGTAATTTCGAAATGGTTATTCTCTCATCACCAATCATGCAGTGCTATGAAAGACGGGTGTGGTTGGTGCTGTGTCCTTAGCATTATTGTTTTTTATTTGGTTTGCTTAGATTAGTTGTCGAGCAATGGTTTTGTTAGATAAGTTGTCGAGCAATGCCATGGTGACTATATTTATTGACCACATTTTGGGTACCATGTGATGTGTGTCGCTGCATTGGTAGAGTACATGTACTCTATCAATACAGTGGTGACAATTACGTAGTACCTATGTAGCACGGACACAGATATGGATACGGTGGACGCGGCAATTCTAAAAAAATGGGGACACGGACACGGTGGAGGACACACCACGTGTATAAATAAATAAATATATATATAAATACATATATACATATATATTTCTTTTCTTCCACTGTTGATGAAGACATGTCCTATATGAGTGTAAGATTACCATGGTCCAAATAAAGGCATAATTACAGTTTTAACCCAAATATTTTTGAATAATTTCATATTAACCCCTCAAAATTATTAATTTATATTACATTTTGACCCCAGCTGTGTTCCTAGCGTGTCCCCAGTCGTGTCCCCCATCAAAAAATAATAAAAATTATTGAACACGACGTGGCGTGTCTAATACGTATTTGGGCGTGTCCCCGCCGTGTCCTCGTGTCCAATACATGGACACGGCGCCCTTTTGGAGTGTTGGTGCTACATAACGTAGCACAATTTGGTCACCAAAGATGATCACGAAAGCGTTAACCGTCAGTTTGCTGTTTTTTTAGGCGCTACGCTGAACAAAGGGTTTAATCGGGCGTTGGGAACGATATCTGCTGGAGGGCTTGCTATGGGGCTTGCAGAGCTGTTTATTATGTCTGGAATGACAGAAGTTTACATTGTCATCAGTATTTTTGTTGCAGGTTCGAATTTTGGTAGTTTGTTTGTTGTATCTCTTGGAAGCTGAGATATGCGACGCTATGTGTGCCTTATAACGTAAAAGCGCCTCCCAAAAAAATCCCGAAGTATTAGAATTGAGAGCAATTTTGTTCACCTTGCATTGAGTGTGGGTAACTTTACCCACATTCGGTGAGCTATGTTGCGGGTTTTGATTTGATAACCGGAACCACTTATTTAATCGAACTTTGCTCTGGCTGGTTCTAAACCCAACAATTAGATTTTTCGATCAAGTAAGTACCCATATCCGATTAAGCTGAATTCTTGGTTGATCTCCTAAGAAGTAATTCATATAAAATAAGATGTTGTGGTTACTGAATTGAAAATTGCTCTCATTAAGATTGGACAGAACGAGAATTGGGAGCGCGAACTTTGAGTGATGATTAAGAGTGGGAACAAAGTCCTACTGGAGGATTATGTAACGTGGAAATTGGAACCTATGCATCAATCGTTTTATATTTGGAGTGGGATTCTGCCTCCTAAAAATATTTGGTGTGGCCCGTGTGGGAACGATTCCATCTTACTAGTTCATTTCGTTTGTATGACTAGTGCAACTCTTAGACTTATAACAAAAATTCATGCCCATGGTTTGAATGGAACATATGAGTCTTTTGACACTGTTCTGAGAAGAAACCTTACAATCCATAAATGTAGTGCCTCTACCATTTGAAAAAACATACAACATCGCAATTCGTTCTCGCCTGCCTTGATCTCCTTAAGTCTCTTGTTATTCTGTTGAATAGCAGTGCTTCGATTTTCTACACAATTGAAAAGACTTGGCACCCGGTCTACCACTGATTGTTCCGTCAGCTATAGTGCTATTCTATGAGACCATATTGGAACTATATTTTTCCTACGGAATATGGATGGGAATATGAATCTAGCATAATGCCTTGTCGCACCTCTCACAAACTCACATATGCTCTTCTTTCCCTTCATTGTTTTTGTTTTGTTCCTTTCGATAAAATTAGTCTCTTTCTATTAAGTTTACAATGTTGTGGTTATCTGAAAAAAACCCCAAAAATAGTAATTGCTTATAGATTCCTTGTAATTTTAGTATTGAATGAAAATGTTTTTTTGACCCAACAATCCTATACTGCATATAGTCCCTTCGTTTTTTGTTTTTCTTATATATAGCATGATATGATTTTTATGTTCTGTTTGTTTACTTTTAGGCTTTTCTGCTAGTTATGCCAAACTGCATCCATCAATGAAACCATATGAGTATGGGTTTCGTGTGTTCTTGTTGACGTACTGCATTGTAATGGTGTCCACGAGTTCATCTACAGAGCCTTTCCAGACGGCCTTTTATCGGTTGCTGCTTATTGCCGTTGGTGCTGCCGTTGCCTTGGTCATCAATACTTGTTTTTACCCAATTTGGGCGGGTGAGGATCTGCACAAATCGGTGGTGAAAAATTTCAAAGGTGTTGCGGTTTCTTTGGAAGGTTAGATTAAGCTTTACTTTGCTCAGTGAATCCTTTGTGGTATTTTTATTGGTTTTCTGGAAACACATCTAAACTTGTCCACTGAACTGTTTAGAAACATTTTGGATAGAATTTTTAGAAACAAGCCCACTTTTCAGGAAGCAACAATTTTATTTTATTTTATTTTGTCATCTGAAAGTTGTTCTCGCGCGAAAGTGGGCATGATCAATGAAGAATGAGTGCGTTTTACCTTTCATTGGTTTAGTTTTTGAGACATGAAAAAGTGAAAACAGAACAACACGCATAGAAACCTTCCCTTGGGATCAAAGCGTCAACATCATTGCCCAGGCTTTGATGATTCTCTGGCCTCTGGAAGGAGGGACGGATCATTTGCTCGTAGAGTCTTGGTAGGAGTGCTCTTCTAGTCTCGTTATCTTTAGTGACAAAGATAAAATAGCGCTTCTCTTTCTCCGCTAGCAGGTAACACTCGGCAGAAAAACCTTCCCACTAGCTGAACAATCCACGCCACAAGTGTGATTCGAGTCTTGGAGCAAAAAAGGTTCCTAGGTCAGGACTAGATCTGGATGTGGCATTCCTGGTAAAGTATTCGCTGATTCAATTACTGGAATCTGCTCTGAGGGCAGTCAGCTTAGAGAATCACTTGAAGTAAGCGGAGCGCTTTCAAGCGGTTCAAAATCTGAATCGTCTCATTGTCTGCTACTCATATTGGAAAGCATGGATGGTACCCATAACCAGACCCAACCGTTGGTGCAACTTCCGTTGATTATATATCCCATTTCCCTTCTCCTGTCCAAGTGATCTGCGCGTCTTTGGTGGAGGTCATTATAGGAAGATGTGTAAATTCTTATTTTTCTTGAGCGCTTCACAAATCACATGGATATTTTGTGTAGGTTGTGTGAATGGATATCTGCAATGTGTAGAATATGAGCGGATCCCTTCGAAAATCCTCACTTACCAGGCTTCAGATGACCCGGTGTACAGTGGCTACAGATCAGCTGTGCAATCTTCAAGCAAAGAGGAATCCCTTGTATGCTTCAGGACCTTGAATTATTCCTCAAGTTCAATGTGCTAGTAAGGGTGAAGCTGTTTGTTTTACTAAATTTTCCTGTTTGTGCAGCTGGAATTTGCTATATGGGAACCCCCTCATGGCCCCTACAGAACGTTTAGTTATCCATGGAGAAACTATGTCAAAGTGAGCGGTGCGTTGAGGCATTGTGCATTCATGGTGATGGCAATGCATGGATGTATACTTTCTGAAATACAGGTACTTACTTCTGCTTTTCTATTCTATATAACAAGATACAAAATTAACTATAGAACAAACCACCGAATGCAGTGCTTGCAACACTTTAGAGGAATTTACAATATTTGTATAACCATATATGCGCATATCAAGTATTGTAGTCCATGTGGTAGCAACAATATAAGCTAACAGGGTGTAGAAAAACATTTTTGAGCCCAACGAGGCAAGTCTTTGCGTTTGCCTGCTTGTAGGTTGATGCCTGAATGAGAAGATGGGCTTCAATAGAGCCTTGTTATTGCCTTTGGAACACAGATTTATGGGTTTTGCTTATAGCTTTCTGGGAAATAGCGCACAATTGATTTGTTAATTAAATAAGGACTTGATTTACAGTGTTAAAAATTGTCATGGAGGTGGATTCTTCTGACTTTGACTCATTCTATTGGAAGTAGACAATAAACCTTCCTTGTAAAATCCTTTCTACTGTTATGGCCATATTACCTGTTTGTGCAAATTTTCCCCCTTCTCTATTGAACGCATTAAGTTTGTTTGTTCTCCTGTTCATGGCAGCAGTCGTAAGATTTTCTAAGTTCGGCAATATGCTTATGTAGGCACCACCAGAAAAGCGGCAGGCTTTTGGGAGTGAGCTTCAAAGGGTAGGCACTGAAGGAGCAAAAGTGCTAAGAGAGCTTGGAAACAAGGTAGAAAAGATGGAGAAACTAAGCCCAGGCGACTTACTCCTAGAAGTACACGAGGCAGCAGAAGAGCTGCAAATGAAAATAGACCAAAAATCCTATCTCCTAGTCAATGCGGAGAAATGGGAATCCTCAACACTCCCCAAAAAATACAAGGATCCCCAAACCTTCATTGATCTCAACATGAACGACGAAAACAAACAATTGGTGTACAAATCACAGAGTGAAATGGGACTAAATATCCGGTCGTCTCCAAGCATAGGACTCATAAATCCTTCACTGTCAGAGTGGGCCTCCTCTGAGACCTTGTTCAAGAGGGAGACAGCGTGGCCATCGTGCATCTCATTAACAGCTGATACCGTGTTCAATGAGCAGGAAGCGAAGACTTTTGAAAGTGCTAGTTCCTTGTCATTGGCAACGTTTACTTCGCTTTTGATTGAGTTCGTCGCAAGGCTTCAGAATCTTGTGGATTCGTTCGAAGAGCTTAGCGAGGTGGCGAATTTTAAGGTACCAGAAGAAGAATCTACAGAAGGAAAGGAGGTGGTTGGATTTTGGACTAGGTTTCTTCGGTGTTTTCGGTCTTGAACTCTAAAGCCAATTGTTGTAATTTATTTTTAGGCTCCATTAACTGCAGAGACTCGAGATCATCAAATGCCTAAAGGAGAAGGAGAAGGATAAAAGATTGTTGAGTTTTATTTTGGGTTTCAATATTTTTGCTGAAGAAGCTGCTGGCTAAAGGAAGTGGAAGAAGCTACAATACCATCGAATGTTTATATCTTATGAGGTAATGTGTCAGTGTGAATATAAAGCAAAATAGAATAGACTGATGTTGAGATATCCTTTATGCGATAACAAATCAAATTAGCCTCCAGATGTTTCAAAACTTGTCCTGGTAAGTGTGATGTATGGCTTGCAGTGCAAGTTTGAAGATGTTTGTGTTTTTTTTTTGGTCAAGGAAAAAGTTTGTTGATCCTGAAGAAAGGATTGGATACATGTGAAAATCCGCGCTGGAACTAGGAAATGCACAAGAAATTACGTTCGGTCTGGCCATAGGAGTCGAACTTTGAACACACAAATGGGGAGCACATCCATCAACCAAGAGATCAACTCTCTTTTTGAACTTTCATCATGTTCTGGGCAGTGGCTGCAGTGGAGTCCTTCAACGTATCAAGACGGCTGTTGTGCCTGCTCCCTTCGTGCCAGATATTGAGGATGCCAGCGACCCATAATCGACGGCGTTCAGCGAAACAGAGAGAAAGGGAATGGTTTTGAGGAAAAATATTCATTGCCTGGGTTACGGTCACGTGGTGTCCTAAACTCTTTTTTCACCACAAAGTATATATGTGGTAGAGAAGAGTTTGGGCTACTGTCACGTGGTGGTGCACGAGAAGTACTGAAATTTGGTACCCAAAATAATAAAGTTACCACTTGCCGACAAGGAGAGTACTAATGGGGTACCGACAGCTTGTGGGACACTTTTGGTTCCCATACAGATAATTCGAACCGTTCCTTTGTTTAAAATAACTTTTCGAGTAGCTCTGCAAAAAATTGGCTCAATTCGATATATGTAAGTATTTGATCTAATTTCTAAGTTTCAATTCAGAATCCTAAATTCTGAATGAAAAATTGAAGGATTAGGTTAACCATTTATACATATTTAATTTAGCTGATTTTTTTTAAATTACTAAAAAAATTATTTTAAAATTAATAGACCGTTTGGATTATTCATGTTGGATACAAAAGTGGGCCTGTCACGCCAGTAATGCTACACACATAGCAAAAATGCACCAATTTTGTTTATAGATTTGTTGTGGAGCTCATTACGGGCTCCATACAAATGATCCAAACTGTTCATTAAATGTAAAATATTTTTTTAAGGGTTATCGTGAAAAATCAGCTCAATACGATTCTTATAGGTGTTTGATTTAATCATTTAACTTTTTATTTGGATTTCAGGATAATGAAAAGTTAGATGATTGAGTCGACCACCTTTATTAATTGGATTGAGCTGATTTTTTATGGAAGTCCTTGAAAAAATATTTTACATTTAATGAACGGCTGAGATCATTTGCGTGGGACTCATAGGGCCTGTTTTATTTTTGTTTGTTGGGTTGCCTTGTTTGTTTTGTGGTCAAGTTGGGTTGCCTTGTTTGTTACCGGCTATAACATTACTAAATCAATGGCTCAGATTCATTAGTGATATCCAATGGGCACGATCGTTTGGGGCATCACGCCCCAGAACGCATCATAGTTGGACCTATTTACACTTCACAGGTCTTCGAGGGATTCCCAGTTCCGGGACAAAGTTGCGACAAACCCTTCTCTCTCTCTCTCTCTCTCTCTCTCTCTCTCTCTCTCCTACACATAGTTACATACAGTGCTACAAAAACATAATGTTCAACTCAAATCGATAACCCCACGCAACTCTTCAGAAAAATCGATAAACCCCTAGACCAATCACTCACAGTTCCACCTGATATTTCGAAATTCACCACCGCTCTGATCCGGAGGATTCACAGATGAATTCAAACGGCATGAGCGTCGAACCATTCAACCGGTGCGTACACACAAATAGGGAAACCATTCTCATTACGTTTCAAACCTACGACTGATTTGATTCAAACTGTTGATGGCGTTTTTGTTTCGTAAATTTTGTTGGGTTGTTGGAATTGGGGTTTTGTGTGTAGGTTGGTGAAGCTAGCGGCTAGGGCGTTTTACGATGACATCTCGACGAAAGGAGAGAATCAGCCCAAAACTGGGAGAAGTGACAATCGAGGGATTGCTGTGGTTATACTTGATGCTCTCACCAGGTTTTTCTCTTCTCCTACAATTTGTTCTTTTTTCTGTGTTTAATGCGGGGCGTCTGGGCAAGCTTGCGCGTGGAGTGACGTGGCCCCAAGAGATGGTGGCAAGAGGAATTGAACGACCTTAGGAGGGAGCAAACCCCTAAGTCCAATGCTGAGACCACCAGGCCAACCACTGGGGTTATTGTGGAGCTTTAGCCTTTAGCACTTTATGTAATCTTCTTTTTGATACTAAAGTGTTATGCTAACTACCGCATAATGGGTATTTGTTAGCTTCGATGATGAGTAAAGACTAAAGAGTGCATAAAATTTAATGGAACTTGTGAGATTAATCTGAAAGTGCTTTGAAAGGAGTAAAATATGCATTGAAATGTGATCTTCGATACTCCCTCCATCCCATTTTGAGAGTCCCACTTGGTATTGCAACTTTTTAAGGGAGCACAGTAATTGTACCCTTAACTTAGGCTGGGTTCTTGTAAACTTAATTTTTTTCTTCGGTTTTTGTGTTTTGTTCATCTTTGAATTGTTGTTTGGTTTGAGTTATATTTTTTGGATTAATCATCCGTCTTGACGAGAGGAGTCTGAAAAGTAAAAACTTATGACCAAAAGCAAAAAAAGGTTTCACTAACGACGAAAAAAGTATCAAACAACTGTATTTTTGTTTAAAATGTCGTCTTATATGAACTTTTCCAATATCGGTTCATATTTTATACTTTTCAGCTTCGCCTCGTTGAAATGAACGATTAAGCCCAAAAATTGCAACGAAAAGCTAAACAAAAAGTTATTAAAAGTAAAAAATACCGAAATAAGTTTTGGACAAATAAACGCAGCCTTATTTGCTCCAAAAAGTATTTCACTAATGTACTTCTGTGAAATCCAATAGAGTTGACATTTCAAATTTGATTGATGTAAATAGTACTACTCCCATTTAAGCACATGGGTCAGAATGGAATTTCACCAAGATTCTATGGTTGATGTTGGAAAGTGGACATGTATTTTAGATGTCCCAAAATGGAATATGGGACTATCAAAATGGGATGGAGGGAGTATATCGCAACCTTAACCATCACTTTGTTGTGCAGTAGTAGTAGGATCCGGTAAATTCTGTAGAAGTAGGCTGCTAAACACGAAACGAAAGATTTCTTGGTGTTTGTTTGTGTTGGTGTTGAAGATTTGGGTACGAGATTGATAGGTTGAGTGAGTTCAGAATTGTAGAATTTCTTTGTAGTGGTTGTGTAACTTGTATTTCAATTGGTTTCTCTAACCTGAGTTTGGTGTTAACATGTGATGTGCATCTTGCATAGGACCAATATGGGATCAGTATTTTGCAGTTCCATGCCCCTCCTTGGTGTTAACTGGTGCCTCAAACAGTATACATATCTAACGGACTAAAAATGCTAACTAAGGTCCTTTTGAGTTTTGAGTACCTTTTTGTTACAAAACCTTCCTTTTGAAGATATGAGGATCTATAGTTCAGGGACCGGCTATGAAGTGTTCCATCATGTTCGTCAACGCAACCCAAGCCGTATATATTTCTTTATTAAATATGTGCATATGTTCCGAGGTTAGGGATGAAACACAAGTTACACAATGTCATTTTTTGGTTGTTTCTTGACGATGTGATTATATATTTGCATCCAGACGTCAATGGGTAAGAGAGGAAGATTTAGCAAAGGACTTGAAGCTACACTCAAAGCAACTTCGCCGGACACTGCGATTTTTTGAAGAAGAAAAGCTAGTCACTAGGGACCATAGGAAAGAGGTTAGTATTGCATTTGGTTCATTCATGTACATTGTCTGGCGCTTATACGTTATTACTTATTTGTATGGTGTTGTTGACGTCCTGCAATACGTTATCACTTTATCAGTATGGCGGCCGTGCTCGTAACGTTGATTAAAGATGTTAGATTCTACTTGAAATCCAAAGTTTGTGTATTACTTGTACCTACTATGAGTTTTAGTCATTAGGTTTGTTTCACTGTTTCGTTGGCTTCGATTGGATCAGAGGAGTAAAACAGAGTACATGGAGTGTAAGTTTAGTGGTAGTCAAAATAGTTGTCAAAAGCGCACCTAGGCCCAAGGTGAGGCAAGGCGCACCCCGCGCCTTGTTGACCCAGGCGAGGTAAATTGAAAAATGTGAGCAAAAAGCGCAAAAAAGCGACAAGGCGAGAAAAGCGACCAGGCGCAAAAAAGCGCTCTTCTTTCAAATCAATAAAAAATGCGCGCCTTATTTAAAAAAACTACACTTTTTTCAAAAATACACAAAAAGCAAGTCTTTTTTCAAAGAAGCGCACATAACGCAATTATTTTTTCGCATAGGTGCGCCTCTCTTCAAAAAGGCGCACGCCTCGCCTTTGGCCTCTCACCTCAGGCCCAGCAGAACTTTGCGCCGTAGGCCTGTAGTGCGCCTTTCGCCCTTGACAACTGTGTCAAAGTGTCGGTGTTGACATAGTGACCCTCCAAAGTCAAGAAACTACCAAGAAGTGTCTTAATTGTTAAAGTATTTTGGCTCAATTGCTGGCAAGGATGGAGAGAATGCGGATGATGTAAAAAGATAGAGTACTAGTTGGATGGATCATGGGCGAATCGCTTTGGGCGTGTTGTGCGACCACATGATTCATGCAAAGTTGAAAGGAAAATTCCATTGCGTATTGGGCTACTTATAAACGACATGTGAGTAAGATAAGTGTAGCTGATATGAGAATGTTGAGATGTGTGCGCGATAAGACTTTGCGGGATAAAATTAGAAGCAAAAACCTTCGCGGAATGGGAAGGGTAGTGCCGATAGCAGATAAGATGAAAGAAACTACATCGTAGATTGGTAGATGATAACTAATGGGAGTGTTGCACTAACGGTAGTTAGGAGGAGTGATATCGTTATGGTAGAGTACTAACGGTAGTGTTGTACCAAAATTGACTTTAGAGGTGGTTGTTTGAAAGGATCTAAATATTTTGGACATCAGGGAGCATGATGCTCTTGACTGTGATCAATCGGAGAATGGCTTCATGTAGCCGACTCAATTAGTCCCTCCGTCCGAGCAAAAAAAAAAAAAATAGTCCCTCCGTCCCATAATTTTATTCCCTTTTGTAAAATTCCAACTTTCGAAGTAGACATATGTTTAATGCACTTTAAGTTGAGGCAAAAGGTACTTTTTACAAAAATTGTCCCTCTATCCGAACCTTTCAAAATGTTCATACTTCATATCCTCTTATAAAGGATATTTTTGGGAAAATAGAAAGATACAAAGATTTTCGCTTTGACTTTTCAAAGTGGACATGTATTTTGGGACATCCCAATATGGAAAGATGGACTAAATATTTTTGAGACAGAGAGAGTAAATGGGACTCAAGGCTCGATTTGGTTTGGTAATTTCGTCAATTTTCTACTTGGAGTTTGCATGTGACCATTAAGGCCTGTAGCTTGTTATTGGGTCAACCAAACACTATGTTTTGTATCATGTATGCAAGTAAATGTATATGACATATCATATTTTCATGTTTAAAGTTGAGATTTTTTTTTCATAAGTAGATAATTATATTAAAGAGAAGGTATTAAGGGAATGCCACCCGTATACAAAAAAGGCCACGAGACAAAAAGGCCCTATACACTTCCAAGAGGAAAGAAAAGCTCAAACCAATCTAAGAATTGGTCAAGAGAAGGATCACATTCTTTCTTGTCCCAACTATACAAACTATTCACCAATTTTTTTTTTTTTTTGATTCTAATCAACCGCTTTTCGACCCCTTCAAAGCATCTCGAATTTCTTTCTCGCCAAATGATCCACATAAAACAAAGAGGGATAAAAAATCAAACTCGTTTCCGCCTCTTACCAACTTTACAAGCATTTAAGAGTTCCATCGCAATACTCGATATGTTTCACCGTATGCCAAACCAAGAGATCACCATAATGCAAAGCTTCCAAGCCACTGGGCAATGAATGAGGAGATGGTCAACCATCTCTGCATTCCCTTCACACGTACAACACCAATTGACAATTATTCTCCACCTTCGGATCAAATTATCAATAGTGAGAATCTTGAGAATTTATTCCAAAACTGACATAAGTAAATCATTTTGCCGATACAATTAGTTTTAGATGAATCGGACACCAATCTTAATTTAATGCTTGAAGATGTACACATGCTGGTTACGAGAAGCTAATTTTTTGATTTTCAATACAGTGTCATAAGAAAGTGCTAAACTTCTTTGTTGGCCTTTGAGACTTATCGGCCTACTCCTAGTGTCAATCCTAATGCATTTACTAATGCATTTATTTCTCTAGTCCTAGTCATTAAACAACATAGCAAGCATTTTACTTAATGGGAAAGAAATTCCATATCTTGTGGAAAGAGTATAACCTCAAAGTTGAGCCCACTTCAACAAACACTTGTCCATCATCCTTGAGATATTGTTGATTGTTGCAAGATAACAGGAAACATAAAAAATACTAGAGGTCCTACACACACCGCAAGTCAAATTTTGATGGTTTTTCCCTACAGTCGGTGTGGAATTTAGATTTTTCCTTTTCGATATTTTACTTTTTTCCCGTATTAAGAGAAATATCATCAAAATTTTGCACGTGCATCGCATGTGCCCGACCTTTAGTAATAATAAGAATATCAAATGTGTGACCTTGATCAAGTTGATAAAATGTGATGTCGAAAATCGTTCAACTATCTGCAAAAGAAAAAGGTGTTTTTAGCAAATTAAGAAGGGAAGAAGGCCATGGCTTTGGAGCACAGTTTTAGCAATTGAGTTGAACCTGTATCTTTGTAACCCACTCTCAAGGAATTTTAATTTTCAAGTTTTGAACAAATCACCAAAACAAAACATTACTAAGGCTCTACTTGGAAATTGGGTAAGAAAAGAGAAAGGAAGAGAATAATTAAGAAAAATTACAGAAAAAGTTGAAACCAAACAATGGAAGAAACGTTGAATCCAGAAAATTGTGGAAATAAGAAATTAAATCTAGAATACATATGTTCACAGCAATCGGTTATACTTGCTTTCCCGTCGAAACTGGAGCACTTTAGCAAGAGAGGTTCGCTGAATAATCGCACGATCCATGGTACGGTTGGTTCAAAGGAGAAGGGTTTGAACTGAAATGAAGCGAAGATGTAACAAAAGAAGTCGGTTAGCTTTGGGTTTTGAAAACACACATCTAAGCCCATCTAAGTCGGTTTGTAAGTTCTAGGATATTTTGAGCAAGCCCGTCTAAGTTGGTTAGATGTGGGGGGTTTCTCAAAATATACCTGAACTTACAAACTGACTTAGACAGGCTTAGATGTGTGTTTTCAAAACCCACATCTAACCAACTTCTTTTTTATTACTTGTTCTCTTCATTTCAGTTCAAACACTTCTCCTTTGAACCAACCTTACCATGGATCGCACGATTATTCAGTGAACCACTCTTGCTGCACTGCTCTAGTACCTACGAGAAAACAAGCATAACCGATCGCTCCGGACATTTGTATTATGGATTTAATTTCTTATTTCAACAATTTTCTGGATTCAACGTTTCTGTGCTATCGATCTGGAAAATGAAAAGTCCATACGACTTCAAGAAAGGGCGAGACCAATCTTGGCCTCCCCCTTTATATATTAGAATAGATTTCGCTTTAGGGTGGGGAGCTGAGTGAGTAATGGTGGATTGTGGATAAGGGGTACTGATGTCAAAATATTACGCATTTATTAGCAAGTTGTTTACAGACTTTCAAGGGATCCTAATTACCTTTTGCAGTTGGTAATCAAAACGTGATTGTTGAACTAATAATTGTTTGCATTTGTGTTGAAAAGATACGTGGCTTATGTGATTGATTGGGATGCTAACCTTGAAATCTTTTTTTTCCGGTAACTGTAGTTTTCATTGAACGCCCAAACAAAGAATACAAAACTCATTCACAAAGGAAATCCTACACTACGAGGTCATGCAAAACCAAAAACAGTACCAAAACTGACTATAAAAGTCCCATCTATGAACAACAATTACAAATGAGAGAATTCAAGGATCCCATAATGAATATTCCAACGTTGGCATATCTCTTTATTACCTTGCTTGTTCATCACATTTTGCCAAGACAACAAAGCTTCCCGAACAGAGTTGTAAATTTTGGCAGAGTGGGAGCAAGAATCTAGAGATCTCTGTTGAAATTTTTTTGACATAACGCTCACACCAGATATTGTAGACGGTAGCAGAGAGGGAGAGTTTGAGGACACACTTCTTGAAGCTATCCCCTTTAGACTGCGCAATAAACCAATCAACTTCATCACATCATTTCATGAAGTAGCTGGTTTCCTGGTTCCTCCGCAACCAATCCAACCAAACAGATTTTGAGTATAGACATTCAAAAAATAGATGGTTGTGACTCTCTAAACTACCAAGAGTACATTAGACACAATTAGCATCAAGAATTATCCCCCCCATGTCTACAACCTATCTTTAGTACTCAGTCTACGAAGCGTAGCTAGCCAAAGGATAAAAGGCCACTTGGGCATATGCTTCTTGAACCACACCACTCCATTCCTGCCTAGGGTAGACCACCCTAATAGAAGACGAAGCAGATTTGATACTGAAAGTACCATGTTTGTAAGGAACCTACACCACTGAGCCCTCTGCATGTACATCAGGAAGGAAACCATTTGGGGTTGAAGCTTTAATATCCTGAATTACTCTACATCTCTTTTCCAGCAGCCATTGTGAATTAAAGAAGAGACTTTGGCATTGAGAGACTGACCAAAATTAGTACAAATCCTGTCCCCTTACTTCTTAAACAGGGGACCAATGGGGTGCCAGTTGTCCAACCAAGCAAAGGGGGGAGGAACCTTGCTATCTTAACGATATCGTTTTTGGACATTAACTTACAACAGATGTTTATCTTTGTTTCTTTCTTTGAGCTTAGATTTTCGATTAGTCACAGGGAGAAGTTATAGTATTGTATGTTGTGTGGCTGATATTTAAATACCAGTCCACGTACTTTTTGTGTTTCTTCTGCAAATGGTGCTTATGTTGCGAGTTTATATGCATATGTACGCATTTCTGTTTTTACTTATATTTGCTAACTTGTATCCTAACCCTGTTAGTTTGGTAAGTTAAAAATATTGTATCTTGTAGATAAAATCATCTTGCTTCCCTGCTGCACAAGGTCCATAAGAGACCTGGCGAAGTGAAATGTGGTCCTTTCAGGCATCATTATATCTTATCCATCTAGCTCTTTTCTTGATTGCAGAATTTAGGTAACTTAATGGTTTCTATCCCGACTCTTTCGTTAAAGCCTCCCTGTTTGTGGGATTGGCCTATTGCCCACCCATCGCTTCGAAATCTCTTCCTAGGTCTTGCTTGGTGCATACAAGGCTGAGGTTGTCTGATGAGCATGATGTTTCTCTCTTATTGAATTTCTTGTCAAATTTGATAGCCATCATAGAGGCTCCTCTCAATTTTTTCTATTCCTTTCTTAACTACCTATTTCGTAGGCTTTGGTGGGTGAGACCTAATGATGTGAAGGTCGAAATGCACGCATCTGTTCTATCATCTGGTGACAATAGAACATTAATTTTGGAGACTTGGTATGCTTCTTTTGTCACATTAGGAGCTGACTGAAGAGATTTGTGCTGGGTTATTACTGTTGTTGCTTATGTACAATAGCGAGGAAGTAGGTGGGAGGCTGGGAGAAATTCACTTATCTTGATTTAGGGGCATAGGAGACGGGTCTACCCATACTGTATGCAAATTTCTCTCTAATGCTCTATGACATGGAACTTACTTTTGCAAGTGGGCTGCCACCATGGATATTGATGGAGTCTTTATGCTGCCATTGTTGTTTAGTATTTTGTCATGGTTCTCGAGAGCGATTGCTTTTTAATTTTCTTTGTTGTTCCATTGAGGATTTTCTCTTTGTTGTATTCTCATCTTCTTTAGATTTTCATTCTTTTTTACCTTACAACACTTGTTTGAGTAAATACGAGCTGGACACTTACTCTCATCTTGTGGAAATTCTCTCTTCCTTACATTTTTGTCAAACGTGGATTTTCTATATTTTCCAGTAGTTGCTACAGATGGGAAACCTAGTTCTCTTAAGACTTTAAGCCGATGTGTGATCTGTTTCCTTTATGTTGTTGGTACAGACAGCAAAAGGTGCAAAGATATATAGTGCCGCAGTAGCTGCCACAGCTGATGGTCAGCATGGGCGAGAGGGAGAAGAAAAGATTAAGCTGCACACTCACTCATATTGTTGTTTGGACTATGCACAGGTTTCTCCTTGTAGATCCATTTGTATGTGTATACATTAGATTCATGTTACTTTCTCTGTTTGTTTTTTTGTGAAAGGCAAAAAATTTCATTAATCTCTAAAATTGTTACAAAGATTAGTAGGAACAAGGAGTGATGGCATCATATTCGTAACCCGAGACCCATCAGAGCTACAACGCTAAGAATAATTCTATGCCCATCCGAGACCCAAACCCAAGTTTAGCAAGAAGCCAAACAAGGTTGCACCCATTGGGACAAAGCCCAACCCTGATGGTAAAGCCCTTATAAAAGGGACAAAGTCTATACAAATAAGCACAAACACCTATAAGGCCTAAAGCCCAGAATATGTGGGACAAGCCCAGCCCAATAAAGCCCAACACCCTAACACAAACCCTAGCTACAAGCCCAACCACGCCGCCGTCAATCCAACCCCAAAAGCCACCACAACTCTGCCAACCACCACTACCAGAAACCCATCAAACACAGCCGCACCACCACGGAAACGCCAGACACCACCACATCCACCTCTGGACTCTGACCCAGATGAGCAGCCAACGAAAGCCAGCCGCGAACTCCACGAAGCCCTTAGGCCGAAGACCGAATCAACCCAGGAGAAGAATCAATGGGAGACAAGCAAACCTCGCTGCCACCACCCACTGGGAACGACCTAGCCATTAAGCAAAACCGGCTACACTCAAGAGTGAAGGCGGCAGTCAACCGAGGAGAGGTGGGAGAAAACAAAGCCTGAGTGGGAGGACACGGTAGAGAGGACAGCGCGGAGAAGTCGGCTAGAACCTTAGGAAAGGGGCAGCACCACCAGATCTCACCACCGGTAGCATAAACAGCCAGAGCCCAAAGGATCGCCGTGAACCCACTATAAATTGCGGGTCCCAAAAACAATCGGGGGGCGCCGGAAGCAGCCAATGCCGAAGATCTGTCGAAGCCACCAAAACACCAAAGCATCACCTGCAAAAATGAGAAACGGAAAGAGAAAAGAAGAAGAGGGGAAGAAACGGGGGAGGGAAGAGAGAAGAAGAGGAGGAGAGAGAAAAGAGGAGGGAGGAGGGGAGGGCCCGGGGGGAGGAGGGGCGGCGCCTCCCCCCCGCCCACCAGGCGAGGAAGCCCTAGCTAGAAATGAAGTACAAAATTAATGGGTGCAGACAAACAGAGAATGATGTCATATTGCTGAACTTTGATAGATTTCGTTGTTGAACATTGCTTTTGGCACATACTAAACATGATGACTATATTTCGTTGTTGAACATTGCTTTTGACACATGTATCTATATATTTCACAGAACACTCATGTAGTTAAGTCTAAGATGACTATAAGCTTTAGGTATCAGTAGTCGTAACTATAGAATGGGTTAAATTTTTTGTTATTATTGTCCCTTGGCAAAAAAAAAAAAAAACCTAGAGTAATTTATCTGCTGCAGATATATGATGTTGTGAGGTACAGACTGCACCGAATGAGGAAAAAGCTGAAAGATGAGCTCGAGAACAAGAACACTGTTCAGGAGTATATATGCCCCAACTGCACAAAAAGGTTTTTTTTTTTTGTCGCCGCATTTTGTCGGGTTTTCAATATTTCAATCTCTCCAAATACTAACTTGTGGTTTTACAAAATTGTGGATGTTCAGATATACTGCTTTGGATGCATTACGACTTGTTTCTACAGAGGATGAATATTTTCATTGCGAAAGTTGTAATGGGGAACTTGTGGCTGAGAGTGACAAGTTAGCTGCTCAAGAAATGGGGGATGGAGATGACAATGCAAGGAGGCGGCGACGTGAAAAGCTGAAGGACATGCTTCAAAAGCTGGAGGTTCTAGTTCTTTTCCTTCTACTTGATTCGCTCCTGATCAGTTTGTCTTGATTCTTGTGTGAATGATTTCCAGTACATCAGAAGTCGAGTACAAAAATTTCTTACTACCTCATTCAGAGCTATTATACTTGATTTCATCCAACGTTTGCAGTACATGTGACTGCTATTGTGTTGATAGGTGGCTGTACCGATGAGTTACTTACAGTGTGGAGTTATAGGAAATTTTGCAAGGGGGCTAGGTAAGGTTACCTGGATTTTGATGGGGCCAATATACTACTCGTATTGCTTATCATTGATGCCAATAAAATTGAAGGACCAAGGACCTGAGTAGAATTTGTCTGATTTTGTGAGGCGTCCCTCACAGGCGTCTCCTACTGTTGGCACAGAAAATGTAGTCGGCTCGTTGCCTTTTGTCAATTTGGCAATTTGCTAAGTTTATGTGGTTTTGTTACCATTGGAATGCTCTCGTATATTACAGTTTCATGCTTATTGAGGAAGGTGGATGGAGGCCAAGTCGGGAGTCTTGGGACAGAGCAATGTGAAAGTTGTGCTTTAGCTTTTATCCGTTTAGGCGTTTATTATCTCCTAGACTTTTATCCTTTCAATAATTAGGAGTATATATAAGCAGATTCCTGGTTACACACTCATTAGTCTTAACATAAAGGAAGTCTGCCCGAGTTAGTCAGGGAGGAGTGTGGGAACCATCAATGTTGAGCTCTACTTTCTCATCGGAGGAATAAAGGGGACTGAAGTTAGAAGAGATCGATGTAAAAGTGTGATGTCATACCAAGCATTTCCTTTCACTATTTTAGTATAGCCTGGAATGATCGCCTTTGAAGATATTGCGAATTGAGAGCAACTATGTATGGGAGTGGATCTCTCCTCCAACGATCAAGTCAATTCCTGTAAACAACCCCATCAACTTCTTTATGGTTGAGATCCTATAAGCAACCCCATCGGAAAGCTTTCTAATCTGACAACCATGAATAACTATGGTGGGATTTCAACACAGGAGCCGACTCATTAGGGTTCCCGTTTAACAAGATCTCAATTCACTGTTCAAACATCAGATGCAGGCAAATGTGGTCACCCTTATGGGTGCTCAAGATTTTGTGTTTGGAGAGGTGGTAGAGAAAGGACTACTAGTTGCGCTATCAGGACCTGGCTTTATTGCGATCCGAAAGCCTGATATATTCCCTTTCCCTTCTATTCTTTGTTCTAGAGACGAAAGAATGACATATGCCCGATATTTGGATCAAAACATTTGCTTTGTGGTGTTGGTGTTGGAAATTGGAATTTGATGAGGGCAAAGACCAAAACAAGAACGAGTTCATGGTTATGTAGAAGTGGAAGAGTGTTGCATATAGGGTCATTCATAACGTAACGAAAGGGGCACACATGTAGTATGTGCATTGATTGGATTTGCTGCAAACTGCTGCGAAGTGAAATCTGTAAGCCCCTTCAGAGGTAAGTGCGTGCAGGGTTAGTGACTTGGACAAACAATGCCCAGGGGGATTTACTTTGATAAAGCACTGGGAAGGGACTCTTTGGTGATGCCAGGAAGGAATGTCAGACTTCTTTTACCTCCCCAGCTTGAGAATACTTCATTGCTCGTACTTATTGTCTTGGTAATAGACCAAAAAGGACAGTCATTTCAATTTTCAATTTTCAACTACCAACTCCTTTAGAACCTCCAGAATGTGGATAAAGATTAAAGAGCAGAACAGAAATGAAGTTTATAGTGCGGTTTATATTTGGGAAAACTCTAACCTGCCTCTTCAATTTCCATGTTCATATATGACCATGTATTGTAAATAATGTGTTAAAGCTATTCGTAAATGTAAAGAATGGAGGGTATGGAATGAGGGCTGCAACTTATGCATGAGGCTGGTTTCAATGATAGCCTTGGCTTCTCTCCAAACCAAAATGTAGTCTTTGGTTGAAACTTGCCCTGATCCCAGTTTCAAAGTACTGTCCAATCATTACTGAGCGTCTTTCTGATGTTGTTAGCTATGTTGCTCCTTCATTTCTTATACATATAAGTATGATCCAAACCTATGAGCACTAGATGACCAAGTATACAAGCAGGCCCATTACTTTACGAGTCAAGGGAATCCACGAAATCAACAAAAGAATCTAGGTTGCGGACTACCGAGCCAATCACTCAGCTGCGCAAACACCTGTGGATTTTCGCCTGTGGATTTTTTTAGCATAAGCATGAGTGATATAAGAGGTAGATGCAGAAGAGCAGCTCAGGTCACAAAGGACAAGATGGCAACTGAAGCACGGATAATCCTTGTAAAACTAGATTGAAGCTTCAAAATTTCCAGAATTTGCAAAATTTGGATAGTTTGGTTCATACTGCAAAATTTGGGGTGCTAGTATGGTCTCAGATGAACGAAATTACTCAAGGTTATCATAGTGCTCTTGTTGGGGATGCTTTGACCATACATGTTTTTCAGGTTTATGTAGGAAATGACCTATCATGAGTAATAAGATCCGTAAAATGTTAAGATACCAACGGCTTGCGAGGAAGTTATAATAGAGTAGGTGTTATGGAAATTTTGTTGGCTTGGTTCTAGATGTCCAAACTTCTCCCGAGTATTTTGCATGAGCTGACCTTCAACTTGATGGTTTCTGAGAATTCCTTCTGTTCACTGTAGTTTTATGGATTCTTAATTGTTCTTTTCATGTTCTTACCTCACATTGCTAACGAGTGCAGGAACAGCTTAAGCCATTAATGGATCAACTCAGCAGAGTAAAAGATTTGCCAGTCCCTGAATTTGGAAATCTCCACGCGTGGGAACTTCGTGCGGCTGTGCGTACAGGAAATGGTGATTTTAATGCCAATGATGCCTCAAGATCTGCCCAAGGTTTTGGTGGAACACCTATGCCATGTGTTGGAGAGACAAAGGTAACTTTTCATTCCTATTGTGGCTAAAAAGCAAAAAATCGGAAGGATAAGAAATGGTGAGGACAACTTAGAGGTTGTTGAGCCTTGCGCATAATGTTATATATCTATCTTTGGACTTTGGTTGGTCGTCGGCATCTGTCCTTTGATTAATTTTGCTTTATGTGCCATCTCAAGATCAGGTTTTTCATTAAATAGTTTTCATGTGGATGCAATAGTTTGGACTTTTAATTGTGTATTCCTGCATTTTAATAACATTTGGACAAGGCATGTGCATCAGTTATCTTGTGTGTAAGAAAGTATCTCTTAGCTTCCACATTTCTAGTGAATGGTGGCAACTGGCATATATTTATGGAGTGAGTAAAGTTACTAGTGTCTTTCCTCCTTCCAATTTGTTCTTGCTATTCTATAGTTGAGAAAAACTTAGCAATCCACTTTAGGAGTCTTGTGCTGGTGGATAGAATTTCCGTTAAAATTTTGTTCTGGACCAAGGTTATCAGGAATGCTTGACTGCGACTTCTTTGTCTGCATCTATCCAAAAGCATGCTTGGATCGCCCCTGAAAGAGTGATAAGAAACAACATAGGAGATGCAAGCATGCTTTTGGATCACCCTTGACTCTTTAGTATCATATACGCTCTAATATTTAGTGATCGGCATAAATTCTTGTTCTGGTGTCTGTGCTTTAAAATGCACGTTCCCAGACAAGCAAGCAAATCCAAAGTATTTGTCCCTTGTATGTTACCCTAGTTCTCTCATTGTCGTAGGTTATATACTTACTGCAAACGACATATCAAGGCATGAACTAAACATAGAGAAAATAAGCGAGTTAAAATCAGTGTTCTAAAACAAGGAATTAATCGCTAGCGGGCCTATCCGATTAGGTTTGACTAATGATTAATCGTCAATTACTAATTACTATGCACTGATTGATTGGATTAATCCAATTAATCGCTCGAAGGTGGTTGACCGCCCGACTAGTGCCTAGCGACTTTTAGAACATTGGTTAAAATGATCGTACACATTGTGGAGATATACATTACAGTTTCCTTTCTGTCTAGCAAATGAAGCTTTTGAATGCATGGTGGTTATTTAATTTACTTAGTTCATGTTTGACCCTGCTCATAGTGGAAAGTTTGGTTTCACTTGAGGGAGTTTGTTGAGGATGTAAATCATGAAGTTACCCCTCTCTTCTTCAGCTTTTACATGAGTTCGTGTTGATCAAGGTATGAAATGTGAGCAACCTTGCACAGTCAAGAAAACTAGATTGAGCCATCGTGAATACCTTGTTGAATATTTTATATCATTCTCTTTGTTAACCTTGTCATTTTGTATTAGTTCGGCTTATAGGAACAAGCTTTGTGAATGGTTATGGTGGGCAACTGTTGGTCCGGTCACTTCTTTTAGCCTATTTAGTTCGGGCTATTGTGGTTAAACAAAAGCAGTAGACTTTATTGTGGTAGCTTTTATTCTCTACATGGATGTCAACTTAGATCGTTCATTCAGTCTGCATTGCTTTTAGATTCGACAAACTCTTGCTTTAACTAATCATTAAAATGCAAAATATGAACGTAGTAGTTACTCGCAAGGGGATTCTTTGCAAACAATTTATGGCTATTGGTTTGGGCAGGTTGAAGTAGCCTTTTCTGGTGTTGATGAAAGAGGAGAGGACACGAAATCTGAGAATTCAAATTCAGCTATGAAAGTTCTACCTCCTTGGATGATCAAGCAAGGTATGAACCTTACAAAAGAACAGCGTGGAGAGGTTAAGGAGGAGATGAAGATGGAGGGCACTTCAGCACCTGTTGACATATCAGAGGACAAAAAGGACAAAAAGTCAATGACCCAAAATACTGATGCTAAAATTTTACAGGCTAGTGCAAAAAATAATTGTTTAAGGTTATTCTTTGTTTTTCTATTTTTTTATTACTCTAATTGTTCGGGCTAGCTTATGCACACCTCGCCATTCCTGGGGACCAATCCCACCTCGCCAATAATTTGTGCTCTAGATTCTATCTCGTTGAGACTTAGATCTGACTTTTTCTGTTCTCTACTTTTGTTGTAGGATGAATATGTTAAAGCCTATTATGCGGCTATACTTCAGATGCAACAAAAGGAAGCTGCCAAGAGAGAACAGGAGTTGTCAAATACTGACATCTCTAATGGTGTGTATACCAAATCTGATCGTCAAGTTGGCAGTAAGTCCAAACGTGATGACAATGAGGGAGATGAAGATATTGAGTGGGAAGAAGCTGCACCTACAGGTAGATATCACCATTATGCCCTGCTTTCAATCATTTTTGATTGGCTGCTTCCATAACTCTATTTGGTATTGCTTGGGCTTCGTAAAAGTCATTATTTATGTGGAAGAGAACTTGAAGAATTCAGATGTAAACTGTTACGACCATCGAACTTTTTCTCTCCTCTCTGTGGTTATTGTTACTTATTAGTTATCTGAAATCCAATGTGATACAAAATTCTATCCAATGACAGATCACATATTATGTAAGCTTTATCAGATGTTGATAACATATATTTGGGAAGTTATTTGAAGTACCTGTTTAATAGTTTTAAGTTTCAACTGGTGAGTTTGTGGGGTTAGCAAGCTGGTTGTAAGAGCTTTTTTTTTGGTGTTCAATATTTTTAGGTGGCCTTTTATTTCTGCTTTTATGCTTCGTCTTTGTACTTTCGTAAGAAGCACGAAGGATTAAACTTTATCAAAGAGCACGGTAATATGTTATTGGCTTAGGGATGATTGACCAAACTACAAATGGGAGTAACATGCATTACCTCTACTGGTTCTCAATGTGCCCTTGTCGGATGAACTGAGCCCTGAAGGCAAGAATGGAGTGGCCTCCTCTTGGCCAGGATATCTGCTCGGTGGTGGCTCATTATGATCTTTCCGCTGTCTGATCCTTTTAGTAACATACTTTAATTCCAGTCTTTGAATATCTGGTAATGGCTAATTATGGATAAGCAAATATGATTCTTTAGAGTTATCTACATTTGTTTTCAGAAAATAGTTGATCATTGTTGTGCGAGTTTAGTGGTATCAGTAGTGCGCATGAAGAAAGAGTGATCATCCAAGACCAGGAGATACCAAAGAGTAATCATTTTAGGTATTTAGGCTCAATTATTAGTAGAGATGGAGAGATTGCTGATGATGTGACCCATAAGATTCAAGTGGGGTGGCTTAAATGGAGAAGTGCTACTGGTGTACTATGTGACAATAGGGTATCTGCAAAATTGAAAGAAAAATTCTATGGAACTGCTATAAGACCAGGGATATTTTATGGGACAGAATGTTGACCTATTAAGAAACATGTGAGCAAGATGAGTGTAGCAGAAATGAGAATGTTGAGGTGGATGTGTGGTAAGACCAGATGAGACAAGATTAGAAATGAAACAGTTCGTGAGATGGTAGGTGTAACACCTATAGAGGAGAAGTTGAGGGAAAATAGGCTAAGGTGGTTTGGGCATATCTATCGTAGACCAGAAGATGCGGTAGTTAAAAGAGCGGATAGGATAGCTCTAGGTAGCAATGTTACGGGGAGGGGTAGACCTAAATTGACATTAGATGCTGTAGTGCGCAAAGATATGAGTATAATGAGTCTATGTGAACAAGTGGCCATTGACAGAGCTCAGTGGAGGAAATGGATTCATGTAGCCGACCCTAAGTGATTGAAACGTAAGGCTCGGTTTGGTTTAGTTGATCATTAATTGTTGTGTTCTGTTTGTTGGCTTGGCTGTTGGTTCTGTTCGCTGCCGAATTATTGGGACTTTTAAGTGGTCATCAATTCCCTTGCACGGGATCCTATTATGCATATATATCCAAGGTTTTTCTTAATGATTGTTTCGCGTGTGGGGATAAACTCTTATCACTTTTCGTACAGGCAATGCAGGTGAAAGTTACAAGGTGAATGATTTGAATGTTGAAGCTGATGCATCAGGAGATGAAGATGAAGATGATATAGACTGGGAAGAGGGCTGAGAGTTAACTAGCATTTCCTGTTTCTCGCAGAGTCTGGCTTTTTAAGGCTTGCATTTCCATAAATCCTTGGAGCTTTTCTTGTTTGGATTTTCCTTGAGAAGTAATATCCGTAGGGCGTTTGGATGAAGCAAGAATATCATTCATTTGGAAAGCGGCAGTCAGTTATGCGATAATAGGTGATCAGAGATTGTATATTCATTTGTTAAGTTTCAAATCCATATGTAATCATCAGAGTATACTACAGGATATGATATTACCATATTATGATCTATTTCCTTCCACACACAAAAAGTTCATTATGAGCCCGTTTGGGAGCCTCTCTTTTTATTCTTGCATTTTGCATTTTGGGATAGTAGCTGTTTGGGAGCATGGACTGAGAATGCTCCCAAATTAAATCACACAATTAGACATTCACAAAACCACACAATAGAGGCACACTTTGAGAAAAATCTCTCAAGGAGCTTTCGCGTTCTCATTTTTTTTCTTATGGATGAAAGGACCGAATTATCACTGAAAATTTTATTTACACATTATAATACCATTATATATAATCAAGGACAACATAGTAAAAAATTAAATTCCTAAATTATTTTATGATTATACTCCTAAACAATACTACTTATTTGCTATATCTATTATGTATATATTTTGCAAATGTTCTATAGATTTATTACCTATTTTGGCCATAATCAAAAAATTTATAATTCATGATCTAAGGCTATGTTTGATAAGTGTATTAGGTCTTGGGATAGGATTAGCAATTCCATTGGCTTTCTAATTCTTTGTTTGGTTTTCAAGTTAGGGATAGGATTGAGAAGAGAATGGGATTACTAATCCCACACTGTTCCCGGATTACTAATACCATGGGGTACTAGGTATTAGAAATCCTGTCCCAAGCTCCCCATGCAAAATGACCACATTGCCCATAGTTTTTTAACTCATTACCAATAATACCCTTCATTACTACTGCTTTGGTATTACTTTGTTGTTTCTGCTGTGGTATTGCTTCACCTATAGAAATCTGTTGTTGATTCTTATCTCTCCATGATCATTGGGGAAAAAAGAAAAAACCAACCACGACAATCATTGTGAATATGTAGTCAGCATTTGTTCATTTTGGTGGCATAAGCATTATCAGATGGATTGGAGGAATTGGCTTTGAGAATGCGGTCTGCAAAGGTGTAGCTATAAAAGGGTGTTCCATTTTCTCCAAAAAAAATAATTTTTGAAAACGAAGGTAATTTCAAGTTCAAAAATCATGTGTGTAAAACAAATAATTTTTCTACCAATATGGATCTTGTTTGATAAATCTTATTGAGATCTTTTATAAACAATGTAAAAGAAATCTATTTTTTTTTTCATTTTCATTATATTTGAGCTTGAAATTACCTTCTTTTTGAAAAAGAAGATCTAGAAAGAAAGCGAAACGGGGTCTAAGTCCACGCTCTCCTCCTATTTCGCACCTTTTATTTGCAAACTATCCAAAAATTGCAAATTCGTGAGCTAGTCTTCCATACAATTTCATAGACTAGGTTTTCACCCATGGATATAATTGGAAAATGTAAATTGTATCCTATCCCTTGGTGTTCCAATCAAACAAAGGATTGTGATTGGTAATCACAATCCTATAATTTAATCCTTACACAATCAAACACCCACTTGGGATTACATTTGGTATTACTAATCCCATCTTTTTACTAATCTCATCTTCTTACTAATCCCATCTAATCCAACATACTTATCAAACGGGGCCTAAAATACTACTACAAATTACAAACGAGAGAGAGAGAGAGAGAGAGAGAGAGAGAGAGAGAGAGAGCCCAAGGCGCTCCCTACCAAGACCCCTTGCGTTTCCCTTTTTTTTTTTTGGGTGGGGACAAAACATAAGCACAAGTAAATGTTAAGTAGCGTGAAAAGTCCTACAATTTTTAAATCAGTAAAGTATTTTTATAAATAACTCATAAAGTTAACTTTCAGATGAGTTTTACTAATTTTTTAAAATTATCAAAGTATTGATATAAAGTTTCCATATGGGAAAAAAAAACTATAGTTTCCCTGTATTATCAGAACTCAAAATAAGTACTTACTCCATATTTTTTAAGAATGCAATTTCAAGTTCAAAAATAATATGTTTAAGTAAATAATTTTTTAGCAATATGTATCTTATTTGATAGATCTCATTGAGATCTTTTGAACAATGCAAAAAAAAATAGAAAAATTATTTTTCATTTGCAATATTTTTTAGTTTGAAAATGTGAAACGAGATGGTTATTTTTTAAGAAGATTTGTGGAACAGGGAAGGTCGATAGTGTCATTGAGATAATATAATGATAATCAATATCCAAGTTAAGGTGACCTAGGTTAACTTTGAATTTCATGTTATGAATGTGTTTACGCCTTGTATTAAATAAAGCTACATAAGTGTGACCACACCTCGTATATCTTTGAAAAAACTCAATCTAATGTTTTTGAAAGATATCATTAAATAATGAGTTCGCCCAAAGCCATACGCTTCTTAGATATATCCAAAAGATTTGAGGGGTTAGACGATACGAAAATTTATATCGGCTTTAATTAAGCCCCATTAGTGTACGTTGAGATTTGGTCCCACATGCATTAGTCGGCGTACACCTGAACACCATGAATTATCTTTCTTTTTTTAAAAAAAACATAAACTTGAAGGAGAATGAGTTGTTGATATCAAGGAATATGTCCATAACGTAGATGTTGAGAGCATTCAGTAGAGAGAGAAGCGACTGGAAAGGATGAGTTGTTGATATCAAGGAATATAATATGTCGATAATGTTACTTGTCGAGAGCATTCGGCAGAGAGCGAGAAGCGACTGGAAAGAATGAGTTGTTGATATCAAGGATATGTCGATAATGTTGTCGAGAGCAACTGGCCTGTGTGTCTGTCTGAATGCTCTCAACAACTGGTGTGTCGATCTGTTTCATGCCTGCAATGACATTAATTGGAGAGATAATGGCCGGGAAACTTGATGGAGCACTTTTAATAGCGTTGAGAGTTGATCATGAAGTCTAGGAACACAGTAATTCAAACACGACACCATCCGGCCACAACCCTTCACGTACATGTGGGGTCCACAAGCATTAGTGTGTGTGGATCCCCACGTGCATGTGAGGGATTGGGGATGGTGTGGTGTTTAGATTGTTGTGTATGTAGCATTATTGTAGCAATTCAGTTAAGTCTACCCCTACCACACGGATTCACCGCTCCATCCAAATTGGCACCGTTTGGTGCCTAATAAATGGGCATGATGATTGATGAATTTGTGGGGCTGTACGAATGCTGAAAAAGCTCTTACGGATATCGGATTGAGATAATTTTTTACAAGAATTCATAAAAAAATACTCCCTCCGTTCCAAATTCTTTGTCCGGTCCACAAGTGTTAAAAATAAGGGAAATTTATAGAAATAGTCCTAATTTCATCCGAGTCTCATTTTCACCCTCCAAGTATTAATTGCAACTCTTTTGACCTCCAAGTTTGGTTTTCGTACCAAGTTGGTCCAATTGATAACGTCTGTCAGTCAAACTGGAAGGAAAAAATCAAATTGAGGGTAGATGTCGTCAATTGGATCAACTTGGTACGAACTGCAACGTCCAAACTGCCATCCATTTGATTTTTTCCGTTCAACTTGGCTGACAACAGTTATCAATTGGACCAATTTGGTACGAAAACCAAACTTGAAGGTCAAAACAGTTGTAATTGATACCTGGAGGACGAAAATGAGATTCGGATAAAACTTGAAGGACTATTTCTACAAATTTCTCAAAAAATAATACAATTTTTGCAAGAAAAAATAAAAAAAAATTCAACAACTTACTAGATATCAATGAGTATTTTTAATTTGCAAAAAAAGTTTGAATTTTTTCTTGAAAAAATTGTATTATTTTTAACACTTCGTTTTGCGGACCGGACAAATAATTTGGGACAGATGGAGTATTTTAAGAATAGCTTGTGGCTTGAATCATCTTTGTGGACCTGAAATGGGCGCCACAAAATCATCAATCATCATGCCCATTTATTGAGCACCAAATAGGGACCAAACGGTGCCGTTTTGGATGGAGCGGTGAATCTGTGCGGTGGGGGTAGATTGCAGTGGCGGAGCGAGGACAAGAAATCAGAGGGGGACTGAACTATGAAAGAAATTTTGTTCGGTGTCGGTGCCTAACCAATGTGGATGACCTACCCTCAATCGAACCGGAGAAGAGAATAAATGATGTGCACAAAAAAAAAAAATTAAGGGAGTGGTTTTGTCACTCTCCAAGTTGTTAACGGCACTCTCCAGGGGACTGTCAAAATCAATACGGGTTGATTTTGTCACTTCTCTAATTGTTAACCTTTGGAAAGTGAAAAAATCAATATGAGTTTGATTTTGACACTCACCTAGAAAGTGTCGTTAATAATTTGGGAAGTTGCAAAATCACTTCCCAAAAATTATATGAAAAAAAAAAAATGGGGGGCCCGGTTGTAGTGGTAGACTTCCTGGTAGAAATCAGCACAAGGGAGCTCCCGCGACTATCACGTGTTTTGGGGTGGTGCCACGCTTTTGAATGGGGGTTGTCAAATTTAGATTTAGTAGTACTTGTTTTTGGCATCAGATGTTATTTTCCAAGTGATATAATTCGCATACGTGAGCAGGTGCAGGACTGCAAAGGTGAAAACATTTTTGAAATATACATCATAACGTATTGAATTCTGCGAAGAGCGAAAATTGAGAGCGCGAAACATTTTGAAGGATTATGCAACCAAAGTTATTTCGTTGTAATTTTTTATCCTTTATTTTAGAATAAAAGATCTTACCCATAAAGAATGGTTTGTACCTTGAAATTTGTAGATTAAAAAGCTAAAAATTCTTATAAAGAGATATTGGCGTAGTGAGATAATGACATTGCCCAACTTCTCCTGATAGAAGTTTCAGGTTCAAGTCTCATATGAAGCAGTTGGAGATAATTTCTTTTTCTTTTCCTAAAATTTATGTCCGCGGCAGGTTTGGTGATGTTTCTAGGTCTCGGTTGATTCTTCCTTGGTGATGGTAATTAGGTGGACATCGGAGGAGTTTTGAATGGTGGTGGTGGTGGATTTGTCTGTAACAGTGGGTGGCGACGATTCCTGTTATGGTTAGATTTTAGATTTTCTTAGGGTTGTACCTACATCCCCATCCACATAGTTTTTATGTGGTGTACTTACAAACCTACCCCAAAATGATTACTTAATGTGACCCACAATTTCCACCATTTTATTATTATGACGTACAAATGAACAGAGGGCCAAAGGGGACCAATTCAATGAATTGGGTAGGGCAGAGCAACTACATATACAATACTCTACAAGCAGTGGAGAAGGGGACCACTGCAAATCTTTTTAAATAGAAAAATAGGGGATCGATACACATTATTAATTAAACCAAAAGGCATATCATACCACACTCCAACACATACTGAAAATTGCAATTTTATGCTACGAATTTGAGCTTTATTGATCAGTAATTACCAGCAGGCAGACAGCTTCGAATTCAGGGAAAGGGTTTTCGATTCTTCTAGACGAATGATCAGAGAGAGGAACAGGGTTTGCAATTCATTCCTCAGCTAGTACTTCATCAGTTGCATGCGTCGTGTATGAAGCTCGGATCTTCTTTTCCATCATGTGTAAGAGGGGAACAAGAGAGTTTGTGGTTTCTTATGATGCAGGGAGACGGATTTGGCGGAGGACTTAAAGGGATTTTAGGGTTGGTTAATGGGAGAAGGGGGAGAGTTGTTCCCGCCCAAAGGATTGTAGGGTTAATGGGACAATATCGACTTTTTACGTTCTCCATTAACGGCATTTTTAAAAATGTGGGATATTGAAACTTCAAAAAAGATGGAGGGTCATGAATTCAATAGGTAGATAGAGCGTGGTTTTTGATATTTCGTGGTAGATGGATGGTTTTTTTTTTAAAATTTTCCCTTACAAAAAAAGAAAAGAAGTACTAGCAATCAATCAGAGTTGCAACTTCAACAGGCATACGTTAGTACTAATGTCCTGAGCAATTTCCAAAAAGAATGTCATAAGTCATATAGGCTCCGTTTGTTTCGATGTAAAATATTTTACAATGTAAAATATTTTTTCAGAAAATAAATTTCAAAATTTTATTTTTTCGGTGTTTGGTTGGCACTTGAAAATATTTTTAAAAATCAACAAAATAGTGTAAAAAGAGAAAAGGGGGCTTAAATGGTGGAAAGATATGAGATTATTGGAATTGAACGTGAGTTAGGACTGACGATCGAGAGAACTGAGCAATGAGAATGGCAGTAGAAGGCAGCGGGTTCATTTCGGAAAATAACTTACGTACAGAAGATTTAAGGGTAACTTATTTTCATCCACTTGATGGAAAATGTTTTACATGTAAAATATTTTTCTCATTTTTTACATAACCAAACACTAGAAATAAGTAAAACATTTTACCGGAAAATATTTATGTCTAAACAAACGGAGCCATAGTGTGCATGTGTGAGCAGGAGTGTGAAAATGTCCTTCAAAAACGTTCCAAATTGTTAAATTCGTGAGGGCGAAAAGTGAGCAAGAGCGTGGAGCGACCTAGGTAGAACGATAGGATAATCCTGCAGAAAAAATTACGCAACCTAGCTAGGTGGAAAATTGAAGAACTAGAACACAACATATATAGGAAATTGAATTAAGTACTTGCTAATCATGATGTCTATAATTGAAGTACGAATACTAACAACCATATATATAAAGAGATTCTTTCGTCTAGCTAGAAACAGTGAGAAAATTAGGAAGCGTCATGAAAATATAAATCCCGTCAAAAATAAATGGTAGGAGTACTATCTCGTGTTTCAGAATCACTAACTTAGGTATATAATGCTATAATTAAAACCCGATCAAAAGTTGCTACATCAACTTTTGATTATTTTCATTTAAGAGATTGTTAAGGTTAACAATATAAATTGTCTACAATGTCATAATTAAAATTGAATAACCAAAATTTGTCACATCATCTTTTCAAACTACAAAAAACTAAAAACTGTGAACTGTAGAAAATAGTTTTTCTAAAAATAGTTTTGAAACTGATAAAAATTATTTACTAGAAATAGAAAAAAAAAGTATTTAAAAAAAACAGTTTTCTAAAAAAAAAATTACTATAAATTTTTTTTTTCAAAAATATTGTTTGAAAAGAAAGAAAGATGAAAAGGGAGGAGAAATAGAACATTTTTATATAATGACTGGTGTATTTAATTGAAAATATGTAGAGTCTATTAAATTTGATTATTGTCAAAAGTTCTCGCTAGTTTTGGCTATCTAAAATCCAAAATTTGATTATTTTTAAGGAGGTTGTTAAGTTTGATTATAGCATTGTAAGCCATATTTTGCACCAATTTTGGAATTCCCCTTCCCATTTCCTTAATAAAATGTTACTTTAGCCAATAAAAAAAAATATTTTTAACTTTAAAAACTTTTTACTTTTGATTATAGCGTTGTGGATACTCTTAGTTAAGTCAAATAATTTTAGTTACTCACAAGTTTACTACTAAAATTAACAATACAAAAAATATGCAAATTCAAATCGGGATACGTCAATACTCCTTCCATCCCGATATATTTGTCTCTTCATACTATTTGGGACTCCTACAAAATTGTCTATATATTTAAATTTATAATAATTTTTATATGGAATATGGATCTTGTTTGATAGATATCTATTAGTTCTATAATATTACGTTTTCCAAAACATTATAAATTGCGTGAGATATAGACAATTTTTTCAAGGACACGAATGTCAAAATTGGACAAACAAATCGGGATGAAGGAAATACTAGAAAGTAGAAGAGAAATCTTTTTCTTGGCTCCGCCATGAATAGTTGTTTATGGCGCTAGTCGTGACCATTCAAAAGTTTATTGAACGGTCCAGACGTTAATAAAACTTTTTTCTAAAAAAATTTCACTTTTGAACGGTGGCGATTAATTGTTGCCGTAAAAATCTATTCACGACAGAACCGTGAATAAGTTTATCTCCGTAAAAAGGGTTGGGGGTTGAGGCTTTTTGTTCATGAGACCGGTGGGTCATTTCCATAACCCCAACCACCACCATTTATGGCCACATTACCACTTGCACAAACTAGTAGTATACATAGCAAGTTTTGGAAACATATTTCAGTACTATATTCATCACAGATCAATTAGGGGTTACAACAAACGCATTTTATACTCTCCTTTAGACTTTTCATAGCCTTTATATTTCCTGTTCTGCAACAAATATGGAGGAAAAAGACTCGAGGGATGAAGACAGGGAGGAACCAAATTATATGTACCTTGAAACTTTGGTAAGGTTTTAATTTTCTCATAATATTATAATTACATGCAAGTTATAATAAAGAGTAGATTTAAATCATCTAATAGAAGTATCACAAAACGATAATCTATCCACACAACCATTTCATGTATCGAACTAGATATATATACTCGTTATTGGTTTTTATCCTGCCGTTGTTTTGTACCGTCTCGATATCAAAGAGTCGTTATGTACCGATAGATGCACTACGTTTAATCTGTATATATTCCAAGTGTTGTCGTTAAGCGTACGCTCTACATAATGGTTTCATTAAGGCTCTGTTTGGTAAAGTTGGCAATAATCACAAAAATTGCGTTTTCATTTTTTATGAAAAAAAATGAGTTTTTGTCTAATTATTAAAAAATAAAAACAAAAAACATGTTTGGCGACCATAATAGTTTTTATTTATTTTATTTTTTGGGCTGCCGAAAGTGTTTTCAAAACAAATGAAAACGCAATTTTTGTGATTATGTATTTTTATAAATAAAAACAGTAACACAAACATGTTTATGGTGTCTATTTTAAAAAATATCGGAAACAAAAACTAAAAACTAAAAATAAAAACTTTTCCAAAAAGAGCCTAATTTTTCTATTTTTATAACTTACGCCACGAGTTTGTTATGTAATTAGGAATCCCCACGATCATGGCCTCTAGAGTTTTACATCTCATTCCTGAACTTAATTCTAACATAAGTGATCCCACGCATGCAATCATCTAAAAACGAATATGTGCACATAAACTAGATGCATGATTTCTTAATATATTTTCTTCAATTTTCCCAGGGAGGAAGTGTGAATTCATTTGGAACACTCATTTGAGCAAGAAACTCGAAGTCACTGGCATAATGAAGTCACGAGAAAAATAGCTCGTGATCGAACCTCGACCTCGGACCTTCATAGGGGTCGCAAGGTCAACAGTGGCATTATATTTTAATTTTTCTGCTTGCTAGGTTTAATTCGCTTCTCCATGGCATGCATCGTGCAATATTAAATGAAACCAAAATATTACTCCATCTCTTCTCTTTCTTTCTTTTCTTTATTGGCAATATTACTCTCTACTTTTAGCCCCCTTTTCGTTCATGGGTGAAGAGACTTAAAAATCTGTGTTTTTTTTTTTTTCCATTATGGATGAGAGAAATACATAAGCCCTTTCATTAATTATATATATGATCAATGTTAGTATTACATGACTTGAGATAACAATTTTACTGAATTACTAGAAAACTTCAAAAAATATGTAACTGACCAAGGCATTTGGAATGGAAATCAAGTTCCTGGGAATTAACAGAGTAACATTGGAGGTGACAATTGGTCCCTGGCCAGGTTTAATCGAGTTGTGCGTAGGCTGGTCCGAACACCTGCGTTGTAAAAAAGAAAAAAGAAAAAAAAAACATTGGATGTTGTACACGTACCAGTTAAGAACAAGTTGATCTTGGGAGTACTGCACTAGATATGAAAGGGATATTACGTACCCTGGATCTGGGTTCAAGCTGTACTGCTTCCCCTTTCACCGGGATGAACTGGGACCTAATGACCTTGTTTTAATCTTACATGTTTTGTTTAAATTTCCTTTTTGCAAATAAAATTTGACAATGTTTATTTGAAAAAGAGAAATTTAGTACTGAAATCCTAGCTTCTTAATATCAATTTGTTCTGGGAGAGATTTCTAAATTCTGCCCCCAGTGTCGCATGTGTTTGTATTTGCTAGACCGATGTTGTGAAGGACGGATTGTACAAAGAGTACTCCACCCTCACTGCTCTCATTCACCGCTCCCCCACCGCTCTCAATCTCACCGACGTTCAAAAGTGTTTTGGACCGGATTCCGGACTATTAATTGCCGATACGGTCGGTGAGATTGAGCGCTGCGGTGAAAACAGAATGATGGGGGTAGACTTATTGCAGATTGTAAGTGTGCAAATTACCATCACCTAAGTCTTGAGTGAAGTTCTTCCAAGCTTCACATCCATTGTTTCATAGACAGGCAGCAGAAGTGCGTTGTGTAGTATCCACAAAATGCCTTGTTTTTCTTTTGTCTACTCAAATTTATGTAAGTAACTTAGGTTGATTGAAAGGATCACAAACACAAATCTCTGATTGCATATATAGTTATGAAAACCAGATGAATCTTTTATTATTATTGGCAGAAGAATTTTTTTAATCTTTGAAAAAATTATACAAAGATTAAGCGGACCAAAGGCATAGACGCAAACGCCACCCAAGATCCAAACAAGAAACAAAGACCAAAGAAAAGAAAATATCGCCACCGTCCAAACCAAACACCAAAAACTCCTCCAAACTACATAAACCCTACCAGAAAAGACCTACTATTGCGGATACAACAATAGGCCAAACCAAACCAAAACAAAACAAAACACCAAACACAGCCAACACCCATGCGCAACCATCAGCCTAAAAGAACCAAAAAATCTAACAGTAAAACCGAAGATAGAACCCACATCACCCTCGCTAGACCACAAACAACTACAGAAAACAAGAAAACAGAGAGATAAAGTAGAATTAAAACTCCAAAGAAAGAGATACACCTTGTTCCAGACTAGCATCCATCACCTTACGAGCTTGCTTAATCAACATAGAGTTTCTGTTACGAATGTCTAGGGAAGGTAGAGAAGAAGATATATATCTGCATATCTTTATTGAAAGTCTTTATTTTTCAATTTGTCAACCTTTATCCTAAGCTCAGTAATTTCTTCTTTCTAATATTCCTTTTTGATCTTTTCAACCTCCATCCATGACAACAAATTTAGTTTCTTCTCATAATTTTCCTCAGCAAAAATAAATAGAGCTCCTTTCAACTCTCTCTCTATTTTCAGCCTGTGCTTCTTTTTCTTTTCTTTTTAGAGACAGCCAGTTGGGACGCAACTATTTTTTTATCAGCAAAAGTAAAATTATTTGCCTAATGTCTTTGTTGTCATCAAGGATGGGGCCAGGAGGGTCTAGTGGCGACCGTCACGACAAGAATTTTAAAAAATACAATTATGATATGTAAAAAAAAAAAATTATGCCTAACTTATATAGTTTTGCCATCACTAAAATTTTTAAGTATACATTTCACCATTACTAGGATAAATTCTGGTTCCGCCCTTGATTGTCATGCCATTATTTCATCCATTGCTAGGAGGTTTCAACCGCATAAATGATAATCCTTTGTTTTCTTTTCCTCCGTCTTTGCTTTTCATTTTGTTTCCTAAACAAAATCAAAAGAAAAAAAAAGTAAGAGAAAAACGACAATCCTCATCCTTTGCTAATAGGACGACTCCGGGTTGAACTACTAATCTTAGCCTGAGACTTGGGGATTTATTTTCACCTAAGGTTTTAGGTTTAATTCTCATTGCCAGTAACTCCTGGTGCCACTTCCGTACTCTCACGTTTCAGCGTGTGAAAATGTTGAAGAAATTTGTTCAAAATGTACGCAAGCTGACCAGGGACACCTAGGAATTTGTCATGACAAGTACCATTATCTGCTGGGGCTCGTTATGTCACACCACGGGCACCAATTATTCTTGGCAGTACGTGCCAGTCCAAGAAAGCAACTAATGCGGTCGTTTTTAGGTCTTTTAATTTGACCCAAAAACATAAGTGGAGTGATTTTGCCACTCCCTTTTTGTTAATGTCCCTCCCCTTTGTGTCTATATAAGATGATTTATTTTATAAGAAAAGAGATTAACAAAAAAAAAAGAGGCAAAATCAATTCCCAAAAATAAGGCTCTCATTTTTGGAGTTAGGTATATTCCCTGTATCTAGGCCAAAAAAGAATTATATTTAATTGGCCGCCATTTGAATATAACTCGACCGAACTTTGTCTTTGGCCCTACTAAAGCCATGTTTCCACTAACATTTTTGGCAACAAATTAAAGCATTTTAATTTATTGTTCACACTAACAAGTTTTGCAGCTCGGTATTGAGTCTTTACAGACTTCTCTGAGGCTAAGGGGTGCTGGGTATATAAAACATATAAGAAAAGTTCCTATTCTATTAATCAAATCATCTACAATGTATTTATTTGTTAGTGGAAACAACTTGATATTTTTTAACAATTCTCTCTCGACAAATTTAAATTTTTTGCATCCCATCTATTAGTCAGTTGAAACAACTTCACATTTTTTAATAACTCTCTCTCATAAAAAACTTTAAAAATTTTCAACAACTTATTAGTTAGTGAAAATAACTTGATATTTTTCAACAATTTATTAGTTAGTGGAAATAACTTGACATTTTTTAACAACAACAAGTGATTCGTAAATTATTGTCATGCCTATTGGAAAGCTTTTGCGATTCCCGGTCATTTTAGGAAAATTGTAATTTTCTACTTTTGCTAGCCGCCAAATAAATGCACTCTCAATAGTCTAGGCATTTGTATTAATCTTAAATTAAAAACTACATATATACACATCCATATATACATCTGTACAACACCGGATCTTCAACAAAGCCAGATCTTCAATCATTCCGGCACAACACCACCACCACCACCACCACCACTCCATCCAAGCCGGATCTTAGATCACTCCAGCGCCCCCCTCCACCATTCTATCTACGACGAAAATCTTAAGGCTATGTTTGGAACTTATAGAAAGGAAAATAAAATAAAAGAGAAGGAAAATGAGAGGAAAATAGGAGGTAAAATTTACTATTTACTGAACTGGAAATCTTTATTTTCTTAACTCTTTTTCTTTCAACCAAATAATAGGAGGGAAGTTTTTTTAATTTTTCTTTTTTTCCCTAAGTTGAGCCTAAAATTTCTCAAACCAAACACTGTAACGAAATGGAAGTTGCTGTCCAAATCACAGTCCTATTTGTCACATCAGTACAACTTATCACTTGGGCCGGCGCATGGGGGAATCGAGTTTGATGGAACTGATCTACTCCTAATAATTAATTTGGCATCATTTTTTTCACTTTATGTTTACAAATAGTAACGCGCATGAGCAGATGTGCTCTCATATTTCAAATCAGACTACTACTGATTTGATATATGAGTAAATCACACTAACCTGTTTCATCGTTTGCGTGAAGTACGATTTAGATTGACCCAACCAAAAGTACGATTTGTGATGAATTTCATCATTCCAACGTGATATATGAAATGATATGATACCATTTGAACTACTCCAACTCACCCTCCTGGATGGAATTCCCATCCATACATTTCACATCCTCTCTCTCTCTCTCTCTCTCTCTCTCTCTCTCTGTGACTTTCTCTCTCTAATCTAGACTCAAACGCCGTCATTAGGGTTTGGGGAGGTCTTCATTGCCTCCTCCCCCTCCCTCCCTTCTCCTCCATCTCTCCCTCCCCTCTCTCACCCTTCTCCAGTCCTCTATTCTCTGTTTCGCGACCTCCGTTTGGAGGTTCCTGCGTAGTGTGGCTGGCCGAGGGGAGGATAGGCGTGCAATATCATAGATATAAGTGCTTAAGTAGGGCATATTAGCGTGTTAGAGGCACGATTTGTTTCATTTTTCACTTGATGCCTGTGGGCTCCCCGACCGGCGCGCTTTCAAGAGTCGCCACCCGGATTTTTTGATATGGATGATCCGAGAAACCGAGAGTTTGTTTGAGAGGAAAAAAAAGCTTTTAGTTTAACGTAA
The DNA here is from genome assembly GCA_014282245.1 of Rhododendron simsii. Classification (NCBI taxonomy): domain Eukaryota; kingdom Viridiplantae; phylum Streptophyta; class Magnoliopsida; order Ericales; family Ericaceae; genus Rhododendron; species Rhododendron simsii. Next base: position 22,479,661 of record CM024961.1, read on the forward strand.
ACGTTAAGATTTTGGGGGAGGTCTCCACTGCCTCCTCCCCCTCCCCCTCCTTCCCTTCTCCTCCATCTCTCCCTCCCCTCTCTCACCCTTCTCCAGTCCTCTGTTTTCTGTTTCGGGACCTCCGTTTGGAGGTTCCTGTGTAGTGTGGCCGGCTGGGGGGATGATAGGCGTGCAATATCATAGATACAAGTGCTTAAGTAGGGCATATTAGCGAGTTAGAGGCGCGTTTTATTTCATTTTCCACTTGATGCCGTACTTTGTCTCTTTTTTTTTTTTCTTTTTTTTTCTTTTTTTGTTAGTTTCATAGGAAATAAAGCAATTTTTGCACCAAGCTTGTATTGCGAGGCCTTGAGGCGGTGTTGGACGTCGCCATGGATAGTGATAGAGTCGTGAGGTGTCGGGTGACGTGATGGAGGCTTTAGATGCCTAAAGTGCATGCAATGCATGGAAAACTCACGAACGTAGGCGGTAGGGCTACAACTTAGAAGTGTAGCCCTATAGAATGCATCACCTGGGAAACAGAGAAACCCATAGTGCTACATCTCTGGGTTGTAGTGCTACCGACGGCCTTAGAGGAAAAAGATTCGTATCTTGTTATTTTAATTTCGAATTTTGGGAATAAAATATAAATAACTCATCAAACTTCGTTTTTAGGGTTCTGAACTTTATTAGCAACTTTTAGACTACGTTATTTTTCTCCAGAGCTTTTTTTTTTCTTCCAAGTTGTTGATGTAACTCGTATTAAGTTTTGTTCTCCATTAACGTTGTTCGTGGGATCTTGTTTCAATAATATCTTTTATTTTTTTCTCTTATTCCGAGCATTAGGAGCATGTTTCAATCTAGGGTTTCTTTCATTTTCTACTTGATAATGAGTGAGTAGTCATATAGGTAGGCTCGCGGGGTGATTAGCACAAAGTGAGCAGGTCGGATGTGTTTTGTTCCTCTCTTCGGGAATAGCAATGGAAAAAGGAATTTTAGATTGGTAAAATACTTCCTGTAGACAGGCACGGGCAGCATCGGAGCCCATGTGAATGAGGGACCAAATCTTGTTCTCCGCTGCACATGGGTGAACAACGCCCTTTAAGGTTCGCATCTTTCGGAGAATCTTTTTCTCTCTAAAGCCAAATATTTTAAGAACACCGAATGGAGAAGATAAGTCCGAACTGGTTGCGAGTGCTTTGAACCCTATGACTGTACCTTCTTTTTAATTATTTGAAAAACCAAACAAATTCCTAAGTTTAGTCAATCTTAGCATTAAACCCCAAAGGGTGGCAACCTAAGAGCCAATTTAAATAGTTTAACTCGAGTTTTTGAGTCAGCACACATCAACGTCTCTGTGGATTCGACTCCGGTCTTACCAGATATTGTGCTACGTCGCTCCCAGCCCTACGCTTGGGGCAACCTGTAATTTTAGGACTATGAATTCGCTAAGCATTTTTTGCGCCATTGCCGGGAATGGTAACGTGTGTTAAGAATTCGGGTTGTTGTTTTTGTTTTCTTTTTGGTTTTTGTTTTAAGTCATCATAGGTAGAGGTAAGTAATCCTCCATTGTAGGAAAGCAATCACCTCTGAAGCTTAAATACTACCGAGGTAACACCAGACGTCTAGTCGCCATAGAAAGAGAGCCGTCAGTAGCAATGGAGGACGTGTCAGTTAGTGGCGAGTCTTTTAACATCGTCAGCCTTTTTGTCTATTTAGTAATCGAATCACCAATGACCGAGCAACAGAAGTCGATGCGTGAGCACATGCATCCTTAGAGGACCATTCCTCGCGGACCAACTGTTCTGCCAACGGAGATGATGGAGGCGCGCAATGCCTTCACCATCAAGTTTGGTACCCACAATGCCCTCCCCCTCTTCTACAGGAGGGAGAATGAGGAACCATTTGACCACGTCCGCTATTTTGAGGGGTTGGTGCGCACCCTTGCCACCACCGCTTAGTGGGAGAATATTTGTCTTAAGCTTTTCCCATCCTCACTTAAAGATGGTGCAGACAAGTGGTTGTGGATGCAGAAGGCTCAATCTCTCATGACGTGGGCTGCTGTTCGATATCTATTTTACAAGAAATATTTCTTGGAAAGTAAATCAAAGCACTTGACTCACCAAATATAGTCTTATAAGTAGAGGAGGGCGAGTTGTTCTTGAGGTGTTGGGAGCGGTTCAAGGACTTGCTGTTATCCTTGCCACACCATGGATTTGCAAAGCACCAATTGGTGTCTTTTTTCTATTTGGGCCTGAATATTACGACGACCTAGCAGATTGAGTACCTCTGTAAGGAGGAGGATTTTCTAGACAAGTTTCCGGACGATGCGTGAGACTTTCTAGAAGAGTTGGCCGAGAACACCGACGCTAGAAACCTTCCGACCTCAGTGATAGGGCCATCGTCACCCATTGTTCCATACCCCCATCGCTTGGTGGTGAAACCCAAAGTCAATGCAAACTTCCAGATTCTTGAGTTATTTAAGAAAGTTCAGTTTTCTATCTTCTTGATGGAAGCCATTGACGTCATTCCTCAGTTTGCGAAGGTTTTAAAGGAACTGTGTACTTCAAAATGGAGGACTAAAAGTCAGGACAAAGTGCTACTGACGGAGCAGGTGAGCTTCATTCTTCGAGCCGATATCCCAATCAAGAGTAATGATCCTGGTTATCCCACCATCCCCATAGCTATCACAGGCCAGAAGTTCGATAAGGCTCTACTGGATTTAGGAGCAAGTGTCAACTTGCTCCCATATTTGGTGTACTTGAGGTTTGGCCTAGGCAATATGAGAACCACACCGGTCACGCTACAGTTGGCTGATCGGAATGTGAGAGTTTCGAAATAGGTGGTGGAGGATGTTCTAATCTAGATGGGCGAGTTCCTCTTTCCAATCGACTTCATTGTCCTAGACATATACCCGATACCAGAGGTCTTCGAGAAGACTCTTATCATCCTTGGTCGTCCCTTCCTAGCCACCTCCAGTGCCATCATGAATTGCAAAACTAGACAAGTCCAAATGTTATTTGGGGATTTGAAAATGGAGGTGAATGTGTTTAATATGGATAGCCGAGTCAAGGATAATGAGGACGTATATAAGGCGAGTTTGATCGACACGCTGGTGCAGGTACATGTCGATAATATTTTGTATAAGAATCCTTTGGAGATAGTCGTAACCGCCAAGGAGGCGTCATTCTTAGATTCTCCAAAGGTAAGGAGTTTGATGGAGATGCTTGCAGTCGAGGATGTGTGTGGCGCCACTTGAGACCCAGTTCTTAAGCTGCTGGGCGCCCCATTGTCTTAAGTTCCGACTGGTAGCTTTTGCATACCACTCTCTTCGCTGAGAAGTGGACTCGGCTCCTAGCGATAGGGGTACCCATCATTGACTTGGGTTTTATAGCTTCGTACGCCGCTATTAAAATAAGGATCGCGTGCCCAGCTCTGGTTAGTAAGGGCAATATTGTGTCAGTAGCGTAGAGCTTTCATTAGTTTTTCTGATAGGGGCTCCGAGTTTTGGTACAATCTATATATAGTTATTCTTTTATTTCTCGTTTAAGGAAAAAAAACAATAAAGCCAAAAAAAAAGAATTGAATATCGAAAAACAATTAACATAATGGTCTTGTATAGCCACCCATTCCTTGCCCCATCGGCGAGATATGGGGAGAAAAGTATGACACGTTGATCGCATGACGATTTGGTGGAGTATTTCTTTTTCTTTTATTTTCTTTTTATCTGTGGGAGCTCGGATAACGAGAGCCGGGCGGTACTAATGTCATCGTGAGTTTCGGTAGTTGGTGCCTCCATCTTTTGCAAGGCTTAAATGCAGACGGAAAGGTAATGGAAAATTCCTCGCACATCGGCCGAGGACATGTGGTTGGCTACCATCTGTAGGTCTATTTCTTCTCCCTTGCACTTCATTTTCTATGTCTCCATACTCTGGGAACATAGTATGTTTCTAGTTAGGGGGAGAGTATACTTTGTACATGTTTTTCTGCGTTGCTAGGGTAATTTTTAATTTTTGGGGATACGGTTGTTGTGTTTGGTTGTATTGCTAGGCGAGCATGTTAGAATTAGTCGAGTTATTGTGCCTGTTTAATTCATGTGCATGCATATATTTGGTGTCATTTTTGAACATGTTGTGTTGTATATGATTTTGAGTAGGTGTCCCCACGTAGTTAATGGTGCATTTTGATAAACATTCTCATATTCTTTGTCTTCTCTTTCTCACATTTGCGAAAAATAGTAGTTGTTGTTTTACAAATTGAGTAGCTAGATGTTTTGCATGCATTTGTGAGAGTTGGTAACGTGCATAGGGGATGAGACAAGGCATTTTTGCATGATTAAACCATATTCAAGTCACATTGACCAATCTTAAACAAGTCCGAGTCAGTTCCTGAGTCTAACCTAGGAAACTAGTGTGTGGGTTGGATTGTAGTTGGGGGGTCTAGCTCTATGCGTCATAAGCGTCTCGTTGCTTTGGAATTTAGAGCATCATTGTTGTTGAGAGTGAAATTGTGGGCTACCAGAGCCTGAGATGGGCTTTTTCGGAGGCCATCCCCTGTCGTGCGCTCGTTTTTGAAAATTGAAGCGTCGCCACCCGGGTTTTTGTATAATGGTTTGGTACCTGAGAAAACCTGGAATTTGAAAATGATATTTGAATTTGAAAATAAGCCAGAGATTAGAGTCGGGAGCCAGGTTACGAGAGGGGAAGGTTTTGTTTAGAAAAGCACCCCCCTCGCCCAACAAAATCGGTCTTTACTAATATTTGTAGGATTTGAAAATGATTTTATTGCTTTAACTTTTAATACCACACAAACGGTTTATAAGCACATAAGCAATTAACGACGGAAACATAAACAAGCAACTAGTATAAACAAGCAGACATATTTAACAGTTTACATGAGATGGCTAAAGGCACGCTTGCATATATCTAATTAACTACAGAAAACAACAGAATTTCCCATGAACCCTCTACTGTACGATAGAAATATACGCCGTACGGTACATGTTCCATGGCTAGTTTTGTACATAAAATGGCTACAAGATGTGATGGATTTTATCAGATGAACAAACTGATAATCATGCTTCATTTAAACACTTAACAGTGGGAAGAAGAATACGGGTTTTGTTCCACAATGGTCACCATTGTACGGTACGTTAACTTTGTGGTCAGCAGCTTAAAGTGGACTAACAGGGCATTCAGAGACTTAAACAACCATGTAAGCTTATGTATTAAGTAAAAGATGCTTATGTCAAAACATAACTGATATAATTTCATGAATCAAAGCATGGCATATATTGTTTAAAATAGAACATGAGTCTAAAACTTAACATGAAACAGCATGGTATCTTATATCAGACTTGGGATTTCATATTAAACTATAAGGAGAAGAAGAAGTAGCAAATAGCAAACGAGACATTGTTCCCCGAAACACGTCTACCGTACGATGGATATATGTACCATACGAAGAGTTAAGTGGGATTCAAACTTTTATTTCTTCACAAGGTTTGAACCATTTAGGCCCAGGAGTGGTATTAAGAACTAACCTGAACCTGTTGGTTCCCCTCAGAGTATATGGACAAAAAATTATACCTTGTTGGAATGAATCTTTTTTTGAAAACAATTGTAGTGATTGCAAGAACCTTCGGTGTGAATTTGGACAAGCATGGAATCTTCAGAACATTTTTCAGTGTGCTATCATCCTTTTTTAGTGCAATTTTCAAATGTATTTTTTTGTGTCTTTTCTTAAAAAAAAACCCTAGGGTATGTATAGAGAGATTTTCAAAGGATTTTGCTTGGTCTCCAAGCATGCATCGGCTTGCTGCAGGCCTACACCGGCCATGAAAGGCTATGAGCTGAACCATGATGGCTTGAGATGCCTTGGCCAAAAATTTTGAAAGGGTAGTGCAAGTTCTGATGTACCATATGGCAAACATGTGTATCGTACGGTGGAGGTTTTTCTGCCGTGTCGTGGAAATCACTACCGCCTTAACTGTAAGGCAGTCAAGATGACGTATGTGTAACGCACGTTGGAGTGTGTACCGTACGGTATATTTGACCTGAAGTTGACTTTTGAAGGATTCATACCAAAATGGTATTAGCTTAATACAAAATCCTTTTAACATCACGAAGGACTTAAAAGATATCGAAGTATTCAAATTGGGGTGTCTACAGAAATGGAAGAAGCCTTGATTGGTGTCATATGACAGTAAAAAAAAAGGAAGTTTTATCTTGAGGTGGTAGTGGCCAAGAGCCAGCAAAAAATTAAAAGAGAGGTGAGGCAAGTTGGTCAGGATCAGCGCGTGCTGGCACATCAGAATTAGTGGTTGCATGGGCATGTTACAGGGCAGTCCTCGACTCTGTATGAGCCGCTCCAGCTTTCGAACTTAGAGGTTAGCGACAACTTTGTCGAGAGTGATTCGGAGTGATCTTGGACTCCCGTAATGCATGAGGCTAGGGTGGTGGTGTTATTTTATATGTTGTTTCGGGTCGTTAGTGTCAGTGGACTATTTTATTTTCTGTTATTTCATGTGAGTCTATAATAACTTTCGTGGATGTTTTATTTTATCGTTTAGACATGGTTTGGTTGGCTCCAATGGGTGCTTGGTAGTTAAGGGGAAGGTGGCGGCCAGTCTAGGTAGTTGACCTTGTGCTAATATAAGCCATCGCCTAATTTTACAGTTTCCCTTTCAGTTGGAACCACGATTATTCTAAGCCTAATTAAGACCTTGGTGGATCATGTGCATGTTATTAAACTCTCATTCGTACATGTTTTATATTAATGTTGCCCATTTTGTGGAATCGTGACTGTATATATTGTGCTTTTATTTTTCTTGAGCATTGTCTTTGATTGGCGCGTGGGGGTCTTTGTTCCGGTCCCACATAGTTCGTCAAGCACTTTTTCATGGGATGTTTGAGTGTTCCGGTGAGCGAGTGAAGCATCGTTGCCTTCGTGGAGCATTTATCTCTGTAATTATTTTGGTGCTATTCGTGTTTACCCTTTTTGCCAAGGCGTGTATGTATTTGAGTTACAGGTGAGTGAGGAAGCGAAAGTCTTCTGCCTCGCCTAATTATTGTACAGGAAATATAACCTTCGTATCTCCATTCGTGTCTTGTTAGTCTTTGTTTCATTATTTTTCTTTTCGTTTGTTACTAGGGACTAGCAACGCTCAAGTTGGGGGTGTGATAGGCAGGCAATATCATAGATATAAACACCTAATTAAGTAGGGTATATTAGCACGTTAGAGATGCATTTTATATAATTTTTCACTTGACGCCGTGTTTTGTCTTATTTTTGTTAGTTTCACAGGAAATAAGGCAATTTTTGCGCCAAATTTGGATTGTGAGGCCTTGAGGCGGTGTTGGACGTCGCCATGGGTCATGACGGAGGTGTGAGGCGTCGGGTGACGTGATGGAGGTGTCGGATGCCTAAAGTGCATGTAATGCACGGAAAACTCACTAATGTAGGCAGTAGGACTACAGCTCAGAAGTATAGCCCTACAAAATGCATCACCTTGGAAACAGAGAAACCTGTAGCGCTACATCTCTGGGTTGTAGCGCTACCGACGGCCTTAGGGGAAAAAATTCGTATATTGTTATTTTAATTTCGGATTTCGGGGAAAAATATAAATAGCTCCCAGACTTCACTTTTAGGGTTCCGAACTTTATTAACAGCTTTCAGACTACGTTATTTTTCTCCAGAGCTTTTTTTCTTCCAAGTTGTTGAAGTTTTGTTCAAGTACCCACATTACGGTAACTCGGATTAAGTTTTGTTCTTCATTAAAGTTGTTCGTGAGATCTTATTTCAATAATATCTTTTGTTTTTTTCTCTTATTCCGAGCATTAGGAGCATGTTTCAATCTAGGGCAATGACGGAACCACATTGGGGCATATGGGGGCCACGGCCCCCGAGTGGTTCCGGGATTTTTTTTTTTTTTGAATTTTAATATTAATATTAGTTATTTTTTAGTTTGTTAAGAATACGTGGATATTGTATTTTGTATTGGGTGTTGTTTACACAATTAAATACTTGAAGAATGTGTTCGTTTTAGGTCCCACAACCAAAATTTTCTCTCTGCACACGGTCTCCCATAAGTTTTTCCTTCAACTATTAATCTAATTTCTCTTTCTATCTCTCCGCTCATTACCAAAAAAAACTCCTGCAAACCTTAACCAAACAAACTATTAAATTCGCGAACCTTAAAATTTCAAAATCTTGTTGTTCATTGTTCGGCCCCGGCGTTTATGAAATTCTAGTTCCGTCCCTGATCTAGGGTTTCTTTCATTCTCTCCTTGATAATGAAAGAGTAGTCATATAGGTAGGGTCGCGGGTGATTAGGACGCCGTGGCTAGGTTGGATGTGTTTTGCTCCTCTCTTCGAGAATACCAATGGAAAAAGGAATTTTAGATTGCTAAAATACTTCCTGTGGACGGACCCGGGTAGCGTCGGAGTCCATGTGAATGGAGGACCAAACCTTATTCTCCGCTGCGCATGGGTAAACGACGCCCTTTAAGGTTCGAATGTTTTGGGGTATCTTTTTTTCTCTAAAGCCAAATATTTTAAGAATACTGAATGGAGCAGATAAGTCTGAACTGGTTGTGAGTGTTATGAATCCTACGACTATAACTTCTTCTTAATTATTTGAAAAACCAAACAAATTCCTAAGTTTAGTTAATCTTAGCATCAAAGCCCAAGGGGTGGCTACCTAAGAGTCAGTTTAAATAGTTTAACCTGAGTTTTTTAGTCAACACACATCACCGTCTCTGTGGATTCGATTCCAGATATTGTGCAACGTCGGTCCCAACCCTATGCTTGGGGCAACCTGTAATTTTAGAACTAGGAATTCGCTAAGCAGGGGACCATGGTCGAAGGCCTCCATTTCCCTCTCAACCTCGGGTCCCTTTGGGCCTTCCAGATCTGATGGTTTGTGTTCGGTGGTGGAGCTTGGTTTCAGGAGGTGGTGCGGCTTGGGGATTTGCGCAATAACGGTGGTGAAGGTGTAGGGGTTGTAGGTTTTTCTACTTTTCTGTTTCTTTCTCCTCCGGCGAGGTCCGAATGTGTTATCGGTCTGGGTTTCCCCCAAATCCGGTGGTTTTTCAGTCTGGGTCTCCCTCAGATTTGGTGGGCGGTGGGTAATAACAGTAAGGTTTGTCTGGTTTTTCAGTTTTTCGGTGGTTGATTCGGTCTCTATCCGGACTGGTTTTACTAGATCCCGACTTGTGGTGCTTGCAAGGAGGTCTAGCTTGTTGTGGGTTATCTAGTCAACTACTATGCTCAGAGTTTCAAAGTGCCAGCAGGAACTCGCACTAGAGCATCCCTTGCGACTGTGAGGGATCCATCCTTTATGCCATATGCCAACATTAGCCATTTAAAGGACCGATCCGATGGTTTGAGCTCTGAGTTGCTCATCTACTGATTCGCGGATGGACCCTATGCCGCATCGCGCAGGTCTGCTTTGGCAGAATGCGTCTTTAAGCTTGTATGCCCATTTGTGGTTTTGCTCATTTCCTAATTTTTAGTAGATTTAGCTCTTACCGACTGTTATAGTTATTTCATGTAAGTGCCGTTAGGCTTCTTGAACTGAAATTTGTTGTTGATAAAAAAAAAAACTATATATGTTTAGCGTTTGCATGTTTGACTTAGTTTCTAAATATTGAAATTAGTCCATGCGCGCATGTTAGCCAGAACACCCGATTCTCGAAAATCATTCATATCGTTAACTACTTAGCTACTTAATTTCGCGCACACACACACACAAAAACACCGTTTGCGTGTATCCATTTAAAAAACTTGATATGAAAAACTTAGACTCAGTGGCATAGTGCATTTTTATGTTCACTGAATCTGAAGACTAGAATTCCGGTAGGGTGTACTGTACAGCACATTTCATGTTCACAATTACAATGGCATAATTATCATAAGCTAGCTACACTAGACAGAAGATTCTTGATTAATTCTCAGTTCGAGAGAGAGAGAGAGAGAGAGAGAGAGAGAGAGAGAGTATCATCTGCTGATGAAAGCCTTGATATGAGAAATCATCTCTTGGGTTCGAGTCTGAGAGAGCTGAGACTTGTTTAGAATCTGAAAAGCATGGCCAACCCCTTTATACACGACACACTCCACTTTCTTACCAGCTTTACCCAAAGCACCACAAAATTCCAAGTTCCTATCCCTCGATATATCCATCTCAGATACACAAACCAATAAGGGGATTAATATTCTCAACTCCTCCAGTTGACTCGACCCTTTTGCCAACGGGTTGCACCACGGGTGATCCCGGTTCGACCCCGCCGGCAACGACAGCCGCCAGTACGTGTCGGAGGCCGCCAAGCTGAGGGTGGAGCGAGGCGGCTCCACCGTGTGCTTCTCGGAATGAGTCCTTCCCTCTCCTCCGAAAAACGGTTGTATCAAAATAATCCCCTTGATGGACAGAGGCTTTAGAGCCGCGGCTTGGCTTGAGCCGAGCCGTATAGCCACATTGTGGGCTATGTTGGCACCAGCACTGTCTCCAGCTAGGAAAACGCGGGAGAAATTGCATTGCTTTGACCACCACTCATTTTCACCACTCAGTGCTTGTTGCTTCAGCCACATGAGTGCCTTGAATCCGTCGTCGTAGGCTGCCGGAAGCGGATTTTCGGGAGCCAATTGGTAATTGACGGACATGATTGAGCAACCGGCTCTGGCGGAGAGCTTGGCTAGGAACTCGTGGTAGCAGCTCCAAGCTGCGGAGCCGACACAAAATCCGCCTCCGTGGAAATAAACTAGCAATGGGGTCTTCTCATGACATTTTTTGGGCAGGTAAAAACGTGCCCAAACGTTTGTGACCTTGTCAATGACTTCGTCACCAGAGCTCACGCTGAGCTCGGGAGGCAACGAGGCCGTGACACATGGAATGATCTCAGTTCGTTCCACGTGTCCATCTTTATAAACTCGAATGAGCCCATCAATTTCCTCCATAATTTGCCCTTCTTGGTGGGTTTTTGTGCTAATTTGAAGACCTAAACTCGGATCAAGTGTTATGGTAGCCATTCTTCTTTTTCTCATGTGTCTGGGAAATTGGAAGAAAGAGTACAAAAAAAATGAGGGAGATTCTAGCTGATGGGATACAACATGTTTGTACATTTGGGCTTCTCTTTATATAGGAAACGAGGTGGAAAGATAAGGGTTTGAATTGAAGGGCATCAATGAGGGGGGTGGGATATCCTATTTTTGTATTACAAGTGGGCAATTGGGAAATCGCCACATGTACTAGCATCCGGCCGTCCGAGCTAGCTTACCTCAACTAATTCGTTCCCTGGTCCGGTCAAAGAAATGCCATCCATGCAGAGACTAAAAAATTGACAAGAAATTATCTTCTTACTGTTTGACTCTAAAAATCAAACCCAAATCAACTGTGTAAGAAGCAGGCTTACTAACCAACCGGAACAATCCTTTGGCTTATTAGTAGAATGCTAAGCATTGCATTTTGGGCACCTTTGTTTTTAATCATGTCGAGTAGGGTTAGAGTCTTAGACTATCATTGGTGGGTTGTTGTGGACTAACCCAAGTATATATAAAATGGACTCTCATTTGTGGCCATATACTAATATAGACAAGTTAAAGAATGTCTAACTATGGCCTAACCGGCAATATCAACTATAGAGATAGAATTCTGTCTGAACATAGCAAAAGCAAGTAATTTTTCAATAAATTAGTAATCATAATGAAGACTGCCAATATAATAAGAGATTTTCATATCATCTCATAGTTTGGAACTGTCTGAAAGATACGTGTTAAATGTTGTTGAGTAGCTTTCAGGAATTCCTAAATCGACATCACAACTGCTGTTCAAAAAAATTGACATCACAACTTCATTAATTATATGATCACATCACAAGATTAGAGAGAAAGAAGCCTTAAAAAAATGAGATTTTGTCGATATAGAGAGAAAATAAAAGTAAAATCCTAATTTACTGATCTATAATGAATCATGTATCCACATGTATCAAAAATCAAGAATTGTTATGTGAATGGAGTTCGCAACTTGTATATCGTTCTATAAAGAATAACGTATACATATATATATCTAAAATCAAAAATTGTTTGATGGATGGGGTTCACGACTCGTAAATTAAGGAAAGTATAAGTTCAGAACTTGGAAAATTCACAAATAATTTAGGGCCCTTTTGGCAATTCTTGTATTTGCTTAAGGTTGTTTATTTACTTATAATGTATTTTAAGCACATAAACAAATAGTAAGAAATAATATAACAAAACGAGCCCTAAATATGTTTGGTTCACATTTTAGTTTAGTTTTTCAATCATTATCCTACTTCTTCTTCCAATCATTATCCTATTTCTCCAATTTTTACTTTCTCATTTCTCTCTCTCTCTCTCGAATCACTATCCCTATCTTCAATCATTATCATATTTCTCTTTCCACTTACTACCAAAACTAAATTAAACTTAAATCTCAACCAAACAAAGCCCTCCTAAGTCCTAAGGCTACACCAAGGGTTAGGTAAGATATTGCATGGTAAGTGTTGGACGAGAAGAACTCAAGGCCCAGGGGTGGCCTATTGGTCAAGCTTGAGATTTTTTTTTCTCGGCAAAAGGAACTTTTATTAATCTCGAAGGGGTACATCGAGGATAAAGCAAAAATTACAAAGAGCTACATAGAAAATATCCAACCAGAGTTGGATAAAACACCTCTTATATCCAATCTACATCTTCACTTTTCGAATCCCATCAAGCTTGAGATTTAAAGGTTGGATTTTTTTCTAAGATTTCAAGTTCAAATTATATTTATGTGCTATCTATTTCTTTGGGGTTAGTTATTCAAAATTTTGCTTTAATTTGGACTCCGGCAAGTGGGCGATAAGTTTGGTCTTTCAAAAATTAATCGATGTAAATCTAAGTTGGTTTGGAGTATATATAATAAAAATTGCTATATATCGAGAATACTAGTATGTTTCTCGCAACAGGGTGTTTTCAGTAGTAATTTGAGAAAGAAAAAAAAAAAGAACGCATTTTTACCGCGTCGTTCACATAAATTAACAAGTTGTGACATTTTACTATCTCGTTCGTAGACACTAATAACTTGCCAACAAAAAAAGACTTTTTTTTGTTATAGTAACTCTCCTCACAAACTCATCTACAATATTTTTTACTACCGAAAATAACTTGATTTTTTCAATAATTTATTCACTATCAAAAGTTTCTAACAACTTAATTACTACCAATTTTTTCTCACAATTTGCGGGAAACACCCAAGAGTCCAAGACTTGCAGTGGAGTATAATAAAAATAAAAATAAAAAAGTTTAGGAAAAACCTAAAAGGAGATGGAAATCTGACATTAACATTAAAAGCAAGAGCTTCCACAGAGTCAACGACACAAAGCACAAGTCGTTGTCAGTTACACAGTGGGGGTGTACCGCCACCACACCCAATAACTACTGGTGGCGCCCATAGTTAAAATGGCTGTCATCGTCTAGTACCTCTTTTCTGCATTAATATCGCGAGTAATGGTTTTATAATATCCAAAATACTTTCAGCAGAGACAATCTGCAGAGATCCACGTAGAGACAAATACATTTGGCCCATTTCGGGTCCTGAAAAAATTTAAAAAAATATCCATAAATTTTTGAATATTATTTTATGGAGCCCTGTAAAAAATCAACTCCAGTGGATGTCGATAAGTATTACTTTTGGATTCGTAGAGGCGAAACTGCTCAATTCGTCCCTACGAATCCAAAAGTAACACTTATCGATATCCACTAGAGTTGATTTTTTACAGGGCTCCATAAAATAATATTTAAAAATTTATGGATATTTTTCTAGATTTTTTCGGGACCCGGAATGAGGCCAAACGCATTTGTCTCTGCGTGGTTCTCTGCGAATTGTCTCTGCGCGTAGCAGAGCTCTTATAATATATACTCTACTTTATACAGGGTTGGCAATGGGGCGTGTTAGAACTGTGGCGGTACGGTTCGGTCCGTACAAGGATATTTTTGAGATACAAATCAAATCTGATTAGGGTTAGAATAGAGTAGTTATAAATACTCTATATTGTAAATCCTAATTCACTACTTTGATAACAAAGAACAGCAGCCGCTCTCGCTCCCGTGGACGTACTCGGTTTTGGGGAACCACGTATATCTCTGTGTTTATTCTTTACTGTTTATACTCGTAAATCGTGTGCGTGTGTGTCGATCCTAACAGGGCGGGTAGGGGTGGATACCACTATCCCCGTCCCCGAACCCAAATCCAAATCCATCCTCATCCCCTCCCCGATCCCCACCAGGGAATTATTTTTACCCTCCATCCCCTCCCCAAATGGGGAACGAGGATCCCCGCGGGGAATCGGGGATCCAACTGGAACCAAAGGCAAAATCGGTATTCTTAATCCAGTATCCCTCCAGCAAGACGCCAAGAACAAACAACACACGCAGAGCTCTTTAAAGCTTCGGTTTCTCAATCTCTCAATACGACGCTATTTCATGGGTTTCCGACGTGAACAATATTTATCTGAATAGAACTATCGATTTGAGCTCTTCTTTCTACTAATCTTCTATCCGTGGTAAGTGAATTCAATTACTTCTATATTAATTGACAGTGAGATTTAGTTTCTTTCTTTCTTCCTCACTGATGTATATATAGTACTCCTATATATAACTTTCATTTATGTATATATCTTATTATATATATATATATATAAGCGGGGCGGGGCGGGGCGGGGCGGGGATGGGGCAGGGACCGACTCATATCCATCCCCTACCTGTTCCCCATTTTAAAAAAAAAATTATCCCCATCCCCTACCCGATCCCCGAAAAATCCCCAAATCCCCAACCCATTTGGGGCGGGGCGGGATTACCATCCCTAACTGTCTTTATAGGAGTAATTTGTCAGGGCATTCGCATCGGTCTTGTTAGATTTTGAACCAAATTATACTTTAAATTTATTTTATTACTTTAGTTACTCATTTTTTAAATGTTTACTGCATCAAACTCTTCCCTCTCACTTTCTACTCAATTAAATATTCATACTTTTATATTTCCTTTAATTATTCTCATATTTCTCTTATAATTAAATATTTGCTTTTCATTTAATTTTATAACTATATTAGGGTTCGTACATGAGAGCCCTAGAGTCAAAAATTAATTATGACCCTTTAGAATAAAATAATCTGAAAAATAAGATTTTCGTACCAGTTCAAATATATTGAAAAATAATTTTTTAATCATATTTTTAGTATATAAACTGTGTAAAAAATTAAGTGCTCTAATTTTCAATCCGTTTGAACCGGTACGAAAATCTTATTTTTCTGATTCTTTTATCCTAAATGGTCATATAATGAATTTTTAGTTCTAAGATTTTTCAAAGAGCAGCTTAAGAGAGCCCTAGAACTAAATATACGAGAAAATTATTAAAATATGTCTACATGAGTGAACAGTTCCTCGTTTCTTCCCATGAGGAACTGTAGCAAAGCTACTTTGAAGGGAAGAAGAGGCGAGTCTGATGCATGCAATTTTGGTGGGTTTGGCTCTATACTTTGGTCCACAGGTTAATTTGAAGATACAGATGTGGATGCTCTTATCAGTGCCAAAAATTACTCCATGCATAACGCAAGAATTAAAATACAAATTTTAGTGTGCATTAATAAGAAAATAGAATGAATTTTTTTTCTAATAGCGGACAAATCCCGCAAAAGCATGGTTGTCAATACCACTCACCCCAATTACACTTAGCCCCGTTCCACTAATTATATCAAGTACTTATTTTTTAAAATAAGTATTTATTTGAAAAGTTACTTTTTGAATTAAAGGTGATGTATTATGAGAGAATAATCTGTCTCATAAAACAAGAAATAAGTACTGAAAAAAATAAGAATATTAGTAGAATGGAGCCTTAGTATATTTCATATATGACTACAATACGTTAATATATACAAGGTGTGAACATATATATATCTGTATGAAAACAAAGAGATTGGTAGTACTTAAGATTCTCACTTTTTTTTTTTATAATTGCAATATTCCTCTTTTTGTCATCTTACAACGTGGATTTAAAATATTATCCCTTTAAGTGTTAAAAAAATTACTCATGAGAGATTAATCACTTGAAAATTTATACAAAAGAAGGCAAGAGGAGGAATGTGGCTATACAAAATGAAAGACTGAAAATAGACCCCATTTTTAGGATTATAGCTAGCTGAACCTTCTTCTTTTTTTATTTTATCTCCACCCACCTTATATCTGAGTTTGTGGGCTTCAAATTGAAAGCAACAATAGCTGAAAGCAACAATAGCTAATACTGCAATGCTAAAGCAATATCAAAGTGCACAACTGATCAAGATAGTGGTAACTGTTTCTTTTGTTGGATGGAAGTGGAGACTGCTTTTGTAGCTCCAATTGAATTGTGGAGACAGCTTTTGTAGCTCCATTAAAAGTGCAATTTTTAATGTCTTTGGACCAAAACTCTCTTAGATTGACCGCCAAATTGCGATGAGCGGGATACTAATGTGTTAGATCTAAGAACCATTTGTTCGATCACTATTTGTTGCATCTTTTGTGTAATGAGCAAAAATTTCCCAAAAGAAAATATAAAAGAATCGCTGTTTGTTGCCTTATTGGCTTTAATGAAATTTACTTTGGATCAAAAAAAGGTTATCTCAATTGAATTTTACTACAAGATGGAGACTCACTGATAAACTAGCATCGAATTTCCGATTGACCAAAAAAAAAAAATGATAAGCATCAAAGGATCGAGCATCGTCAACATGCACTCCTCGCATATCATACTGCCAACCAGGACCATGAAAGAAGGTTCACAAGGAGTGAACCTAAAGAAAAACAGGAAACAAACGAAAACCAACTCAAAATTAACAACCTTAGAAAAGGATTCAAATATCGATCTATAGGTAATGATTTTTCAACTTTTCGACACCTTTACGCCCCGATATACCGCTGAGAATGGAAAATCACATGCATATCAGCCGGTTTCTATTATATATTGAATTATTGATTCTTGTCAGATTCTTAGATCGATGAGTTCACAGCCCTTTAGAGTTGATACCTGACCTGACATATGTTAAGGGTGATTTTAATTTTTAAAAATTCACTACCAGTAATGGTTATAACTGATTCCTTTTTTGTATCGTTCGATACTCCCGATATCATTATACCATGAACGTTACCGTTACGTGTCCCGATACCATAATTTAAAACCTTGAATTTACGGTACACCAACCATGGCCAAAAACAGTGCACGGCATTTGTAGCCTCCCAGGTCATCAGGTGTTATAGCTTCTATACGCAAGCATTGTCCTTATCCCATTTTTTTTTTTTTTTGTCCCCATAATCTAGGACACGAACCTGATTACAAATATTTTGATTTATTGCAATCCACAAGAAAAATTACCTGAAAGATCGAACAATAACGAACATAACTCAAGCTCAAAATCTGGTTCTACGAACTAAGATTGTTGAAGAAATAACATGAGTGTGTCATACATGGGGCAAATCGAGCCAAAATATCAAATAATACCAAGAGTCTCGAAGCTTGCAATACATTTTATAAATTATATATACTAATCATAAATCGTTGAAATCCAGGCATCAGACCTAAAATGAATTAATTACTTGGCCCCAATTTAGTTTGTACTTTTGGAACATCACCATGTTATTTCAAAGTCTTTTTTTGCCACACATTGGCAGCATTGATACGAGAGACAAACACTTTTCTGGCGAATCTCACACAATATACAATTGTTCCACAAAAATGAGCGCATTGATTAAATAAATAAAGATTCGAAGCATTAAATAATTGCCTGGATGCTGAAGTCAAAAATATCAGGACCCGAGTGGAGGGTTGCCTACCAATTAGAGTACATATTTTCAAACCAACGGTTGGCCACATTAAATTTACAGTAGTTTGAACTGAATTAAAAACATAAGGAACAACTTCGGTGTCTCCATCTCTTTTGGAGATACCGTAATTTTTGGCATAACAGAATTATTATAATTATAACCAAAACCATCTCTATTATAAAACAGAATGGTGTGGGGATAAGTTGTTAGAACGACTTAGATTCATTTGATCCAAAGACTGTAGTGCATCCTCCCACTTTCCGGTTAAGTGCCCATGGCTTTCACCTAAATCACACAACTGTCATCCCCTTCCAATAGGGATGCGTAGTGCCGTAGGCACGGGCTAGCACTATTATAAATATAACAGAACCATAACAAGGCATAACCAAAAACCAACCAAGGCATAATCAACCAAGTTATGCCTTGTTATGGTTTTAGTTATAATAGTAATGGTTTTGATTATGCTCGTAATGGTTTCACTATGTTAAAAATTACGATATCTCTAAAATGGGTGGAAACACCGAAGTTATTCCCAAAATGCAAGAAGGCTTCGTACAGATTTTTCATCCACTTTGAGAACCCTGCATATCTGTGGACTTGGATTGGGCAAGTCATCTAACTTTACTCATCATCCCTTTTCCATATGGGGCCCTTCCCCTGTTTTCAGGGCATCCATTCAATATGCTTTGACTTGACTTAAGGTTCCAGATAGCTCCTCTTCAAGCTGAGTTCCGCTGAGGGTTTTTGGGTGTTTTTATTCAATTTTTTTTCTGTTTGTCTATTATGTGACAAATTTTTTTATCCATATTGATTTGTTTTAACGAAAGGAGTCAAAAAAGTAAAAAATTACTATGACTTTTATCCAAATATTTTTGGAAAAAATCTAAGATAAAGGCCAAAAAGTTGGCTTTTGAGCTTTACCTTGGATATTACAAAAAAAATATTAAGGTAAAAGTAAAAAAAACATTACTTTTTCGATTCCTCTCACTGAAACGAATCAATACGCGTAAAAATTTTGTTGCAAAATGAACAGAAGAGAAAAAATTGAAGGACAACTAAAATAGTCAAATTCCCAAAAAGCCCTTAGCGAAACCTAGCCTTAGTTGGGAAATAAATCAGACTGTCCACTTTGTCCTAAGTCTTTCTTTGGTTTCATTTCAGTATTCGGAATCATTCATATCGTAGAGTCTGTCGAGAAGTTTAACTACATCGAAAATCGTGTTAGATATTCAATAACTGTGATTTCAAAATAAATTTATCGTAAAATTAAATCAACTATCGCATCCCTTTATATATATATATATGTATATGTATATGTATGTGTGTGTGTGTGTGTGTGTGTGTGTGTGTTCCGGTCATTAGCTCATCAATACTTAAATGGTTAGCTTGATTTTTGACATAGTTAAATTTTCACAACGATTTTGCAACATGCACAAATAATATCGATCATTGAAGTGAGCTGAAAAAACAAATCAAAGACGGTCTAATTTTTATCCGACTAGAAAAGATCATCTTTCTTTAACATAACATACGTTTTCCAATTTAAAGAGCCCAAAAAAAAGGATAGGAGTTGTGTTTTAGGTCAAAGGGTTCATCTCAGCAAATGGATTACTAATTTCATCTTCAAAATTGCAATAATTATTAATATATGCAAATCCTAGACTTACAAGCACTTATCACCATTTATTTCATTCTTTGCCTAAACATGGAAATTTCACCAATGCCCATGTCTGAAATTTTCCACCCATGACCTATCTCCATTCCTTTTCGCTAAAGAGCTTGCTAGATAGGTCAGATTCCAACATAAATGATTAAAAAATTGAGATCAATTATGTCTCGAAAGAACAATTTTTTTTTTTTTTTTTATGGCGTTTGAATATATTTATTGGTGGCCGATTATCTTTCGTGCAACCAGTTCCATCAATCAAACCAGATAAAGCGCCATTCGCATCGATGTAGACTTAATCAAGAAAATAGGTCCGGTGGTGTTTTCACTAACAAAAATTACAAAAATTTTAACGCATTTCATCATCCCGTTTTTACTAATAAAAAAATTTCAGCATTTTACTATATCGTTTTCATTAATAAAAAAGTTGTCCACAAAAACGTTTTTTGCTACAGTAATTCTACTCACAAACCCATCAACAACTTATTTACTAGCGGAAACAACTTGATATTTTTCAACAACTTATTCACTACCGGAAGCACCTAATAACTTCTCGACCACAAATAAAAATCTACAAATTTTTCACAATCGGAAACACCCCCTCAGTAACTTTTTTTTTCCTTCATAAGCTCTCCAGAATTGGAATAAAGATGACTGGGGAATAGGAATCCTCTCCGTTTAAGGTCCTTTTGGTTGTAGAATTCCGGCAGGCTTGGGAATCGGAAAAAAGGAACGAGTAGTACTGCAGTCCTAGAATTGAAACTACGAAATTGTTCCTAAGGCGCTCTTCAGGTCTAATGTTTCCTTTCGGCTACCAGCCAAATGATAACACTACAAAGAAATCAAAATATATGCGACGCGTAGTGGTTAGAATTGTCTTGTTCGCGCATTTTTAGAACGTCCTCCCTTTCTGTCTATCTATCTAAGAACAACTATATATGCTACTTAACAAACACCTCTAAACACTTCCAACGGAGATATAAAAGTAAGATCTCACTCTTTAATCAGTTTAGCATCTCCCCCCTTATAATATGAGTTTTCATGAAACAAAGTTCAGATGCTCTAAATTAAAGAGAAGGAAAATATCAAATCGTTCTTCTCTTTTTCTTCCCCTGAGAAATGACATCTTATGCCTTCCTCAGAGTGACCCATTGTAGACAACATTGTGAAACACCACTAGTGATCCACATTTTCTCTTCTTTGGTAGAGGTGAATGCAGCATCCATAGGTTAGTTTCTAGGAGAGGAGGGCCATTAATGGCATAATAGAGGTGAATCCTGCGATCATGACCGTTGATACTCAACTGCAGAGTCCGGATCCTCTCCGGTCTTAGTGATCTAAAACTAGGTCTTTGATGATGAACCATTGTGGAACTTGACGTCGTTAATCTTAACAACCCGTTAGATGGATGACGCAAGCCAAGACCCGTGACGTTTAGATAATCCCGGGATGCCACTCACAGGGAGCAATGGAAGTCACTCGACGTTACTAATCGCGGAAGACATTCACGCAACCAAGTCACACACTTGATTGTCGGAGGAATCACTCACTCTCAAGCAAGAAATACTTGCACAATATTTTCATAGACTCAAACTCTTCTTTTCATTCATTAAAACTTATATAAATAGGCATTACAAAAGATGACTCAACAAAACTCAATAAAGACTAGACAATTTCCTAGACAAACTTTTCAAATAAATAGATGACTCTATGATTACCATCATAACACTTAATGTTTGACTTCCCAAAGCAAACTATTCTTCCAAGACAAACAACACAAAATAGCGACACATAGAAGTCAAAAGGTATTCAAATATTAAAACAATAAAATAAATATCTAAACAGACTTTTCATCTCCCCATTATACTCCGGCATCACTGGATAACCAAAGATAATACAATAAGTTTTGATTTTTCCATTTTAGTTATGCCATTCAAGATACCTACAAGCAAATGGGCAACCATGCATATTGATTCTTCAACACATTCCATTCTTCCAATTCATTCCTTTTTTGACCCATCTCCTTGGTTTCCCAAAGCAGATAAGAGCAGGAGGGCCATTTGGTGACATTATGCACTATGGATGCATCAGATGATCAAAGAATAGAATAATATCTCCCAGCTGTCTTGATGGATATTCGAATTTTTCATGAAGTGCCAAATCCAAACAAGGTAGCATGAAGTGCCAAATCCAAACAAGGTAGCAGAGCTTTTAGAGCTACACGAGTCTCAACTCCTGTGCTATACTGCATTATACCCTGTATCGCTTCATGTTGTTGACACAAAAAATATGTGTCTCTATATAATCCTTTTTACTTCTGTTCGGAGGAGAGTGGGGAGAGAAAACAAAAGCACCCGCGCTAATTGGAGCGCAATTTTGTTCACCGACCAAAAAAGGATGATGGAGACACTATTGGGGCAAGGGTCCTAACCTGTTAGGCTCCAACCAGTTCGGTCCAGTTTAGACCTGTTGTGAGCCCTCTCCAGGCCCTCTCCAGTGATCGGAACCATTCATTTTTAGAGCTCGTCGAGAACGTTGGTCACACCCAAAAATCAAGTTGATCGGATATCGTTTCGAAATATATTGAGTTTGAAAAAAAAAGTGTGCAACACTGAATTACAACCCATTCAACACATTTATCCAAAGATAAATGCATTTCGAAACCATATCAAACGATATCCGATCAACTTGATTTTCAGGGTGACCAACGTTCTCGACGAGCTCTAAAAAATAAACGGTTTCGATCATTGTTGTAGGATCGAAAAGGGCCCACAACGGGTTCAAACTGGACTGAATTGGTTGGGAGCCTAATTGGTTAGGACCCTTGCTCGACACTATTGTGCCCACCAAATGGGGATCGTACCAAGCCCAAAAATGTGATATAGACCTCAATGCGTAGATTAACCTTACAAAAAGTAAGTTTATCGGACATTATCAATAACTCAAGTACTTTGAATGTTGGGTTATCGATACCTTGCTTTTTTTTAGAGGTTTATTAAGTGCATTGATATCTACAAAATGTACATTCATAATCACATTTTTCGGGCTCGGGATGAAGCCCATTTAGTGGGCACAATAGTCTTCGTGCATCCCCATGTGTCCCTTAAACAATGAGGGGAACATTATCCGCTAGAGTCCGAACCATGTCCAACTTCAATGATCAAAATCATTCATTCATAGTGCTTGGTTGTTTGGCGGCTTTAGCCTGTTGGTGCCGGAAACAGGATAGACACTCTTAGCTCCTTCTTCTAAAAGTCCCTGCACACAAGCCCAATGATTGAAGGTGTTTCCGTCACCAACATAGCCAATTCTAAAAAATAATAATAAAATAAAAAATGGCTCAATTTCGTATCAATAAGTAAATATTTGATCAAGTCACTTTTTTCGCTACAGAATTTTACTCCGAAAACTCAGACTAGGAATTGAACCATTTGATCAATTACCTACAGAGATGGGATGGAACTGATTATTCGCGAGATCAACGAAGAAATCAAGTTCTAAAAAATGCCCGAAACCCGATCATCGAAGTATATTTCGGTTTGAATTTCACACAAAGTAAACAATGTTCTCTAACTTTTTAAATGTGCGAACAAAATTGCCTAATTGGAGATTATGCATAAAAACCTTAAAATTGGTAATTAGAAGTTTAGTGTTTGACTTTCAAAACCATTTGAGACACTTTTGGACCATCATAAAATTTGTAGTGGTCTTGGTCTTGGATATGGCTTTGTGATGCCTCCTCACGGACAACAATAATTTTTTCACTCCAAATGCCCGTCTAGAGGATGAAAAATTATTGAACAACTCTATAAGTATCGACCAAGCATGCGTTAACGGTAAACAGATCGGCACGCGGGGCCCACTCCGAGCAAAAAAATCATTACATTGAATCAAGCACTTGCGGTTATCCGATTGAGCTGATTTTCCATCAAGTGACTCGAAAAAATATTTTAAATTCAATGAACAGTTCGGATTATTTGTATGGGACCTAAAAGTGAGCTCCAAGTGCTAATCTGTGCACCATCAGTGTATGCCGGTCGGTACTCATAGACGGGTTGAAAATTACTGGGTGATCTTGGTGTACCGTTACTTGATGTCTTAAGATAACGAAATAATACTAGCATACCGCAGGCGGCAGGCCCAATATTCCTTTCACTTTCAGAAAGGGGAAGCTCCTTTCTTTTCTTTTGCCTTTTTTTAAGAGAAAAACCATACAGGCTATACGCCTGTACCAGTTTTTAATCGGAATAGGCTATACAACACACCTATTGCAAAATCTGTTTTAAACCAAAAAAAAACTGTTGCAATATAGGTACGACACTGCCAATTATTTAACCAGGATGTCTCTTTTGGCCTGCGGCCGCCCGACGGCCCCATCTCTCTTCCTCTCCCATTGTTGACATATAGCTGATAGATAGGCAAGTATATGGTTTTGTTAATTGATTTTGGCTGCAAATTCTGCTGGTGACGTAACACCTTGTTATTATACCTTCATGATAAATCAATGGGTAACGCAGATAACTCCTCCCATGAATTAAGTATGTCACTGCCATGTAGTTCATAGAGATGTCTGTACTCTTCCCGTTTTCCGGGTACGTGAGATCTAACCTGTCAGACCCGGGGACGCACTTGGCACTCCTACCAAGCACCCCTGCCAGCTTGGCAGGGTCTCCCAGTCCCTTTACATCCTGGTCATCCAAAACACTTTTGGACGGCCGAGGTGCACTTGGCACCCCTGCCAAGCACCCCTGCTTGGCAGGGTCTCCCGGTCCCTAACTGTCTGCCTGTCAAGATGCTCTAAATTCTGATTCCTCCAAAGGTTGTCAAAATAATCATTTCCTGCCTCGCAACTCTTTTATTATAACCGGGTATCCGGGCTAACTTAAGCACGTCACGGATTAATAACCAGACAAACATCCGAGAGCTATCGAACCTGCAAGTCTTCGGTAAATAAATCACTTATTGTTGTACTTCCACTCGACCAACGGGCGATTATTCAGTGCTCCTGGAGATCGCCACGTGGTATTCTAAGTCCTTCCTCACTATACACTGGAGTGAGAGTCGCACTTTGTGGTAGAGCCCACACCAATGCCTGATAGAAAAGGGCTCTGAGGCACCATGTGACGGTACTTGGGAGCAATTAATAATTTTTCCTCAACCAACAAGTTTGGTTTCCACTCAACCATCCCCTTTGGTTTCCTGACAACCTAATTTACAGTCCAACCTAATCGATCAACTGTTTCATTGGCAATTTTTTTGATGCCTCTAGCTGAAGTTAATTTTCTGTTTCACTGCAAAACATAAAACAATTCCAAACACAGTCAAGAGCAAGATGTGCACTCAAAATTTGACATTGACACCAGCAGTTCCATACCAACAGAACACAACCAACATGAAAATTGACAAGCAGTACCATACAAAACTAGACATTTATATCCTCTCTGGATTTGGCTCCATTTGGAGACCTCTCATAAGACTAGCTTTCATTATCTAGAAAGTTGACCCTGAGTTACTAATATACTATCTTGACCTGGTGTATCTGTTTTTATACTCCCCAATATCTTCAAAGCTCGTGTCATAGAATCCAATCCCAGTTTCCATACAGAAATGGAAATGAAGACAGATCCAAGTTGTGAAGCAGACGATGATGTTTTCTACGCGGAGCTCAGAAGACAAATTCTGCTTTTGACCTTGGAGGATGATGATGAAAATGCCGTATTTCCTAAAACCAGACGTTTAGATGCTAAAGGAGGCGCCAAACAGGGCTCTGGCAGCGGTGTGCCAGCTGTACGACTTCTCCCCGGAAGCTGTTTCGGTTGGTCGGAGAATGAGAACAGTAATGCAGTACCCACCTGGCTAGTGAACTTGTGGAGGCATGGGAATGGAACTGGGGTGTTCATACCTCATATCGCCAAATCCAGAAGACGGCCCAAATCAGGTATGTTCTTTCTTCTTTGTTACACAATGATCTATTGATGTACGAAACATGAGCAGCACTTAATTCCAGATGTCGTAATAGTAGTCCGGAACAAGCATGGCACGGCCACACCTGAAACATGCCAGGATACATGCCAGACGTGTGGTGTGTGTTATACTTGTTATTGTTCGAAAACATTTTAGTGAAAACATTAGGGCGCGAATACACCTATCCTATCGTGTGATCATGTACTTTTAAACTTCAGGAAAGACACTTGTGTGCTTGTTCACAACGGAGTTATAAGCTAACTTGAAGTACTTTCTTAACTGAGGTTTTGTGAGATGCCATCTTTGTTGCATTACTATGTTTGCTATTTTTTGTGCCACATAAAAAGTTTTCCGTCGAATTTTTACAGACTATTGTGAGATGATCCATCTTTTTTTCTGCATCCATGTTGTTTCCATGTTCCAAATTTTTTAAGATTGATGTGGCTCGTATCCATGTCTTTTTTTGGTGTTCATGCTTCTTAGACATCAATTTTCTGTCATATCTTAAACAATTTCATTATCTTATTGCTGCTCAATCCTGCTTTGCAGAAAGAAGGAACAACGCAAGAGGAAGAATGTACAAGCCCGTGGCAAACGAGAATGAATGACAGCGCAACTCCACCCCAATGTCACAAGTAGTAGAATAATACCGTATAAGCGTGTGAAAGGGATGTAGAAGGAGTAGCAGAGATTAGTCCGAGGTACATGCAAGCTAGCCAAAAAAACACTCCACCCCAATGTCACAAGTGGTAGAATAATACATATCATTTATTGTTGATCAAAATGAAGTGACAATACAACTTGTCTACACAACTTCTGTAAACATAATGTATTCACAATAATACAAAACGCAGTGAGCATTCGATACTCACTTTTTCCTAGAACATGAGTTTTCCCCAGAAGATGAACAAATAAATTGGTTTTCCAGATTCGGGGATGCGTTTTTGGTTTTATCATCTTGAGAGTCGATCAAATCTTACAATATATAGCAATTCAACAAGCACATTGCCCCTTCATAATAACAAGGAACAGAAAGTATGAATATTGAAGCATAGCAGTATCAAAATACAGTTAATATTGCATATATTAGTAGGCTAGACTTGCCCCTTTCAGTTCACAAACATGCCTTACTTACAACATGACTTTTTAAAAAATTAGAAATAGCTCGAAACACTAGGAAAAGCATAATTCCTGAAAGCCTCACATTTCTTAACAATATTGTTAAACTTAATCCCACATCGCTCATCTAAGCCACCCAAGCTTGGTTAATACATTCTAGAGGTTACTCCACCTATTGCCAATTGATTTTAGGTTAGAACTCTCCAAAAAATCTAACAAATATCAACTACAACATTACAACATTTGAGAGAAAAAAAAAACAGGTCTTTATCTCGCCACAGTTCCCATGCTGATTCAATATCTTCTGAGTGTGTTTGCTTTCAATATATTTCTGGTAGACGCAAAGTACACATTTGATTTTATAGAAGCCGACGATTTCATTCAAATGCACTCAGAAGAGAGAGAGAGAGAGAGAGAGAGATCAACCCTTGGGGCGTGCCAACCATAACAAATTGAGCGCCCGTGAGCGTGACATATATATAATCACTGAAAATTATTATTAGTGCTCGAGCTGCTTAACGGATGGTCAAAATCCGATGCATTTGTTGCAATGTTTGTTGCCTCAAAAGGTCAGCCTAAAAAAGAGGAAAACACAAAGTCTGTACACTCCGGAGCAAACAACTTTAAGTGTTGTATATTTAATATATACTAAAGACAGGTACATTACTTTTTTACATTACATAATTACACTACATCTTATGTGGAGCCTATTTCGGGTCTCAGAAAAATTCAAAAAAATACTGATAAATTTTAAAATATTATTTTACGGGGTCTAGTAAAAAATCAGCTCTAAGGTATAAAAGTATTTCCAAACATTTTCGCCCACTTTAATTAGCTCTATTTTTACCTGGGTATTAAAATTTTGGACTTATAAATCAATAGACCAATTGTTGGGGCTAATTGGTTCTTGGGCTTGGGCTATCATTATATACTTGTAGCCCATTTAATATGGGTTGGAGACCAATTTCTAAGCTCCTAGAATCCAGCTTTTAGCATTTTACCGTTACTCCGGAAATCAGTTTACTCCAAGTAGAAAAAGCTCTCTGTTCCTTAATTTCTTTTGGGTTCAAAGTTGTTTATTTTTCATAAAAAGAGGAATCTTCAAAGAGGCGTTGTTCAATCCATTTCTAACTATTGCGAGTTAGGAGGAGAAGGCTATATTTTTACAGGCCCACTCGGTTTTATTTTTTAAAATTATTAAACGGCTCGAATCATTCATACAGAACTTAAAATGGACCCCGTGTGCCCGTCGGTACAATTTCAGGATCCTTGAGTCGGTGGCCGTAGTAGCCTCCTTTTTGAAGTATCCATGTTGGAGTCTCTCTCTCGCTCTACAAATATAGGAGTATATATATTTTGGTACATCAGAATATGTTGAAGTCTAGATAAATACAAAACAAACTCTTTATCTTTGAAGTTCGGGAACATAAGAGCATCCGTCCCCGCTTCTATATTTTGGACGAATTTACATTTTAAAATTTCACTTTATTACTTTTGCTATTCATTTTTAAAATGTTTAATGCATCAAACTCTTTATATTGAAATTATTTCATTAAAAATATTATTTCTCTATTTAAAAAACAAACAAACAACATAAAAAAAAAAAAATCAGCGAAACCAGGAACCACAGTACAAAACCAGCAAACCCCTCTCTCTCCCTCTCTCTCTCTAACTTTACTCTTTTCTTCTTCTCAACCCACAATCCAAAAAATTCAGAAAACAAACAAAACCCAGCCCTGGTTCTTCTCTTCTTCTCAACCCACAATCCAAAAAATTCAGAAAACAAACAAAACCCAGCCCTGTTTCTTCTCATCGAAGGCCGGTGTTCAAAGGCGTTCTTCTCATCGAAGTAACCAGACCCATGGAGCCCAGAAGGATCAAATACCGCTCGATCGTTGGGCTCCAAATCCCCCAGTACCAGATCTGAGATGAAGGTCAAACTGAATCACCGTGGATCACTTCGAACCCCTCTCTCTCTGTCTCTCTCAAAGTCGAACCGGTGAGAGTTTGCATATATTTTACAGTATTTTATTGGCAAACGGGTGAACAGTTCCTCGTGTATTTCAACGAGGAACTGTAGCTCTTCTACTTCTTAGGCTACTTCCACGAGCCTGATAACGCAGGGTTTTGGGGGATTTTGCTGGAGATGGCTCGTTACTTTAGTTTAGAAGAGAGAGTAGAGAGAGATGTGGATGCCCTGACCCCAGCCCCAAAAAATCACACCGGCAAAATTTATCCCCTCCCATCAACCCCCCCTCTCTCCAAACCCGTCTCAAACAACGACATCATTTTTCACCCCTTGTCTCTCGCCTCTGCCTCTTCACCGCTTGTTTCTCTCGTCTCATCATCTTTTTCGGCGACATTCTTCCCGGGCCGAGCTCAAAGCCGCCGTCCGAACTCTAGCGGCCACGGGAGCAGGTGAACAGTAAGTGGGGTATAAATTAAATAGTAAAAAATTGTTAATCTGATGAACAGTGCCTCGCGAGAACAAACGAGGCACTGTAGCAAAGTTCCTCCGATTGCAAAGTAACGAGGGTAGTAGTGAGCCTCAAAATTCGTCATCTCTCTCGTGTTTTTGGCTCGTCCAACGACGGCGGCGTCCAATCTGTGTTCATCTCTGGCGGAGAAATCCTGACTGACGCTTGCGGCGGCATCGTCGTCCAATTTATGTTCATCTCTCTTTGCCATTTGGCCACCCGGAACCGAGCGGTTTTCACCAGCTACAGGTATGGATCTCTAGACTGATAAAATATTGCAGTTTATTACAAAACGAGTGAACGGTGGCTCGGTTCATGTAGCGGGTCACTGTAGCAAAGTTACACCTTTTTCATAATAGCAAGCTTAGAGCCAAGTCTGATGCAGCCCCCTTTTTGGGGTTTTGCTCGCTAGTATAATTTTCAGGGTGGAGTAGCTAGACTGGTGCGGATGCCCTGAGAATAGAACAGGTATCTCTCTTATTCCGAAGCAACAAAAAAAAAAGAACAGGTATCTCTCTCTCTCGTCTCTCTTCCTGTAATTTTAGATGCTTAAATTTGACATCTCATGTTCCCGAAAAGCGTCTTCCATGACCAAAACTTATTTCGGTATTTCCACACTCACTGCACGGCCCGCGTAATCTTCAGTGCAGTTGGGTCTGGTTTCTTCCCTCCATACTTAGGATTCTTCAACGTATAAACACTAGCAGTACTAGTACTAGTACTACTTGGATTCAACCCATTTGGGTTTTCTAATCCGAACCCACTAATAGTACCAGAATTAGGATTGAACCCACTTGGGTTTTCAATTTTTATCAGTTTTGTACATTCTTTTTGGGATTTTGGAGGTACTCGTTGGGGTTACGGTGGAAGTAGTCGACCCTGCCGGAGAAGATTTCTTGGGGCGGAAGTAGTCGCCGCCGTCGGAGAAGATTTCTTGGGGCGGTGAAACAGAGAGACAGAGAGTTAAAGAAAGGTGGCGGCGGTGGTGTTGATTTCAGTATTGATGTTTTTTTTTGGTTTGTCATTTCAATTGTTCGTGGCCTTTTGGGATGAAAATGCAGATTTGGCGAAAAAAGTTTTAACCATGGAGTTGTGGTGTTAAAGGGGTCAAGAGTCGAGACAAGCGGTTACTGTTGGGATTATGCTCGATCCCACCCACAACGAAAGTATAACAATAAAAACAATCACATACGTGGCTCGGCCTCAATGCCTACTCCACGAGACAATTACAATTGTGAGATGAAAAACCCATCCGAGCTCCCAATGTTCTACACAATGTTTTTCTCTCACCCATATCTATATTTTTCCTCGCACAAAAACTCACAGCGTGAGAAACCCGTGAGGGGAGAAGCAATCTCTAACACCCTATCCGCTCTCTACTTTTCGCATGCACTACACAGTCAAGGACGGAACCAGAATTTTACCCTAGCAGTGGCGAAATGTATTCTAAAAAAATCTAGTAGTGGCGAGACTATATAAGTTGGGCATAATTTTTTTTTACATATAATGGTGGTCGCCGCCACTAGACCCCTTCTGATCCCATCCTTGTACACAGTCTGGCGGGGGAGACCCACCTTGGGGGGCTCTGAACATTTGTTTCTCTCTGCTCTCTTACTTCTGTTCTACCCAGACCAAATACACAGCACATACACATACTCCATCCAATACATGGCAGCACTCCACATGCACGAAAAGCCTCTGGCCAACAAGTCTCAGAGCCAAGCACCCATGCTTCCCCAGCTTTTTTACAAACCGACGGACCGACGCCTGCTCCAGCTCCAGCCAACCTGCCATTACTGCTGTTTCTTTTTCAGGGGGGCCGCGCGGCTGTTTCATTTTTGCTTTTTGGCTCTCTTTCTTTTTCTTTCTTTTCCTTGCACAGCCGGCATCACCACAAACCAATCACTTTTCCATTTTTCTAGCAAAAAACCAACAGTTACCACTACATGTGAGAGAGAGAGAGAGAGAGAGAGAGAGAGAGAGAGAGCACTTTGAATTTGGGTTGTTATTTTCAAGGTAGATATTAGTTCACTATATGGAATATAAGATTGTTCTCTTGGTTGATGGCTTCTATTATACTACTATGTTTATATTGGAGAAGTTAATTAATTGTTGTTTTGTACTGCTAGGCTTATTTCAAATGGGAAAATTTGGTGATGCATTCATCCTTGAGAAAGAACTTGAAATGCAGCGTATTGAAATCCAGAGGCTTCATTCTGAAAATCAGAGGTTGTATCATGATGGGAATTATCTGCAGCACCAACTTCATCTCAGGGAGCTTGCCTCTAAAGATCTCCGTAGAGAAATAGGAAACAGGACAAGCGCTATTATTCAGAAAGCTTTGGAACTGGTAGCTCGTCTTCGGACGACCGAGGCTGAGCTTGCACTTGCTAGGTACTCTTGTTCAATGCATCCTTACATACAAAGTTTTTTTTTTCCCTCTCTTTTTTGTTTTAAAAAAAGAACCAACTTATTATTTCTACTGGGTCAGAGAAGAAAGAGGGAAAAACCTTCATATCTGTTATTGCCTGACCTCCGATTCAGATAATGGTGTCAATTCGAAGTGTTCGTGTGCATGATTTTTGGTATCTTAGGAAGAAATAGTTTTGATTTCAACTTCTTCAATTTCAGCATCACTTTGGGCGAAGAAATAGTTTTGGGTACGATTTTGCATGTGTAGGTTGCGATTGAGGGTTTTATTGAACGATTGGGTGTTGTTTCGGGGATTTAATTCAAGGTTAAAGCCTAGGGTTGGTTGTCGTTGTTGTCGAAGAAGAAGAATCCGTTTTTTCCCCTTTTGTAAAACGATGGGCTGGTGGGCTACTAGGTGTAACGCGTGTGGTAATGTGAGGGATTTATATGGTACTCCTGTAATGCACCGAATAAAATAAGGAAGGCTTTTGTTGGGATTTTATATGGTGTGTTTCTTCCCATCATGGTAGTCTTACCTTTCTAGAGACTGAGATTTATTCTTTGGAAGGGGAAAAATGTCCAGTTACTTAAGTTCATACCAGTAATAATTTTACACAGAAAACCGTAAAATAGTCTGGTAAGGTTAGAAACATTCAATTTTGTCATAAATAAGGTTAGAACATGTGTGGCTCTTTTTTTTTAAGCGCTTGAAAAGAGTTCACGAGTACGGTATCTGATTCCTATTACATATTGACTGATACTCTCGATACCGGTTACTCATGACCATTACACCGACCGATAGCACAATTTAAAACCAAGCTTCCTCCTGTCTTATATTGCAGCTTCGACAGCCACGTGTAATGCATGCGATGAGTTTTGTAGCTAGAAGCAACATTATAAAGGCCTTCATGTACCTTCTCCCCTCAAAACTAGTCGATGTGAGACTGTTTGGGAGTTGTCACAGTTCACAGATGTAGAACTAATTTTTCAAATTGAACACCGCCATTGTCTTCAATTTATTTATAATTTTTAATAATATAGTACTAATGAGGTAATTATAAGGCCACAGTTCGATTTCGGTTCACACCACGGTTGAACCGGTGATCCGTCCACCGGTCTTTTTTTGGGTTCGCTCACCGGTTCGATTTTTAAAACATTGCTTACATACATCCTGTCTTATCAAGACTAATGAACTTCTCTTGTAGAGATGCTGCTTCTCGCCATCAGGAAGAAAACATTGCGCTCAACAAAGCATTGGAGGAAGCTCAAAAGCTGCTTGGAGAAGGGATCTCAAGGGACCATTGAGAGCTCGCTACGAGGCAAGATTTTTATGCTTTAGAGATGAGATTTTGTTGATGTTTTAGAGACGATTTTTTTTTTTTTTTTTAGAGACGAGATTATGCTATGAAAAATTCTGGTCATTACTTGTTAGTTTTTCATCACAACATTGTTACAGTGACTTTTTGTTCACCATTTTGTCATAACAAGCCCGTAGCAATAAGTTTGTTTGACGAACTGTTCAAAAAAAAAAACTTGTTACAATTGGTAATCTAATTTTGTCATTATAAGCTTGTGGTGAGAAACAAAAACTTGTTCGTCACACAAAAATGAAACAATAGTTATAATTAATAAATAAATTAAGCAACTCTAATGTAATCATTTGGGGACAACATTTCTTGTGGTTTTTTGGACAAAAGAGGAGAGAGGGGGGGAAGCAAATAGAAAATAGAGCAACGTCATTTTGTAACTCTAATAAGTAGGATTGATAAAAAAAAAAAAAAAATTCGGTGAACTGTGAAACCAGTCTAAACCGATCGCTTCGTATGTTTTGGATGAAAAATATGGGTTAATGATCCGGACATGGATTTAAAAAGTAAAAAATCATGACTAGCAATCCGAATACGAATTTTTATTTTGAATCGGTGGATTAATTGAATTGGACCGTGAGATTTTCATTATATATAGGATCCCTTATTGAGTTAAGAAATTTCATTTTCCCTATCGAATTTCGATGATTCAAACCGTTCAATAATCATAATGTGATTTAAAAGTCCCTGTGAAAAGTCGGCAAAAAAATATCGGTTCGTCTAACGGGCGACCTATAGCGCCAGGTAAACAATTACCACATCTAACCACGTGTTCTTCGTTGTCTGCTTTTTACTTTCTCTCTGCTAAGACATCATTTCAGTCTGGCACCATTTTGCAGTTGATAATTTTACGCTTTTGATCTTGGCTATTGATTTTCGCGCTCCTTGATTTATTGCAGGCGCTTCACCTTTTTGTTTTTAACACTCTGGTGTTGTCAGCAATACCACAGTGTAAAAACAAAAAGTTGGATCCCCTACGGTAAATCTTGGAGCGCGAAAATCACTATCCTTTGATCTTTTGCTTTGAGACAAATCTCTTCATCTCCATTTATACTGAAATCTTAACATCCGCATCAACTTTTTTTAATTGTGAACCAAATTACTCCCCCCGTCCCTTATTTATAGTCCGGTATTCCATTTTAGACTGTCCCTTAATAAATGTCCATTTTGTAAAGTTAGTGGGTAAAAGTTGGTGAATTGTCTATTTTGTCCCTAAAAGTAGTTCCTTTTTGAAAAGTAAGTGAATAAAAGTGTAATGATGATGGGTAAGTAGGAAAAGTGGAGGAAAAAGTTGATGTAAAAGGTATAATGATGATGTATTTTTAATAAGTTGGAATTACGAAGTAGGACGCTTAAAAATGGACGGAGGGAGTACATCTTAAAAACTCATTTTATTACTTTAGCTACTCATTTTTAAAATGTTTATTCCATCAAACTCTTTACTCTCACTCTCTACTTAGTTAAATATTCATACTTTTATAGTTTCTTCATTTATTTCCACATTTCTCTTCTCAATAGTAATAGTTAAAAGAGTGTCACTGTAGCAAAATTATTTATTTTGCAAAGTAAAATAGAAGAGAGGTTGTTGCAAGGGCATTTTTTGTCCATTTTCTCATTTTTGCTCTATACTTTTGTTTAAAGAATTGTTTAAGAAGTCACGTGTAGATGCTCTTACACTTTAAGTTCTCCTCTCTCTTGAAAAATTCACTTTCGTTCTCCCTCTTCATCATTGCTTTCTACCAATATCATCTTACTCAATGAAAATTAATTTAATATTCGTACTTTATTTCGAACAGTATTTTTTTGGGTAAGATCACCTCCAGTTGTAAATTCAATACTACAAAATCAATTTTATTTTTTCTTCAAGAATAAATCACTTAAAAAGTGAAACATCTGTAATCGGTAAAAATAAGTGATCTATTTCAAAAACAAAGTAATTTATCGAAAATAATTTTGGCCCTTTAATTTTTTATGATGACACTTTAAAATTTATCTTTTAGTGTTTTGCTATGTATAATTTTTACACTGAAAAATAAATTTTAGAATGTCATCATAAAAAAGTGGAGTGTCAAAATTATTTTCTTAATTATTCGAAACTTCAAACGGTATCATACGGGACTCCTTTCTCTTCTCCTCAAAGAAAGATGATTTCCCATGGAATTTAACAAAAACTTTCAACCCTTAAATTTTAATCTTTCAATGCCCATAAGTAAATCACAACCACAATTCACAAATCTTGATTAATCACAGAATATGGAGATCAAAATACTACCATTGTCAATATGAAACCCACGGAAAAAATTGGAGTCATTCAATAAATTTTATTTAAAAAATTGAGTGGCCTTATGAAAAATCAACTCAATTTGATATGTGTAAGCGCTTGAATCAATCTTCTTGTTATTCATTCAGATTACATGAATGAGCTGATTTTTCAGAGGTTCACTCCCCGTTCCACCAAGCTTTTTAAAAAAAATAAGTATTTATCAAACTTAAAAATAATGTATTTTATGAAAAAAAATAAATTATTTTATATCATTTAAAAGATCTTATCGAGATCTATCAAGCAAGATCCATATTGCACAAAAAATTATTTCAGTAAGCCCATTATTTTTTATCTTAAAAATTACAAATAAGTACTTACAGTATTTTTTAAGAGGCTTCGCGGAACGGGGGCAAAATTTAAAAAAAAAATTATTTCACGGCTAAAATTTTTGTACATAACTCAGAGTGTACCCCGCGTAGACTGTGGGTGGGACTCGAAACCACTGTTCTCACGGATTAGGGGATAGAAGGGGAGTGAAAAAATGGAAAGGTCAAATATGTAATTTGGCGTTAAACGTCAAATGTGAAAGGTCAAATATGTAACTCTGCATTTATGGAAGTTGTGCAGAGGTGCAGAGGTCAGAAATTGCAGTGGTTGGGCCCGCCTAAGGGACGCGATATCCGCCTATTAGCTTTTGCCAAAAAAATATAGTATACGCCAACAGAAAAAAGCTGATGATGATGATGCTATCAGAATGTGATTCCTCGTACAATTTCTGGTGATGATGCCATTGTGTTGTCAATTTACCCCAACAGAAAAAAGCTGATGATAAGATTCGTTTGAGAAAAAGGGGAAGAGCAGTCAGCATAGGAATAGCAAAGAGGTTTTGAAATGCAACAAGAGAGCAAGAGAGCTCAGGCAAAACAAAAACAAGACCGATCGATGCACATGCTGACATTCACCGCCGGTGGGTTTGAAATTGCACGAGTTGTGTTTTCAGTGTTATAAAAATAAAAAAAAAATACTGTAATTTTTCTTGTCCCAAGCGGTTCCATTTGTAGCAAGGAATTTAATGGTGCTGGTATGAAAACATAAAGACCAGGAGACATATATGCAAGGACGGAACCAGGATTTTATCCTAGCAGTGGCGAAATGTATGCTAAAAAAATCTAGTAGTAGCGAGACTATATAAGTTGGGCATAATTTTTTTTTTACATATAATACTTGCATTTTTTAAAATTTTTGTCATGGCGGTCGCCGCCACTAGACCCCCCTGATCCCATCCTTGCATATATGGAGAGTGTGTGTGTGTGTGAGAGAGAGAGAGAGAGAGAGAGAGAGAGAGAGAGAGAGAGAGCCGGTGGGTTTTAAAAAATTGGGTTTGCATCTCATGCTGGAGACTCAAAGAGCTTGTTCCACTTTTTCAAAAAGAAAGTAAATTTTAAGGTTAAAAATTATGTGTTTATGCAAATAATTTTTTTATCAATATGGATCTTATTTAATAGATTTCATCGAGATCTTTTAAACGGTGCAAAAAAATTGAAAAATTATTTTTTTATTTTCGTTATATTTGAGAAATCACCTTCTTTTTGAAAAAGAAGATTTTTGAAGAAAGCGAAACAGGACCAAAATCTACAAGAGGGGCACATCACCTTAAAGGCACATCAATCACACTCCTCTCATATACAGATGGGTTCCGTTTCAGTGGAACCCACCTATATGCTAGAAGAGTGTGATTGATGTGTCTTTAGGTGATGCGCCTTCAGCATTTTTGAAGGAAAATGATATTGACACTTTAAAAATTGATATTGGCACTCCAAAATCAGTGTAATTTCAAAGTCATTTTTCTCTTTTTTTAACTGTCTGCATCAATTTTTATAGTGTCAATATCATTTCCCTTTTGAATTTACAACTAGCCCCAACCACACAAACTAAGCAAGTGGGGCCCACTTTTTGTCTCTGTCATCCCACTTTTAACTCTGAACGATTCCTTTGACTGTAATGAATGTGTATAACCCTTTACGTCAAAGAATATTTGTCTGCAGCAAACCAAACCAGCTTTATTTTTTCTTTTCTTAGATGGAAACAGAGAGAAAATGGTGAAGAAAATGGTCAGAAATCTTGACCTTCGTTTGGAAACAAACAGAAAAGAAAAAAAAAATTTAAATAACTTAGTACTCCATTTTTTTCTCTTAAAATTTCTAGAAAGATAGTACAGATGCGAGAATAGCGCTCCAAACAAAACAAATTGAGTCGAGCTTTAGTCTTAAAATATTCACATTTATTCGCTAGGGTTTTAAAAGGAACTCGCGCGAGTTAATTGAGCTCGAGCTCAATGAAAATTCCAAAGGTTGAAAACATTTGTGCTATATAGGTCCAAGTTTAAAATTGCAAATAATTTTTTTAGGTCAAGTAATTAGATAGGTGGTGGGTGGACTTAATTTTTAATGAGACAGATTTGAATTGAATTAGTATTTACGATGAATGAACTAAGTTAATTCTTTTCCGGATCAAAAAAAAAAAAAACTAAGTTAATTCTATTATTAATTGCAGGTTTTGTTAGTTTGAGATTTTCCCGTTTAGTTTTTCCTATAATTTATGAATTCTCCCAAGCACTGTTATTTTCATAATTTATTTTTAAATAAAAAAGTTAATTTACAAAGAGATAGTAGATAATTTGAGAGAGTCTCGTAATACGCCACATACTCAAGTTATGTTTGATTTTAAAATTAAAGTACCTTTGAAAAAATTATTAAATTTCTTTGCGTCAAATTAAAAAATATCCTAGAATCACTTTAATTTGATGAAAATAAATTCAAAACCTAATGCACAGAATTATTTTATTTTTCATCTTAAAATTGCACGCCTTTATTATATTTGCATGGGACGAGTTATCAGGGATAGAGGGAGTACTATTAGAGGTGTGAAGTAAAGACGGAGGGATATGGATCTTATTTGATAGATTTTATTGAGATCTTTTAAACGGTGCAAAAAAAATTGAAAAATCATTTTTCATTTTCGTTATATTTGAGTTTGAAATTACCTTCTTTTTGAAAAAATTACTTTTTAAAGAAAGCGGAACGGGATAGACTGCAACAAAACTTATCATATACAAACACACAATCTTTTCTCATTTGGGAGCACAAATCAATTCTAAGTTCTCTTTCTGTGTGGGACAAAAAAATTCGCTTCTGTGTGTGCTAATTTTATTGGACCGTACCACACCGCAATTTATTTCTCTTGATTTTCCCCTTCTCTATTAAAGAATATGATTGGTTTTTATTTGTAGATTCATGTAAAAATACGAGATTATATTGGGGCTCGCGTTTTTAGGACTTTTTTTTTTGGATTTATTTTTTCAAATTTTGATATTAATTTTAGTTATTTTTGTTTGTGAAGAACACCTATATATATTGCATTTTGTATTAGATGTTATTGAAACATTTAAATGCTTTAAGAATGCATTCGTTTTAGGTCTCAAAACCCAATCTCTCCCTCTGCGCACGATCACACATAAGCTTTTCCTTCAATTATTAATCTTTCTATCTCTCTCCACACATAATCCAAAAAACTTCCATCAAAACCTAAACCAAACAAACTATTAAATTTTAAATTCTTGAATTTTAAAATTTTAAAATCTTATTGTTTGTAGTTCGGTACCTGCGTTTACGACATCTTAGCTCCATCCTTGATGTGTATTCCATTGATGGTATTTTAAAAAAAAATGTACGTTGTCCAACTTGAGAAGCCAATATTGGCCAGCTCGTATTAGAAATCTGTGAAGTATTGAGTAAGGCGTTTGGTGCTGGGTTCTAAAGGCTTTTGGACACGTGTAGGAAATTTTCCCATTGGCACATAGAGGAAGAGGAGATAAGCCCAATTAATTTCATTCCCCCCGCACTCTCTCTCATTCCCCTCACATATCACTCTCGCACACTCTCTCCCTCTCTTGCTCTCTCTCGCGCGGAAAGTCTAGGTACCTCTCTCTCTCTCTCTCTCTCTCTCTCTCTCTCTCTCTCTCCTGGAACTGTGGGTTGAGCGGATCTGATCGAGCTCCTCTCTTCTACCTTCTCTCTCTCTCTCTCAAGCAGCTACGGTGGTCTTGGGTGTTTCGGGTCGGGGCTGATATTTCGAGTGGTGTTGCGGTTTGGCCCGTTTGGGTGCTCCTCGATCGGAGTTAGCTCTTTGGCTCCTTGCTAGCTTATTTTATTCTCCTGTTGTTTTTTGCTTTTGAAATAATAGAAAACTTTTAGAAGATATAAGTTAAGATTTGCGAACGGTAGCAGTGCGAGAGCATTGTGCACACTCCGAGGCTCTTGCTATGTTTTTTTTTTTTTCCTTTTATATTGTACTAATTTCACTTGGTATTTTTGTGATTAATAAAATTATTTTTACAGATAAAAAAACAATGAACAGTGGTCTGACAGGTTGAAATCTTTTTTTTTTTGCTTTCTTTTTCTACAAAGCACGGAGCTCGGAGGACTCGAGGACTGGTTTGCAAAAATGGTATCTCTATCTTCCTTATACTTGCATAGTGGCTGTACAAGTTAGAATATTTGTGGGTCTCACATTACTCCTCTTAGCTGGATTTAAGAAAACAAAAACAATGCCAACGCGGACGTTGTCATTAATAGTCTCTCTATATTTTGTCAAGAAACTTAGGCCCGTTCCAGAATATATTCTTAAAAAAAATATATTTATTTCACATTTTTAAATTTAAAAATTATGTAAATAAAAATTAATTTTTTAATTTTTTTTACATTGTATAAAAGATCTCAATGAGAACTATCAAACAAGATCCATATTGATAAAAAAATTATATGCGTAAGCACATAATTTTTAAACTTAAAATTATCTTCTTAAAAAATAAATATTATTTATCTTTTAGGAATGGGGCCTAAACCAGCCCTTAGAAACGTTTTTTCATACAAAGATTAGTTGTATCTATTTTTGGCAGCTTTATTTTATTTTTCTGTTTACGACAAAATCAATGCAATTGGTTCATTTTTCTTTTGTTTTTTTTTTTTTCCCTTAAGGAGTTGAACGATTTAAATTACTTGGACTGGAGGGATAAAGCACCATGGATTTTTCTCCCCGTAAGAGAGCAAGGACAAGTCTGTAAGTCTTCTTCTCCTTACGTACTACTCCTTCCGTTTTATATTGAGAGTCTACTATGAAAACTCGTGCTATTTTCAAATCAAAAAATAAACTACTTCCGTATATAATTTTTTAAATTTTTTCTCACCAAATTAAAATACTAATCGAGATTTTTAATACGGTGCGAAAAAATTTGAAAAATTATGCACGAAAATAGTTAATTTTTTTATTTGAAAAGAGGTAAGAGAGAGAAAGTGAGACTGTCATTGTGAGACGGAGGTAGTAGTACAAAAAGGCATAAACATCACATTTTTTTAGCTGTGATGTTTCACTTTCCATCTCGGTCCCAAAAGCGTGGTTGATCCGGGATGAGATCTTATGTCCATGTTTTTCACTATCATGAAAACTCACAGAAACTGAGATTAAAACTACAAAAGCGTGATTAGCATAATACTTTAATATAACAAATAGATCACACGTTTTTGGAAACAACCATGGTGTTCTTTTTCCGTTACAATCTCACTTTTTGCGAAACCAGCAAAAAAAAAAAGTTCACT
The DNA here is from genome assembly GCA_014282245.1 of Rhododendron simsii. NCBI lineage: Eukaryota > Viridiplantae > Streptophyta > Magnoliopsida > Ericales > Ericaceae > Rhododendron > Rhododendron simsii. The sequence goes on from CM024961.1 coordinate 22,520,406, forward strand.
GCATGACTTTAAACCATGATTGTATCTCAAATAATAATAAAACATCTCATTTTGCATTAATTGTGTCCTAAAGCCTTAATTGATTGTTTCTTAGACTTTCAATCTCGTATATTTGCTCATTGATCCTAATCATTTCCTGGACATTTTCTGCATTCACATGCTATATAGTGGAGTATTAAATTTACTTCGACTAATAGATCAAATGTGGTAACAAACAACAAGGATAACTTCATTTTTTTTTCATACACGACACGAGGTTCATCCCTATTTAAATTAATCACGCTCTAACTAACGTTTTTTCATACACACACACACTATCTATGAATAAAATATCCACGAACCTTGTATTATTTCCCCCCATGAGCTACATGATCAAGCTCTTACCACGTAAATACCTCTTCTTCTGTGAGCAAAAATTCAACGCAGAAATAAACGATCAAAGAATTACCTGCTGGTTGGGAGAGAAGACGATGGATCGTCGATACAGAAAGGAGACGGTTAATTGGGATCGAGCTTTACTAGTTCAATGCAAAAATTGTCTTCTAGGATTTTGCACAGAAAGAGGGAGAGCTGAAGCAGAACAATTGGGAGGGAAAACATTAATCGCGCGAAAGATTTAGGGGAGGTTTGATAAAACTGATCAAAACTAAAAAATTAAATACTGAATGTTGAATTTTTTAAACTGAAAAACTATTTGAAAAATAAATTAAGCACTCAATTAAATAAATGATGAATTAATTTTAGTTCCGATTCTCTCTAAATTTACTAATGGTCACAATGTACTTATGATAATGGTGGAGTGGTGATTGTGGAGGCACGGTGGAGAACCAAATAACAACCTAAGTCTTTGGAAAATATTAACCCAAAACTTAGCCAATCAACTACTCAACCATAGCTAAAGAACAAAACAAGGCATAAAAATGAGACATAGAATTTAACCGATAAAAACGAAAACAAACTTGATTTAAAAGAGAATTTAGTCCGTAGCTACAACATTAATACACGACAAATTAAACGGAACCAAAAAATCTTACTTGAGTTCTTGAGGAAGTTACAAGAGAGAAAGCTTGCTAGCTATGAAGTTTTCTTAGAACATAAAAGACTTAAAAGCAAAAGACTAGGTTTCAATAAAGGAGGGAGAGAGTGATATATATACAAGGGTGACTCTCTCTCACATCCAAAATATCCAAAAACAGCCAAAAGTGAAAACTTGCCATTTATGGAAAGTTAAAAGCACGGGCGGACCCAGTATAGGGCAAGCGGGGTCACTTGATCCCACTGAGTTCCAAAATACCTCTAGAGTAGGTATAGTTTTGGAGAGTATTTTGTAATTTTGCCCTAAAAAATAATATTCTTGCCCGGAAAATCCCACGAAATTAGATGTGTTGTAGATATTTGACCCCACTGCAATTAAATCCTGGATCCGCCCCTGGTTAAAAGCTGTCAAAAAGTAAGTCGGTCGGCCTCCTGTATTGATACAACAGTTCCTATATCGATACCGAGCAGTGTTGGTTGCAATCCATGGTTTTCCGTATCGAACCCGTATCGATACGCTGAAGCCTGACTTGCTCTCTGTTTCATTATGGTATCAACACAAACCTGATGCAAAATACTGTAGGTACGACGCTGCCAATTATTTAACCAAGATGTCTATTTAGGCCTGCGGCCGCCCGACGGCCCCATCTCGCTCCCTCTCCTAATGTGACATATAGCACGGGCTTTTGCTAGATAGGTAAGTATATGTAACACCGATGATAGATCCATGGGAAACGCGCGCAGATAACTCCTCCCGCGAATTAATTATATCACTGGCATGTATAGTTGATAATTCAAAATTTCTCAACATGGTTGAAGCACAACATAGCGATGTCTGCACTCTTCCCGTTTTCCGGGTATTGTGAGCCTCTTTACTCTTTAGCGATGTCTACTAGTAATATGGAAGAATCCAATGCTATATGAAAATTTTAAAATAAAATGAAGGTAAATGATTTTGACAATTTAAAATTTATCTTTTAGTGTAAAAATTATATTATATAACAAGGTACACTAAAAGATAAATTTTGAAGTGTTATCATAAAAAAGTAGAGTGCCAAAATTATTTTCCTAAACTAAATATACAAAGTCTTAGCAAGTGATTGTTGTAGAGTTTCATCCCTTGAGACAAGGCATCCTCTCCGCTTGTTTTTTTTTCATCAGAGAAAGTAACATTTTATTAGAGATCTTAATAACGTACATCAAGAAATGGGAAAGGGGAGGAAAATCCATCCGAAGTTGGATTACAGTCGGGGGCTTGAAGCCCAAACACTAAAGGCCTCAAAATTCTAGAATAAACAAATAACTGAAACTATTTATGAATTATTGATTCGTTTCGACAAGAGAAATTGAAAAATAAATTTTTTTTTACTTTAATCCAAATAATTTGGGAAATAACTAATTTTCAGCACACAAAAACAACTTATTTGATTTTTTTTTTTAAATGGTTATTTTTCAAAATATTTGGGTGAAAGTATTTTTTTAATTTTTTAATCTATTAAAATTTGGCGCAAAATTAACAAATGCCAAAAAAAAAAATTAATTAAAAAAAATGTTAAAAGTTAAGCGGTATGAAGCCCAAATTTCATTTCCCTCCCACTCTGTCTGATTCCCCTCTCGGATACTCGGTTCTCATATTTTAGGAAAAATTTGCTGCTACTTAGGGGTGATATCGGTCCGGTTTCGACCGGTTTGGGTGTATTTTTAGGTCGAAACCGGTTATCCGGTTTGAGATTTTTAGAATCGGAAACCGGTTGAGATAAACCGGTTCCAGTTTCGATCGGCTCAACCGGTTCCGGTCCGGTTTATCCGGTTTTCATTCATGAGTCATATTTTGGGTCCAACACATCAAAAAATTCATAATTCAACCTATAAAATATCAACCAAAAATCTATAATTCAACCATTTTTTTTTTGCCCAACAAAAAGGATCAATTTTGAGCCCAATACATAAAAAAAAAAAAAAACTCATAAAAACATAATTAAGCCCATAAAAATAGTTTTTATATAATAAATATATTTATTAGACCAATATATACTACAAAATATCAACCAAAAACCCATAATTCAACCCCTCCCCTATGTTTTTATATATATATGTATATATTATACATATATATAACCGGTCCGGTTTCAACCGGTTTTTAAAACACATAAACCGGATCGAAATTATTTTTCCGGTTTATAAAATTTTATAAACCGGAATCGAATCGAAATTATTCAACCGGTTTAAAAAATTCGATCCGGTCCGATTTTTCCGGTTTCAATCGATTTTTCGGTTTCGAGTAACACCCCTACTGCTACTCACGGACTCACCTACCTACTGTACACTACTTTAACCGTTTAACGTACTCCCTCCAAGCCTCTCTGTTAAAAACTGGGAAACCCAACAAAGGCACATCACACTCTCTCTCTCTCTCTCACGGACTCACCTGCCTACTGTGCTACTACTTTACTCCAACGTAGTCCAAGCCTCTGTGTTAAAAAACTGAGAAACCCAACAAAGGCATATCACTCTCTCTCTCGGACGGAAAGTCCAAGCCTCTCTCCCCCTCAGCTCTGGAACAATGCGTTGAGCGGATCTGAGCTCCACTCTTCTACCTTAGCTCTCTCTCTCCGCTTTCAAACAGCAAACAGTGTGGTCTGATCACGGGTTGAAATCTTGGTTTTTTTTGCTTTTCTTTCTCCACAGAGCATGGATCTCGAAGGAATGGAGGAATGGTTTTCAAAAATGGTATCTCTATCTTCATCTCTCTTTAATGTTATTCTAGTAGTACCTTAAAAGAGTAGGGGTGCGATTGAGAAGATGGGTCGTCCCGTGCTCCATTCCTGACTAAACTAAAGATTGGGAGCGGTCCGGTAAGGTGAACATCTCCTGTATTCCCAGGTATTTTCTCTGTTAAGAACGCAGATTCCCTTTCCCTTTGTTTTTTGAACGAAATTCTCCTGTTAAAATAAAAAGAGGAGAGTTTATTATTTATACAAGACCCAAGTCACCTAAAGAGTCGTTGGCCGAACGGTAAGAGGTTTAAAATCCTACCCTTTCTCTAATAATAAGATTTGAGATGGGTTTGAATTGCTTTCGGGCTGTACATGTTCGATTTGGGGGTCTCGTTTGGGAAAATTTTCTCCACCTAGCGAGAAATTTTTGGGTGCCGTCCTATCCCCTATCCTCTCAACAGTTGGTAACAAATTACCAAATGTCTATCCTAAGTTTTGTGGGCCGGCAGATAATGCTTCATCCTTCGTTCAGCGCACTTCTTACTCTATAGGTTCTGCTACATGAAGAAATATAGAGTGGGTAAGACAATGACTTATCATACGTTGCAGTAATAATTTCACAAGAACTCTTACAATAAGTTTGAATTCCATAAACCTATACGCTCTTGCCAAATCCACATACACCTCCTCTCTGAATGCTTGACCGCCGCTGTCTCGAATCCACGAGCCTTCAAATTACTTTCGGAGATCCACCGAGGAAAAATAGAAATTGGTTTCCACTACTGTCTTGTCGAGATCCTGTGACGCCTCCAATAATCCAATCAATATCCTTCTACAAAACCCTTTCTATTTTATAAAGGAAAACATCCAGACAATTCACCAATGACCTAATGGGTCAAATGGTCAATCCTCAATCCCTTTTTTTTTTTAAAAAGGGCCAAAAAGGCATTCGAGCAAAAATATTTTGCTTAACCAAAATATATATTTTAAACTCACGAACCAACCACAACTTCACTAAGTTCACGGCACCTCATTGTGACCTGAAATGGTTTAAACATGAGCCGGAGCTTGTAGGAAACAAGACTAAACCAAAGAATATGTTCAATTGTAACATAAATGTCATGAAACACACAAGTTAAAAGTCCACACCTAATTATCAAGGGTTGATAAGTATCCTTTAATAATAACGTCATACGGTTCTTCGCCTAATCACCATTGCCCAACATTCTTAGATTCGACCAAAGTCATATACCATACGCTAACTCTAAAATCTAACCAAGGGTAACCAGGTACAAGTACCACCCCACGAACGGGGTAATCGGGTACAAGCACGACCCTTACAAACCGAGTGTAGTCGGGTACAAGTACCACCCTATGAACTGGGATAATTGAGTACAAGCACCACCCTTCCCCCAAGGTAATCGGGTACGGTGTACCACCCCAATAATTGTCGGTCTTTCACTGAGGAGCTCGCCAAGCCTAGCTTGTTTTTCCTAGGTGCACTACCTAGATCAAAACCAATATAATCCTAATACAATTACCTTAACATATCTCACCGAATAGGATAATTCATTCCCAAATATCAGTCGCATAATTCGCATCAAGTATCCAAGCTCCAAGTATTCACTAAATTTTGAATACGCATAAACTATTTCAATAGCACATATAACTTTTAAACATTTGACATCTCTACACTTCAATAACACATAAATCTTTAGAATTTAACAAGTATCAACAAAACTCATGTCTTCCATGTGAAATCTTAAAATCCTAACACAATTTTTCACACAATCTTAAGATTTGAGAAGTAAATTGTGTGTGTGGTGAGAGAGAGAATGAGGGACTCAAGAGAAGAAGAAGTAGCCCTGAGGGCCTTTTTGTCTGATAAAAATAAAAATAAAAAAAGAGGAGAAGCAGTAAAAAAAAAAAGCCCCGGAAATGGAAAATGGGAGAGTCGATGTTCCCTGGAGTAAAAATCTGTTTTTTGAAAAAAAAAACACACCATTGGTACCTTTAGTTCCATAGTAACATCGATCAACGTCCTAAAGGTTTGGAAATTTCTAGTTCGACCCCCAAAACTCAAATTTTGCATCAAATGCATATCTAGTCATATTAAAAGTCTCGGGATTTGCACATGGATCCCACGTCACTCAAACAACATGCCCACATGGCATCTGACAATCAATTAAAAGAAATAATAATAAAATCGGGTCCTTACAGTGCAACTATATCAAAGTAAAATAGGGTGCCTATGTAAGGTGTGCCAAAAAAATGAATATCTTGTATTTTAATAACTAAAACTGATTTATACTTCAATAACCTCTTGCTATTTCTCTACTATCATCACTATGAAAATCAAAAACACTTCTCGATACCAATTCATCCAATGAGCATGCAGAAACGTGTAAAACTGTGCGAAGCACGGACATTACACTGGTACAGTTCTATAAATAATAATGAAACTACATATACACAAAACCACAAGATGAATTAATTACCTCTGTTACCCTTGATTAGTAGCTGATCGTTTTGATTTTAGGGATTGAAAAATTTTGGAAGAGATACCACACAACCCATCCGTAACCATCATCACCCCAATTGAGACCATAGGTATCTTTTATTTTGTAGTACAAATTTCCATCGTTTTGATTTTAGGGTATGAAAAATTTCGGAAGAGATACCACACAACCCATCCGTAACCATCATCACCCCAATTGAGACCATAGGTATTTTTTATTTTGTAGTACAAAGTTCCATCATAGACCCCACCCCATAACCCATCACAACTAGCATGATAGCCTCAATCGCTGTCAGTGGCTGTTGGAGTGCCCCAATATACACCCTGAAAAGAGTAAAAACAAATATTGAACATAAATGTGCATACTTTTTTTCTCAGTCAGTTTGAAGACTTATTCTATTACAGTAAATTGGAATAAAAAATAGAAACAATGCCAAAACTAGGATACATACCAATATGTGAGTTTTGAAAGAGTCGTAGGCAAGCATTTCTTTTGTTATTGAGTGTTTCCGAATTCTTTTAGTAATATAACCAGAGTTGGCTTGACTGTTCTATATTGTCTTATTATACACCCCAATTCTCAACTTTGGCGCCTTAAAAAACAAATTACAAAAAAAAAAAAAAAAAAACCCACAGGATCAAACAATCCACCAACAAAAATAATCCACCAAGAAGTAACCCATGACTAAACCTACTCCACGTGGCTGTCCATCTGTAATTCTACGTCCAGCATATGGTAGGTCTCTTGCTTAAACCTCTCCATACCTTTGCATGTATGCATAAGCTGTCTGGCAATATGTTTGCTCAACAAATGAAGAAACCGGATCTGCCGGCCCACTGTCCTAGAGGAAGGCAATTGGTATTTCATTTATCAAAATTTGAAAGACTAGGGAATAGGAGGAATGTCATCCCTCAACGCCACCATTGAACTTGTGCAATCCGCCATGGATAACATCATGCAACTAGCTAAAAAATGAAAAACATGGGTTATAGAACTGAAGCCAAATCAAAGAACCGGGGAGATCACACTAGAAATTTTAAAAAGATTTATGTTTTTATAAAACTTGGTGAAAAAATATGCTGATGTCCTTGTGAAGGATGATCTGATCTATGTTTTCATCACGTTTTTACAGAAACATAGATCTTTTTAAAATTTCTAGTGTGATCTCTCCGATTCTTTGATTTGGCTTCAGTTCTATAACTCATGTTTTTCATTTTTAGCTAGTTGCGTGATGTTATCCACGACGGATTGCACAAGTTCAATGGTGGCGTTGAGGGATGGCATTCCTCCTATCCCTTAGCCTCTCAAAATTTGATAAATGAAATACCAATTGCCTTCCTCTGGGACAATGGGCCGGCAGATCTGGCTCCTTTGTTGAGCAAACATATTGCCAGACAGCTTATGCATACATGCAAAGGAATGGAGTGGGTTACACAAGAGACCTGCCATACGCTGGACGTAGAACTACAGATAGATAGACTGCCAGGTGGAGTAAGTTTAGTCATGGATAACTTCTTGATGGAATATTTTTGTTGGTGGATTGTTTGATCTTGTGGGTTTTTTTTTTGTAATTTATTTTAAGGCACTGAAGTTGAAAATTGGGGTGTATAATAAGACAATATAGAACGGTCAAGTCAACTCTGATTATATTACTAAAAAAATTCGGAAACACCCAATACAGGGGAAATGCTTGCCTACAACTCTTTCAAAACTCACAAATTGGTATGTATCCTATTTTTGGTATAGTTTCTATTTTTTATTCCAATATACTATGATAGAATAAGTCTTCAAACTGATTGAGAAAAAAAGTACGCACATTTATGTTCAACATTTGTTTTTACTTTTTTCAGGTTGTATACTAGGGCACTCCAACAGCCACTGACAGCGATGGAGGCTATCATGCTGTAGTTGTGATGGGTTATGGGGTGGGGTCTATGATGGAACTTTGCACTACAAGATAAAAAAAATACCTATTGTCTCAACTGGGGCGATGATGGTTACGAATGGGTTGCATGGTATCTCTTTCGAAATTTTTCAAACCCTAAAATCAAAACGATCAGCTACTGATAGGGTAACAGAGGTAATTAATTCCTCTTGTAGTTTTGTGTATATGTAGTTTCATTATCATTTATAGAACTATACTAGTGTAATGTCCGTGCTTTGCACGTTTCTCCATGCTCATTGGTATCGGGAAGTGTTTTTGGTTTTCATAGTGATGATAGTGATAGCAAGAGGTTATTGAAGCATAAATGAGTTTCAGTTCTTGAAATACAAGGCATTCATTTTTTTGGCACACCTTATATAGGCACCCTATTTTTCTTTGATGTAGTTGCACTGCAAGGACCCGATTTTATTATTATTTCTTTTAATTGATTGTCGGTTGCCATGTTGTCTGAGTGATGTGGGACCCATGTGCGTATCCCGAGACTTTTAATATGATTTAGATATGCATTTGATGTAAAATTTGAGTTTGGGTAACTAGAAATTCTCAGACCTTTAGGACATTGATCAATGTTACTATGCAACTAGAGGGACCTATGGTGTTTTTATCAGATTTTTACTCCAGAGCAACATCGGCTCCCCCATTTTCCATTTCCGAGGCTTCTTTTTTTTTTTTAACTTCTTTTGACTCCCTCATTCTCTCTCACTACACACACAATCAACATCTCAAATCTTCTAGATTTTTTTTAGTATCTAAGGAAAGGGAAAGCTTAATTGCATACCTAAAACTCAAGAATTTTGGAGCTAGAAGTGGGTTTGTTGGAGATTGAAAAGCTAGGGCTTGGAAATTGCATCATTGAGGTAGGATACATGACTAACCCTTTTGATATGTTTATTTTTAGTGTAAATGTTGTAGAATTGTTTGTAGAACATGAATATTCTTAAAATTGTGTTAGGGTTTTAAAATTTCACATGAAAGACATGGGTTTTGTTGATACTTGTTAAATTCTTGAGATTTATGTGCTATTGAGGTGTAGAGATGCCAAATGTTTAAAAGTTAAATGTGCTAGTGAAATAGTTTATGCATATTTGAAGTTTAGTGAATACTTGGAGCTTGATGAGAATTATGCGAATGATATTTGGGTATGAATTATCCTGTTCGGTGAGATTTGTTAGGTAATTGTGCTAGGATTATGTTGGTCTTGATCTAGGTGGTGCACCTAGGAAAAACAAGCTGGGCTTGGCGAGCTCTTTGGTGAAATATCGGAAATTGTTAGGGTGGTACACCGTACCCGATTACCCCGGTGGAAGGATGGTGCTTGTACCCAGTTACCTCGGTTCATAGGGTGGTACTTGTACCCGACTACCCTTGGTTTGTGAGGGTGGTGCTTGTACCCAATTATCCCGTTCATAGGGTGGTACTTGTACCTGGTTACCTTTGGTTAGATATTAGAGTTAGCGTATGGTTTATCACTTTGGGTCGAATCTTGGAATGTTTGGCAATGGTGATTAGGCGGAGAACCGTATGAGGTTATTATTAAGGGATACTTATCGACACTTGATAATTAGGTGTGGACTTTTAACTTGTGCATGTTTCATGACATTTATGTTAAAATTGAACATATTATTTCGGTAGTCTTATTTCCTACAGGCTCCGGCTCATGTTTAAACCATTTCAGGTGGCAAGCACCGTGAAGTTGTGGTCGCATGGAGTTCCTTTTTGTGATGTTATTTGATTTAGCTTATGCCATGAAATGTGAGGCCATAAGGCCGGATTTGATTTAATATCTTTTGTAGCATGATGGGGAACCAAAAACTTATTTTATTATTTTGGAACTGTAAAATTGGGAGTTATGTAGTTTTTTTTTTTGTTTGTTGGGGGGGGGGGGGGGGGGGGCGGGAATCCATCCTATGACTTGTGGAACTTATTTTGGCACTAATGAATATGTTGTTCTTGAGACTTATGAAAATGAATCTATATGATTTGAATATACGGACTGATAATTGGTGAAATATCCTTCAGGCACAGGAAACTTATCAGCTTTTGTGGAAATATCCCCGTTATGCTATTTGATATTTTTTAAAAAGATAAGTTGATTCTGGTTTTTCAAGATTGAAAGTCTTTTTATTTGGTCAACGCTTTCAATGTGTGACGAGGACTTGACTTTTCAACGCAATATTTATGCTTTTCCGACACTTGTTAAGGTTGAATTTTTGGGATGTTACATGCACCGACTGTTACAGGTGTATTCTACTTCAGTGGCAATGGTGGTGGAGCAAGTCCAAATTGTGTGGTCAATGGAGGATGGTAATTGGAACATTGGAGCATGGCATAGAAGTTGATGCTTGTATATTGGAAGTGCGCTTGTTAACATATATTCTAAACATATTTTCCAACAATCTTAAGACAAAATCGTGTATACTTTTGTGTATGTATATTTTGATTCCTTGGTTTGGAATCTTATGTTAGCCTGGAAAATGATGAATTTTGTTGTGATTCTTGTTCTTGATTGAAGTATCCTCTCTTTGCTTTAAATAGGAAAGCCAACATGTGTGGGTAATAGATAAAAAGATTCACGGGTATCACTCTTTGACGTATCTTCTATCTTTATTTTGAAATGAAAAATTGAGAGTTAATTAGGCTAACGACATTCTAATTTCTTAAAGTTATTGCTACACATATTTTAGGAACAATCTGGTAAAGCGATATCAAAAGGAGAACTTGCTCAACGTGCCCGACGAGAACGAGAACGAATTTTTAAGCAAAGCACTGCAAAGCGATCGGACCGGAACAACACTCGTTGGTAAATACAAATGTAAGACTCTTATTAATCAAAATCATGTTTGACTATCTATATCTTCTAACCATATTTTTTGTTTGTTTGCTAGATTTATCTTATGGGGCTTAGGCATACTTTCTAATTTGTTGCCGGTTAAGGTGTTGGCCAAAATGCATCAATGTTCAATTTTTTTTTTCTATCCCAACTTCGCCTCCTCACTTATGATGTTATGATGTTGCACGTTACGCTCTGTTTGTTTCTTATTTTAATCTTCACTCTTTCCTTTAGGTTCAAGTGATTATGAAGACCATAAGAACCTAACTAAGCTGTCTGAAAAGTACATCGTTGCTCTTCCCTCTATCTCACAGGATCCACCACCACACTTGAACTTCATTGACCCACCACCACACTTGAACTTCATTGACCCACCACCACGCTTGAACTTCATTGTTTATTTGATTTTATGTTCTCAACGTAACCAGATGATGTGTCTGCTCGAAATTGGTATGTGGAAGTGATACAAAGACGTTTCAAACCATTATGATGAGGATGTGTGTACACGTTCAACGTCCGTTATCTTTTTAGCATTCGACTCTTTTTTGTTGCTATAAGCGCTCTCCACAATCTTGGCATTTTTGCAACATGCCTGCTTAGTTGTATGGGTTGCAGTATCTTCACTCTTTAGATTGTATGTGTTATGAAATTGCCGTGCCTTGACGTTTTATAATTTTTTCTGCGTATGGCATAGGCTCTATCTTTTTCTATGACATGAGTTGAAACCACTTCGTTTGGTTTTCTAGGCCATATACCGTAGTTTTACTTTGTTCCTATTCATTTTTTTAAAACATGTTCTCCCTTTGCTCATTGTTCTACCTAAAGGCACGGACATTCACTAGTATATATATCAATACACTTGTATCCAAGGAGGGTAAGCCAAGGCATGAGATGAAAATACGGAATTGCCCTCGTCAGATTTGTCTTTCAATTTTTTCTTGCATGTGTTGAGGTGAGGGTAGTTTAGGTACTGTACGTTTTCCTTATTTCACTCAATGAAATTGTACTTTCATTTCCGGATTTTACTGAAAAGAGTAGTAGTTTATTACTTCGGCCATAAATTGATGCGGCGCCATCTCGTTTCTTTTCCCGGATTTTGAGGGTTGAAAGTGGGAACGTAGGGACACAGGCAAAGAAAGTCTCAAGTCATGAGTGTGTTTTTTTCTGAATTTCTGAGAGAACAGAGAGATGGCTTCCTTGAGCAAAATTGTTCTACGATTTGAGCAGTCCAAAACGAACCCCACTTTCCTCTCTCTCTCTCTCTCTCTGCTAATGAAAGAAACCAATCTCTCTCTCTAGCCCTCTCGCCGTGAACATCTCTCCCACTACCATCTTCACTTTCACTTTTCCGGCCACAACCACCATAGCAGTATAGCACCGCTTCCAACATCATGCAAAAGGTGTTCAATGGTATTCTTTGACCATCATCACGCAAAAGGTTTTCCTTGTTCCGTTTCATTTTGCGTTTTTGCTATCGGTGATGGGTCGGATCATAAAAAATACCATATCAGCTATTGTTATCAACATTTTTTAATCTATAAATTTTGTTGGGTTTTGTTTGTTTGGGTGTTGGTACTGAATTAGATTTAGAGAGAAGATGAAAAAAAGAGAATTTTAGATGATGATGAGTTCTTTGAGCTGGTTTGCCAGGGAGTTGTGGTATTTCGTCACGGAGCCAATTTCTTCTTTCGCGCTCTCATCTCATCTTGCTCTTTGATATCTCAGGTGCATCTCTCTCTCTCTCCGAATTTGATTTCTGTAATTGGATTTGATGGGTTAACTCTATTCCAATTTTTCCCATCATTTTGTGTTTGCTACCGGTGATTGAAGGCCAGGTGATCCAATTGGATAGATGGCTTCAAGTTGAAATTTCAATGATTTGAGGAGAAAGGAATTGCGCGATTACCATCTCTGAAAAGGTCAATTTCAATGTCCTGTTTTTTAGGAATTTTGTTGATTTTGTGCAATTTTTGGGAAATTTTGTTCAAGTTGGATGTTTGCAGAAGTTTTTTTATGGGCCTGTCATTGAAGGATTTAAACATTTCAATAGCAAAATAAGGGTTCCTTTTGCGCCTTGAATAAGATAGAGGTACCAAATTCATTCCGTTTGTTCAATTCAATTTCCATAAAATCCGTGGTTCGTTGAAGTTAACCACTTTATTTTTTTTTTCAGTTTGCGAAAGCTCGTTCCTTTTATGAAAGAAGGCAGGTTAGTCTCTGTGTGGTTTTCAGGTTATTTTAAACCCCTTCTCCCTCTGTCTGCAAATGCAAAAACACTGTTATTCTCAAGTTTGCAATATAAGTGTTCGGTGAAACATAGGAGTATCATCTACGGAAAAGAATTAGAATTCTTCACTAATTGTTCTTAAGTAAAATTTTGTGTTCTAATAGGAAAGTGTCTCCTCGGTTAAACTGGTAAATTTCCTCACCCCTCTTCTTCCATTTTTGGCAAGTGAAATCTGATCAAATGTCTCAAAGTAGCCATAAATTGTAGTCTCGAGTTGAGTTTTTCTGTTTTTGGAGTAATCATTTTTATTGGTTTCCTATTTTAGTTCATTTTTACTTTCTCGGAGCACGTTTTATAAGCATCTCTTATTTGCTGATTTTTCTTGATAGCAAGCTCATATGTGCACCTTACAGAGGCTAACTATTTCCATGGAATTCCTTTGAGCTCTTTGGGACTCTTCTTCAAGGGAATCCATGAAAATTCATTGTAACACTTAACAAAGAATTCACAATCAAAAATTCATTATTAGTGCTTTGGATTTTAGCTTGATAGCAAGGGAAGTATGTGTGGTCCTGTGTGGATGATAATATTGTTCTTATTTTTTTATATACAAAGATTAAACGGACCAAGGACACAACCACAGCCGTCACCCAAGAGTCACAAAAGGAAGGCAAGGCGCCCACCAAAACAAAAAAGAACCACCGGAAAGAAACGTCCGAACCTAACTACCAAAACACCTCCAAACCTCAAAACCCAAGCACCTACAATATTCTTCTTATTATGTTTGTGTGGGTATCATTGATACAAATTTGTTCGTTTCAAGTACGTTTATCTGATCCCATTAAGTTTGGAAGCCTAGGTTTGGAGGTTTATTACTGCGGATATATAATTTTTGCAGTTTTTTTTTTTTTTGATTCGGTCAATTATTCATATAATCTGGTGCGAAATATTTTTGCATTTTTTTTTTGGTTTGTTCAGTTATTCATATAATGATGCGAAGTAGTGTGACATTACTATGTTTTTGATCTATTTTGCAGGTAGGGAAGTCATGGTTCCATTTTGACTGAAGAAGAGATGAGACGCACTCTTTCTCCCCTAGGAAAGAAATTAAATTGTATTTGAGCAGACAAATTGATGGGAAGGAGATATCGTTTTCTAAACAGCTTGTCCATGTGAGCTCTTACAAGCAAGTAGCATGTTTGTCTTGGCATTTAAATGGGTCGGCAGGATGGCTACTTCAAGTTATTAGTAGTTATATAGTCTTGAGATGAATGAGTAAAGACCTGAGAAAGGGTGGCAATGTGAAGGAAGCGGATGAGTGCTATAAGAAAATCATCCATGAGACACAGCAATAGTAGATACGTCCATTTTTGTGTGTTCCTTTTCTACTATTCATCACTACATGAACAAACAATGTACATATATTAACTTCCTGACTATCAATTACATAATGAGCACACAAAAACGTGCGAAGCACGTGAATTACACTAGTATTAAATAGAAGAACATGGCTTTATATATGCATGCTTACTGAGTGATTGAATTTTTCTTCACTTTAATGCTTTGTGGTTCATGACCTTGAAACTTTAATCTTCACTGATGTTGACACAGCATGTGTTCGCATGTGTTCACTCGACGTTGTTAATTGCGGTAGACATTCACGCGGTCAAGTCACACACTTGATTATCGAAGGAATCACATTTGATGCAGGCCGGGACATGCGACGTTTAGGAAAATCCCAAGACGCCACTAGACCGGGGATAGCAGACGCCACTCGACGCGACCAAATCACTCGCTTGATTGTAGGCGGAAATCACTCACTCAAGCAAGATAACACTTGCACATATTTTCATAAACTCAAACTCTTCTTTCACTCTTCTTTCTCATTTCATTAGACCACCTATTCATAGGCGGGAAAATTTTAAAATGGCACATGAACTTTAACTCAAATGTCACAGAGACACCTAAACTTAAATTTATTTCAATTAAACACCTGAACTAACAAAATCCCCAGATTTAAACACCTGCTGTCTTATTCCGTCTATTTTGTCAAAAAATTTGCTGACTGGCAACTTTATTCCGTTAAGTGCCCAAATTATACATGGGAGAAAGTCAAAAAGATGCACACAATCAACCCACACACCCCCCCGTCCCTGTCTCTCCGCCTCCCTCTACCACTCCCTCTTTCACCCTCCCCTCCACCGCCTCCTCCGGCGCCGCCAAACTCCCCTTCCCCTCCTCCTCGGCCGCCGTATCGGTTCGCCACAACCCCAATTCCAAAGAAGAAACCCCAATTGGGTTCAACCCAACATTCTTTCACCCTCATTTTCATAACTCTGGTAATCAAAAATCCCAGATGCAAAGCTGTCCAAAATCCACCACTCCCCACATCCACCGTTACTACACCTCATGTACATATCTCTGTATATTAGCCAATTTATTAAGTCATGGATTAAATTTGACCCTTTACGGAGTACAGAAACCACCAAAAAAATCAAATCTTTGACTCGTTCTTTATTCTTGGCCTAAATCCAGCCAACACGCGTGAATTCAGGAGAAACGGCTTTCTTGGATTTGCTCCACCTCAACCACTAATCCCTACAGTTCTGTTCTTGTTTGTTCCTGTTGAATTATTGATGACCAAGATGAGTTGATTGATTAATTGGGGCTTTGGGCCTATAATCTCATCTGGGTATGTCAGTTTTTTGCTTTGCTCTCTTTTTTCGGTTGGTTCTGCAATTTTTTGTTAGTTCATCTTGCTTAATTTAGTTTCTTTGAAGGTTAGAGCTACCAGATTCAGATTAATTCTGGGTAATCTTTATTTTCAAGAAATTTTCTACAAATTGCAAGAATGGTGAAATAAATGGTTTAGATATGGCTTTTACTATTCAATCTTTTATTTTCCTGATTTTTGTTTCGTTGGCAATGGAGGGGAGGAGGGGTGGGTGAGAGAGGGAGTGGTGGAGGCGTGGGAGATAGAGGTGGGGAAGGTGGCATGGGACTTGGGAGTGAGGCGAGGAGAGGGGAGAGAGAGGGGAGGGGTTTGATTCACTACAACTTTTGGGACTACTATTGTGTGCCAAAGGGGCATTTAACGGATAAAGATGCCAAGTCAACAATTTTTTTGACAAAATAGACGGAATATGACGGCAGGTGTTTAAATTTGGGAATTTTGTAAGTGCAAGTGTTTAATTGAAATAAACTTAAGTTCAGGTGCCATTTTGAAATTTTCGCTTCATAGGCATTACAAAAATGAATATTCAAGACTCCTAATAAATGCTAACAAGACTTTGACTCCAAATTACTAGGAAGACTCCTAGAAAAAATAAAAGGCTACTAGATTCCTAGAAAATGATATAAAGACTCATAAAAAAAATACGAAAACAACTAGACTCCTTGATTAGAAACTAGAAAGACACTTCAGCATAAATTTTACATTATTACGCTCTTGCATCATTCTCCCTTTCTTCAAAAAACTCGTCCTCGAGTTTCCATGACTTCAAACAATTTAGAACGCTCCTTTTTACTTCTCATAACCATTAATGTACTAGTGTTTTGGCACAAACTAAAATATTTTTGGCATTAGCAATACCCCTACACTAACCATATCCATTATTTTGACAATAATTATATGTGAATTTTTGTTTGTGATTCGTTAATCCTAATCTACTCTATCCTAGGAGATTTAGGGAGGGAGATGTGTGCTTATGGGAATTGAACCATGCCGAAGTGTATTACAATATAAGGGATGCATCAACTACACTCATATCCATTATTCTGACAATAATTATTATGTGCCTTAAGAACTTTTTACTTTACATCGGAAGGAGAAAATCTATAAATAGTCCATTATCCACAGGGTCCGTTTGAGTAGAGTGTAAGTGATAGTACAAAATACAAGAAAGAAAAAATAATGACACTTTTTTTGTGTTTGATGCATGAAAATACAAGAAAGTGTAAGAATGTGAATTTTCTTGTACAACTCATTAAAGTCATTAAAGCATAATAAGTACATAACTTCTACTTTCTTGCAAAAAAAACAAGAAAATAAAAATTTTCTTGTGAAAGTTGCCACATTTTATGCCATTTTGTTATTATGTCCATTTTTTTTTTCTTCCTATCATGATATTGTGTATGCTTAGGCAATGCTAGTAAATATATATTTTTTCTCGCAAGATTCTTACAAACAAAATTATTTCAGCCAAACACATATAAGAAAATAAAATTTATTTTCACTTTCCTTTCTCTCATTTTCACTTTCTAGCATAATTTTCTTTCTAATCAACCTAAAGGTTTTGAATTTTCTCATTCCAATCTCTCTCCCAACCAAAAATCGGAGAAATTTTTTTTTTTTTTTTGGTAGTGAAGATTGTCACAATGAAGTGGGCTAATCTTTTCAGCCCCGCAACAGCCCTTTTCCACGCATTTGTGTAATTGTGTGAGATGAGGTGACCTCAACGACAAATCGCTGGCGAGGGAAATCGACCATGCGTCCTTGGGTGATATTAGTCCCGCCGAGAGAAGTCATTGGGGTTATATTATATCCGGATGAAAAAGAAAGTTGCAGATATTGTATAGGAATTAAAATCTTACGAGTACAAGCAAATTGGCAACCATGCACATTGATTCTTCAAACATTCCATCCTTCCGGATATAAAATATCTGATAATATTAAAAAAACTTACAATCTGTCATTGTTTTGGAAAATATTTTTTATATGCCAACCAAACACTGAAAAATAAAAATTTAAAATTCGTTTTCTGAAAAAACAATTTACATAAAAAACATTTTACATCGAAACAAACGGAGCCTAAATTTGTAACAACCCGACCCACATCGTTACCATCGCCAACCACAAGCCGTTCAGACATATAATTATGAGTGAAACCACTACCCCGGCCAACCCCCATTGTGGAAGCACCTCCAACTGCTCCGTTCATATCTTTTTTTTTCCTTTCGATCGGGGTCATATCTTCAGTACTTCGTTATCCTATTGAATCTTGATGTTCAATCCTGCTTTGCAAAAAGAAGGAACAACGCACGACGGCACGAGGAACAATAAACAAGCCAGTGGCAAACGAGAATGAATGACCACGCAACACCATCGATCCCAATGCCATTGCCACAAGAAGTAGAATAATACCCCAAATTGTTTACTGCGGATCGGAAAAACCCCCCATATTGGCAGCATATCAATTTGTAGTGCCGATACAACTCATCTACACAACTGCTGTATAACATAATGTATTCACAATAATACAAAAACCAATGAGCATTCAATACTCACTTTTCCTAGAACACGAGTTTTTCAAACGACAACCGAATCCATCTAGTCCCCATTGGGGGTATGGTTGGGGGTATGGGTGGAGAAGGATTGGAGACAAACCTAAACTTTCACAACATATGCACAAAGTAAGCTCTCAGAATACCACTGAAACAATGGCCCTATAAACCTCCAAGAATCGAGGAGCTAAAGTGAGTTTGCTGCAGAACCATGCCCCCAAATCAAAGCCGAAAGGTATCAGATGGCAGGCCTAAAGACCCAAATCAATTTATGTGCAAATTACCATCAACATGAACAGATAAATGGGTTTGACAGATTAGGGGATGGGTTTTTGGAGAGTCAATCAGATCTTACAATAGCCATTCAACAAGCACATTGCCCTTCATGTAATAAGAGGAACAGAAAGGATGAATATTGAACCATAGCAGCATCAAAATATAGCAACATTGCATTCGTGAATAGTCGCCCCTTGCAGTTAACAAACATGCCTTACTTACAACATGACTTGAGTTAATACATTAGAAATAGCTAGAAACTTCAAACGCTAAGAAAAGGATCATTCCCGATAACCTCAAATTTCTTACCTATACCAACTGAACACTACAACACTTGGGGAAAAAACAGATCTTATCTCGCCACAGTCCCTATGGTGATTCCATATCTTCAAATGCATTTGCTTTCAATGTATTGAGGGTAGACACGAACTGAGCAATTAGTTTTATTGAAACCGGCGATTGCATCCAAATGCACTCAGAAAATAGAGAGTTCTCAGTCCTTGGGGCGCGCCAACCATAACGAACTGAGGGCCCGTAAGCGTGACATGTAATCACTGATGACTAATAGTGCTCGAGCAGCTTGACGGGTGGTCAAAATCCGATGCATTTGTTGCAATGTTTGTTGCCTCAAAAGGTCAGCCTAACAAAGAGGAAAACACAAAGTATGTACACTTCAGGAGCAAACAACTATGTTGACAGCTGTTTTAGTTCCATCTAACTTCAATTTTGAATTCACATGCCCAAGCAAGTTTAATTCTATTGGTTACGCTGCGAGCTTCCCCTTTTCCAAGTTTTCAACTTATTTGCTTACTCAGCTAGTCAGCTTAGAAGGCTTAAAACAAGCTCGATGGGCAATTCTTTGACTCTTTAATAATTGAGATAGACCAACCGTAAAGCAAACATTTGCTCCAATTAAATTGAATAGTATTTGGGTAAAAGGTTTACGAAGCACTTCCAATTAAATTGAATATTTGTGTAAACGGTTTACGAAGCACTCCAATGCACTAACTCAAATTAAGATCTAAATTGGAGTAATAATTAAAATATTAAAGCACATCTATAAATTCGAAAGACGAAAAAACAAATTGGGAAAAACTCATTTTTGTGTAAGTTCGACTCAAGAAGGGAGTGAGTGGTGAGGGATTCGTATGTCTCTAAGCATGCATATTTCAATCTCAAATGCACTATTTCAAGTGGGAACCGGCAGGAACCTAAGCATCAAGCTGTATGTACCCGAGTAATTAAGGGGTGAAGTAAAAGTTTTTTACCTGATGAAGGAAGTTCTCAAGCGTGGCGAGCTTGCCCATTGCAATTGCCATCTGTCCCATGTAGTCAGCTACATTTCCAGATCCAGTAGGGCCCAAACAGTTGGAGGATAATGTCTCAACAAGGGACTGTTGTAGAGCTTCCATCCCTTGAGACAAGGCATCCTCCGCTTGTTGGGAAGATTGCTGCAGATTACATATGCCCATCAGTTGTTGATCCGTTAGAGGCTCAAGATGGTTCCCAAGAATCTGAAACTCAAAAAATGCAAAAATAAATATATGTACAATAAACACAATAGTTCAAAACCACAGGAGCGAGGGGCTAAGGGAATGACCTTGAGAAGTTCAGATGAACGAAATCCACCGAGCCACAAGAAGCACCTCTCTGCCGGAGTTTTCCACATACCAGAAAGCATGTGGAAAACATCGGATTTTGCACCAACACCCTTTAGTCTAAATATTTCGTCATAATGAGACATTACTGCATCAACAAGAACGCGCAAATCATTGTCACCCATGTGAGAATTTACAGCTGATCTCAGATCATTGATCAGGCGTTGATGTTCATCAAGCCAGCGGGCATAATCAATGTCAAATGCCAAGGCCCCTGCACATTTCCCATATCAGAAAGTCTGAAGCGTTAATAATAATTTTTAGTGACATAAAACCAGCTTTAACAATAAGTTAGGCTCAAGACTTGCATATAGGACTCAATTAGGCTCGACTCTCTTGAGTTTAGGAGAGGGTGAGAGCCATAGACAGTAAAGAGTTTACTTTTAAAAAAAAAACCTGTTCTATTTGTTGCTCATTCTCATGTATGTCATATACTGAAAACCTCCCGAAACCTATATCAGTAAGTAACTTGAGCAAGAGAAAGGATTCAGAGGAACCTTTTGAGTACCTACAACTAATTTAGGGTTGGTTCAAAAAAAAAAAACCGTATCCCTATAACTGAAGATGGGCTAAAACAAAAATGGGAAGAGTCATCCCATCTAGAAGGATACCAACTACCAAGCATTACGAAGATCCAGAACAGCTCCAATAAAATGTCTAAAATATCCTAATGGCTTAAACAGAAAAGGTCAAACCATTTAATCTGGCAGCTGCTTAATAATAAAAGCAAACATATGTTTGCAAACCATATTACGTAAATATACTTGTGAACCATTTTACATTTGGATCAAAGTATATCATTTGTTCCTCAGATGTAGAAATGACAACACTTTGTGTCAAGTTAACTCTGAAGCCTAAAGTTTTCCAACATGCCAACTGCCAAGAGTATGCATGTAAATGTGCTTACCATTGCTGCCTATTGAGACACTCTGATCTCCAGATGATCCGGTGGCAATGAAAATACCCTGCCATAAAATGACACAATTTAAACAACATCCAAAAGAAAGTAGCATTAAGCCACAGAAAAATGGTGGCATATGCAACAACAAAATCGGTATTAACCAAACGTGATGCAAATTGAAATTCTACATGGCAATTAAAAACAAGCAGGTAATGAACCCAAGATAAGTGTGTAATAGGCCGAATTGGCAAGGCCTTGTGGGCCTAATAGATCTGATGGGTCCAGTCATCCGGGTCATTGGGCCGAACTGGCTGTGATAAACTTACCAGAACCAGTACCCTGTCGCAGGCAACCCATGTGCCCAAACTGAACCGGTTCAGTCCAGGTTGGGTGTGAACCGCCCAAAGCATAGCTGGCAGGTCCATGGATTTGGTGAAGTCATTCAGGCTTGTGAGCCTAACCGCAGGGGCTCCGTACGTTATATATGGCATCACACGGTTCACACCATGTGGTTAGGGGTCGTGCATAGCACGAGGCTACTTGAGGGTTAAATCTGGTGATCCTATCAAAGGTGAAGTACACTAGCCGCCATTTCTACCCACCTAGGAGCTCTGTACTTCATCTACTTGATCAAGGACTTACTTAACCACAGGAAAGCCTTCCCGGTCGTCACTGGCCGGTAAGGTTAGGCGCTAATGGTGGTTCCTTGCCTAGTAGGGTTAGGTCTCAAGACAGAGCTCAGGCCAGATCCAGACCAGAGGTCCAGTGAAGTGATTCCAGAGGAACACCACCCCCACAAATTGCATTGTAAAGCTCTCTTCGGAGAGAGAAAACTATACTTAACAGATAAAGTTGGGATACAAATTCTGTGTTTACGTCCGACTACTTAACGATCAATTTGTGCAGTAATATCATTAAAATGCACACAGAATCACCGAGAGAAAGGACCTGTTGTCGTGCTCGTTGAAGCTCCTGCTCCAGTTGAGTGAGCTTTAACCGACTATTCTCCAGCTGTTGAACATAGGCCTATCAAAAAACCACAACGTAATGGATCACTTTCACGTGCTTCATATCTTTAGACATCGTATTACAACAACAAAGTATAATAGGAATGTACCATATCTCAGACATTCGACCAATTGCTTAAGTAGAAAAGCATTAGATCAAGCAAAAATCAAAGCAAGAAGGAAAGTAGAACACAACTAGATTGACGAGCATTAAGGGGAACATATATGGTGATGATCATCTAGTTCGGGCACTAAATGTTTGTACTGGCATTGATAAGGAGCCAACTTTTCCTTGGATGAATTTCTGACTGTTTTGCTAGTCCAACAGAGATGGGCCCATATGATGTGCCTCCACGTGTTTTCACAATCGTAGATATAGTTCTTAGATGGCAAGTTGAACATCCTATGTAGTTGAGTAAAATGGAACACCACAAAATCGAACTGTTTGAGCTAAATACAACGCACAAAGCATTAAGATTGCGAAAGCACAATGTAAGACACTTGAGTCCCAGACAGTAACAGAATAATCTCCCAGACAGTAACAGAATAATCTTATAAGGATTAAAGGAACCGAACAAAGAATGAAATCCATTACTTTCTTCCTTAATCGACTTTTTCGAGCAGCTTCACGATTCTGCGCCAGTCTACGAAGTGTCTGCTGTAAAGATAACAAAAAACAAAAGCTTAATGTACAAACACGAGTCAAATCATGTGTCCAACTTCTACAGTATTATATAGTCAACCACCTTCTGGTCTCCTGTTCCACCCTTGGACTGATCCATTGAATCCACCACAACAAGTGCTCCATCCTGAACTCCACGAGACTGTTAACAAAAATAAAAAACTACCATCAGATCTCTCATACTGCTTCAACTTCATGGCCTGCGAAAATAAATAAAATGTTGTTTTTAAGAGCTCAGAATCTCATTCAGGTGCTGTTTACAGTCACCAATATGACAGAGTTGCACCACTAAGTTCCCTAAGATATGACCTCTCTAAATTTGCCCTTCAACAGAGTCAAAGGCTCTATGGAAAACCTTGACGAGTCTTGCATGGCTCTGAAATTATGTTACCTCAAACAAGAAGTGCTCTGGTAGGAGGAATAGGAATGGTACTGTTGTAAACCACATGCTATAACTTGTGGTACGATAAGAGTAGACTTCTCTGGATTACAAAATTCGAAAGTACTTCTAGTCTAAGACCAAGCCATGAAAGTCCAATAAATCAACACATGAACTTTCAAATTATTGCTGCAAAACGTACTTCTTTGAGCATAATGACCAAACCAATTTCCATTTTTTGCTTTTGGAAACATAAATCACTGGGTATTGGAGTTCCACGGTACCACAGGTTTGAAGCATGAAAGGAAGGTGATTTCTATACTAGTGAGCGAACAAACATGGCAAACGTTTTCTTAGATAGCAGAAAATGTTCGACGGTAGAGACCTAGCCATCTTAATCCACCCTATATTACCCTTCAGAGTCTTACCAATGAAAGAGTACAAAATATTATCACTACCATCCACTAAGTGTTACACTAAGAACAACCCCATTACTTTCATAATCCCATGAGAAATCTACTACCAGACGAGCAATTGCATTTTCGCACAAAACAAAACCAGTCAGCACATTGACCCACAATAGGGAAAATTCAGACACTTTCGTTAATTTCCGCCTGATGATTTCTTTAGCTAATGAGCAGCTTAATCCAGGGTGAATAATGATCTGAATGATGGCTGCTGTAGCTGAGAACACTCCAGCAAAATCTGATTAAAGTTTAAGCAAGATATTTTAGCAGCAACGCCAGCAAAATCTGATTAATGTTTATTGGTCAACTACTTAAAGTTCTGAATCATATACTTTGGCTAATGTTCAAACTTCATTCTTTTGTAGTAAGACGATAGCTATAAGAACTAAAAAAATTCTGGTCCACGGAGCTATTGTGGTGCGGCCCAACCTCACCCAATTTATGTTCACTTTGAGCACACTAAATTATGGTAAATGATACCGTGCGATAATGATCTGTGTTGTTGAAAAATAGGATAGCAAATAGTACTCGAGATTAATTCTTCAATTTATCAAAACCGTTCGGTAAAAACTTGAATGACTAAATTTAGTCTTGAAAAATCACTGAACCAAAATTTATTTCACAGTTCAGCCCCCTCCGACTTCGTTACCTGGCTCCATCTGTGGTTAGCAATTCATCAACAGGAGAACATCAGTATGCATATGTAGTAGTAGCTGATTAAATTCCAGGTCAAAAAAAATGCATATCTTTACAAGGTAATGGATCAATATGCGTCTCTGGTAGATGATTAATGTAAGTGAAATGGAAATTTTTATTACATGGCTTTGGGGTCACCAAATGGGAAAAATAAAACATTAATGACAGAAGTGAAAAGGAGATGGAGAAAGACCTGGTTTTTATCGTCAGTGTCAATGTCTGTGGAAGATTCAGTCCGTTGGCTATTTTCCGCCAGTGCAGAATCTCCCCAATTTTCAAAATTCCCATTTCCCATAGCCCCACCGCCAATCACCACTGTAGTCGCCTTGTGCAACATATATTGCTGCCCTGTTTCCACCTCTGCTCCTGCCGTACCCAGCTCCTGCAGGGAAAAGACCAAAACAGGACAACAAATTGAAGCAGAGATGAGAGAGAGAGAGAGAGAGAGGAGGACGAGGAGGAAGAGGTTGGTGGGTGGGTGCGGATGAGAGATATACCGCAGGGAGGCCTCCGAAATGCAGGTTGTTGTAAATGGAGCCTACAAAAGAATTTCCAGGAAAAAAAACCCAAAAAGAAATGATTGAGTAATCAGGATCAGGGGTTGTTGGAGACAGAAGAATGGATATGAGAGACAAAAGTAGAGAGAGAGAGGGGGGGGGTGTTTACTTCGGCTTAAATCAACAGCATTGGTGTCGTGATGAAACCCAGCGGCGGATAGTTCAAGCTCCCCAAGATCCGCGAAACGCGTCTGGTTTCTAATGCTTTCATCAGCTCTGTTTCCAGGAAAAAGAAAAACAAAAGGCAGAGCACCCCCTCTCAATTAACACTGTTAGTACATCTATATTGCACAAAAGAATATGTTCGAAAAATGCGAAAGATCCACCAACCTTAGGTAGAAGGGGGAGTGGCAGTACATATCGGAGTTAGCTGCTATTGCTTTGAAGCTCTGCATCTCCCCTTATCCTCTCTCTCTCTCTCTCTCTCTCTCTCTCTCTGAATTAGAATATACATGCAGGTATACAAACAGCAGAGAGATTACTAGTCTTGTTCATTTCAGAAGATGACATGAAATGGGGAAAGGAGAAGAGAAAGATTACTAGTTTAGTTCATTTCAGAAGATGACATGAAAAGGGGAAGCAGAGAGAGAGAGAGAGAACAAAATCTTGGAGCTATCTTTTTTCAACAGAAGAGAATCAAAGAGATATACTAGTAGCATTTGCTGGCTAGCCTGGTGCTACGACTACTACAATGGCGTATTGTACGGCGGGTCTTTTTTTTAATTTAGAAACCGTCAGAGCCTTTTTTGTTTTTGATTATTGTGTTTTCTGAGGGAGACCCCTGACCTGGCCTTTTCAAGGCCGGAGAGGAGGAAGCATTTTAGTTTCCCGATACATGCACGAAACAGAGGCCCCTGCCTACTCTCTCTCTCTCTCTCTCTTCTCTCTTCTCTCTTCTCTCTTCTCTCTTCTCACTCTCTCTCCCACAATCTCAAACACGGCGCGTTCGTTTTAATTTCCTGCATTCTCAGAGCAATGAAAGCGCCCGTTGCCTCTCTTGTACACTTGCAGTGGTGATAATACACTCGCACACGCAACTATCTCTCTCCCCAGACCCAGAGAGTAGATTCTTGGGTGTAAATTACTTGTGTACTATAGTACTACGATCTGTCCCTGTAATAGTAAATCGGATTCTAGTGTTGTAGTGTATTATTTTAGTGTACCTCCAGTATACCCTTCCGTATTTTCCCAATCATATTCTGTTAACATTTTTTTAGTAATAATTGATGTTCGGTCCATCTTACCGCCCAAAAGAGTTAATGAAGCATTAATCTCAGTTTGGACCACTAAAGCCAATGGAGTTTTATTCTGCTAACAATCCTAGCGGAAATAAAGAACGTCTAGGACTAGAGGGCCAACGAGTCAAAACGAGGTCTATGTGACATTACTGGACCAATAATGCTTAATAACCAAGATTCTCTCTCTCTCTCTCTCTCTCTCTCTCTCTCTCCTAGACCGAGGTTGTTCCGATTCCAGCCCTACTTGCTTGACATAGGCTTTTCCGTTTTAAAGTATTTTTTTGGAAAATGTTAAACATCGCCCACTATTCGGCGAGGATAATTTGTCATTATATGTTTATTCCGTTTAATATCCGGAGATTAGCAAGACCGCTCAGGCGCTCACAATACATCATCTTGAATTGATAAAATAAATAAGTATTTATCTCCCTTAAAAGAATACGGTCTTATTTCCTATTTTATGAAACAACTCATTTTTTTACAATACATAACTTTTAATTCAAAAAATAAGTACTTATTTTCTTTTTCGTCAGTTCAATATGTAGATATTGGATAATGTCAAACAAATTCAAATACTAATAAATATTTCACAAATACTTTACACTTTTACAGATATTAATACATTTTTTTCAAATATCTATACATATTTTACTACCTTCATCTCAATTTAAATGTTCTCTACAGAAGACCGTGTAATTTTGAACTCAAAAATAAAGTATTTTTGAAATTAATTTTTAACTTTTTTTTGCATCGTTCTAAAGATCTCAATGAGTAACTTTAAAACAGTGCAAAAAAAATCAAAAAGATAATAAAAAAATAAGATTTTTTTAAAAGCCAAAATAACAAAACTTTACGAAAAAAAATATTTAAAATAAGATGGAGGAAGTACATATTAACACTATAGTGTAGTTTTCAAACCTCAACACAGTCATTCCTGTCGCTTTGTTCGGTTCATTGTTTATTTTTAGTTTTATTTTCAATAATTACCCTATTTCTTTCTTCATTCATTATCCTATTTCTCCATCCATTACCAAAATTAATCTAAACTAAACTCTCAACCAAACACAACTGGTGTTTTTTGCATTTTCCTTCTTTTACTTTTATTCGGATAAGTTTACAGAGAATAGAATCGGAAGGAGAGAGATGATGGGAGGTTGATGAGATGGGTTTGAAGCTGATAAAGCCGGAGGCTAGTTCTTCTTTATTTTTATTTTTTATTTTTTATTTTTTTGTCATCTTTAGAACATATTTATTGTAATAAGTAGAATTGAATAATCAAAATTAATTTTGATTATTCATTTAGAGATTGCTAAAGTTAGTAATGTTAAGTTTCACATTGTTTATTTTTTGCCTATAATCAAAATTAATGGGCCTATTGTCACTTATTCCTTCCCCCCAAAATTTTCACCTCTATTTTACCTTATCTCATTCCTCCAAAAAAATTCCACTGTTTCGTCCCAACAATTTTCCTACCATTTTGTTATTTCGTAGGTTTTGCTAATTTGGGGTTGCCAATTATATTTGGAAAATAATACTTGAAAGCTGAAATAAAACAAAAGAAAATATTATTTCCCTTTAAATTAATGATGCTCTTTTTTGGAAGCATTTAGTTGCCAAAAGGGCAGCTGATCAAATAAACATGTTGCCTGCCTTTTAATGAGTGTTATGTGTACATATGGAATGTACATATGGATTTTGTGGAGCCTACCTCATGTCCCACAAAAAAGATTTAAACCATCTATTATTTTTTAAATGTTTTTTTATGAAGCCCTGTAAAAAATCAGCTCAACCTAATATCGGTAAGGATTTTTTTTCCTGAATTTGTAGTAGTGAAACTGAACAGTTAAATAGTTTCGCCTCCTTGAATTCATAAAAAAAATCCTTACCCATATAGAGATAAGCTGATTTTTTTCAGGGTTCCATAAAAAAATATTTTAAAAGTAATAAACAATTCGAATCATCTTTGTGAGATCCAAGGTGGTTACCACAAAATCTATATGTACATCGTATGTACATTCCATATGTATTCTTATATGTATATATGTAGGTACATTATGTACTCATATCTATACTGCCTTTTAATTGGGTAAGAGTTGTGGCGAGGAAAGAGGAGAGAAGAGAGTGAGAAGGGGTCTAATAAATTTTGTCATTGGCGAAAATATTGCTAGTTTTGATGCAAATGCCCAAAATTTGATTATTGGTTAGGAGGTGCTAAGTTTTGATTATTACAAATGTAAGCACTTTTTTGAGCACACATTACTATTTGCTAACTTTAGCAACTCCTGAATTTTGATTATTACAATGAAGATGATCTTATGCATTAGTGGGATATGAGAAAGTTAGTAAATATGTTAATTCACAACTCACAAGGGATCTAGAGGCCATTTTTTTCGAAAAAAAAGGTACAAACTCAGTAAAAATCTCAGGCCGCACAAAATGTATGTGGATTATCTATGTAAAACAATCTATGCCGAAAGGTGTTTTGAAAAAGTATTTTGTTTGTTTTATTTTTATTTTTTTGGAATTTTTTTTTCTTCTTATTCCCTATACTATCTACATTCTTTTAACTTCTTTCTTAAACTACGTAAACAATAATTTTGTCCGCTCGACTTTTTGATTTGCAATCTATTTCGTCTAATTTATTGGTATTGCAATCAGGGACGGAGTATGTAAAATGTGTAAAATTTTGGAAATAAAAGTAAAATTTAATCTCTCCTTTTTTGATCCGGTTTGTTTTACTCCTTGGCTCGTGTTTGGGAGAGAGAGAGAGAGAGAATTAAGAGGGCTTTGCTTGAAAGGAACGAGTTGGTCTTTAATTGGTACGGGGCCAAAGCAGAGCCCAGAAGACAGAGGCAGGGCAGAGGCCATTTATATTATGACGCATTTTACACGCTAATCGTGCAGTTGCTGATGCGTGTCGCTTCCTCACCGGTGCTACTTTTAATTTTGCCTTGAAAAAATTATTGAATGCCGACGCGACGCCCCAACCCTTTTTTTTACCACACATGTACATTTTTCGCAATAAATTGTGTGGAACTTATACAAATGTTCGAAAGAGAATGAGTTGGGGGCACTGCTTGACAACGTACCGAGACATTTCCGATTTACCAAATAAAAAAAAAAAGACAATGTCCCGACTGATTATGTAATTCACACTTCACACCTAGAGCCCCGCGTAGCGTTCAAGAGTTCTTCTTTCACCACTCATTAATACAGGAGTCATGCCTCTTCTTGTATTAGAACTTTC